>CM056054.1:142985371-143585371 GCA_029574335.1 Rana kukunoris | reverse complement strand
ATGCCAGGCCACATGCTCTCAACATGGGTGGTGCTTTGGGGCGGGGCATGATGGGGCTGTGACATCACAAGGTGTTGTGGACTCACCTGACATCACCTGATGGCCACGCCCCATGGCTATATAAGTAATGGCACACGCCGGAGCTAACACTACAGTGGGGGCTAGCATCAGGAGAAGAACTGTGGGAAGAACAAGCAAAGGAATAAGACAGAGGAGAAAGAAGAACCAGAGGATGAAGACATCAGCGCAGTAAGAAGAATCGGAGGATGAGGACATCACCGGTGAGAGAAGAACCGGAGGAAGAAGAAATTGGAGGGAGAAGACAAGTTGGAGCTACTTTAATAAAGGACTTTGTGAAAAACCTGTGTACTGGATTTATTTATTTTTGACACTTCTTTGGGGTGTATGGGTAGGGGTACAATGTACCCCATACTCATTTACATAAAGGAGGGCTGTGATCTGGGGGCCCCCTTGTTTAAGGGGGCTTTCTTATTCTGATAAGCTCAACCCGCTCACAGACCCTGACAACCACGGTCCAGGGTTGTCCAGAAGAGGCCCCTGTCCCCATTAACATAGGGACAAGGTGCTTTGGGTGGGGGGGACAAAGCCCCCTGCCCCCAAAGCACCCACACCCCCATGTTGAGAGCATGTGGCCTGGTATGCACGCTTGCTCACCCCCCATTCCTGACCTGCTGGGCTGCGTGCTCGGATAAGGGTGTGGGTTTTGGGGGGATCCCACATCGTCTTTTTTTATATTGGCATGGGGTTCCCCTTATATATACCAGATGGAAGGGCCTAGTATGGTCTTGGGGGGAGGGGGCACATCTTTAAAAAAAAGATTTGTGTGTGGTCTCCCCTCAAGTTTCAAACCAGACTGGACCTGGTATTATCAGATCAAAGTTGGATCCCCTTCATTGAAGTCACATGGAAGTTGTCTGACTTTCATGTTGTACCAGTGTGAACCGAGCCTTATCCAGACATACAGCTTGAGTTGTCAGGAAAGGGAGGGCAGGGAGCGTGCAGACCCCTTTTTAAACTGGACCAGGCAGCATGCCTCTCAACATTGGTAGCATACCTTGCAAAGTGTTGGGGCACTGTAAAGCCTTGAGGGATAAGGGCAACAACCACAAATCCTGCCATCCATAAGATATTTGCTTGTTTGTTGGGAGAAGCTTATCAAGCATGACTGTCTGACTCTTGGTAATCAAAACAGCTAGGGATTCTGAGTGACATAATTTACCATGTCAATGATGTCACTCATAATCCCTGGGGTTGTTGTTTACATTACAGAAGCACTAAGGATCTTTTATTTTGTGGTGGCAGGGAAATATGATTGATGCTGGATCTACCTCATTGGATACTGTAATTGATGCTCAATTTACCTTCTAGGGCATTGTTTAGAAGGGTGACCATGTAGGGTACCTTCTCAATATTGATATGGGAGGGGGTTCACGTGGCTGCTGCTCTCCCTTTCTTAGACACCTAGGTTGCATGTCTGGATCTGGTTTGAGTTTTAGGAGGAAGTTTAGTTTCCTGTTTTTTTTTTGCATTTACCACCCCTTTAAACAAATGGATTGCCCCCCCCCCCCCCTCTTTAAAGTTCATACCAGGCTCTTATCCAGGCATGCCACCTTGGTGGCCAGTAAATGGGGGTAAATAGCATTTGGTCCTCTTTCTTGAACCAGACCAAGCCTTTCAACTTTGAGAAAGTACCTTGAAAAGCCTTGTAGCCTTGTGAAGCCTTGAGAGAAAAGGGCCTCATTTGCACATCCGGTCTTTAAT
This sequence comes from Rana kukunoris, assembly GCA_029574335.1. Classification (NCBI taxonomy): domain Eukaryota; kingdom Metazoa; phylum Chordata; class Amphibia; order Anura; family Ranidae; genus Rana; species Rana kukunoris. The sequence goes on along the minus strand of CM056054.1, from coordinate 143,583,589 downwards.
AAGAGAATTGGGGGTTTGCAGGGGGGCGAGGTTATTAAGCATGACTGTGAGATTATTTGCACAAACCAGGCAGGGATCCTAAGTGACACAATTGTCCATATATGGTCCATGACATCACTCAGAATTCCTGGAGCATTTTGTGGTGGAAGTGAGGCAAGGCAACATAGCCAGGCAGTGGTTTGTCGTGGTGGTAGGCAAACATGATTGATGCTGGATCTACCTCACTGAGAATCAGTTACAATTCCTGGCCAGTCTGTTTACAAAGACCAGCCGGTCTTGGATCTGTCATTTTATAGGTTCACCACTGCAAAATGTCAAACATCTCTGCTGCTTCTTTTCATTGCAAATCTGGCCAGTTTGTTTTACCATTTACCAAACTGTAGACAGGCTGGGTTCTGGTCCAACTCATGTTTAACTGAACCCACAGCTTATCGTCAGTGATATATATATATATTTTTTTCTCATACATATTTTTTTTTTTCCAAAGATTTTTATTGGATATATAATGTGTACACGTGACATTATGAAAGTAACAGTTTACAAAACACGTGAGTACAAGTAACATAACACTGATAACATGCAGTTCGACAACATTGCTGTGATGCAAAGGAGAACGGAGGGGACCATCCCTCTACTGATCGGTGTACCTGCGTAAACTGCAAAAAAAAAAAGAAAAAAGAAAGAAAGAGAAAAAAAAAGAAGAGCAATACAAAGTATAACAGCATTGAAACAGTTCAGGGGGATGGGGGAGGAAGACAGTTGGGCGGGATATAACCTGAATCTGATGTGATGGGGGTTTTTGGATCATTGGGGCTCTACCCAGCATCCGCCCACCCCTAAGGGGGACTCTCACTGTGGGCGGGAGGGTATTACAGCAGGAGGTGATGCATGTGTAGTCATGTTTGATCCAAGACAGTCGTACGTCAGGAGGAGTGTGGGATGGGAAGGGACGTGACTGGGGGGGGGGGTGCCTCGGCCAACGAGTTCAGGGGGGGTTCGTTCCGGGCGGTCCGGACAGGAGAGAAGGGGGTGTACATGGGGGCGGAGGCTGCAGGGATTCCCTATAGTGGATCCAGCAGGACCAGGTGTGCCTGAATTTGTCATGCATATCTTTAGATTGATGGATAATCCTTTCCATTTCTTCGATTTTGGAAACTCTAGCCTGCCATTCCCCTATCGTGGGGGGAACCGTGTCCTTCCAGTGAATAGGGATGCATTAAGTGGCTGCATTGATAAGGTGTAGCATCAGGGATTTCCGGTACGATGAGGGGGGGATGTTGGTGTGATGGAGCAGGTATTGTGCCGGCGAGAACGTAGGTGTGTAGGTAGTGATGTGGGTAATAAGTGAATGAACCTCTTTCCAGAACAATTGGATCACCGGGCAATCCCACCACATGTGGAGGAAGGATCCTTCCTCGGAGTTGCATCTCCAGCATGTGGAGGGAGTGCCCGGAAAAATTTTGTGTAGCTTGTCGGGGGTCCTGTACCATCGTGAGTATATTTTAAACCTGTTCTCTTGTGCAGAAACATTAATGGAGCCCTTGTGAGTGTGTAGGAAGACCGCTGCCCAGTCATCTGGTGTTAAGCCCTCCGAGAGGTCGGTCTCCCACACACGCTGAATTTCGGTTCTGGGCTTGACGGTGGAGATAAGCAGGGAATACATGGTCGACATCATATGTCTTTGCGGTCCTGTCCGAGAGCATAGACGCTCGAAAGGAGTGAGATCTCTGTGCCAGGGCAGGGGGCGCGGGACACTGTAAAAGAAGTGACGGAGCTGGAAGTACAGGAATCGAGGGATATGATGGGACGGGAATTTGGAGATCATCTCCTCATGGGTCAGTAGCATTTCGTTTTCAAAAAAGAGATGGGCCTTCAGCGGTGGATCGTCGCTAGCCCCTGAGCTAGCACGAGCTGGGATGTCAGAGGGGAAGTCGGGGTTTCGGGTAAGGGGTGTCATTGGTCCCGGCGAATGCTTTGTGTCAGCAGAGGTATATGTGGCCTTCAATGTCGAGAGGGTGGGGCCAATCAGCGGATGGGATTTACCCGCTCTGGGTACAGAACTGGGGGTAATCCATGGTAAGTTCGCGATAGGCATGTCAACAAAAGCTTCTTCTACCTCGACCCACGCCTTGTTACGTTTATGTGCGTGCCAGTCCAGCACCCGGGTGAGGTGACAAGCCTTATGGTAATAGGCCAGGTCCGGCAAACCAATGCCCCCCTGTTGTTTTGGGAGGATGAGCCTGTCCCAGCCTATTCTCGCGGGTTGACCTGCCCATAAAAAGGATCTACAGACTGTTTTCAGGGAGGTAAAGAAGGGAGAGGGGAGTTTAATCGGTACCGCCTGTAGTAGATACAGTAGCCTAGGTAAAACGTTCATTTTCAGGATTGCCGCCCTGCCGAACCAGGAAAAGTGGCCCTTATTCCAGTTGGACAAGTCCCCCTTGATAGTCTGCAGGGCCGGGAGGAAATTTTTGGTGTAGAGATCGGAGAGGTGGGTGGGGAGTTTAATACCTAGGTACGTGATATCCTTGGGTTCCCACTTAAAAGGAAACTGACGTTTGCACAGGTCAACCTGAGCTTGGGGGAGGGAAACATTGAGCGCCATTGATTTGCCATAATTAATTTGCAGGTTGGAGAGTGTCTTAAAGGTTTGCAAGTCTTCGAGTAGGTTGGGCAGTGTAACAAGAGGGTTGGTCAGGAACAATAACACGTCATCGGCGTACGCCGCGATCTTGTGAATTTTATTCTTGACGGGTACCCCTTTTATATCTGGGTTATCACGTAGCCTGCGAAGGAACGGTTCGAGGGATAGGACAAATAGCAAGGGGGAGAGGGGGCATCCCTGCCTGGTACCGTTGTGGACGGAGAAGGCGTCTGACAGCAGGCCGTTGACCCGTATCCTGGCTGTAGGTGCAGAATATAGAGTCATAACCATTTGAAGGAAACGGATAGGTATTCCCGTTTTGAGTAATGCTGCGGACATATAGTCCCAGGCCATCCTGTCAAACGCCTTCTCCGCGTCCAGGGAAAGAAAGAAACCTTTTGTATTGTGAGTGGTCATCCAGTGGTGGATGTTTAGTGCCTTAATCGTGTTGTCCCGGGCCTCACGGCCGGGGACGAAGCCGACCTGGTCAGTCGAAATGAGATTGGGGAGGAAAGGGAGCAATCTATTAGCGAGGATTTTTGCATACAGTTTCACGTCTACGTTAAGTAGGGATATCGGGCGGTAGTTGGAGACTAGCGTAGCGTCCTTACCCGGTTTGGGGATTAAGGTAATGTGTGCTTCTAGGAGGTCTTTATCGGTATGTGGGGGAAGGGGGATGCTATTGAAAGCTTTCACAAATCTTGGAAGCAAAAGAGCCGCAAACGTTTTGTAGTAGCCGGAGGTGAGTCCGTCGGGTCCCGGGCTCTTCCCCGGTTTTAATTGTTTTAAAGCTAATTGGGCTTCTGCTGTTGTCACTGGTGCGTCTAACTGCGACATGTCTGGCGTCGGGCTCGGGGGTAGTCCGTAAGCGGCGAGAAAGTCTTCTATGAGTTGTGGGCGTCTCAGGTTGGCCATGGAGGTGTGTGGGGTCGGGAGGTCATAGAGTGAAGAGAGGTATTGCACGAATTGTTGGGCTATGTGATCTGACCTACGCACTGAGGTGCCCGTCGGGGAGGTGATAGTCCGGATCGTGAGTGCCGATTTTTTCTTTTGCAGCGCGGAGGCTAACAATTTGCCCGACTTGTTCCCGAACTCATAGTATAATTTGTGCGTGAAGGCGAACTTACGTTGTAACCGGGAGTGAAGTTCGCCCAATAATGCCCTCCTGGCTGCCAGGAGCGCCTCGTGGGTATCGGCTGCTAAGTTACGTTTGTGGGCCCGTTCCAGCGTTTTCACACGTTCCGAGAGCTCATCGATGCAGGCTTTCCTGAGCCTATGTCGCTTCGCCATCAGGGTTATGATTTCACCGCGGATAACGCATTTGTGTGCCGCCCACACTGTGGCCGGCACCACCTCTCCCGATTCGTTGTCTTCAAAGAACTGGGTAAGTTTGGTCGAGATAGTTTGAGTGTCTGCAGGATCTAGGAGGAGGGAATCGTCCATCCTCCAGATCCCTGATCTGGGACGACGACCCGGCCACTTCAGAGTCATCGTAACCGGGTGGTGATCCGAGAGGACCATCGGTTCAATGGTGGCTGTGGCGAGTAAGTGTAGGTCATTCTGAGAGAGAAAAAGGAGATCGATGCGTGAGTATTTAGTGTGCATGGGGGAGAAGAACGTGAAGTCCTTCTCGTTCGGGTGTAGTGTACGCCAAGAGTCGTGCAGGGTGAGTGTGTTCAGTTGGGATTTTATAGCCTTAAGAGCACGGTATGTTAGGCAAGTGGACCCGTTGGATGTGTCCAGAAGGGGGGCCAGCGGTACATTGAAGTCTCCGCCCAAAACCAGCATGCCCTTCTGGAAGGCCGTCAGGAGGTGAAGTGTGTCTCGGAAGAACGTGACTTGGTGAGAGTTGGGGGCGTATACGTTTGCCACCGTAATGGGAGTGCCATGAAGCGTGCCCTTTAAAAAAATGTATCTACCCAAAGTGTCTTGTTGAACATCCTCAATCTGTATGGGACAATATTTAGAGAGCAGAATTGAGACCCCCTTGGATTTGGATTCAGCATTGGTGGCGTGATACACCACCGGGAAGTAGTGGTTACCTAACTTAGGGACCGCATCCGTTCTAAAGTGGGTCTCTTGTATTAGGACAATATGTGGCTTTTCTTTTTGTAGGGTGTATAGTAGCCGTGAACGCTTTTCTGGGGTGTTGAGCCCCTGTATATTCAGTGAGTACACTTTGAGGGTCAATTGGGGTGGGGTTTGATCTGAGGTCGGTGGGGTTTGGCCGAGGGCCTCCATCTCGGGGGTATCGAGAGGAGAGGAGGAGAAGGGGTGGGAAGTGCGGAGGAGGGAGAGGGAGGGGGGGACAGGAGGGAAAGAAGGGTAGGATACGTGCAATGGCACAGGGTGGAAGACAACCGAATAGGCTAGCGGAGGCTAGTCCACCTACCTATGAGGGAGGGGGGATTCGGTAAAGTACAGCGCGAACAGGGGGGACAGGTCCAAGCACAGGGTCTGAACCCCGCCGTCCGCGCTATTATGGGGGTTGGAACGATCCCAGCCGGGGACGGTATAAACAATACAGGAGGCCGAAAGGTTCTGAGTGTAACGAAGAGTTAAACTAAAATAAACCAAACTAACTCACTATCGGCCACCCCAGAGCAGTGCCTTCTAAGCAAAGGGACAGATAACAAGGGAGAGAGGTGCTTTTGGGCGTCCCGTGTGCCGCTCCCTGGGCCATGTGCGTGGAAGGCGCAATACGGCAGGCTCCAGGGGCGCCGCTCTCGAGGTCCAGCATTCCAGCCTGCCTTGTCACCGGGCCCTACAACCAGCTATAAGTTAGCCGCTGAACCCCGGATCGCACCCCGCCGGCACCAGGCGAAGCCCAGGGGACACCCAAGTGGGCAGGAGTAATTGGGGAGCCGGGTTGTCATCGCCCAAATGTTTAGGCTTTGAGTGGCAGAGGGGGTCCCCCAGGCCAGCTGCTAGCGACGACCTAGGGCTCTGGAGCCTAGCTCAGAGTGGAGAGGCCGTTTGATGGCAACAACAGGCTCGGGGGATCCTGCACCTTCCCAGTCACCTACCTCAGTGCTAAAGAACATTTTAACAAACAATCAAGGTCCATGCAATCTGAGGGTGGACGCAGCTAGTCCATACTACCATAGGGTCCACAGTCTATGTCCTCTGCGGCGGGTGGACTGTGGGGAGTTGGTACTAGCCTGCTTGCAGCGTCACTGGTGGTTGGAGATGTAGCGAGACCCGTGAGCCATCGCTGGGCCGCAGTGCAGCAGTAATGTCCATGTTGACATCTTCAGGTTATAAGGAGGAACGGATCTATGGTCCCCTGGGTGGTGCAGCCAATAAGAGGTGGGTCGCTTACTGGAGAGGTATTCCGCTGCCTTGACTTAGTCCGTGGCGTGAAGAAGCGCGAGATCCGGGCGGTCGGCGGGTTTACCAGTCAGAGGAAATCCTTGCGAACAATCCGATGGGAGGTATCGCTGTCCTGTCTCGTGTCCGCATCGGTGTGAAAGGGCCGGTGATCGGAAGAGCGAGAGCGGGAGCCGCATCCCGTTCAAGGGATATGGGAGCCGGAAGGAAGGGTCGTCTCTACATCCGGGTTGCGGCGGACATCCTGTCGTTTCGAGGGTCACGCGTCAACTACCGGTGCTCGGCCGTGAAGGAGGCGTGGTCTCCTGACGAGATCTAGATCCGCCCCATCTATGCGCTTCCTGTATGTAAGCCTCTGCCGCAGGGCAATGTGGGAGTTGTAGTCTTAGGAAGTTTAGCGAGATGTTCTGGGGGCTGTCTCCGGTCAGTGGCGTAGGTCGGAGACATGGCGCTCCGACATGCACGGTTCAGAGACACTTCAGTATGAGCTCACCTCCACTGCCAGGGCAACTCATGTAGCGAGGAGTGCTGACAGTCATTGTCTAAAGTCTTACAGTGTGAACACGTATAACATGGCAACCATTAGAACAGCCATAACAGTCCTCTAAACGTTGTATTAAAATGCAGGTCATCTCAAGTAGAGGAAGACTACTCACTTCTAGTCCCGTCAGTAGTCTCTTCGGGCCCTCCTAGCACCGGGGGTAGGGGACATCTCGTGCGGCGCTCCGGGGCCTTGCGGGCCTCCCTGGTGTCTGGATCCTGACGGGGATCTCCGGCGTCGGGAGCGGGAGGCTTGAGTTTCCATAGGTTCCTCCCTGGGTTTAGGCCATCGGTGGACAGATTGTCGGAAAACAGCGTACCAGTCCGGTACCGCCACTAGGGGAATCCCGAGAGACTCACAAAAGCCGGGTAGATCCTCCGGAACTTTTAGCATGGCAGTATGGCCCCGGTGAGATGCCGACAAGCAGAAGGGGAACTTCCATTGGTAACGTATATCCTTAGCTCTTAGGACTTCCAACAGTGGCTTGAGATCACGTCGGTTCTTCAGTGTGATCCCCGATAAGTCCTGATATATTTGGACCTGTCGGTCTTCATGGATGAGCCGTTTGCCTCTGGCCTTCTTCAGAACGGATTCCTTCAGCGTGTAATCGGGCAGGCAGCAGATGACATCGCGAGGGGGGTCCGAGTCCCTTCCCCTAGGGCGCAGAGCGCGGTGAATCCTGTCGAATGTTATGGCGGTCATGGGGGGCCTTTCTAACACCGAGTTGAACAGCGCGGTTACTGCTTCAGATATGCGGTCTCCATCGACGGATTCCGGGAGGCCCCGCACCCTAAGGTTATGGCGTCGGCCCCGGTTATCCAAGTCTTCAAGGTGCCGATTCATATCCCGGAGTTGGAGGGTATGGTCGTCCACTTTTCTCGCGAATTTTTTGAGGATGCTATCGTGCTCCGCTACCGAGCGCTCCGTTCGGGTGACCCGGTCGTCCAGGGCATGTACCTCGATGCGGAGGCCTGCAATGGCGGCCGCCAATGCCTCTTTAATATCTGTTGCTACAGCTCGTAGATCGTCCAGAGTTAGGTGACGGTGAGCTGAGGTAAGTCCCTCTGTCCGATTAATTTCCTGCGCCTGTGAGAGAGGAACATGGGAGGTTGTCAGGACTATGTCTGAGTTGCCCGAGGGTAGGGGGTTTGCGAGGCCTGGTACGGGGCCTTGACGGGTTGGCGCCATGTTTCCCCTCTGGGAGCGGAACATATCCGGGATGTGTTGCTGAGCGGTCCCGGTATTTCCCCTCGGGGACCTCGATCTCGAGGCAGACGATGTTCTAGAAGCTGTGCCCATCCTGCACGAGCGGTATCAAGGGTGAGTTTCTCCAAGTACAGTGGTTCTTGCTCTGAGGTGGCCGGAGCTCCAGGTTCAAGCGTCCATCTTCCAGCAAGGTCCGGCCACGCCCCTCCTTTCTCATACATATTGCCTACGTCTTCTGTAGATATTTTGTGTAGCATCCATTAGAATTACAAATAATAATAGTTTGGAAATTTTCAGATGTTCTACTGCTTGTAATTGCTCCACAAAATGATGGTGGATGATATATAACCATCAACAGGGCTACTGAAGGTGTAGGAGAATTAAAATAATTCATGCATTCCAATAGAGTCCACTTATAGATGTGCCATACATGCATTTATTAGCTGGTAATAAGGGGACATAAAGTGCTCGAACATTATGTTTCACCTTCATGCACTGCTTTTATGGACTGGGTGACCTTTAATGAAAGCATGCCTTTTCCAAACAATCTACCAGTTCTATGTTATTTTTTTTTAAGCAAATTTAACAAGTCTGTTTAAAAGGAAACACACATATCCAATAGATGGTCTTGTCCACAAAATGCAGTTTTTGGATTGAGATTATCACACTCTTTTCTGCTCAGAATATTAAAAATAAAACAAATAGAAAGGTGTTCTCAAATACGTCTTTTGGAATTTTGGAGAACTGTTACCAACAAGCTGCGATTTAACTCTTGAAGTGTTAACATAGTCGACGTCCGTGAAAATTGCGTATTTTGATCTATTGCCTTTGTTGATAGTGTACGTTTGCACATTTGGGACTTTTCATTTTGTGGAAATGCTGCATGATAATGTTTAAAGTTGTACTATGTCTTGTAATGTTCCTTTTAACAAAAAACATGTTAGACACAATATATTTGATTTGATTGTTGTATTAATATATTATTTTCCTGTGAGCTAAGTAGGATTATAAAGTATTTCAAATGAAGCAAAGAGACTGTGCACTTCAGTAAGGTTTTTTGTAATCCATGTAAAACAGCAAAATATAGAAATAGCAAACTAATGCAGAGTGATGTAGATATAGCAAGCATATCTAGCAAGAACATATTGCATTATTTCCACACAAGTGAGTGCTAATAAAAGCAAAATAAACCTAAAAACAAAAATTTATATATTGTAGTTTAAGGCCCCTTTCATACTGGGGCGGGAGGTGCGCTGACTGTATAGTGGCGTTATACCGTCGGAATTTCTGTGGTATTCGCCCGCTAGCAGTGTGGTTTGTAACACCCGCTAGTGGCCCAAATAGGGTTAATACCGCAGTTTCCCATTGCTTTCAATGGGAAGGAGTGGTGGAGGAGCTGTAAGCACACTGCTCATTCACCGCTCCAAAGATGCTGCTAGCAGGACTTTTGGATCGGTCCTGCTAGCGCACCAATCCAGTGTGAAAGTCCTCGGGCTTTCACACTGAGACTGCAGGGCAGGAGTTATTCAGGCAGTATTTAGGCGCTATTTTTAGCACTAAAACTTATGATAAACTCCTCAGTGTGAAAGGGGTCTTACAGATGGAATTGCACAGGGCGACCCAGAACCTCCTCTTCTCAGGTCCTCGCTGGCATTGTTGGCTCCCCCTCCCTGTCCCGTACGTGCTTGTTCCTGAGCCATTTATCCCCTCCTCCGCTTCCTTGTCACTGACTTTGATTGACAGCACACACAGCACAGCCAATGGGAGCTTTTGGTATCCCAGAAAGCCAGAAAGACCTAAAAATTAGGGGAGAGAAGAGATGCAGATTTTCTCAGTGCTGTATCGAATGAGGGCTCAGGTAAGTTTTAGGCAGATTAAGGGCCAAGAATGCATTAAGGTAATACATGTTTAGGCTTTAGAATCACTTTAAAGTCACCTGACAATAGAAATAGGGCACTAAGTCTGTTTTTGCTCTCGAGTTGCAGTCAGTGAATAAACATGTTAAGTGTAGTGTTGCTCACGAATATTCGCATTGCGAATATTCGCTACGAATATTGCATATTCGAGTATTCGCGAATATCTCGAATATCGCGGCGAATATTCGCTATTTCGAATATTCGTATTTTTCAAATTTCGCAATAAATTTCGCAATGAATTTCACAAAAAAATCGCAATCAATTGCGCATTCGCGAAATTTCGCATTCGCGAATTTCGCAATAGCGAAAATTCGCAATTTTTTTTTTTTTTTTTATAAAATATCACGAATATTCGATATTAACGAATATTCGCGACCGCATATGTGAAATTTCGCTTTTTTTTTTTTTTTTATAAAACATACCGAATATTCGTAAATATCGAATATTCGTGATATTTTATAAAAAAAAAAAAAAATTTGCGAAATTTCGCATTAGCGAAAATTCGCATTGGCGAAAATTCGCAATTTTTTATTTTTTTTTATAAAATATCACGAATATTCGATATTAACGAAAAATATCGCGAAATCGAATATGGCGTATTCCGCTCATCACTAGTTAAGTGGACTACAGTACATTGTTGTGATTATGCACAGAGATGTGTTTGCACATGAAATGGAGTGTGGCGTGCAGGGACCCCATATATGTGTAAACTATGGAGTTCTTGTTTTGTGGGGAGTCACAAAGTGGGATTTGCACTTTATTGATTTTGTGATATTGTTATAATATTAGTAATTATTTATGGAAATGTTTACTAGGTACTAGGTGCTTTTTGAGGATTAACATATGTGATTTGGGTGAATAATTAAATGGGGAGGAGTGCTGTATATTCTGAACATATTTCACATAACTTTAGAGATATACACGCATCAAATGGTAAAAAAAAGTTTTAGGGGATAGGTAAGGGAAGCACAGACCTAAATAATTTATTGGATGCATTGTTTATTGTTTGTAGGTAATATTATTTGAGATTATTTTTGACAAACTCAACAATAATGATCTGAATGTAAGGTTCTTAGGTAATATAGTAGGAGTATTTCTTTTCTTCATGTCACATTAACAGGAAAATAATCATTATATGGAGTCATCCATATAAGGGCTCTTTCACACGTCCGGTAACGGACCTCAATGCTTCCCTATGGGAGCGGATCCGTTAGCGGATGATGCATCCACTAACGTCCGCCAGATCCGCATCCATTTTTTCGGACGGAAGAATGTCCTATTTTTCTTCCGTCCGGCCAAACGGATCGGATGCAAACGGACAGACGGTCTGTTTCCATCCGATTCCCCATAGGGGATAGCAGAGGAGAGACAGGGTGGTCCCTGCACAGTGTGCGGGGACCGCCCTGTCCGCCCGACAGCTCAGCGGAGACCCCCCCTGCTGAGCCGACGGACACACGGAGCGGACCAAAAAACGGACCGCACGTGTGAAAGGACCCTAAGACATCTGCCAAGAAGTCTCATTCACACTGGTCTTAAAAAAAAAAACTGCTTTTACAGGTGTTTATTTTATTTATTCTTCCAGCTTGTAAAAGCATCTCAATGTTAGCCTATGTGTACATACACACGGGTGATTAGAGTTTTTTTTTAAAGAGAAGCATTTACACGCTGAAAAAAAATCAAGTTTAGGGGAGGAGCTGAAGGGCATAAAAAAACAATAGACAAACCTAAACAGGTATAAATGCGCCCAAACATTAAGGCCCAGATTCAGAAAGCAAACTGGTGTTAGACAGGAGTAATTTCAAATTTCGCGCGCCGTATCACTAGTTTGAATCCTCAAACCATGATACGGCGGCTTCGGGCTTCGATCCGAGAGGCTTACGTCTTCGTAAGCCTTCGGATCTACGCTGCGATATTTTTGCGGCCGCTGGGAGGAGTTTGCGGCGTTTTCATGCGTCGGGATATGCAAATGACTTTTTACGGCGATCCACGAAGGTACGAGTGTCCCTCGCAATCGCCTACGTCATTTTTTGGCTACGTAATGTTAGAGGAGCTTTTTGCTGGTCTAACAGTGCGTAACCCATGTAAAGTATGGCCGTCGTTCCCGCGTCGATTTTAAAATATTTTTTTTTTTTTAACGTAACTCGTTCGGGAATAGGAATGTACGTAAACGACGCTACTACGACGTGACGACGTGTTTACGCGCAATGCACAGCGGGAAATTAGCGAACGGAGCATGCGCAGTTCGATCGCCGCGGGAACGCGCCTATTTTAAATGCTTCACGCCCCCTACTCGCGCAAATGGATTGCGACGGGAGAAATACACTACGCCGCCGTCGTTTACTGGACAAAATCTACCTGGATTCCACGTAGAGCCAGGTAAAATACGGCAGCGTAGTGTATTTCTGATACTCTACGAGAATCTAATTCTCTGTGAATCTGGGCCTAAATGTGTTTAAGCAGCTTTGTGTGTTTCAGCGTTAATGCATTCCAATGACCAGAATAAATTGATGTTCTGGCCAATGGAATCCATTAATGCCCAAATGCTTGATGCCCCTAAACATGCCTAAACGCACATGTAATATGTGCCTTTGGGTACGTTTTTGTAAGCAGCTTTGCTCCTGCTAGAAGCTCTGGTCTTTGAAGAAGAAAAGCAAACGTCCAGTGCACATGATGCCTTAACTGTTACATCACAACACCCTTAGACAGAGGTTACCCTTTAAATAGTAAAAACAGCCGTGAAACAGCTGTGCAAGTTCTAATTTATTCAGATCCTGGTATATCTAGTAGTAGTCAGTCACATTAAATTGGACTTGTTATGGGATATATGGGTATACCAGAAATTATAGTATAAATAACGTTTACCGAACGCTCCGAATAACGAAAGGAAATTTGAATTAAAATTCGAATTGAATTTCACATTGAATTCCAGTCATATTCGAACTGTAAACATATTTATGAAATCAAACACTGTGTGTGTTATTTAGGTACCATTTTAAATTACGGTAATGCTGTTTTTGTTTAGCCAAAAACGGAAAATTGTTATTCTTACCTACGGTAATTTTCCTTTCCTGGCCTGTCCTCACGTCAGCACATCATGGGTTAATCCCCTCCTCCGGTCCACCAGTACCACCTTCTTCTAGCTAATAAGTAGGGGGCCCCTCCTCCCAGTCCTTGTTCCACTGATTTGGCGGACGACAGACTATAGGGAGGGAAAGGCTGTGCTGACGTGAGGACAGGCCAGGAAAGGAAAATTACCGTAGGTAAGAATAACAATTTTCCGTTTTCCTGGCCAGTCCTCCCGTCAGCACATCATGGGATTTAATTTAGCACCCTAGGGCGGGAAAATGTATATAAGACTCGGACGACAACTATAAATGCTGCTTAAGTGTATCTTTCTTTATTTTGCCTGACAAGGAGCCGATACCACGGCATTTCCGAAACTAGATGCCTTAGATGACGTCCCGTCTAGATTGTAATGCTTTGCGAAGGTCTTGCAGGAACTCCAACTGGCCATCTTGCATATTTCCTCAACTGGTATTTTGGCAAATGCTGCCCAGGAGGCTGCCACCCCTCTGGTAGAGTGAGCTCTAGTTGCCTGAGGAGGCGTCAGCCCTTGTTTCTCGTACGTGAGTTTTATTACTTTGGTGATCCAGGTCGAGATTATTCTTGTTGAAGCGGCTTGTCCTTTTTTAGGCCCAGATGGTAAGACGAAAAGGGAATCCGTTTTGCGTACTTGAGAACGATGCAGGTAAATTGAGAAAAGGTTGACCATGTCCAGAGGTCTGAGGTCCAGTTCTTCCTGCATAGGCGGTGATGTAAAGCTAGGTAGCACTGCCTCCCAGTTAAGGTGAAATTTTGAAATTACCTTGGGCGTTGCTATTGGTGAAGGCCTCAGAATGACCTTGTCTGGAAGGATGATGCAGTACGGTTTCTTACTGGACAGGGCTGCTAGCTCGGATACCCTTCTTGCCGATGTCCATTCTGGTTAGAAACCAGAATGGACAAGATTCTGCGGTACAAAAGGATGTAGAAGCAGTGCTCTTAGTACTGTGCCTAAGTCCCGGGCCGGAAATAGAGACTTCCTTGGAGGATTCATTTTCATGGTCGCTTTTAAGAATTGTTTTACCAGTGGTTCGTCTGCCCACCTGTATCCTGTAAAACATGACAAGGCTGAAATTTGTACCTTCAATGTACTATAGGCTAAGCCTTTGTTTCGAGTAGATTGCAAAAACTCCAGTACTTGTGCCCCATTCGGATCCACTGAAGCGAAATTTTTCTGTAACGCAAAAGTTGTAAACTTTGCCCAAATCCTGTTGTAGGTGGCGTTAGTCGAGGCCTTTCTAGACTTTAACAATGTTGAGATTACTTCCTTTGAAATGCCTTGTGCCTGGAGTCTGGTTGATTCAGCAGCCAGGCCGTCAGTTGCAACCTGTTCGGGTTGGGGTGTACCCATTGGCGCTGCCATTAGGAGATCCCTCTTTATCGGCAGACGTATTGGGGGGGCCGACGCCATGTGTAGTAGTAGAGGGAACCACGGCCTCTGCGGCCAGAAGGGTAGCATTATTATTGTATGGACCTTTTCTCTCGCAATCTTTACCAAAGCCCTCATTACTAGCGGCACCGGCGGAAAGATGTAAACTAGGGGAAAATCCCATGGAATGGAGAAGGCATCTTGGGTCAAGGCTTTGTTGCAATGGAACCTGGACACAAATTGGGGTGTCTTTGTATTGACTCGGGTCACTATTAGATCCACTGAGGGTGTCCCTCACTCGGAAAAGATTGGTTCTAGGAACTTCTTGTTCAAGGCCCATTCGTTCTTGTCGGGGAGCTCCCGACTCAGATGATCCGCGATGGAATTCTGGCTGCCCGGAATGTAGGCTGCTGTTAGGGCTTCCAGATGTGCTTCGGCCCACACAAATATTTTGGTTGCCACCTGCAGAAGTGGCAAGCTCTTGGTTCCGCCCTGTCTGGCTATATATGCCACTGCCGTCTTGTTGTCTAACATTAGTTTGACTCGAGCTCCCTGAACTAGCTTCTCAAAGGCCTGCAGGGCCGGGTATGCGGCTTGCAGCTCCAAAAGGTTGGAGTGTCGGGATTCCATCTTGCTCCAAACTCCCCGCATCTGCTTGCCGAGGCAGTGAGCACCCCAGCCCCGGAGACTGGCACCCGAAGTTATCAGAATCCAGTCCCCGGGGCCGAGGGGCATGCCCCGCAACAGGTTCTCTGATGACTTCCACCAAGCTATGTTCTGTCAAATCCGGTTTGGTATGCGAATCCTCTGGTGGAGAGAGGTACCGTCCCATTGGTTCAACAAGGTTGCCTGGAAGGCTCTTGTGTGGAACCTTGCCCAAGGAATGGTTGGGCTTGCTGCAGTAAACATCCCGAGTAGGGTCATACAATCTCTTGCCGTTAGCGACGTTGACTTCATCACGCTGCTGACGCAGGCTACCAATTCTGCCTTCTTTCGTTCGGGTAGGAGGACAAGGCCTCTGTTTGTATTGAGAATCAGTCCCAGATATTCCATCTGTTGTGAGGAAATCAATTGGCTCTTTTGCCTGTTGATGATCCAGCCAAATTTTGATATGATTTCTAGAACCATCTCGCGTTGAGACGCCAAGAATCTTAGGTATCTTTGGTGGCTCTCGTTGATTGGGACGTGCAAATATGCATCCGTTAGATCGACTGATATCAGCCAGTCTCCTGGTTGCAACACAGAGATGATTGTAAATACAGATTCCATCTTGAACGTCTTGGGTTCTATGAAGTGGTTTAGAATTCTCAGGTCCAGAACTGGTCTGAGATCCCTCGATGCTTTGGGAACTAGAAAGATTGGAGAGTATACCCCTTTTCCTTGTTGGGATAGGGGCACCGGCAAAATTGCATTCTTTTGCTGTAAGCCGTCTAAATATTCTTGTAAGCAGATCCGTTTCCTCTGATCTGTCGGCCATTCTGTGTGGACCACCGTATTGGGTGGTTTCTTCTGAATGGATATTTTGTTATCGTATCTGACCGTCTTGCGGACCCACTGGTCCTTGACTTCTTCCGCCAATACTTCCCAGAAGGACATTACCTGGCGCCCACCTGGGGGGAATGGGCGGTTAACCCGTCAAAAAGATTTTTCAGGGTTTTTCGCAGTCTGTGCCGCTCTAGACTTTACTTTCTGCATGAAAGAATTTTGTGGATTTTTCCAGTAGGGTCTTGTATATTCCCGTCCTGGCCTGTATGACCTGGTGTCATACACCCTCTTGTAGTCTGGTTGGGCTGGCCGGGTGGCCTGCTGTGTCTTCCTGGGTCTCTGTGGCATTAGACCCAACTTTCCCCCTGTAGCTTGACTAATAGCTTCTTCTAGGGTCTTTCCGAACAGCACCTTGCCGTTAAACGGAATATTGCAGAGACTCAGTTTTGAGGTGCTGTCTGCTCCCCAATGTCGCCACCAGAGGGCCCTCTTTGCCGTCACTGCAAAAGCCATGATTCTTGTGAGTAACTTTGTCAGGTTCTTAGAGGCTTCTGCTATGAAATCGGCGGCAAGATCGAATTCCTCCATTGTCTGTATGACTGATTCTGACCCTGTATCTGCTTTTAGTGCTGCTTGGGTTCTCGTGGTCCAAACCTTGAGTACTCTGGAGACTGAGGTTAGGGCAATAGCTGGACGGCACGCTGCACCCGCAGCTGAGTACACCTTCTTTAGGTCTGTGTCTGCATGTCTGTCCATTGGGTCTTTGAAGGTTGTAGAATCTTGCAATGGCAACGCGACCTGTCGGGCCAGGCGCCCTTAGGCCACATCTATGCCCAACCGGGAGTCCCAAAGGTCTGCTTCTGGGGTTTAAAAAGGGTACAACCTTGAGAAACGGTTCTATATGTTTGCCCTCTTTTCCGGCTTTTCCCATTCTTCCTCGAACCATTCTCGGATCTCTGGCAAGAGGGGGAAAGTAACCTTGTCTCTTCCGGCTAGGAAAAAATCTTAATTTTTTCAGGTGGCTGAACATCTTGATCCCAGTCAATGGCCTCCCTTACGGCTGTGACAAATGATTCAATATATTGAAAATCAAATAAATATTCTGAGGGCTCTTCAGAGTCCGATGAGTCTAGTGATAGCGCCTCCCGGGCAGGTGATTCATCGTGCACTGGCCGATTGGATCTAGACCTAGGTGATTTGGTGGCTGAGGCTGACTGAATACCCTCTGCCACTGCTTCTTGAATATAGTCTCTAATTCTTCTCACCTCTGCTTCCCTGTCTGTAGCCACGTCCTTAATGCAGCCGGTGCATAGAAGTTTGCCAGGTTCGGATGGTGCCGATCATGCCCAACAAAGACCATCGTCTGGGTGGGGTCTTGATACATTTGGCTCTGCTACAGTCGCAGAGTGACAGGATTTGCGTGCTAGACTAGAATGGGACTTATGCATTGCCCGAGAGCCAGACGCTTGCGGAGATTTTGAGCGGTGGTGGGACTTTTTTCTCCGTTCCATGTCTTATCTTAGGGCTTCTGCTCCTAAAAAGACAACCAAGAAACACTACCTTTAGCTCTTGGTATTGCACTCTTTTACATTGTGGCCCCCGTTGACCCCTCCTACCTGTCCGGTGACCTTGGTGCATCCTGAGGCTGTGGTGAGCTCATGCTGTGTAAAGAATGCAGGATACGCACATCAGGCGGTGAAGCAATTGATACCAGTGTACTAAGAAAAAAAGTGTGTACCTAATTTTGTATTTCTTATTTATCTATATATTTTATTTAATTAAGAATATAATAATAATAATAATAATAATAATAATAATAATATTATATATATATATATATATATATATATATATATATATATATATATATATATATATATATATATATATATATATATATTTTTTTTTTTTACCTATGCACCCCAAAATAATATCCACTGTATGTATGTACATTTTTTACAACCTCCTCTTTACATTTAAAGAGAAGGAAAAATTCCAGGGTGGCAGCAGGTGTTTAGAAAAAAAAAAAAGGTACCTTTAAGAATAGTGCAGCGCTGACACAATCTTTCACACACTCCTCCTCAGCTGGAGGCTTACCTAGAGCTTCCTCTCCCAGACAGTGGCAGACCGCACTGAGCCTCCTGCCCTGGAGAGTCTTTATAGCCGATTTGGGCCCGCCCATGGCGCGCCCCCCGGCCCCACCCCCCCTGTGACATCACTGCCGACTAACAGAAAGTGGAGGAAGGAGGGGCGGCGCGCTCCTACGGAGCTCAGATCTGAACAAGGAGAAGGAGCCACAGCATGTCCTAGCAGATGGACAGGAGACACACCACAGCCCCTGTTAACACAGTAAGCTTCCTACAAGCTAAAACGCCCACAGCTCATGCACCTGAGCGTCCAGTGTCATAAAGGGGCATACCTTTATTACTTCTGGACCTTCCAACCCGAGGAGAGGCTGAACCTGGGTGGGGATGGTTCGGCAGGGGGGGTTCTTTTTCTTCCTCTTTGTTCGTAGTTTGTTTGTCTGGAAGAGTCTTAGGTGGTCTGATCGTCCGACCAAAAAAAAGGAACAAGGACTGGGAGGAGGGGCCCCCTACTTATTAGCTAGAAGAAGGTGGTACTGGTGGACCGGAGGAGGGGATTAACCCATGATGTGCTGACGTGAGGACAGGCCAGGAAAGGTGATTTATAGAGTCATTGCAATCATTTGATGACATTTTTTCTTTTGTTTATCCACTTTAGCCCCGGACCATATTGCTGTCCAAAGACCAGAGCACTTTTTGTGATTCGGCACTGCGTCGCTTTAACTGACAATTGCGCGGTCGTGTGATGTGGCTCCCAAACAAAATTGGCATCCTTTTTTTCCCACAAATAGAGCTTCCTTTTGGTGGTATTTGATCATCTCTGCGGATTTAATTTTTTGCGCTATAAACAAAAATAGAGCGACTATTTTGAAAAAAATGCAATATTTTTTACTTTTTTCTGTCATAAATATCCCCCAATATCAGTTTAGGCCGATACGTATTCTTTTACATATTTTTCGTAAAAAAAATAAAAAATCGCAATTAGCATTTATTGATTGGTTTGCGCAAAAGTTATAGCGTTTACAAAATAGGGGGTAGTTTTATGGCATTTTTATTATTTTTTTTTTTACTAGTAATGGCGGCGATCAGCGTTTTTTTTTTCAGTACTGCAACCTTATGGCGGACACTTCGGACACTTTAGACACATTTTTGGGACCATTGGCATTTTTTTAGCGATCAATGCTATAAAAATGCATTGTATTACTATAAAAATGCCATTGGCAGTGAAGGGGTTAACACTAGGGGGCAGGGAAGGGGTTAAGTGTGTTCCTGGGTGTGTTCTAACTGTATGGGGGGTGGACTCACTAGGGGAAATCACTGATCTTCTGTTCATACATTGTATGAACAGAAAATCAGCGTTTCCCCCGCTGACAGGAACGAGAGCTTTGTGTTTACGCACATAGCTCTCATTCCCCGCTCTGTAACGAGCAATCGCGGGTGCCCGGCGGCGATCGTACCCACCGGGCATGCACGCGGGACTCGGGGGCCAGCGGGGGGCGCGCGCGGGCCGCCGGCGGCGCACACGTGCCCCCTAGTGGCCGCAGAAGAGCCGACGTAGTATGACGGGCTCTCACCCAGGAGAGCCGACCTGCCGCCGTAGAACGACGGCGGCTGGTCGGCTAGTGGTTATTCACTTTGCCACATTTGAATTAGAAAAGAAAAAAATCGAAAAGTCTTCGATTCAAAATTTATTGATTCAAACGTTTTGAATGGAAAAAAATCACTAAATTTGATTTTTATATAAAAAAGACATAAAACTTATTTGGAATACGAATTACGAATACGGATCCCGAATACGCATTGAACGAATTAACCTAATTCAACAAAACAAAATAACAAAATTAACTAATCTAAATCAAACAAAGCTAAGTTTTTTCGTCACAGTTCCTAGTGTATCAGAAATATACTCCAGCTTAGAAAATTGCTGTAAACAGAGGGTCTTTGTTAGTTAATAATATGAATGCAAAGGGAAAAAAAAATGTTCTCACGGAGCTTAGTTTTGAACTTAGAAAACTGAAGATTTCAGTAGTTTTTTACTATGACTTTTTAACCACTTCCGTACCATAGAACATCATATGACGTCCTGGACTTCAGTGGGAAAAATCTGAATTAGGGTTGTCCAGATGTCACTTTTTTAGGACCGAGTACAAGTACCGATACTTTTTTTAAGTACTCGCCGATACCGAATACCGATACTTTTTTTAAATGTGTCCCCAAATGCAGCCATGTCCCCCACATATGCAGCCATGTCCTCCACATATGCAGCCATGTCCTCCCCAAATGCAGCCATGTCCCCCACATATGCAGCCATGTCCTCCACATATGCAGCCATGTCCCCCACATATGCAGCCATGTCCCCCCAGCCATGTCCCCCCAGCCATGTCCCCCCAGCCATGTCCCCCCAGCCATGTCCCCCACATATGCAGCCATGACCCCCCAGCCATGTCCCCCACATATGCATCCTTGTCCCCCACATATGCAGCCAAGTCCCCCACATATGCAGCCATGTCCCCCCAGCCATGTCCCCCACATATGCAGCCATGTCCCCCCAGCCATGTCCCCCACATATGCAGCCATGTCCCCCACATATGCAGCCATGTCCCTCCAGCCATGTCCCCCACATATGCAGCCATTTCCCCACATACCTAGCCGCCGCCGCAATGAAAGCCGCCGCCGCCGCATGGTTAAACAGCATGCGGGGAACATCACAGCTTTCATTTGAATAGCTGTTTTCCCCGCCGCGCATAGACACTCCCCCTTGCTCGGGATTGGACAAATCACGATCACCCATCCAATCCCGAGCAAGGGGGAGTGTCTATGCGCGGCGGGGAAAACAGCTATTTAAATGAAAGCTGTGATGTTCCCCGCACGCTGTTTAACCATGCGGCGGCTTTCGTTGCGGCTTTCATTGCGGCGGCGGGGGCGGGGGGGATAAGTATTCTATTGAGGCATCGGGGGAATTTGCGGGAGTACAAGTACTCCCGCAAATACTCGGTATCGGTCCCGATACCGATACTGGTATCAGTATCGGGACAACCCTAATCTGAATGATGGGTGCAGCTACAGGCATCATTCAGATATTCTTTTTTTTAGGCGGCGATTATGCGCACTATAAGAATGATCATAGCGGCGGTTATGCCACTTGATCGTTCTTACAGGTGGCCGGAGGTGACATCCCCCTCCCACCACCATCTGGTGCTTCTCCGGGCTTTCCTGTGCCATCGGAGGCCCGGAGAATAAATAGGCCACCGCCGAATGAAGAGCATAGAGATGACCGGTGACCACATGGTCACCGGTCTTCTCAAATGACCGCCAGAGGCCCGGGCACGACGTTATGACATCACACCGTACCCGGAAGTAAACAAAGCCACAATCGCGGCTTAAAGCATGAGATCAGTGAATTTTTTCCTGATCTCATGCTTTCCAGCCTAGAGGAGAGATGTGGGGTCTTATTGAGTCTTATATCTCCATAAAGAGGACCTGTCACACACTATTCCTATTACAAGGGATGTTTACATTCCTTGTAATAGGAATAAAAGTTATAAAAAAATGTAAATAAAAGTGTAAAAAAAAAAAGTCAAATCATTTTTATTTTATTTTGTAAATGCCACTGTCCCCAGTAGCTCGTGCCCAGAAGCGAACGTGCACATAAGTCCCGCCCACATATGTAAACGCTGTTCAAACTACACATGCGAGGTAATGCCGTGTGCGTTAAAGCAAGAGCAATAATTCTAGTACTAGACCTCCTTGGTAACTCTAAACTGGTAACCTGTAAACAAAAATGAAGCGTCACCTATGGAGATTTTTAAGTACCGAAGTTTGGCGCCATTCCATTAATGTGCACAATTTTAAAGCATGACAAGTTAGATATCTATTTAGTCGGCGTAACATAATCTTTCACATTATACAAAAAAATTGTGCTAGCCTTATTGTTTTGTTATTTTCTAAGTCATGAAACTGTTTTTTTTCCCAAAAAAAGTTGTTTGCAAAATTATTGCGCAAATACTGTGTCAGATTAAAAGTTGCAATGTCCGCCACTTTATTCCCTAGAGTGTCTGATAAAAAAATATATGTAATTTTTGGGGGTTCTGAGTAATTTTCTAGCAAAAAAATATGATTTTTACATGAAGGAAAGAAGTTCCAGAACAGGTGCGCTATGGAAGTGGTTAATGACCCAATTCCTAAGGATTTATTAAAAAAGAATGCTATAGTGAAAGCTACATAATCCTCCATAGTAAAGACTTCTCCATCTGCTGGTCTATTTTATAGTCACTAAGATGCTAATTGTGCATGGTAATTGTAAAATGGTTATATAGCTATTACACAACAATCTGCATACTCTGCCCTCACATATATGATATTGACAAATTGTTTCACATCTTTGAAGTCAGCATGACAGCATATGGAAAACTGCTTAAGTACTGAATCTGATTTTGTGTATGAGATGCTGTGATCAAGTATAAAGGAACTACTTAGTAATTAAAATAATGCACAAAGGATCATTTATACAATGTTTAAAAATAGAAGAACACCTTTGTGGCTAAGCTTTTAACTGATTGCCATGATTCGGATCACAGTTTACTGACAGTTCAAGGTATAGAGAAAGCAGAGTTAAGTGGGGTGGCCATTTATTTCAGCTGTGCAAGAAAGAAGAATTATTCATTTTTAATAGACAATCTTTTGTTTGACCCTTTCACTGCCAAATACTTTTACCACACACCATGTTACAATAACAGTTATGAGCTTGTATTCATTTTCTTCAGCCGTAAATGTAAACTAAAACCAGATGGGTCAATAAGGGGCTTTTGAAAAAGCCACTGTCCTCATTATAAAAGGGGAGCACAGAGCAGCCATAGTTACAGTGTATTGAATAGACATGTGCACTACCGAAAAATGGGTTTAGTTTTGTTTTAATTTCATTTGTTTTTTGTTTGTTTTTTTGTTTATCCGATCATTTTTTATTATTGGCATTCATTACTTCGGATCATTTATTGCTTTGGATGCATTTGTATTCATTCCATTCCATTAGTTTAGATGCGGCATTCGTTACGTTGGATAATTTGTAACTTCAGATGCATTCATACTTGTTCCGTTCCATTTGTTTAGATGTGGCATTCGTAACTTCGGATGCATTTGTATTCGTTATGTTTACTAACAGTTACCTTAGCAAAATTTGAAAGGAAATTCCAATAAAAATGTAATCCATTCCAAATAAGCTGCTATGGTGCAGAGACCCGAATAGAAGAATTACTGACATTAACTATTTTACCTATAATTTAATTGTTTATTATAATAAATAATAATAAACTATAATAATAGTTGATAATTTAATTATAATAGGAAATGCAAAAAAAAATATTATCCAAATGTAATCAATTCGTTAAACTCGTAGGTTGAATCGTTATTCGTCCTTTCGGGTTTTTGTATTTTCGTATTTTCGTTCTTTTGGGTTTTCATTCATACGGGTTTTCGTGATGGAAAAGTAATGGATTTTGTGTCCCTGCAAATCAGGCAATAAACTCCATCCTTCCAGTGCATTTATTCATGCACAAGTGAGTGTAACTGCTTTTAACGTTGCCAATTATTTTAACTGCCACCAGTCTCTCCTCACTGGCTGGCCAATGGCTCCTGCCATTGTCTCTGAGCCAATGAGGAGGCAGAGAGCAGGGAAAACAATAGCTCTGGTGCACATCACTGGATCGAGATTGAGCTCAGTTAGGTATTTGGGCGGGTGCAGGGGAAGCTGCCTACTGAAGGTTTTTTACCTTCATGCATTCTAGGTAAAAAACCTTTAGCCTTTAGAATTACTTTAAGTATGCCCACCTGAATGAGGCTTTAGCTTTTCTCCTGCTCAGCTGCAAACCACCATGTGTTCAATGGCCAATATTCTATGTTTTTTAGTTTACGTCTTATTACTTTATTTACGTTGGGCCAGATTCAGATAGCCTTTAGGTCGGCGTATCTATAGATATGCCGCGTAAAGTCTATTCTGAGACGGCGTATCTTTTTTTTTGTATTCAGAAAACAAGATACGCCGGAATTCTGCTAATATACGAGCGGCGTAAGTCACTTACACCGTCGTATCTTAGTTGCATATTTACGCTGGCCCCTAGGTGGCGCTTCTGTCGTTTTACGCATAAAAAATGCAAATTAGCTAGATAAGCCGATTCACGAATGTACTTGCGGCCGGGCGTCGTAGTTTACGTCGTTTGCGTAAGCGTTAGTCCGGCGTAAAGTTACCCCTACTATATTGAGGCGCAGCCAATGATAAGTATGGACGTCGGGACAGCGTCGAATTGTACGTTGTTTACGTCGTTTGCGTAAATCGTTCGGGAATGGGGCTGGACGTAATTTACGTTCACGACCTTTACATTGACTACTGTAGTTGCGACTTGATTTCACGCATGTGCTCTGGGATACTTCCTCGGACGGCGAATGCGCCGTTCAGAAAATATGTAAATTGCGTGGGGTCATGATTTACATGAATCACGCCCCCATATTACTAATTAGGCGCCCTTACGACGCCCACTTTAGCTACGCCGCTGCAACTTATGGAGCAAGTGCTTTCTGAATAAAGAACTTGCCCATAACAGTTGCAGAGGCGTAGCGTAAAGAGCAAAAATACGCCCCTTTCTCTGAATCTGGCCCGTTATATTTAAATATGTTTGTTTTGTACATAGGATGTAAGAATGTCCCTTTGAAACACGTGACGTTTATTGTTTTAGTGTTTTACAGTAATATATTTCTTTATCTCTTTGGAGAGGTTAACCCTTGTTAGCACATTTTCTCTGGGACTGGAAGCAAATGGAAAACTCATGTTGAATTTTAAATACTTGCATTAGTAGAGAAAAATATCTACTTCCAGTCTGCAACAACGGTCCTTGAACCATCAATGTGTTAAAATGGTTTTGGGAAAGCAGCTATTTATCCCAGTACTATTTCAAAACAATGAGAGCGGGGGGGGGGGGGGTTGAGTACCACCAGCAGGTGGGGTTAAATTGGTGCCATCACCTCACGTGCAGCCTCACCTGTGCCCATCATTGCAGTGTGACCTGTGCCCTTCATTGCAGCCTCAAATTTTGCCATCGATGCAGCCTCACCTGGGACCATCGTTGCAGCGTGACCTCTGCAGAGGAAGAGAGAGGGCAGCCGGATAATCACAGGGGAACAGAGCGTGGAGGAAGAGGAAAGCTGGCTGGATCACAGAGTGGGGATTGCCTGCTATAACAGCTTACATTAGAATTGCCTCCGCTCGTGGTCACACACAGCCTCGCCTCCTAACCCAGCACCTGTGACAGACAGAACTCTGGTCCAATGCTGGTGTGGATGTGTTCTGTCTGTCACAGCTGCTGGGTCAGGAGGTGGGGCTGTGTGTGACTGCAAGCAGAGGCAGTTCTAATGTAAGCTGTTACAGTGGGCAATTCCTGCTCTGTGATCCAGCAAGCTCTCATCTTCCTCCAAGCTCTGTTCCCCTGTGATTATCCGGCTGCCCTCTCTCTTCCTGTGCAGAGGTCACGCTGCAATGATGGACCCAGGTGAGGCTGCATCGATGGGCAAATTTGAGGCTGCAATGAAGGGCACAGGTCACACTGCAATGATGGGCACAGGTGAGGCTGCATTGGTGGGCACTGGTAAAGCCACAATGATGGGCACAGGTGAGGCTGCATTGGTGGGCACTGGTCACGCCGCAATGATGGGCACAGGTGAGGCTGCATTGGTGTGCACTGGTCACGCTGCACTGATGGGCACAAGGGAGGCTGCATTAATGGGCACTGGTCATGACTCAATGATGGGCACATGTGAGGCTGCATTGATGGGCACAGGTGAGGCTCTGTTGAAGGGCACAGGTGAGGTTGCACTGATAAGGCTGTTGTTAATAGTTATTTTTGTAACTTAATTCTACCTAAAACATTTAAGTGTCATATGAAGAGATAATTGATAAAGGGCGTATTTAGGGGCGGGGCGGAGCAGGGTAGGGGTTGGGTTGGGCAACTGCTGGAAAGTAACCCTTAAGGCCTGACTAGTAGCTCAGCTCGGGACTTGCAATTTTGAGCCCTGGACTAGATATTGTAATGGATATGGTAGGAGCATCTGTTGATTTCCAATTCTTGAAGAGGGAAAGCTTTGCAGCATAAAGGATATGTACCACTACCGTTCTCTGAGACGTAGGGTACACATCTCGACCAATACCCTGTAGGGCAAGCTCAGGGGTTAGGGGTGTTCACCTGTTTATCAGGGAGGAGAGGAAGGTTCCAAAAATGTTGGATGATCCACAAGGTATGATTCCACTGCAATTTTGTTATTGTACTATCATCTTATATTTGGTTAGTTGATAATCAGATGAACTTCATTCAATTAAGTGGTTTTGTACTGTATCTTGGACAAGGGATTTTATATTCCTGCTGTTCCAATGATCCAAGCCTGTTTGGTCAGGGCTGAATCTTAATACTTTTTTTTATTTTTGAGGACTTTTATTGACTAATTCCTTCCTCGTGGTCCATGTCACTATGCAAACTCTTCTGCATATATGTCTACAATGCAGTGTATTCTTTTTAATTAACCAAGCCATGCTGAAAGTTTTCAACTATGCAAGTTTAAACTTAAGAAAATTGTAACTAACAAAGGACCTGACTCCACTGCAAAGGAATCGCAAGCTTCAAAGAAAAATGTTTGTTTTTATCTTTTACTTTGCAGAACAGTGTGTCTTGACCTTTCACTATAAAAAGAGACTTTGCAGACTTAATTGAAGCCAGTTACTGAACACCATGAAAAGAGAGACAAATCTGTATCTTGTAATGATGACTAGCAGTGAGCTAAAATGTAAAAAGAATTTGATTGTGGAGCATGAGTCATGACCTATGAGTAGCTGAGAAAATTGAAGCAGTATCCATTTTCATACCTGGCAGAGCTAATGTATGCATACGTTAAAGATGAACTCAAGCCTTACCTTTAGTATTGCATAGCTGTACATGATCCTCCTCTGTATTCAGATACCTTAGTTTAATTTTACTACATACTGTGAGCTTCACACAATGTAAATCAGAAGCTGCAGCAGGTTAGATAGAACCACCTTAATTTCCTAGCTAGAAGTTATACATAATCATCTGTCCCTTTTATTCATTAGATTTGTATTTCCTTCAATAATGAAGGCTCAGCATTACACGTGGGTGTTACCCATAATGCAGCTCATTTAGAAAAAGAAAAGTTTTATATAAACATTTTATTAGCATGTTGATGAGTGAAAAATGAGAACACATGGAAAGTAAAACCAAAGCAGAATAATCTTCAGCTTTAACCACTTAAGCCCCGAGCCTGTTTTTCAGATTCGGTGTTTACGAGACTAAAACAATAAAATTATATTTTTGGAAAAAATTCACTTTTTTAAATTAAAAAATAAGACAACAATAAATTTGGCCCAATTTTTTTACATATTGTGAAAGATAATGTTATGCCGAGTAAAATGATACCCAACATTCTACAGGATGCATTTTTTGAGTTACAGAGGAAGTCTAGGGCTAGAATTATTGCTCTCGCTCTAACGATCACGGCAATACCTCACTTGTGTGGTTTGAACACCGTTTTCATATGCGGGCGCTACTCGTGTGTGCGTTCGCTTCTGCGCGCGAGCTCGTCGGGACGGGGCGCTTTAATAAAAAAAAAAATTGTTTTCGTATTTATTTTTATTTATTTTACCATTTTTAACACTGAAATAAAAATAAAAATAAAAAATATCACTTTTATTCCTATTACAAGGAATGTAAACATCCCTTGTAATAGAAAAAAGCATGACGGGTCCTCTTAAATATGAGATCTGGGGTCAAAAAGACCTCAGATCTCATATGTAGGCTTAGATGCAAAAAAAATTTAAACTGTCATTTTTTCAAATGACAAAAAAAAAATGTTTCTTTAAGATGCTGGGCGGGACTGACGTTTTGACGTCACTTCTGCCCAGCCGAGCTATGGTGAAGGACATTTTTTCCCTCACTCGCATCCCCAGTCAGCAGCCGAGCGGACCCAATTGCCTCCGATAACGGCGATCTCATGGCGAATCCACCGCAGAGACTGCCGTTATCGTTGACAGGACCGCCCACTGAAGAGATGGATATCTTGGTTGTGGCAGCAGCTGCTGCCGTTACCGAGATATCCATCTTTAAAGTGCCGACATATAACGACGGTTAGTGTCCATTACACTAAATATATAACTTCAGAACCATACATTACAGCACTGAACAAAATCAGTTAGAAAATTGTAATGCTTTTAAAAAACAATATCTTTTAAGATGTAAAAAAGGGAAATATATTGTACAGTTTCAGTTTCTGCAGAGTATTTATATTGTCAATTACAAAAAGTCAAGGAATGGGGCGTGGCCGGCACGGCATGTGAGCGGACGTGTGTTCACAGAGCTCCCGCAGTAACCCTGATTTGATCCGGTTTCCGGCATCCTTAAGCGATGGGATTTTCACTCACCCAGCGGAGGAACTCTTACCTGACACCCGGCTGCCGTCTGACCACAAATTGGGGGCATGATGACCCGAGGACAGAAGCAGGACGGACCGAAGCTGGACTCCCAAGATGGCGCCGCTCCTCCATCGGCTCAGAAGGGACGCGCTGCCGACAAACCAAAGGAGGGGGTGAGTAAGGCTCTGAAATACCCCAAAACACTTCCAGGGGACCCCCCCAAGGATATGAGGTACTACGCCCAGAAACTGGCAGGGAAACCCACCACAGTTGAGGACGGGGCCGCGCCCAGTGACACTGACATGGAGGATTGAGAGAGTGTGCAGGGAGAGGGGGCCATGATGGAGCAGGCTGGGGGCTCTAACTCAGCAGAGATGTCGGATGACAATGAAGCGGAGGGGGGAGACCGGCCCACGCTGGCTGCTATACTCAAAGCAGTGAATAAGTGTACAGCTTCTGTGAATAGCCTGCGGCTCAGATTTGGAAGCCTGGAGGAGGAGGTGTGCCTGATCAGACACGACATCCAGAAGATGAGGGAGAGAACCACCGCTGCGGAAGGCAGAATCAGTGACATAGAAGACAAGCTCCCCGCACTGATTAGGGACACTCAATCTACTACACGTCTGGCTAGAGCTGTGGACATGAGGGCAGAAAATTTCGAAAATCGCCTCAGACGCAATAATGTCCATATAGTTGGGCTCCCTGAGAAGGTGGAGGGCCGGGACCCCACACAGTTTGTGGAGCAGTGGATGGCGAAAGTATTTGGCAAAGGCGCGTTTACTCATTTGTATGCAGTGGAGAGGGCCCACAGAGTACCATCCAGACCCCTCCCGCCGGGTAACCCTCCCCGCCTGACTGCTAAACTACAGGGACCGGGAAATAATATTGCGACTGGCCAGGGAAAAGAGGAACGTACAGTTTAATGGCTCGCGGTTCTCGTTCTATCCAGACTTTTCTGCTGCGGTGCAGAAAAGCCACGCGAAGTTCACTGAAATTAAAAAACGCTTACAGAGGCTGCAGGCACCATATGCAATGCTATATCCTGCGAGACTTAGAGTCATCTTGAGAGGCCAGGCCCACTTCTTTGAACACCCTGCTGATGCCTCGGATTGGCTGGATGCTAATGAGGGAGCTCTTCGGCAGGACCAGAGACCCCCCGTAGTAGATGATTGACAAGTTGGTGGACTACCACCTGTGCTGCCATGCTGATCCCTCGGCTGAGGGTACTGTCGGAAACATACAATACCTTGTTTTTTTTTTTGCAATGCGAGTTGCTGGCGACTTGGTTGCCACGACGGCTGCCCGATTTGGGGTATTGAGGGACCTGTTGTCCCCTGTTTGTTGGGAATGCCCGTTGGCGCCCCAGAGGCTGAGCCAGAGGCTGAGCCTGAAAAGGGCCTATATGCAGTTGGGCGACCTGCCCATACAGGCGACTTGCCTGCTACGAGCCAACAGTTGTTGTTATGCGATGGACTGCCCCAGAGCGGTCACTCCTTACTACTTGCTAAGTGGTGTCCCAATTCTCTTTCTTACCCAGCGAACTGTTCTATGCCTATTCACACCCCAACATACTGAAGCCTTCGCCGCCGCCTGGAGGGAGGTGGGGGGGTTTGTGGGTGGTGGTTTTCCCCCTGATGGTTATGTGTTTGACCCCCGTTGATGGCAGCGGTTAAGATACTTTCATGGAATGTTAGGGGGCTGCAAGACCCTCTTAAACGCACTATGGTTTCAACCTTGATGAGGAAAAGACTGCCGGCCATATGTGCCCTACAAGAGACCAGTGTTGTAAGTAACGGAGTTACAATAAACGCAGTTACCTAAAGCAGCCTCTTTTGAGGGTAACGAGTAATCTACCTGATTACTCTTCCCCTCACGGTAATGCAGTTCCCATTACTTGGGCGGCATTACCGCAATTACATCTACCGCCACTAGATGGCAGCAGAGTAATTGCTTCTGCCAGCGCTGTGAACATAAATATGGGTGGAACTCCGCTTTAGAATCATATGACAGCTGTGATGGCCTGTCACAGCGGTCTGAAAACTCCCAATCGCAAGGAGCCCTGGATACAATGAGCCCCACCCGCCTCACACTGACCTGTCACCGGGGAACAACTTGCATCGATCACACACACTGTGTGCGCAACCTGATCAATGATCCGGGGAACACATGGCCGGAACAAAATGTTCCACAGAACAAACGTTCCCTATACTACACAGTGTACACAGCAACATCTAGTGGTCAACATGGTAAG
This sequence comes from Rana kukunoris, assembly GCA_029574335.1. NCBI lineage: Eukaryota > Metazoa > Chordata > Amphibia > Anura > Ranidae > Rana > Rana kukunoris. The sequence continues at coordinate 143,553,202 of CM056054.1, read as the reverse complement.
TGCAGGACACCTATACAGACCAATGATCAGCAGGTTATTTTTGGTCAGTGATTTCATCTCTTCATCAGACAACAAAGAAAAATCTGACATCCCCATTCCAGATCCCTTGCATCTAATAAAGCTTATATACGATAAAAAAAATAATAAACAATAAACTATAGAAAATTCTAATAAAGCCTAATATAAGATTTTAAATTACAGACTCTGTAAACGTCAAGGGAATGTATGATATAAACATACATTTTAATCCAGCTTATAATTTGGATGTAATACAGTATGTAGCAGATGGATAAGGGTTTTAAGTCCTATTAGCTGCACATACATGGTGGGACGGATGCACCTAGGCTGGGATATACACGAGATCACCATTTGTTTCCGGTTTTCTTCTCTCAAGGATCTGTCATTCTTTTGTCTTGGAGTATTAACTCACTGCTCCCTGGCAAGCGCCCATCATCTGCTTCTCAACAAAGCATTGTAGAATATAAAAAAAAAAAATCAGTTACTTTGCTGAGTAACTAATTACTTTTTCAATGTAGTAACTGAGTCATTAACGCAATTACTTTTTCGGAGAAGTAATTTGTAACTGTAACTAATTACTTTTTTAAAGTAAGATGAGCAACACTGCAAGAGACCCATCTCACTGCTGACTCTGTGTCATGTTTGAACTACCGGTGGGTGGGTAAGGGTTACCACTCCACTCACACCTCATATTCTAGGGGTGTGAGTGTCCTGATACACTGCTCGATCGAGTACGAGGAACTGAGCTCTGAGATTGATGCTGATGGTAGATATGTGTTTTTATTATGTAGGTTGTTTGCTTTTAAATGTATCCTTGCTTTTGTATACATACCTCCCCCGTATAATAATCAGGTACTGAGGGCGCTGGTGGAGTTCCAGGTGCGGTCTCCGGAGGTGCCATTGTACGACTTTGGAGACTTCAACTGCTGCACGGACCCTCTGTTGGACAGACACCCACAGGTGGGAGGGGTGAGGAAGGTGAACCTCACTGCCCTGGGGAGATTCATGGAGGAGGTGGGGTGGGGAGACCCGTGGAGAGCCAGGAATCCGGATGTGAAACAGTTTTCCTGCTTCTCCAAGAGTCACTCCTCTTTGTCTAGGTTTGATTTGTGTCTCTGTTCCCATGCAGCTGAGCGTTATATTAGGGAGGTGACGTATGCACCGAGGAGTGTGTCAGAACACACTTCCCACTGGTTGCTTCCTTAGACGTGCGTCCCCCTTCTGCAGGGGCCAAGACCCCGTGGAAGATGAACGCCTTTTGGTTGAATCTCTTCCCGTCCCATGAACACATGGAATCCTGCATTTCGGAGTTCTGGCGTGTTCATGCTGACTCGGAGGACATAGCAGTGACCTGGGAGGCCTTTAAGGCAGTTCTCAGGGGCCTGTTTATTACGGAGATCCAGGCTATTAAAAGACAGATGAGTGCCCAGAGGGAGGATATAGAACTGATGCCCGGGAGGTCGGAGAACGCCTTTATTGCTGATCCATCTGATACCAACAGAGAGGCGGGGCTCTCGGTGCAGGACGCGCTGTATCGAGTCACGACCTCAGGGGCAGAGAGGAAACGCTTTTTTCAGAAAGCGGCATTCTATGAGGAGGGTGAGCACACTGGTCGCATGCTGGCAACTATTGCCCGTTCCCAACAGATGTCCCCTTCCATTGGGGCATTGCGCACCCACGCCGGTGGGTTGACTAGCTCCCCTGATCAAGTACTGTCAGAACTTGTGAGTTTTTACTCCTCTCTTTATGAGTCCCGCCAAACCTACTCACTGGACTCACTGAGTGAATATCTGGACCAGGTCCAGCTCCCGGTCCTGTCCGCATCCAATAGAAAAATGCTTGACGCCCCCCTGTCTCTTGGGGAGCTGCAGGCGGCGACCAGTTTGTTCCCTAACTCGAAGGCCCCCGGGGATGACGGCCTCCCAGCGGAGGTGTACAAGCAGTATGGGGAAACTATGCTCCCACACCTTCTGAGAGTGTTCAATGACGCAAAAAGAACCGGCACCCTGCCACGATCTATGACTAGAGCCATAATAGTTTGAATTTTGAAGCCAGATAAAGACCCTCTTGACCCTGATTCATATAGACCGATTTCATTACTTCAAAATGACGTTAAGATCCTTGCCAAAGCCCTAGCTGTAAGATTGAATAGTGCCATTTCCACCATAATTCACTCCGACCAATCCGGTTTCATGCCCCAAAAGTCGACGGCAATAAACCTGCCGCGACTTTTCCTGAACATCCAGTCCAGGGCGGATAACGTGGGTGATAGAGCTTTGTTGTCCTTGGATGCCCATAAGGCATTTGATAGTGTCGAATGGGAGTTTCTGTGGGCGGTGATGCGGAAGTTTGGGTTTGGCGACAGTTTCATTGCCTGGGTACAGCTTTTATACTCATCCCCGATAGCAGTTATACGGGAGGGGGGAAGGATTTCACACACCTTTAACCTACATAGAGGCACACGCCAGGGGTGCCCCCTGTCCCCTCTTCTATTCGCCCTAGCCATAGATTTAATTAATTAATCAGGGCGAACCCCTTGATCCAGGGATTTCAGTACGGTGCTCTACATGAAAAAGTCATGTTATATGCGGATGACACCATGCTTCTTCTGGGTGATACCTCCAACTCGCTGTCGGAGGCCATGAATGTTGTCCGGCTATTTGGAGAATACTCAGGGTTAGTTATCAATTGGACGAAGTCCTCCCTCCTATTACTGGATCGTGACCCCTCCCTGTCCCCAGTGACCTTACAAGACATCCCTGTCTCTGGGTCATTTCGATACCTCGGTATCCGGGTTTCTGCCTGCTTGTTGGACTATGTCAGTCTCAACCTCACCCCCCTGATTAATCAATGCCGTGACCGGGTCAAGGTGTGGAGTAGGCTCAAACTGTCCCCTGTAGGCAGAGTAAACTTGATAAAGATGATCCTTATGCCACAGTTACTATATGTGCTCCACAACTCTTCGATGGTCATCCCTCTAAAAAAGTTTAGGATTATCAACTCAGTCTTCCGATCGCTCATATGGCTGGCCAAGCCCCCTAGAGTTAAGCTTGAACAACTCCAACGACCGAAAGACGCTGGTGGATTGGCATTGCCCAATCCATGGCTCTACTACCTGTACCTCTACTACCTATTCAGTCCTATTTGGGGCAATCAGTACTACAGGGAACTGGCTAAACTACCTTATGGCTCTAAGTGGAAACACTATGGAATATCCCTTATGACTCACATAATTAGGGGGGGCAGACTTAGGCCCTTCCAGGAACTCAGGGCAGACTTCCGATTGTCGTCCTCTATGTATTTTTATTACCTTCAACTTAAACACGCAGTGGATGCTCAGAGGGAGGCAGACATCTGGTCTTTGGACCCGGCGTCTGTCTTCAACTACATATTTGAGATAGACACGTACAAAGGCTTTATATCAAGCTGCTATGTTATGCTTCAGAATCTCTTCATACCAGATACTCCTTTGAGGGCGAGGACTCGGTGGGAACAAGATGTGGGAGCATTTGAGGAGGGACAGTGGGAGGAGGCACTGCAGACAGTTCCCGGGTGCTCCCTGAACATAGCACACAGGCTGTCGCAACTCTACATCCTTTTGAGAGTACACTACACACCGCCTAAGCTGGCACGAATAGGGCTGGGGGTGGACCCCACCTGTGTTCGATGCTGTAGAGATCATGGTGATCTTGTCCACCTACTGTGGAGATGCCCGAAACTGCACCTCTATTGGACGAAGGTCATAGATACCCTGAACGGGGCCTTTCAGGCCCAGATAACACTGGATCCCAAAACCTGCTTGTTAGGAATATGCGATAACTTGGAGGTGGAGAGTAGTTCTAGGCAAGCTATTGGCAGAGCCCTATTTCAGGCCCGCCTAATGATATTGAGGCACTGGAAAGACACTGAACCGCCCACAGTCATATTTCAACATAGAGGGTCTGATTCTAAATTTGAAAAAGTATGGGCCCCCTGGCTGGATGTCCCGGGTTTGGCCCCATTAGAATTGGTGTGCGATCGTCTATTCTAAGGTGGTGGGGTGGGTAAAGACCCCTGAGCTATACCGCACCACAGGATACTAAACGTGGGATGCGCTGCACCTTGGCGCAGGGGGGTGTAGACTGAGGTTCGAGCCACTGCCTACTAAATGCTGGGGGGATGAACATTTGCATGTAAAGTTTTACTGTGTTTTTACCTGTTTTCCTGGACTTGGGTGTGCTGCGCCACACTGCCCTGATGACATGTTGCTGCTCTGGAGCTCACCGCTTGTATTGCTATTTTGGTTCAATAAAAACCTTTGTTTGAGAAAAAAAAAAAAGTCAAGGAATAGTTCTAAGTAATTGCCTATTTAATCTATTCTATTAACACTAACATTCCGCTAACACTATTTAAAGCAAATTTCTGGAAAATTGATACTGTAGTTTGGGACCGGCTTGGTAAAAGAAAATAATTACATATTTGGTTCTCTCATGTCTATATCGACTTCAAGTTTTCCATTGTGCTTTAAAGATTAGAGGTCTATTTACTTTTCTTGCATTGGCTGCATGATTCTTCGGTTTATATTTTTAGAACACCAGAATGTCTATATAGGCATTAGCGAATATAAAAGACAATGGGGGCGATTCAATTAGTTTTGGCCCTTGGCTCTCTGTACCACTAATAACAGACAGACCACTGAAGGATACTGTAGCATTCCCCTCATATTCAGATGCTGCCATTTGACATTCCGACTACTTGAGTTTACGTTATTGCAATCTCAGGGTGCAGTTATATTATAGCTTTGACGAGCACCCCTAGGCTCACTAAAGATTTGCCTTGTCCTGCTTAAACTTCATCTAGCACTGCCGTCAGAATATAGACTGCCTCTAGTCAGTGACGGCTGGTGCTAAAAATTCTTGGGGGGGGGCGCAACCAAACCCCTCCAAGTCCGCACTAACCAGAGAACGCCTTACGTTCCACAGGACAAGAAGACGGAAACCGTAAGTGACAGAATGATGAATATTGATTTTCTAAAAATAAAAGTGGTTCAGAGCGCAGAGCTCTGCACCCCGACGACAACCTGAAACAAGCCAATTAGAGCCTCAGCCTCTGGTGCACTGCACATTGCACACACATATAAATGTTTTATTTTTTTTACTAAATTATAATATGACTAACAGTTTTAACATGTTTTTAACAAGTTAAAGTAGCTTTCTTCTTTGGCAAACTAAGTTTGAGAACTTTGCCTCTAGTGTACCAGCAGACATCTAAGGGCCCCAATGTTAGCCAGTAGAAGATCCATCCTAGAGATGTCCCCTTTTACTAGATTTTATAGTCCCCTCTTTTTTTCTTTTTCTTTAAATTGTTTATGCTGTTTAACTTTGGTTATGTTCACACAAACAGTCTATGCATGGCACAGCCATAATTTAGCTCTGGTGTTGTTAAATGAAATCTGTTCAGTGCCTGTTGGCTACTCTGAGGCCGCGTACACACAATCTGACCAGTCCGATGAAACTGGCCTGAAGACCAGTTTCATTGGACCAAATTGATCATGTGTATGGCCCATCGGACCGTTGTCCATCGGACCAATGTTTTAAAACTTGCTTTAAAATCTGTCCGATGGACACAGTACACAAAAGCATCGAACCAAAAACCCGCGCATGCTCAGAATCAAGTCGACGCATGCTTGGAAGCATTGAACTTAGTTTTTTCAGCACTGTTCTACGTCACCGCGTTCTGGCCCGATGGGATTTTGGACTGATGGTGTGTACGCACATCAGACCATCAGACCACTTCAGCAGTGGTCTGATGAAAATGGTCCGTCGGACCAGTCTCATCGGTTTTGTCTGATCGTGTGTACGTGGCCTGAGTGTGACTTCTATTGTTTATTCTTATTTGGGGCCATTACATTATTTAGTACTGAGTGTTAAGGAATTTCTTTGTATTGCATGCTCTTTTCCTTTATTAACATGGTGTGTCAGAAGATCTGAGGCCTTTGAAAAGTGTTAGCAGAAAATAGAGGACCCATCCTAAACCTAGGCTCCTACAGGGGTAGCAGTACATACAGTGGTACAAAAAAGAATTTAGTCAGCCACCAATTGTGCAAGTTCTCCCACTTAAAAAGATGAGAGAGGCCTGTAATTGTCATCATAGGTATACCTCAATTATGAGAGACAAAATGAGGAAACAAATCCAGACAATCACATTGTCTGATTTGGAAAGAACATATTTGCAAATTATGATGGAAAATAAGTATTTGGGGCCAGATTCAGGTAGACTTAAATTTGCGCAGCGTAATCGAAATACTCTACGCTGCCGTATTTTACCAGGCTCTACATCGAATTCTGGTAGATTTTTGCCCGTACGCTACGGCGGCGTAGTCTATTTCTCGCCGCGTAATCGAAATACGCGATTAGGGGGCGTGAAGCATTTAAATTAAGCGCGTCCCCGCGGCGATCGAACTGCGCATGCTCCGTTCAGAAATTTCCCGTCGTGCATTGCGCAAAATCACGTCGTTACGTCACTTTTTGTTTGAGTAGCGTCGTTTACGAACATTCCTATTCCCGAACGACTTGCGTAAAAAATAATAAAAGACGTCGGAAAACGTAGAAATTTGACGAGGGAACGACGGCCATACTTAACATGGGCTGTCTAATATTAGAGCAGCAAAAAGCTGGTATAGTGTTACGAAAAAAAAAGATGACTAAAGATGCCGTAAGAGATTGCGATTGAAGATCGTAATTTCGGGGATCGCCGGCAAAAGGTCATTAGCATACCCCGACGCGGAAAACAATGGGAAGTCCACCCAGTGGCCGCAATTTTATTGCAGCGTAGATCCGAAGGCGTACGAACACGTAATCCAGTCGAATTGAAGTCTGCAGCCGTCTATTCATGGTTTGAGGTTTCAGACTAGCTAAAAAAACGTGCGTAATTTGAAATTACTCCAGTCTAACACCAGTTAGACAGGAGTTACGGCTCTCTGAATCTGGCCCTTGGTCAATAAAGTTCATCTCTATACTTTGTTATATATATCCTTTGTTGGCAATGACAGAGGTCAAACGTTTTCTGTAAGTCCTCACAAGGTTGTCACACACTGTTGCTGGTATGTTGGCCCATTCCTCCATGCAGATCTCCTCTCGAGCAGTGATGTTTTGGGGCTGTCGCTGGGCAACACAGACTTTCAACTCCCTTCAAAGGTTTTCTTTGGGGTTTAGATGTAGAGAATGGCTAGGCCACCTTGAAATGCTTCTTAAGAAGCTACTCCTTCATTGCCCGGGCAGTGTGTTTGGGATTATTGTCATGCTGAAAGACCAAGCCATGTTTCATCTTAAATGCCCTTGCTGATGGGAGGAGGTTTGCACTCAAATTCTCACGATACAAGGCCCCATTCATTTTTTCATGTACACGGATTAGTCGTCCTGTTCCCTTTGCAGAGAAACAGCCCCAAAGTATGATGTTGCCACCCCCATGCTTCACAGTAGGTATGGTATTCTTTGGTTGCAACTCAACATTCTCTCTCCTCCAAACACGGCGAGTTGTGTTTCTACCAAACAGTTCAACTTTGGTTTCATCTGACCATATGACATTCTTCCAATCCTCTTCTGGATCATCCAAATGCTCTCTAGCAAACCTCATACGGGCCCGGACATGTACTGGCTTAAGCAGGGGGACACATCTGGCACTGCAGAATATGAGTCCCTGGCGGTGTAGTGTGTTACTGATGGTAGCCTTTTTTATTTTGGTCCCAGCTCTCTGCAAGTCATTCACTAGGTCCCCCATGTGGTTCTGGGATTTTTGCTCACCATTCTTGTGATTATTTTGACTCCACAGGTGAGGTCTTGTGTGGAGTCCCAGATCGAGGGTGATTATCAGTGGTCTTCCATTTTCTAATTAGTGCTCCCGCCTATTGCAGATTCAGTCTTCCCAGCCTGGTGCAGGTCTACAATTTTGTTTCTGGTGTCCTATGACAGCTCTTGGGTCTTCACCATAGTGGAGTTTGGAGTGTGGTTGTGGACAGGTGTCTTTTATACTGATCACAAGTTCAAACGGGTAATGAGTGGAGGACAGAGGAGCCTCTTAAAGAAGAAGATACAGGTATGTCAGAGCCAGAAATCTTGCTTGTTTGTAGGTGACTAAATACTTGTTTTCCACCATAATTGAAAATAAATTCTTTCCAAATCAGACAATGTGATTGTCTGGATTTGTTTCCACATGTTGTCTCTCATAGTTGAGGTATACCTATGATCTCATCTTTTTAAGTGGGAGAACTTGCACAATTGGTGGCTGACTAAATTATTTTTTTCCCACTGTATGAGATGTGAGATAGGGGGAGAAAAAATGTTTAATTTGCAGATAACTGAAAATTTCAGAACCAGGGAGACCATGAGATTCTTGGAAGGAGGAAAAGGTTTTCAAGACTGAACCAGTCGTGAATTTATGAAATCTGATTAAGTTTTTAGACTTGGGAGAGGTAAAAGATGGTTAGAATGCCAGATTTTAAGTGGGTTGTGGGGTGATTGGAGTGTGAAAGGGATCTTAAGATGGTCCCAAAGAGCAAGTGGAGTGCATCCTAGTTGGGTTGGGAGGGTCCTTTTTCCCTCTAGGGATCTTAGAGTAAGGTGTTCCCAGGACCAGGAATACTAGAGCAGAATGATGATGTCATGAAGAGGTGATTAATCAATGGGGACATAAACTGTATTGTTGAATCCACTGGTCATTACTTTTGGACGCAGGAGACAGAGAAGGCAGTATCAGAAGAGCTTAAAAAGGCATTACAGTATAAGACATGTATTTGTTTAGCAAGTGCTGAATGAGTGAGTAGTTGTGGAAAAGTAGGATGGAAGGGGGATATCTTTACTCGGAGAAGGGCTTTATGATCTACACCCACAGTTGTTGCACAAAAGGTTTACAATATCTTTCTTATTCCTACTAATGAAGTCACTTTGCCAACTGAAGGATGAACAGTGCATAAAATAACATGATTTATTCACTCCCTTTCAATTAGTACAACAATAATAAAATTTAATACATACGTAGAAGATGTAATAAGCCTAGACAGAAAATATGCTATATTACCCTATAAGAAATATTATTTTGGTGAAGACTTTAAAATGACAGCATGTTTACTGAGCAGTTTAATGAATACTGTGACATCCTGTTTAGAATATAATTAGGCACAAATGAATTAGTCATCAACACAGTAAGTGTTTACCAAACTTACTAAATGGCTGCTAAAACACCTCTATTTATGCACCTCACATAATTGCTGTATACAATCCAGCATTTAATGTATTGCAATAATGTGAAGGAAATGTTTAAAAATAACATGATGGGATAAAAAAAAAAGCACTTTAACAAAAACTACTGCATTTTATTTCCTATAGTCATTGTTGTCTAGTAATGAGTGATTTACAAAGCTAAAATAGAAGTCTTAAATACAAGGAATTAACGTACTAAAAACAGGACAAAACAAAACAAAAACAAAATAGGCAGTAAAACATTTTATTCATGTTGTGTACAAAATCTCCAAGGCTAAAATCAATTACTGAAGAAGCTATCAGTGCGGAATTTGTATATTCTTTTCATGTTTATTTTTTATTTATTTTTTAATGTCAATATTTCTTTATTGAGAACATTTTCAAGTATTAACAGACAGAGCATAGAGCTGATGTCACAGCAACAGACACATGGAAGCAGAGTGCTTCTAGAAGGTACAACACAAGAGAAATCTAAACAAGTCAAAGTAGAACATATTGAAATAAAACAAAATAAAATAAAAGTAAAGTAAAATAAACAATAGATGTGTCAACCCGTTCGTCGTGGTCAGCCCAAACTAAAAGAGCTAATTACAATCAGTATCACAATATTAACTAATGTGTCAATAAACCTTATTCTTCTTATACCTGTGAAGAGAACTTTGCGTAGAGGCGAACAGTATTTCGCATGTGGCATGGGTGTGAGTAGTTATAATCACCTCCTGTAGAGAAGGAGTTTTTTGTATTATTCTGGTTCCAGCAGGAAGTGTCTCAATGTCCAGTGAAAACAGTGCCAGGCCTGGCGTTGCTGGAATGGCAAGATTTTAAATTTGTGAAAGTATTTGGAAGACTTCTGTCCAGTATCTGGTCACTGGCGAGATCTGGTCACTGACGATATGGTAAAGGGTGCCTATCTCCCCACAGTCTCTCCAACAGCAGGCAGAAGACTGCAGGGCAAAACATTCAATCCTGTATGGGGTCAAATACCATCTCAATAAAATCTTCTGGGTAAGTTCCCACAAATTTACACACTTGGTAGTCGCATATGTCACACTGAGAGCCTGACGCCACTGGTCTGGGGTGTACGCAGTCCCAAACTCCCTTTCCCAAGCCAACATTGCAGAAGATTTGGAAAACTCATCTTTGTTGCTGAGCAGCAAATAAAACAATAAGATACCTTTGGTTCTGACTGTAGGGCTGGAATAATACTGAGTCATCTGCAATGGAAGGGATACGGCTTCAATCAGATGAGAACGTAGAATATGGTTGATTTGTAAGTAAGTGTATATGTCCTGAGAGGACAGATCAAACTCTAATTGGAGGGAACGGAACGTATTTAGAGCTGGACCCACCATCAAGTCTGCGAGACCCCTTATCCCTTTGGCAACCCAACTACCAATGTTCAGATTGGGGATTAAGATAACCAAACACTGAATCGGTAGAGGTAAAGTAGAGTGAGCTATGTGGTGGAAAGTTGAGGTAGTAAGCAGGTCCCAGACCCGTAGGGATGCTAAGATCGTAGGGGAGAGTTCTCTGCGCTGCATGGTGGTAAAGCGGGATATCAAAAGAAAGTGGTACAGGCTATACCCGGGGATCTGGGATCTTTCCAGTTCCGACCACCTGTTCTGTTTGGATATTGGGAACCAGGCCTTAAGTTGGGCCAACAGGGTTGCTGTATAGTAGTCCCTCAAAACAACCCAGGCAGCCATATTGCAATGTATTCTCAGAAATAGGGATGAGCTTCGCGTTCGATGCGAACACATGTTCGCATCGAACATCGGCTGTTCGATTGTTCGTCGAAAACGAACAAATCGGGTCGTTCGCGCCAAATTCGAATGATGCGCAACGGCCCATAATTCACTGCGGCGTTGCGCGCTGATGATTGGCCAAGCAAGCACCATGACCCCGCATGCTTGGCCAATCACAGCGCCCAAAAAAAGAAGAGACCTAATTGGCCAAAGCCTGGGTGCTTTGGCCAATTAGGGCTCAGGGCTTTAGCACACACCCCACACTGAAAAAAGGCCGCCTCCCGGGCGGCCTCGTGTAGTGTGTTCCGGCTTGCTTTCAGAGAGAGAAGTCAGACAGACAGAGAGAGAGAGAGAGATAGATAGATAGAGACACAGTGGGGTAGATTCATGTAGCACTTACTCCGGCGTTTTTAGAGATGTGCAGCGTAACTGTTACTTTGCGCCGTCGGATCCATGCGCCGTACCTACTATACCAGATCCGCCTTCAAATAGGCTACTTCTTACCGGCGTAACTTTTCCACGCTGGCGTGTCTTTGGCGCATCTTTACGCGGGACAGTTCAACCGTTCCCATGGATTATCTATTCAAATATGCAAATGAGGGAGAACCGCCGATTCAGAAACGCACGTTTGTCTGGCGCCGGCGTAACCCGGTGCGCGTAACTGCAATTTCCTGCGCAAAGTCACCCCTCATAAAGCAGGGGTAACTTTGCACAGGAGTTGAACAGATCAGCTGGAGAGCATCTAAAGCAACACAGACGAATTGAGCTAAAACACTTGCTGGACAACACATCTGTCTGCCAACATGCCAGGGGCAGCCTTGCTCATAGCCCTACAGCGTCGACGTGCACGTAGGAGGGCACGGGAGAGAATATTCCGCACGCGCATTGACGTGTTTGGCAGGAGTGAATTGGAGGTGTTTCGCCTATTCAGATTCAGCCCTGAAGCCATCCTGGAACTAACCACAACCCTGCAGGATGACATCACCAGCCAGACACACCGCTCACAAGCAGTGCAGCCACTGATGAAGGTACTGGCAACACTCCATGTCCTTGCCAGTGGATCATTCCAGCGTACAAGTGGAGTGGTGGCTGGGATGTCACAGTCCACCATGAGCAGATGTGTGCACCAGGTTGTCCCAGCAATCCTCAGATGCATGGCCAACCACATCATCAAACCCACCACTGAGGAGCTGCGGATGAAGGCAATGACAGATTTCTACAACATTGCCAGATTCCCACGCACTGTGGGGGCCATTGATTGCACACATGTGGCACTACGGCCCCCCCGGGACACAGAGCACATATACTGCAATCGGAAGCATTGGCATTCCATCAATGTACAGGTGATAGTTGATGCGCAAGGCCTAATATGGCACGTCCGTGCCAAGGACCCCGGGTCCAGCCATGACAGCTACATATACCGTCAAAGCACCATCTCCACAGAATTTGAACAGAACGTGTATGGGGACAGCTGGCTGGTTGGTGAGTGACATGGGTGGCAGGCATGACTATCACCTCCCATGATGCACACATCACAACGGGCACATGCACTATTAACATCCTCCTGTCTTTTCATTACCAGGTGAAGCGGCATATGCACTGGGACCCCATCTCATGACTCCATTCCGGGATCCCCAAACCAGAGGAGAGCAAAGATACAATGAAGCACACATCAAAACCCGTGCAGTCGTGGAGCGCACCTTTGGCCTCCTGAAGTCACGTTTCCGATGCCTGGATAAGTCTGGGGGGACCCTGTTGTATTCCCCAAACTTTGTGTGCCAGATCATTGGGGCATGTTGCATGCTGCACAACTTTGCCGTGAGAAAGGGCCTGGAGATTGACTTATGTGATGACCTGACCCCCGAACCACACAGTCCCCCCTTGCCCGAGGGTCCCCCGTCTGCTGAGGGAAGAGCAGTCAGGAGGGTCCTTGTGGTTGGCTACTTTTCACGTTAAACACACACATTAATCATGGCACAATGAGAATGCATGCATGCACACCACTGTGATCCCTAGCGCACACACACACCACATCCACATCAAATTGGATTAGACCAAAGTACACCACATGGGACTTGGGAGCAGCAACGCCACGCCACGGCTCCAATTATGTTGCTGTACATTCATACACCATTCACACGTGTCGTGGTGATAATTTCTCACCAACGACTGAGGGTGACACCCCTTAATGTCAGGAGTGTCACCCCCACACATTCACACCACATTCACACTGTAGCCTGCACTCCTCACCGTGTGCAGGGAGATAAAAAAAAAATAACTCATAATCTGAGTATCAAACATAAATTAATATAAATCAACGGCCCTGTCGTGGGCTCCTTCTTGTCCCTAGGCTCCTGGGGCGCAGTTGCCTGGGGCGAGCCACAGGTGGGGGGGCTGGGGGGGCAGGTGGTTGAACCTCCACCAGTCTCTCCATGGCTGCCTGGCTGCCCTCCATTGCCGCGGCTAGCCGGTGGAGGTAGGTATTGGTGGCAGCCTGCATCCGCAGCCGGCGGGTGGTATTGCTGAGCTGCTGTCGCCGTGCCTGCCTCCCCTCCTCACGGACAGCAGCTGCCAGGCTCCGGACCTCGGAGACCAGGCCAGATGTGGTGGTCTGCAGGTCCACCAGGCAGGACAGAAGGGCTGCCCCGTTCCCAACAACGTCCTGCAGACTTTTATTTATAGTAAGATTCTGCCCAGCATGCTGGGCGATGGCTTCCTGCACTGCCACAGTGCAAGCAGCCTGGCTCTCGGCCGTGGACGCCAGGCTATCTGCGACCCGATGAAGATCACCAGCAAGACATCCAATATGGCGGGTCTGCCTTGTCTGGTCCCTTGCCAGATGGTCCTCAAAATCGTCAGGGACTCCTCGTGTTTTTTTCGTTGCCTTACTATAGGCCTGAGAGGCTGGAGGACGGGTGTAGGGGAGGTCCCTTGAGGGGGTATCCCTGGAGGGGATGGTGTCCCTTGAGGGGGTATCCCTGGAGGGAATGGTGTCCCTTGATGGGGAATCCCTGGAGGGGATGGTGTCCCTTGATGGGGAATCCCTGGAGGGGATGGTGTCCCTTGATGGGGAATCTAGCAAGGGGGGAGGTTTGGGAGTGGCCAGGTATGGGGGTCTCCTCCAGCATATACAGAGCATCCTCTTCTACCCCGACGTGCTCCTCCTCAACCTCTTCAAGCAATGATGTCGGGGCTAGATCCACCATGGATGGGGTGGATCGCCCTGCATCCAATGACGGCCCAGCTCCATCCTGCACATCTGTGGATGACACAAAACAATCACATGTTGGAGTACCCACACACTTGTCACATGTATCCCCCCCCCACCCATGCAACACACCACAAAGCAGATAAAACACACTTACCTGACCTCAAAGGCTGATCCCCTGATTCGAAGCCCGGCAGACCCTCCACCAGCTCCCTATCCAGCAACCTGGCCACGACCATGTCCTCTGCCGTCAAGGTGATTCTTGTGGCTGGTCCTCCACCTGTGCCACTGGCATGCTTCCTCATTGCCACAAGTTTATCTTTCACCAGTCTCCGCATGTCGTTAATTTTCTTGCGGATGTGCTTGGGCTCCCTCTCCGCCACACCGACAACATTTACCTGCCTGGTTATTTCAGCATAAATGCGGGTTTTCTCCGATTTGCCAGTGTTGGCACTCTGTGGCCCATAGAGGCGGGACCCATGTTGGGAGAGCGCATCGGTGATCACAGCCTTCTCCTGAGGGCTGAAATTAAACATTCTACGGTCACCGGGAGTCTCTGGTGCAGCCATCATTAATGCAAAGAGCAGGATGCAAAAGCCCTGGCAATTCAAAAAAATGCTGGTCACGTTTTGCAAGTGAGTGGCGCTTCTGTGTGCGTATTTATGCACTGGAGTAGGAAGTGGTGCGGCGGATCTTGGTGGTGACGTCGGCGCCGTACTGCGCATGCGCACAGGAGGCAGACAGCCAGGTGACATTAGTGCGCATGCGCCATTTAAGATACACCGTACGGATCTCTCTGCGCCACCGTCAAACCATCATTTGCATGTGGTGACGCCCACTTACAGTTTCGCCGCCTTACGCCGTCCAAAATCCGCTACGCAGGTGAGTGAAAAAATGATGAATACAGTACATGCCTCTCCGCGCGGGTACGGCGTAGCGGAAAAAAGATGCGCCACGCCGGAGCAACGATGCGCCATTGTACATGAATCTGGCCCAGTGTCTTTTCAGATAGATAGATAGATAGATAGATAGATAGATAGATAGATCAGGGAGGCTACTAGTTAGTATAGTTAAATGTACAGTTTGTAGAGAATATATTGACATCCCTAGGAGTTGTCAATATATTTATAAACTGTATAGCTTAGCTAGTTCTGCTATTAGTATCTGTCAGGCAGGAGATTGTGCTTGATGCTCTAACGTGTTAGTGTACACGTGTTAGTTAATTGCACATAGACGCATTAACTGTCAGGCGCCGTACACACGGCCGAGGTTCTCGCTGAAAATCAGCGAGAACCTCGCTGGAATGCACATTCCAGCGAGGACCTCGGCCGTGTGTACGGTCTCGGCGAGCTTCCCGTCGGGAAGCCCGTCGAGCCGAAATAGAGAGCACGCTCTCTATTTCCTCGACGGCCCGCCTGGAAGAATGTCTGGTTGCCATTCCCGACGGGCGGGTCGCCGAATTCGACGGCCGGGAGAGAACCTCGACGGGCGGAACGATGTGTTCTGCCCGTCGAGGTTCTCTGCCGTGTGTACGGCGCCTCACTGCACGTGTGCTATTTATTTGCACAGAAAGGCAGTTGCTGTTAATGCAAGTGGGCTATTGAATTGCACAGAAACGCAGTCGCTCTGACTGTGCGTGTGCTGTTTAATACCACCTGAGCGCATTTGGGGTCACCGTACGTGTGCTGTGACATACCACCTGAGCGCATTTGGGGTCACCGTACGTGTGCTGTGACATACCACCTGAGCGCATTTGGTGTCACCGTATGTGTGCTGTGACATACCACCTGAGCGCATTTGGGGTCACCGTACGTGTGCTATGACATACCACCTGAGCGCATTTGGGGTCACTGTACGTGTGCTGGTATATACCACCTGAGCGCAGTTAGTGCCACTGTACGTGTGCTCCTATATACCACATGAGCGCAGTTAGTGCCACTGTACGTGTGCTGGTATATACCACCTGAGCACAGATAGTGCCACTGTACGTGTGCTCCTATATACCACCTGAGCACAGATAGTGCCATTGTACGTGTGCTCCTATATACCACCTGAGCACAGTTTGTGCCACTGTACGTGTGCTGGTATATACCACCTGAGCACAGATAGTGCCACTGTACATGTGCTCCTATATACCACCTGAGCACAGTTAGTGCCACTGTACGTGTGCTGCTATATACCACCTGAGCACAGATAGTGCCACTGTACGTGTGCTGCTATATACCATCTGAGCACAGATAGTGCCACTGTACGTGTGCTCCTATATACCACCTGAGCACAGACAGTGCCACTGTACGTGTGCTGCTATATACCACCTGAGCACAGATAGTGCCACTGTACGTGTGCTCCTATATACCACCTGAGCACAGATAGTGCCACTGTACGTGTGCTGCTATATACCACCTGAGTGCAGATAGTGCCACTGTACGTGTGCTCCTATATACCACATGAGCGCAGTTAGTGCCACTGTACGTGTGCTGCTATATACCACCTGAGCACAGATAGTGCCACTGTACGTGTGCTCCTATATACCACCTGAGCACAGATAGTGCCACTGTACGTGTGTTGCTATATACCACCTGAGCACAGATAGTGCCACTGTAGGTGTGCTCCTACAGTATATACCACCTGAGCGCAGTTAGTGCCACTGTACGTGTGCTGCTATATACCACCTGAGCACAGATAGTGCCACTGCACGTGTGCTCCTATATACCACCTGAGCACAGATAGTGCCACTGTACGTGTGCTGCTATATACCACCTGAGCACAGATAGTGCCACTGTACGTGTGCTCCTATATACCACCTGAGCACAGATAGTGCCACTGTACGTGTACTGCTATATACCACCTGAGCACAGATAGTGCCACTGTACGTGTGCTCCTATATACCACCTGAGCGCAGTTAGTGCCACTGTACGTGTGCTGCTATATACCACCTGAGCACAGATAGTGCCACTGTACGTGTGCTCCTATATACCACCTGAGCACAGATAGTGCCACTGTACGTGTGCTGCTATATACCACCTGAGTGCAGATAGTGCCACTGTACGTGTGCTCCTATATACCACATGAGCGCAGTTAGTGCCACTGTACGTGTGCTGCTATATACCACCTGAGCACAGATAGTGCCACTGTACGTGTGCTCCTATATACCACCTGAGCACAGATAGTGCCACTGTACGTGTGCTGCTATATACCACCTGAGCACAGATAGTGCCACTGTAGGTGTGCTCCTACAGTATATACCACCTGAGCGCAGTTAGTGCCACTGTACGTGTGCTGCTATATACCACCTGAGCACAGATAGTACCACTGCACGTGTGCTCCTATATACCACCTGAGCACAGATAGTGCCACTGTACGTGTGCTGCTATATACCACCTGAGCACAGATAGTGCCACTGTACGTGTGCTCCTATATACCACCTGAGCGCAGTTAGTGCCACTGTACGTGTGCTGCTATATACCACCTGAGCACAGATAGTGCCACTGTACGTGTGCTCCTATATACCACCTGAGCACAGATAGTGCCACTGTACGTGTGCTGCTATATACCACCTGAGTGCAGATAGTGCCACTGTACGTGTGCTCCTATATACCACATGAGCGCAGTTAGTGCCACTGTACGTGTGCTGCTATATACCACCTGAGCACAGATAGTGCCACTGTACGTGTGCTCCTATATACCACCTGAGCACAGATAGTGCCACTGTACGTGTGCTGCTATATACCACCTGAGCACAGATAGTGCCACTGTAGGTGTGCTCCTACAGTATATACCACCTGAGCGCAGTTAGTGCCACTGTACGTGTGCTGCTATATACCACCTGAGCACAGATAGTACCACTGCACGTGTGCTCCTATATACCACCTGAGCACAGATAGTGCCACTGTACGTGTGCTGCTATATACCACCTGAGCACAGATAATGCCACTGTACGTGTGCTCCTATATACCACCTGAGCACAGATAGTGCCACTGTACGTGTACTGCTATATACCACCTGAGCACAGATAGTGCCACTGTACGTGTGCTCCTATATACCACCTGAGCGCAGTTAGTGCCACTGTACGTGTGCTGCTATATACCACCTGAGCACAGATAGTGCCACTGTACGTGTGCTCCTATATACCACATGAGCGCAGTTAGTGCCACTGTACATGTGCTGCTATATACCACCTGAGCACAGATAGTGCCACTGTACGTGTGCTCCTCTATACCACCTGAGCACAGATAGTGCCATTGTACGTGTGCTCCTATATACCACCTGAGCGCAGTTAGTGCCACTGTACGTGTGCTGCTATATACCACCTGAGCACAGATAGTGCCACTGTACGTGTGCTCCTATATACCACCTGAGCACAGATAGTGCCACTGTACGTGTGCTGCTATATACCACCTGAGCACAGATAGTGCCACTGTACGTGTGCTCCTATATAACACCTGAGCACAGATAGTGCCACTGTACGCGTGCTGCTATATACCACCTGAGCACAGATAGTGCCACTGTACATGTGCTCTTATATAACACCTGAGCACAGATAGTGCCACTGTACGTGTGCTGCTATATACCACCTGAGC
The DNA here is from genome assembly GCA_029574335.1 of Rana kukunoris. Taxonomy (NCBI): domain Eukaryota; kingdom Metazoa; phylum Chordata; class Amphibia; order Anura; family Ranidae; genus Rana; species Rana kukunoris. Next base: position 143,534,415 of record CM056054.1, on the reverse strand, counting down.
ACAGATAGTGCCACTGTACGTGTGCTGCTATATACCACCTGAGCACAGATAGTGCCACTGTACGTGTGCTGTTATATATCACCTGAGCGCATTTGGTGTCACTCCGCTTGTGCTGTTACATACCACCTGAGCACTTCAATATGTCTGGAAGGAGAACAAAGAGAGGCAGAGAGTCACGAGGGCAAGCAGGCTCTGCAAGTAGAGATAACGCTGGTAGTGGATGTGGTGCATCCTCTTCAGCCCATGGCCGTGGCCGCTCGTCCTTCTTTTCGGGAGCTGGCCGTGTTGAACCTCAACATGCAGAGGAATTAGTAGAGTGGATGACCAAGCCGTCCTCATCCTCCTCATCCTCTCTCACACAGACAGATCAAAGTTTATCTGGCAAAGCAGCTGCCAAGGCGTCCTCTTCCCTCTGCACAATGGTTTCACACAATACTTCCCTAGTACCACCATGTCCTCCTGAGGAGTCCCCCGAACTGTTTCAACACAGTGTGGGGTACATGCTGCAGGAAGATGCGCAGCGTTTTGAAGACTCCGATGACGGAACACTGATAGAGGAAGGCATTGATGTGAGCCCAGGGAGAGGGGGTGGCCGAGAGGGACAGCAATTTGTCAGTGATGATGTTCCCCCAGCTGGAGCATACTGCCAGGTTGTTGACAGTGATGAGGAGGGAGGGGATGATGAGGTCACTGACTCTACCTGGGTGCCTGATAGGAGAGAGGAGGAGGAGGAGGAGGAGGACGACGAGGCACAGGCACATCACCAAAGAGGCAGGATGCCCTCCAGGGGTCAGCTTATGGTCACACCCACTGCATTACAGCGCACATCTACGGCGCTTGTGCATGGCGCTGCTGTGTCTGACCGGTACAGCAAAAGTTCTTTGGTGTGGGCCTTTTTTGAAACATGTCCACAAGATCGTACCTTTGCTATTTGCAACTTATGTCGCAAGCGAATCTCGCGTGGCCAAAACATCAACCGCCTGGGTACCACATGCTTGTCCAGACATATGTCGACCTGCCAAGCACACCAGAAAGACCCACACCAAAGACAAAAGCGTACCCCCCCTTGCCCTTCTGGGACCTCCAACCCCAGTAGACCCCCAGTCCTTTCTGAAGCCTGCAGTGAAGGTGTAGAAATAGGTGTGTCACAAGCTAGTAGTAGCGGTCAATCTACTGATAGTACCAGGCAAATTTCCCTGCCCCAGCTGCTGCAGCGCCGAAAGAAGTACAATCCCAGCCATCCACATGCCCAGCAGTTGAATGCTAGCTTAGCGATATTGCTAGCACTTCAACTGCTAACTTTTCAGTTGGTAGATTCTGCCCCCTTCCGTGAGTTTGTGCAATGTGCAGTACCTCAGTGACAAGTACCAAAACGCCACTTTTTCTCACGGAAGGCTATTCCGGCTCTCTACCAGCATGTGGAAGGCAATGTCCATGCCTCGCTGGACAGGGCGGTCAGTGGTAAGGTGCATATTACCGCTGATTCATGGTCCAGCAGGCATGGACAGGGACGTTACCTGTCTTTTACGGCGCATTGGGTGACTCTGCTGGCAGCTGTGAAGGACGCAGGGCAAGGTCCAGTAGTTTTGGAGGTTGTTCCGCCACCACGCCTCCAAAAAAATACTACTGCTTGTGACACACCTCTTTCCTCCACCCCCTCCTCTTCTTCTTCCTCTGTGGCCTCTTCCTGTGGGGATGTTTTCTCCGAACCAGCCGTGCTTCGTAGGCGTACGAGGGGATATGCAGGAATGCAGGCCAAGAGATGCCATGCGGTGCTAGAGCTGGTGTGCTTGGGAGACAGGAGCCACACTGGGGAAGAGGTTTTGTCAGCTCTGCAGGGTCAGGCTGAGAGGTGGCTGACGCCACGCCAGCTGAAGCCTGGAATGGTGGTCAGCGATAATGGCACCAACCTCCTCTCTGCCCTGCGACAGGGAAAACTCACCCACGTGCCCTGTTTTGCGCATGTCCTCAATTTGGTGGTGCAGCGGTTCTTGGGCAGGTACCCGGTCTTGCAGGATGTCCTGAAGCAGGCCAGGAAAGTCTGTGTGCATTTTCGGAGGTCATATAAAGCCACTGCTTGGCTGACTGACCTCCAAAGGGAATACAACCTGCCCAAGAACCGCCTAATTTGTGACATGCCCACCAGATGGAACTCAACGTTGGCCATGCTACAGCGGGTGCACACGCAGCAGCGGGCCATCAATGAGTACCTGTGCCAATATGGCAGCAGAACTGTGTCAGGGCAGCTAGGTTTTTTTTTCCCACGCCAGTGGGCCTTGATCAGGGATGCATGCACTGTCCTGTCACCATTTGAGGAGGCCACGAGGATGGTGAGCAGTGACAGTGCATGCATCAGTGAGACTGTCCCTCTTATTCACATGTTACAGCACACGCTACGTGGAATAATGGACAGGGCCCTTGAGGCAGAACAGAGGGAGGAAGAGGAGGACTTCCTTACCTCTCAAGGCCCCCTTTACCCAGACAGTGGTCCTGCTTGCCCACCTAGGACACAGGAAGAGGATGAGGAGGAGGAGGAGGAGGAGGAGGAGGAGGAGGAGGATTGTATCAGCAGCATGGAGGTGGAGCCTAGCACTCAGCAGCAGCAGTCTTCAAGGGATCATTTACAGTCCCAAGGAGCACGTGGAGTTTTACGTGGCTGGGATGAGGTGCCTTTGGATCCTGTCGTCCTCAGTGACCCAGAGGACTGTGGCCCGAATGCCTCAGCAAACCTACGCTGCATGGCCTCCCTGATTCTGCAAAGCCTGCGTAAGGATCCTCGTGTACGTGCTATTAAGGAGAGGGATCATTACTGGCTGGCGACTCTCCTTGATCCACGTTACAAGAGTAAGGTTGCGGACCTTATGTTGCCATCGCAGAGGGAGCAGAAGATGAAACTTCTGCGGGAGGCCTTGCAGAAGGGTCTGTGCAATGCGTTCCCAGAACCGGGGGGATTACCAAAACCTGGCTCTGGACAACGTCTTGCTGAGGCTTCGGTGAGTCACAGAAGTGGCGGTGGAGAAGGTGGTCGTCTGACCGATGCGTTCAGGCAGTTTTTTAGTCCGCAGCCCCAAGGTCTCCGGTTCCAGCAACCATCGCCAGCGTCTGCTTTACATGGTCAGGGAATACCTAGGGGCAAGATCCGACTTGGACACCTTCCCCACCGAAAATCCTCTGGCTTACTGGGTCTTGAGGATGGATCACTGGCCAGAGCTTGCCTAGTACGCAATTGAGCTACTGGCTTGCCCTGCATCCAGTGTTCTTTCAGAACGGACATTCAATGCTGCTGGAGGCTTTGTCACTGATCACAGGGTGCGCCTCTCCACCAGCTCTGTTGATCGACTGACCTTCATCAAAATGAATCAGGCTTGGATCAACACCAGCTGCCAAGCACCTGATGCTGATATTAATGAATAATATATTTTTTGTTGAAATGTCGGATCCCTTTTAGACTGCTGATGCTGAGTGACTGTCCTCTTATGCTGCTGATGGAATATCCTTCTCCTCCTCACTTTTCTTGCTGATAGCTAGTAAGAAATGTTGTGTTTCTGGGCTCCGCCACCAGTGCCTAAGGCACAATTTTTCAGCCCCTGTTTAACAGGGGAGCCTAATAACAATTTTTGTTGCAATACTTTGCACGTGGCTCCTTGTTGCGCTCCAATTGCAGTTATTGAGAGGGGTTGCAAGTGTTGTGTTGTGCCCAAGGCACAATTTTCCAGCCCCTGTTTAACAGGGGCGCTTAATAACAATTTTTGATGCAATAATTTGCACGTGGCTCCTTGTTGCGCTCCAATTGGAGTTATTGGGAGGGGTTGCAAGTGTTGTGTTGTGCCCAAGGCACAATTTTTCAGCCCCTGTTTAACAGGGGAGCCTAATAACAATTTTTGTTGCAATACTTTGCACGTGGCTCCTTGTTGCGCTCCAATTGGAGTTATTGGGAGGGGTTGCAGAGTTGTGTTGTGCCCAAGGCCCAATTTTTCAGCCCCTGTTTAACAGGGGCGCCTAATAACAATTTTTGATGCAATAATTTGTACGTGGCTCCTTTTTGCGCTCCAATTGGAGTTATTGGGAGGGGTTGCAAGTGTTGTGTTGTGCCCAAGGCACAATTTTTCAGCCCCTGTTTAACAGGGGCACCTAATAACAATTTTTGATGCAATAATTTGCACGTGGCTCCTTGTTGCGCTCCAATTGGAGTTATTGGGAGGGGTTGCAAGTGTTGTGTTGTGCCCAAGGCACAATTTTTCTGCCCCTGTTTAACAGGGGCGCCTAATAACAATTTTTGATGCAATGATTTGCACGTGGCTCCTTGTTGCGCTCCAATTGGAGTTATTGGGAGGGGTTGCAAGTGTTGTGTTGTGCCCAATGCACAATTTTTCTGCCCCTGTTTAACAGGGGCGCCTAATAACAATTTTTGATGCAATACTTTGCACGTGGCTCCTTGTTGCGCTCCAATTACAGTATGTTTGAGGGGTGCCCTTTTTTCTAAAAAATTTCTTTCACACAACAATAATGGCCCCCCACCACCGCTAAAATATTCAACATAATGTTGCCACACAGAACTTGCACAAGTAGCATTAATTACTTTTTTTTTGGTCCTTTCATGTTGTGCAGGGACATTTCTAAACACGTGCCACTACTATAGACACCCAGCAGGTGTGATATTTGAAGGATTTTTTTTTTTTGTTTCACTTTAAGCATCATTAAAATGGCTGCTCCGCAAAAAACAGCCGTTTTTAAAAAAAAAATTCCATTGATACATGTTCCCTGGGGCAAGACCCGGGTTCTGAACGACGTTTTCCAACATTTAATTGAATTTTGGTCTTTAAAATTACCGTTTTTGAATTCGAACGTTCGGGTCCCATAGACTTCAATGGGGTTCGAAATGTTCGCGAACCCGCGGTCTGTTCGAACGTTCTGGTGCGAACCAAACCCGGGGGTGTTCGGCTCATCCCTACTCAGAAAATTGCAGATTGAACAGAAAAGGTCATTTTGAATAACATATAATTACTAAATGATTGTTGTGTTGTAATTATATGTGCTATATTATTTTTTGCTCATTTGCTATTTTCCCCACGAAAATGGAGTTACACTTTAAGCAAGAAAGGATTCATTAGGAAAGGATCCACAAGTTATTACCTTTATCTCATAGGTCACTCACCAGTATAAAGCCGTGTACACACGATCGAATCTATTTGCTGGAAACGGTCTGCCAGACTGTTTCAGCAGACAAATTTGATTGTGTGATCGTTTGATCGTGTGTACGGGCGGACAGACAGATTTTGCCAGCAGACAGATTTTAAAGCATATCTGCCTGTCAACGTCACCGCCACGTCACTGCGCTTTCTGGTGGTGGGGATTTTGGTTTGATCGTGTGTACAGCGATCAAACCAAAATAGCCCAGCAGACAAATCTGATCAAATCGGTCTGTCAGACCGATTTGAACAGATTTATTTGGTCGTGTGTACGCGGCCTTAGTGTTGTCACCGTAACCTAACCAATAATGCAAACAGAGAAACCCCCCAGTAAGGGATACCTGTGGAGCTTAGGGGTTCATATTGGTAACACTAGGATCATAGTAGAGTATAGTAGAAGATATGTATAATTTATTGTATCAAGTAGATCTAAAACCATATCACTGCTGTTTGGGTAAATTGCTGGTTATCTGACTAGTGTAAGATTCACTGCATCCGGATCGGTGTAGGATTCGTGCTATCTACTGCAATATGCAATTGAAGCTTGTCATTAATGTTTATCTGATGATCCATATATATCACTGCCCATGATACAGTGTGTATACTCTTCCACTCGCAGTGTCAATAAATAGATCATTAGCCATCCTGTCCATCAGGATGGGACTACCTGACAGCTCCCCTCCCCATCCCCAGGGGCCATAAGCAGAATATATGCAATTTTTCAGATATTGAAGCTTTTGTTAGAGGATCCTTTTCAAATGACTAGTTTTACATGTCATTATATTTGAGTATTGTCATATGGTGTCCCAACATCCAGTTTTATTGATCGTATACACCAAGGATATGCAATTAGCGGACCTCCAGCTGTTGCAGAACTACAAGTTCCATGAGGCATTGCAAGACTCTGACAGCCACAAGCATGACACCCAAAGGCAGAGGCATGGTGGGACTTGTAGTTTTGCAACAGCTGGAGGTCCGCTAATTGCTTATCCCTGGTATATACAGTATGTTGTCAGGTTTTTTGTTTGTCCCTGTCTGATGCTAATTCACCCATGCACCTTGCAATGTTCATGGATAATTTGCCGTTTCTGTGAAGCTGCGAATTAACCCAGAGAGCAGTCATGTGATTTTGTTTTAGATGTGCTTGATACAATAAATTATACCCATCTTCTACTATTCTCTACTATGATCCTTGTGTTAACAAAAGTAACTGCTACGCTCTCCAGGTATCCCTTACTGGGGGGGCTCTTCTTTTTGCATATATTGGGTGCCAGGTCTTAGGCCTCGTACACACGATTAAATGTGTCTGTTCAAATCGGTCGGACCGACCGATTTGAACAGATCTGCCTGCTGGGATTTTGGTTTGCTTGCGTGTACACACGAGCAAACCAAAATCCCCGCCAGCAGACAGCGCGCTGACGTGTCGGTGACGTGGCGGTGACGTTGACGCCGCCACGTCACCGCACCAGGAAGTAAAACACTTCCGCGCATGCGTCGAAACCATTCGGCGCATGTGCGAGAAGACATGTCTGCTGGTTAGCGTACTAACCAGCAGACATGTCGGGCGGACGGGTTCCCAGCCGACAGATTTCAAAGCATGCTTTGAAATCTGTCGGGTGGCCAAATCCGTCTGTTTGCCCGTACACACGATCGAATCTGTCTGCTGAAACGGTCTAGCAGACCGTTCCCAGCAGACAGATTTGATTGTGTATACGAGGCCTTAGACAACAAAAAATTTGAGTGATTTTACCTTTGTTTCTTACAACTTTTTAAATAAATATACCATTTTTTAAGCTATGAGGTATTCCCCCGCTGTGTTTTTCCTCCACAATTCCATCAGAGAACTAATCCAGCGAGGTGTTTTCCATAAAAGATTCCTTATAGTGGTGGATCCCCCATGGATGCAAAAGATGTCAATAGGAACAGGTGACCCAGGGATTAACCTGTTTGAGAGAGGTACCACCTAGACATCACCCAGGGGTGGATTCCTCACAAGCGCAAGTGACTATACTACAAATAGTTGGTCCACATCAGGGGTGAGTGCACATCAATGTGGGGGACTTGAATTAAGCCCTAGTGGAGCACATATTTTCATATTGAAGATTTCAAGCACAAGCACTTTATAATCACTTTATGAAAGGAAAAACAGAAATCACCTCTAAGTGCAATATTTATTGTACGATGGCAAGTAACTAATTAACACACACCAAGGTTCACTTGAGAAAAGAGCCTGCATGCTCAGTACAAGCTTTTTGCATGCTACGAAACGCATTGTAGTTCTCTATTCACCCCGGTGACGTCACACGCCTATGGGTGCTGCGCTCCAAGCTGGTCCCATTCAGCCTACTCGAAACAACACAGCACTTGCTGACTTCTTCCTGCTTTACCGTGACTGTTGTGGCATATCCCTAGACCAGAGGTGTTCCCGTGGGTTCCTTTCCCCAGATAAGCCTAGCATCTTTTACCTTGATGTGAGTGTTCATATGTTACTTGCTATTGTACAAAAAATATTGCACTTAGAGGCCCTTTTCTGTTTTTCCTTTCATATTGTATCTCAGAGTTGGCTTCACTCCAGAGAAAAGCCTTGCCCTCGGTGCTTGTCTTCCACTCAAGATTCATCGTCATCATCATTATTAGGACTTTTCATCCTTTCATCCTTGGATTTTTTTTGTATCTCTTGCCATTGACTTTTCCAACCCATTTCCCATTTAGTGAATGTCCTCTATATAATCATCCTGTGCGTTAGCATTTCCATTTGTTTGATAATTACTTAATGGGACTTGCATACCTATTTGTGTAGTTGATTTAATTTATAAATGGAAGTAGTCACATGTTTATCTAGCGCAATGTATGTTTATGTTCATTATTGAAGCTAGTAGGCTTATGTTAGCAGCGCAGCTGGTGTGAACATTATAACACTATCGAGACAAGAACGCTATACTACCGGCCAAACACGGTTCGAATTTAGAAATAATTTTTGCACGGAAATTGTACCTAAGACTTTCATATACGAATTTCACACCATTAGTGGGCTGCAGCAACAGCCGATTTTCGTGCGGCAAACAAATTTGAGGAATCGGACATGTTGGAATTTTTTTTTAAACAAACGATTTTCGATTTTCTAATCAATGATGGGAGAATCGTGTGAGAAATGTAATAGAAAAAGGAATGTGCATGTGCAAGAAAAAAAATTCCCGGAAAGAAAAGAACATTCCTGGCCACGAAAATTATTTTTTGTAGCATCATGAGGTGAAATTGAAGGCTTGGTCGGCCGATTTTCAAAAATCAATGGTGGCGTCATTGGATCACAAAAAATAAACAAATTTTCTGATTTTAAAAAGAACATTTGTTCGAAATTCGACTATGTATGGCCTGCTTATATTTACCAAACTTGTACTAATTTTAATTAACAGGATCTGTGGTGCTAAAGTAGTTGTTTTTCTTTTAAAACCGGAGAGTGCAAAATCCGGTGCAGCTCTGCAAAAAATCAGCTTCAAGGTTTTTTTTTAACAAACTGAAGTTAGAAGCCGATTGGCTACCATGCACAGCTGTACCATATTTTGCATTCACCACTTTTAATACATCAACCCTATTTCTATATTTAAGCATGGTATACTTTTCTTCTATGGATCCAGAAAAGTGAGAGCTCTAGTAATTTACAAATGGAAGGTGAGAGAGTATGTCAGAGACTTGAAAATTAAGAGTAAAAACAGGTAAAGTGAAACTCTATTGCCTTAGTACAGGCATTGAAATATATGTAGCTTCCCTACAAACAAAAGTCTGACATAAAGGTAAAATATACTGAATGAGTCAACATTTGAACTCTACACTTCTGTGCCTGGGGTTTGTGTAATGCCATGGCCAGAAGCTTGTAGAAATCAATGACAGGCTAACAGATGCCACAACTGTATGCCAAGTGGTTAATGCATACAGAAATAGAGGAGGAGCCCTAGCCATTTTGTGTGCATACAGCTGCGCCACCTGGCAGCCTGTCATTGATTTGTACAGGATGCAGGCTGCAGCTCCACTTAAGCACCCACCACAGAAGTTTGTTGAGTTTTGTTGGTGTACCAACTTCCATGACTAATTTTAGGAGCCTTGTGTAAACTATTTGGCCAAACGGTGACTGCATTTAATCACATGCAAACAGTGTTTAAGTATTCAAACAAATAAAGGTGACAGCTGTCTGAATACGATAGTCCGCAGGAGCGATTTCTCTATCCCTGCTGTTTAATCACTTGCGGACCGCCGCAAACAGATGTACTTCGGCATCTGTATGCAAGAGAAACACCACTCTGACTGTGAAGCCGCTGGTGAGATAATAGCAGACCTTCTCAAGCATGCCTTGCATACACACGATCATGAAATAAAATGCTTGAGCAAAGCACGATGACGTACACAACGTACAACGGCACTATAAAGGGGAAGTTCCATTTGAATGGCGCCACCCTTTGGGTTGCTTATGCTAATTTCCCTGTCTTATAACTTGCTTCTTCTCATAACTTGTTTCCCCCCCCCCTCGTTAAAGCGTACATACAACTGTTTTTCACAACGTGAAAAACGACAAGAAAAAATAGAGGAGGTTCTAAATTTTTAACGCCCATTTTTCTCACTGAGAAAACTGCTCTGGAGCCTATACACGACCGTTTTTAACGACCAATTTAAAAAATTGCATTTTTCTCGTCATAAAAAACAGTCGTGTGTACGTTGCATAAGAATTTTGCTGGGTACACACAGGCTGAATATCAGCTGAATTTCAGCCGGTGCAGAAGAAACCGTCCGACATTCAGCCTGTGTGTACAGCTCCCTGTTCAACAGAAGCCGGTCTTAAAAACAGTTTCTGGCAAACAGGAATGCTGGAAAACCAGCCAATGGCTGCGAGTGCTGACCTGCGTGTTCTGCCAGAACACAGTAGCACAGCAGCTGAGATCACTGTACTAACATTGTTTGCGTTAGCACAGTGAAGCCTGCTAGGTTGAACGAAAACAAAACATATTGGGGTAGATTCACATACACTTAATATTGCGCTGCGTAATCGAAATACTCTACGCTGCCATATTTTACCAGGCTCTACACCGAATCCTGGTAGATTTTTGCCCATACGCTACGGGGGCGTAGTCTATTTCTCTCCGCGTAATCGAAATACGCGATTGGGGGGCGTGAAGCATTTAAATTAAGCGCGTCCCCGCGGCGATCGAACTGCGCATGCTCTGTTCAGAAATTTCCCGCCGTGCATTGCGCGAAATCACGTCGTTACGTCATTCGTTGTTTGAGTAGCGGCGTTTACGAACATTCCTATTCCCGGACGACTTACGTAAAAAATAATAAAAGACGTCGGAAAACGTAGAAATTCGACGCGGGAACGACGGCCATAATTAACATGGGCTGTCTAATATTAGAGCAGCAAAAAGCTGGTATAGTGTTACGCAAATAAAAGATGACTAAAGGTGCCGTAAGAGATTGCGATTGAAGATCGTAATTTCGGGGATCGCCTGCAAAAGCTCATTTGCATACCCCGACGCGGAAAACTACGGGAAGTCCACCCAGTGGCCGCAATTTTATTGCAGCGTAGATCCGAAAGCGTACAAACACGTAATCCAGTCGAATTGAAGCCCGCAGCCGTCTATTCATGGTTTGAGGTTTTCGACTAGCTAGAAAACGCGCGTAATTTGAAATTACTCCAGTCTAACACCAGTTAGACAGGCGTAATGGCTCTCTGAATCTGGCCCATTGTGTGTAAGATCTGGTTATAATAAGTATGCCCAATTTTGCTAAAAATGTGTAATATAGTAGATATGCTATTCCTGCAAGACAGCCTTTCAAGTAGACCTAATTATTTCATGTAATTATAGTGATGTTGAGTTTGAACTCAGCGACTCGTGAAAAGTGGTTTGGTTTGCTAATTGCAGAGCTGATATTAATGTAAAATTGTGAGTTACCTAAATGTGTAGGTATGAAGATCTATTCAATTGTAGATAAGATGGAAAATATTTCTGAAATACAAATTTACAAAAAAAACAATACACAAAAAAAGAACAGTAAAATATTTAAAAATAAACTCAAGAGAAAAAAAATCAAATTCAGAACATTCGAACAGACCAAAAGTTCACGCGAACATTCAAACACCGTTAAAGTCGAATGTGCGAATTTTAAAGTATAATATGCACGTTATTGTCCTAAAAAGTTTTTATAAATGTATAAATGTATAAATGCAAAAAAAGTTTTAAAAAATACAGTTTTTTCGGGAGCAGTGATTTTAATAATGCATAAAGTGAAACAATAAAAGTGAAATATTCCTTTAAATTTTGTACCTGGGGGAGTGTCTAAAGTATGCCTGTAAAGTAGTGCATGTTTCCCGTGTTTAGAACTGTCCCTGCGCAAAATGTAATTTCAAAAGTCATTTAAAACTACTCGCGACTATTCATGAATTGTCGGGTCCCAGCAATACAGAGAAAAACCATCAAAAAAAAGACAGGGGCCTCATCCCCACAACCCTAGCCTGGTGGTTGTGGGGTTTGGCGAGCGAGGGGCTTATCGTAATCTGGAAGCCCCCTTTAAAAAAGGTGACCCCCAGATTCCGGTAATGGGGTGCATTGTACCTCTACCATTTCACAAAAAAAGTGTAAAAAAAGGTAAAAAAAGACACAGACAGCTTGGGACAAGTCCTTTTAATAAAAAATACAAAAATAAATTCCAGCGATGTACATCCTTCCATGACCCGGACCCATGCTACCCGCCGCTACAAACGATACAGCCTCCTCCATAGAAGGCTCCCGGGCAAATAATGCGTGAGCCGTGTGACATTTCTTTTATAGCCAAGGGCGGGGACACCCATGATGTGGACGAGTGACCCCACCCTGTTCTGATGTAACAGGGATTTCTGGCAGCTCCCCGTGGTGTCAGGGGTGAGACCGGCCCCTCTGGCGTGCCATGGGGTTTCGAATTTGCCGCGAACACCCCAAATTGGCGAACAGACAATGTTTGAGTCAAACTCATGTTCGACTCGAACATAAAGCTCATCCCTACTGCTCATTTTGTCTGGAGGGTGCTGAATAAGGCTACTTACCTTACTTTTTACTCCCCCTGCCTCCAGCCAGTCAGGCAGGGGAGTGAGGAAACTTCAGCTGCCTGGTAGTACAAAGAGGAGAAAGCTTGCATGACCAAGCAGTTAGGTAAGTACAATATATCACCACATTTAGCATCCCCTGGGCAAAAATCAACTTGCATATGCATTTATCAGAGCATTAAGTATATGCCCTTTTAAAAAATACTATCACGAATGTCAATACACAAACTATATACAATAAATAAATAAATAAAATTGCATTTTTGAGCCCACAATAATTATGGTGTTGGGCTGAATCTGAACAAAAACAGTGACTTTTGCAGGTAGATTCAATTTAATGAATGCATTGTCAAATACTTGAAGACCAGACCTTTTGACACTTCTCACATACATGCAAAAATAAGTATCTATTTGCTAGAAAATTACTTAGAACCCCCAAACATTATGATGTTTTTTTAAAGCAGAGGCCCTAGAGAATAAAATGGTTGGTGTTGCAATTTTTTATGTCACACAGAATTTGCACAGTGGTTTTTCAAATGCAATTGTTCAGAGAGGAAAAAAAAACACTTTAATTATTTTTAATGCACAAAAACACAATATAAAAGTGGGTGCTTTAAAAGGTTTGTAAAGGATTTTTTTTATCTTAATAGTTTCCTTTACCATAATGCAGTGCTGTTTTCATGTCCTCATTGTTCGTTTTTGCTCTTAAGTTGCTGTAATTCTTCTCTGATCTCCACACTTGCTGGTTGTCTGTTTCGTTATAACCACAGTACTGGGAGCTTTCTCTCTGTGGTCACTAATCAAGGAGGTGTGATTACTGTGTGTCTAAAACCCCTTAGCACCAATCAGTTTCATTTTCCAAACCATCACTGCCCTGTTTGGCTCTGTGGCTCTGTACAGCAGAGAATCAGGAAACATGCAAAAACAAAACTAGAAACTAGAGGTACATTGTATGATTGATTTTTATCTATTTTTTTTTTTACAATATTTTATTGAATTTTCAAAATTATAACAAGCCATGGTTTGCCCACGCAGGGGCGACATAGAACAAAAAAACAAGAAATAGCGCATGAGTACATAATAAACACCAAGACAAATTATAACCCAGGCCATGGAGGACCAGGTTGAAAATTAGGCCTGTGTCATAGGCACAAATGTACCCAGAAGTACAGCAACTTACATTGTTGGCCTTTATATCGAAAATAAATGACAGGGAAAGCAAACAGGAAAAAAAGAGAAAGAGTAAGAAAACGACTAGAGAAAAAGAGGAGAAGTATCATGAACATGGGACCCGCCAAAGCAAGATTTCTTAAAGCTGACCATAACTGGTCAGGGGCAGGGATGGAAAAGAATAACTTATCCATGGTTTCCAGACTTTCAAAAACGTTGCATGCGAATCCTTCAATATACTGGACATCTGCTCATCAATCATCATAGCCGTCATTCTGGATCTCACCCCCTGGAAAGCAACAGACGGAGTCTTCCAGGCCTGGGCAATGGTCCTCTTGGCAGATATAAAAAGATACGTGGCCAATTTCTGTTGGGGCGCAAATAGGCCCGGTATCGGACATGTAAAAGAGCCAGTCGGGCATACCTACGGATCGTCACGTGAAATAATGTCTGTAATAAGCCAAAGACCCTTGACCAAAAGCCAATCAAGCGTAGGCACGACCACCATATATGGAAGACATCCCCACGCTGACCACAATTCCGAAAGCATCTATAACTGCTGCCAGGATAAGCGTGGGCTAGTCTAGCTGGGACCCAGTACCACCGCAGGAGTACTTTATAAGCGGCCTCTAGGGTGGAAGTGTTAAATGAACATTTTGCAATTGATGTCCAAGCTTTGCTCCAGTCCCCTCCCTCAATACTAGAACCAAGATCTCGCTCCCATTGTGTCACATAGGAAAGGGTTGACAAAGATGACCTACTATTAAGAGCTACATAAAGCAATGAAATAAGACCAGGGTACCCCGGAAAATGTAAACAAGTGTGTTCAAAAGAAGTCGTTCGAAAAAGAAAAAGTAGAGTTACGACGAAGAGATAAAATCCAATTAGGCAATTGCAAATAATGGAAATGCTCTTGTCTGGGAATCTTGTGTGTCACCTGAAGGGCCTCCCATGATGGGAACGAACGCGTGGATAAAAAGTGTTTCACTCTGGGGAAGCCATGAGTGGTCCACCAAGAGAAAGAACGGGGATTTTTATCTATTTTTAATCGTTTTTAAAAGGACTCAGTTAACTATTATGGGCCAGATTCAGGTAGATGAGAGTATCTTTCCTCTGGAGTAACGCTTCTCATTTACGTTACTCTGAAGACCCTTTCAGCGCAAGTCCTGTAATTCACATAGCAGTTGCGCGTAAACTTGCGCCAGAGTAACGATAATGCGCTGGCGTAACCCGACGCAAGTGGAAGTGGGTGTGATCATATGTAAATGATGGGCGGAGCCCAGCGCAGAGGCTTACGTTCAGCGCATCAACCACGGAGCATGCGCAGTGAGTGAGGCTCCACTCGCCCCCTTTGTGCGCATGCTCACAACTTCCGTCGGCACCACTGCACGGGAAACGTCAGCGCAATGCCTTCCGTTGGGCGTTTAAATGCGCCCGTAGAAGCGCCATTCCGGCACTAAAGTATATCCTGCTCCCCCTCCCCGCAGTGATGTTACTTTTGTTCTGAGATGGCTGCTCCCGTTCCCCGCAAACACACAGGAGAAAGCTGAACTTTAATGGCCAGGAGCTGTCAGCCATCATCTCGGCTATGGAGACCTATGATGTCTTCCTCCATGGCTGTAAAATTTGACAGACAAGCATGGACAGAGGTGTTGTCCTGCAAGTGGGGGTGCTCAGCTAGCTCTTATCGTCGGTAACGCTGCTGTAGCTGCTCTCCTGCTGACCTGTGGCCATCTGGAGTAAAGATAAAGCAGCCTTTTGTAGAAATAACTTTGCGCCGGACGGACGAGATACGCGCGGCGCATGTAGCCAGCGTATGGTGCTAATCCGTTCGTGAATTGGGAAAAATACCTCATTTGCATATTTGCAGGGGAAATCAATGGGCGCGACTGATGCGCCCAGCGAAAATAAGCGCTGACGATACTCTGGCGTCGGAACGTTCCGCCGGTCGCAAATGACCCGTTATTGGGCGCATCTAGTTTGCTGGGTACGGGCACATAGAAACGACGGCGCATCATCACAGTTACGCGGCGCATATCCAAATACTCCAGCGCAAGTGTTCGTGAATCTGGCCCTATGTCTCTATACCCTGTAAACACTAATTTTAGCAAAAAAAATAAAAAATCCTTTAAATATTTTTTACATTTATATTTTTTTTCAATTTTCACTGTACCTTTAATTTGTAATCTAAACATACCTTGTGTTAACAATAAGCAGTGAAAGGTTTTTATCTATTTGTCCCCACTCCCCAGGTGTCCCCCCTGCCCTTAAAAGCTTTGGTATGATCTAACATTGGTATGAGCTGATGCTTTTTTCAAACCAGTAATGGTTTGTTTACAGTTGGCAAAATCAAAAGTGCCAAAATACTTTTTGCTTCCAATTTCTTAAATATGATCAGGGCCATTACTATCCCTGCTTAGCTCTATAGTCAGCCGGCGGATCCATTGGCTGCAATCCTGGGTTACCCCGTGTGACGAGAGAGCCCGGGAAGGAGGCGAACCCACTCCTGACGATTTAAAAAAAGCAATCCAGTGCCTATTTAGCAGCTAGGATTGTTTTAACAAGAAAGTGCTCCATTGGCTCAAAAAATAAATAAAGGGATGATGAGGTCTGAAATGTTTACATTGATCAGTGCATTTTTATAGGACCGATGGGGATATGTATTACAGCGGAGATTGAAAGTTTGGGCACCCCGGGTAAAAAAAATTATTAATATGCATAACGAAGCCAAGGAAAGATGGAAAAATCTCCAAAAGGCATCAAATTACAGATTAGACATTCTTATAATATGTCAAAAAAAGTTAGATTTTATTTCCATCATTTACACTTTCAAAATTACAGAAAAAAAAAGGCGTCTGCAAAAGTTTGTTAAAATCTTGTACTGCCCCCTTTGGCAAGTATCACGGCTTGTAAACGCTTTTTGTAGCCAGCCAAGAGTCTTTCGATTCTTGTTTGAGGTATCTTTGCCCATTCTTCCTTACAAAAGTCTTCCAGTTTTTTGAGATTTCTGGGCTGTCTGTCACGCACTGCTCTTTTAAGGTCTATCCATAGATTTTCAATTATGTTGAGGTCAGGAGATTGTGAAGGCCATGGCAAAAACTTCAGTTTACGCCTCTTGATGTAATCTCCCGTGGATTTTGAGGTGTGTTTAGGATCATTATCCATTTGTAGAAGCCACCCTCTCTTTAACTTCAGATTTTTCACAGATGGCATCAAGTTTACATCCAAAATTTGCTGAAATGTTATTGAATCCATTTTCCCTTCTATTTGTGAAATGTTCCCTGCGCCACTGGCTGCAATACAACCTCAAAGCATGATTGATCCACCCTCATGCTTAACAGTTGGACAGAGGTTCTTTTCATTACATTCTGTGCCCTTTCTTCTCCAAACGTATCTTTGCTCATTCCGGCCAAAAAGTTATATTTTAACCTCATCGGTCCACATAACTTGTAACCAAAATGCATCAGGCTTTTCTATATGTTCATTTGCAAAGTTCAAATGCTGATTTTTGTGGTGAGGACATAGAAGAGTTTTTCTTCTGATGACTCTTCTATGAAGACCATATTTGCACAAGTATCTCTTTATAGTGGAATAGTGTACCACAACTTCAGTGTCTGCCAGATCTTTCTGGAGGGATCGTGCAGTCAAGCGTGGGTTTTGAATTGCATTTCTCACAACCCTGAGAGCTGTTCTGTCTGATATTATTCTTGGTCTTCCAGATCTTGTTTTAACTTCCACTGTTTCTGATGAATGCCATTTCTTAATTACATTCCGAACAGAGGATATTGACATCTGAAAACGCTTTGCTATATCTCAATGCTACACCATCCTACTACAATACTTCTTGGGACAGCATCCAGTAATGATGAGGGAGAAATGGGAGAGGGACGTGGGACGACTAGACGGAGAGCAATGGGAGGAGATATTTCAGGGGGTGAGCTCTTGCTCATTAAATGTGGCTCAGCGACTAACTCAGCTATACATTATTTTCAGGGTATATTATACGCCGCGTAGGCTGCAGCAGATGGGGATGCAAACGGATGATATGTGTACTAGGTGCAAACGTGACCATGGGGATCTCATACATCTCCTGTGGAGATGCCCCAAACTGCACAAATACTGGGCTGAGGTGGTGAGCACCGTTAACTCAGTTTTTGGGGTATCCATACCCGTGGACCCCACAGTATGTTTACTGGGTGTGTTGGAAGAGCACGTGGAGGGGGTGTACAAACGGGAGGTGGTGCACAGGGTGCTGTTCCTAGCCAGGAAGCTGATTTTGCTCCACTGGAAATCTGAGAATCCCCCGACCTTTAAGGGAATGGATTGATAGGATAGGCGAACTGTTACGTATGGAAAAGCTTACTTATCAGCACAGGGGAAGTAACCGAAAATATGAGAACCTCTGGGCTCCATGGCTGGATACACCTGGGCTTTCACCGGTGGATCTGGTCATGGACAGGTTGCTGGGTTAAGATGTGGAAAGCATACTATATTCTGGGGTGATGTGTTTTAGGGTGGGAGGGAAGTAAACCCGGTAAATGTGATATCATGCTGTGGTTGGTTTGTAAGAGTTGTTCTTATGGCTGTGCTGTGCAGTGTTGACTGTTTTAAAATGTATGCCACCGTTTCTTCATCAATAAAACTTTTTTGTTGGATTAAAAAAAAAAAGAAAACGCTTTGCCGTCTTCTTTTAGCCTTCTCCATGGAAGAGCCCTGGGGCCATCATAAAAAAAAAAATCTGAGTTTCAAAGTCAGAATTCTGACTTTGAAACTCAGAATTCTGAGATTAAATCTCAGAATTCTGAGATTAAAAGTCAGAATTCTGAGTTTTAAAGTCAGAATTCTGAGATTAAAAGTCAGAATTCTGAGTTTCAAAGTCAGAATTCTGAGTTTCAAAGTCAGAATTCCGAGATTAAATCTCAGAATTCTGAGATTAAAAGTCAGAATTCTAAATTTCAAAGTCAGAATTCTGAGATGAAATCTCAGAATTCTAAGTTGAAATCTCAGAATTCCGATTTTTTAAAAATAAAGGGATTTTTAATAACAGCTTACCTGTAAAATCCTTTTCTTGGAGTACATCACGGGACACAGAGCGCATAGTCATTACATATGGGTTATATGGGTACCTTCAGGTGTGGACACTGGTGTAATCAACTTCACAGGAAGTTCCTCCCTATATAACCCCCTCCCACTGAGAGTGCTTTAGTTTTGTAGCAAGCAATTTCTCTGAGGTTACACAATGTTCCCCAAAAAGAGGGGTGGGAGCTCTGTGTCCCGTGATGTACTCCAAGAAAAGGATTTTACAGGTAAGCTGTTATTAAAAATCCCTTTTTCTTGATCGTACATCACGGGACACAGAGCGCATAGTCATTACATATGGGATGTCCCAAAGCAATGCTCCATGAAGGGAGGGAGACCGTAAGGCCAAAAATAGCCAAACAGAAAATATATCAGGAGGTAAAATAGCTCCACCAACAGAAAAAAAGGGGGCGTGAACCGGGCCAGAGGATTCTATACTGCTGCCCGTAGGACCGCCTGCCCAAATGCTGCGTCCGCAGCCTTTGTGACGTCCAACTTATAAAATTTAGTAAACGTATGTACGGAAGACCAGGTTGCCGCTTTGCAAACCTGTGCCATAGAGATCTGATGGTGTGCCGCCCAAGAGGCACTCATGGCCCTCGTAGAATGGGCTTTAACTGATAAGGGCGGTGGAACGCGCTTCAGACCATAGGCCTGAAAAATCAGCTGCTTAATCCACCTAGCCAAGGAAGACTTGGCAGCCGGCTGACCCTTCTTGGGGCCATCCGGAAGAACGAAAAGCACATCTGTTTTCCGAATCTTTTCTGTAGCCTTGAGATAAACCCTCATGGCTCGGACCACATCCAAAGTATGAAGCAATCTTTCCTCTCTGGACTGGGGAGTAGGAAAGAAGGATGGTAGGACTAGGTCCTGATTCAAGTGAAAACTGGATATGACCTTAGGAAGGAAAGAAGGCTGAGGCCGCAGAACCACTCTGTCCTTATGCAGAATCAGGTACGGTTCCCTGCAAGACAAGGCTGCCAGCTCGGAGACCCTTCTGGCCGAAGCCATAGCCACCAAGAAAACCAACTTTCGGGTTAGCAGCACAAGAGGGATTTCTGTCAGAGGTTCAAACGGCTGCTTTTGTAAAGCTGACAAGACCAGATTTAAATTCCAGGGGCAGAGGGGAGCTCTAATAGGGGGATTTACATGCAAGACCCCCTGCAAAAAGGTTTTCACAAGCGAATGTGTGGCCAAAGGCCTTTGAAACCATATCGATAAGGCAGACACCTGCCCCTTTAGAGTACTAAGAGCCAACCCCTTGTCAACGCCAACCTGGAGGAATCGCAAGATCCTGTCAATAAAAAACTTGCGAGGATGCCCTCCTTGAGACTCGCACCACTCCACATAGGTTCTCCAGACTCTGTAATAGATATTTCTAGAGACTGGCTTTCTAGCTTGAATTAACGTAGAAATGACTTGGGCAGAGAGGCCTCTGCCCTTAAGAATTAGAGATTCAGCCGCCAAGCCATCAAATTTAGCTGCTGTGAAGCAGGGTGGTAGATCGGGCCCTGAGACAGCAGATCTGGGCGCAGGGGGAGTGGCCACGGTGCCCTTACTGACATCCTCACGATGAGTGCGTACCAAGCCCTTCTGGGCCAGGCTGGGGCCACCAGGATCACCGGCCTGCGCTCCACCCTGATCCTTCGTAGAAGGCGGGGAATCATCTGTAGTGGAGGGAACGCATACAGGAGAGAAAACTGGTGCCAGGGGCAAACCAACGCATCGGTCCCGTAGGCCGAGGGGTCCCTGGCTCGGGATACGAATTTGTCCAATTTCTTGTTGAATCTTGTTGCCATGATGTCCACATCGGGAACTCCGAATCTTTGGCAAATCTCTTGGAATACCTGGGGGTGAAGAGACCACTCTCCCGGGAGTAACTGTTGACGACTCAAAAAATCTGCTTGAGAATTGTCTATCCCTGGGATGAACACTGCTGAGATGCAGGGTACATGGGCTTCGGCCCATGAAAAAATCAGGTTTACTTCCCTTTGAGCCGCTAGGCTCCTTGTGCCCCCTTGGTGGTTTATGTATGCCACCGCCGTGGCATTGTCGGACTGTATCCTTACTGGCAGACCCTGCAGGGGGAGAGTCCAGGCGACCAGGGCCAACCGAGCAGCTCTGATCTCTAGGACATTGATGGGAAGCAGACTTTCTGCCTCTGACCACTGTCCCTGCTGGGTCCGTTTTCCTAAGATTGCCCCCCAACCTGTTAGGCTGGCATCTGTGGTTACTATTTTCCACGAGATGGGGCAAAAGGTTTTCCCTTTTGATAATTTTTGAGGGATCAGCCACCAGTACAGGCTGTGCCTGACTCCTGGGGAAAGAACTAATGGACGGTCTAATGCCTGTATGGACTTGTTCCAAGCAGAGAGAATAGCTGCTTGCAGAATTCTGGTATGGATCTGGGCATAGGGCGCTGCTTCGAAGGCGGCCACCATCTTTCCCAGCAGTCGCATGCATAGGCGAATAGTCGGCTTCTTTTTGCCTAAGACTATTTGAATCGTTTGAATCAACGACCTGATCTTCTTTTGAGGTAAAAATACCCTCTGGCATTCTGTATCTAACCGAAAGCCTAGATATTCCAACTGTCTTGTGGGTTGTAACCTTGATTTTTCTTGGCTCACAATCCACCCGAACTCTTCTAGATGCCGCACTGTGCGGACTACTGCATGATTGAGGTTGGAAGCTGAACTGTCGATAACCAGGAGATCGTCCAGGTATGCTAGGACCAAGATGCCTTCTGTCCTTAGGACGGCTAGCACCGGGGCTAACACCTTTGTGAATACCCGTGGAGCTGTTGCCAACCCGAAAGGGAGGGCTACGAACTGGTAATGACTTTGATTTATCGTAAAACGAAGAAACTTGTGATGTGCTGGGTAAATCGGCACATGCAGATATGCATCCTTTATGTCTATAGATGCTAGGAAGTCGCCCTGATGCAGGCTGGCTGTCACTGAACGTATGGAGTCCATACGAAAGGTCTGAATCCTTAGAAAGCGATTTAGGCGTTTGAGGTCTAATATAGGCCTGACGTCGCCATTGGGTTTTGGTATAACAAAAAGGTTGGAGTAGAATCCCAGACCCCTTTCTTGGGTTGGTACTTCTACAATTACTCCTTGGAGCAAGAGGCGATCCAACGCCTTTACGAGAGAGGCCCTCTTTAACGGGTCGCTTGGAAGACTTGACCCCTGAAAATGAGGAGGGGGGATTTCTCGAAGCTCTAGTTTGTAGCCTGAGGCTACTACGGACCGAACCCAAGAGTCGGGAATTCTGTCCTTCCAGACTTCGGAGAAAAACTGAAGCCTCCCCCCCACCCAAGAGAGTGGGGGCGCCCCTTCATGAATCTGACTTGATGACTGGTTTAGCCGGCTTGCGAGACCAGGGTCTCTTGTTTGCCGCGGCTTGTCCCTGTGGGCGGCTATTAACTGCTGATCGCCCGGGAGGCCGTCGATACTGACGAGAAGTCGAAGGGGCCGAGCCTACAATGGCCTGTCGTTTAAACGTGGGCCCACGCGGTCTTTTCTTGACCGGTAAGGAAGTACTTTTTCCACTTGATATGGTGTGGATATATTTATCTAGGTCTTCCCCGAATAGTCTTCCCCCATGAAAGGGAAACCCTGCTAAAAGCTTTTTGCAGGGTGCCTCTGCTGACCAGTTCTTTAGCCACAAAAGGCGACGCATGTGAACCATCAGTAGAGATGAACGGGATGCCTGTTGGATGGAGTCCTTAATAGCATCTATTGCAAAGCAGAGAGCCCTAGGGAATTCTGCTAATTCATGAGTATGCTGAGCCGGCATGTCCTTTAATATATGTTTTGCCTGATCCTTCAAGGCCTGACAAACACCAATGGCTGCTACTGCTGGCTGAACCATGGCACCTACTGAGGTGAAAGCTGCTTTCAGTAGGGTCTCGAATTTCTTGTCGACCGGATCCTTGAACATATGGACATTTTCAACCGGACAAGTCAGGGATTTATTCACACAGGAAATGGCTGCGTCCACTGTAGGGAGAGCCCATTTCTTTACATATTCCTCTTCCATAGGGTAGAGAATAGAGAATCTTTTAGGAGGGACAAAGATTCTATCAGGTCGAGCCCAATCCTGGTAAATCACGTTCCGCAGAAGGAGGTGCATTGGAAAAGATGCACAAGTTAATGGAGCCTTTAAAGAACCCAATGAGGATACCTCCGGGGCTACTAGTTCTGGCACTGGAAGTTTAAAGGCAGTGCGAACCATATCTGTCAAAGACTGGATCCACAGGCCCTCCGCTTGAGAGGCCGAAAAATATTCATCTATAGTGGAATTTTCCCTGTCTGAACCGTCGGGACTTGGGTCTTGCCTGATCCCCTTGTGGGTCCCGTTCCTCTGAAGAGGAGACCTCCGCATCTGAAAACCCCACACTGGGTGAGGGGGATCTAGCCCGCTTGCTACTTGGGCAAGGACGGGAAAGCAACGCAGTTAAACTTTTCTCTAGCCCACACATGGTGGCTGCTAGCATTTCTTCCGTCACGTAAACGGGAATGGGTGGATCGGGGGCCGCCTCTGCCCCCAGCACCCCCAATGGCTCTTGTACTATGCCACTCGGTGTCCTGACTGGCGAGGGTGGGGCCGTAGAAGCCTGGCCCAAATCCTCTGACCCCGATGGAGACCCCTTTTGCTTTTTGGCACCTTTAGCAGCCTTGGCTGGTCCAGATCCCTTTGGAGCCATTGTACAACCTTGGGTCACCCCTATAGCCAACACCTGACTGTTGCAGCTAGGAGTAATCAATATGAGGGCAGGTATGAGGAAAATGAAAAAGAACTAATTTCTCTCTTTTTCTTTTTTTTTTTTTTTCAAAAATTATTATTTATTTTTTTACCCGCCTGGGAGGTGGCAATACTGAGGAAACCTGTGAGTATTGACACACCAATGCCCGTTAGCCGGAGTCCAAGGTAGACTCAGATACTGCTGGATCTAAGGCTGAGTCCCTTTAAGCAAAAAAAACCTTTTTTTTTTTTTTTTTTTTTTCTGGTCAATAGTGGACCTAAGTCCTAGACCTGAAGATCCACAAAACCGCCACTAGGTGTCCCTGTGTGGCCAAAAGACCCAGCTGCACGCTCTGTATCCTTTCTTCCTCTGCCTCCAGGAGGAAAGACCAGCCAGAGAGAAGTTTTCCCTTTATACAGACCCTGACGCTGCTGGCCCGCCCCCCCGACGCACGCCGACGCTATAAAAGGCGGCGTACACGCGCGCACAATCGCGCGCACACACGCGCGCACACACGCGCGCACAATCGCGCGCACCACGCTGAAACCACATGGAGGAAGCAGAGCAGAGGAACAACATGGACCAGCGTTATGCAGCACCAACAGACACCAGGTAAGCACTAATCTTATTGTAGTGCACACACAGCGAGGAAGCTGTCCCCTTGGGCTTCCTAAGAAACAGGAGTTTTTACCAGCAATTTCCTCTTTAAAACATGTGGGGTTGCAGTATCAGTGCTAACAGGCAGACCTGGGATGAGTAGCAAATATATAACTTACACAAGTATACATATATCTACATGTTATCTGGGTAAACATTAGAATCCCATCCTGCCTCAAAAGACATAGTGGAGATAGTGGCTGATGCACAAGCATACCATTAGCCGACCCAGAACCCCCAGGGGGATACCTACTGTCGAACCAAGTCCCGCAGGTTCCCTCTTACCTGCTCCACGCCGCAGGGTATTGCAAAATGCAAGAGGCCCAACCTTCCCCCATCTCCGTGGGTATTGTCTTGGACCTTCAGGGACCGGGGTCCTGTGTTAAGGAACCCACACCCCTGGACCTATATAGCATCCTGGCATCAGTAGCGTTTAGTTCTTGGAAGAGACTAAGGCACTGGAGCCCAGAATCCAGCCCTCCAAGGAGAGGCATTATAGTCAAAACCCCACTCCAGCAGGGCCCGGGTACCGTACATCTTGGCTCTGAAGCACTTCGGACGGATCCGGCTAGCTATCCTGGGTCCCGAGACCTCCGAGGGACAGCTAGACGTGACCAACACCTAAGACACTGGCGAAAAAACTAAAGCACTCTCAGTGGGAGGGGGTTATATAGGGAGGAACTTCCTGTGAAGTTGATTACACCAGTGTCCACACCTGAAGGTACCCATATAACCCATATGTAATGACTATGCGCTCTGTGTCCCGTGATGTACGATCAAGAAATAGTAATCTATATTAGGAGGATTTTAGGAGCAATTAGCAATAATGTAGTAACACCCATAGACCATCATTCTGCAGACATACAAGTCTTGTGCTCTATATATGGATCTGTAAATCCATCTTAGTTACAGCATACAGTATGGGGAAGCAGGCAGTGATGGGCTCTCTGGTTCCTCTACTGTATTAATACTCCCTCAGTTTGCTGTCATTTGCTCTAACATAAAGAGGGATGCTGAAAACGAGTGTATTGTGTGTGTGTGTGGGGGGGGGGGTGATGACACAGCTTCCATAGATAACAGAACACAATTCACCCCAACTTTTAGGAAGCATTGCACTGTTACCCCAACATGAGGGAATTGTGAGCACAATGTGTGTCTTTGTTCAGAACGGAGGGATGCTGAAAACGAGTATATTGTGTATTTGGCGGTGGGGGTGATGACACAGCTTCCATAGATAACAGGACACAATGCACCCCAACTTTTAGGAAACATTCCACTGTTGCCCCAACATGAGGGAATTATATTGCTTGAGAAATAGCTCAATGCTTAGAGCAATGGACTAGTGTTTGATATTTTGTGGGTTTGAATCCAGTAAAGAGCACATTTTTTTTAAGTTATACATACATATTATTTTATACATTGCTCTTAGATTAAATAGGGAGGTCCCAATACCAATATTAGTAAATCTATATATTGAAAATATATATGTCTTAAGAAAATTAAGCTCTGAGCTGGATTCAAACCCAATACTTATACCCACGGAAGCCTGTTACTCTAGCCATTAAGCTATTGGCCAAGTCATGAAACTCTAATGGTTTTTGAGGTTTAATATGAGGTTCATTTTCTGTAAGTATTAGTCCAGACATGTAATTGCTATAATCAAGCCGTTCTGACTATAAAAACACATTGTCCTTCTGTCTTCTAGCCATTCACAATTCTCTCATGTTGGGATAACAGTGCAATGTTTCCTAAAAGTTGGGGTGCATTGTCTTCTGTTATCTATGGATACTGTGTCTCCCCCCCCCCACTCACACACAGAATACACTCGTTTTCAGCATGACTCTTTATGTTAGAGCAGATGACAGCAAACTGAGGAAGTATTAATACAGTAGAGAAACCAGAGAGCCCAGCACTGCCTGCTTCCCCATACTGTGTGCTATAACTAAGATAGATTTACAGATCCATATATAGAGCACAAGACTTGTATGTCTGCAGAATCATGGTCTATGGGTGTTACTACATTATTGCTAATTGCTCCTAAAATCCTTCTAATATAGATTACTATATTTAGAAACTCAGAATTTTGAGATTTAATCTTAGAATTCTGACTTTGAAACTCAGAATTCTGACTTTGAAACTCAGAATTCTGACATTTAATCTCAGAATTCTGACATTTAATCTCAGAATTCTGACATTTAATCTCAGAATTCTGACTTTGAAACCCAGAATTCTGACTTTGAAACTCAGAATTCTGACTTTTAATCTCAGAATTATGAGATTTAATCTCAGAATTCTGACTTTGAAACTCAGAATTCTGTCTTTGAAACTCAGAATTTTGTATTTTTTTTTATGATGGCCCCAGGGCTCTTCCATATTCTCCAGCTTTGTGAGCCTCAACTATTTTCAGTTTTCTAGACAACTGCTTAGAAGAACCAATGGTGCTGATTGTTGGGGCAAGGTTAGATGAGTCTGGGCATTTAAAACCTTTGAGATTGACATCACCTGGTCTTCCCAGACGATGATTGAGAACAATCCATGACACTGGACAATTTTTGCAGACGCCATCTTTTTGTTTTCTGTAATTTTTGAAAGTGTAAATGATGGAAATAAAATCTTTTTTTTGACATATTATAAGAATGTCTAATCTGTAATTTGATGCCTTTTGGAGATGTTTCCATCTTTCCTTGGCTTCCTTATGCACATTAATACAAATTTTTACCTGGGGTGCCCAAACTTTTGATCCCCACTGTATTATCAAAATTGTTTTTCTTCATTCGTTTATAGTGCAAAAAATAAAAACCACAGAGGTGATCAAATGCCACCAAAAGAAAGCTCTATTTGTGGGGGAAAAAAAATGGGCATGCAATTGTCAGTAAAAGTGAAGCAGTGCTGTATCGCAAAAAATGGCCTGGCCATTAGGGCGCATTGGCGAGAACCAGCTCTTGTAAAGAAGACTTTCCTTATGTGCAGGTTAAATCTCTTCTCCTAGACATAAGAAAAGACCCCTTTTGTCCCCTGTAGTGTTGAGCGAATGGTTCGGCCGAGCAGAAGTTTGGCCTGAACATTGCCTTATCCATTCTTAGATAAGGGCCTGGTATGGATTTTGGAGGCATCCCCACGTTGCTTTTCTAAAATATATTTTGGCATGGGTGTTCCCCTCAAAATCCATACCAGATTTAAGGGTCTGGTATGGATCTGGGGGGGACCCCACAATGTTTTTATTTTAAAATTTTGGTCTGGGATCCCCTTAAAATCCATACCAGACCCAAAGTGCCTGGTATGCATGGGGGGGGGGGGATGCACGCCATTTTAATTACTTCAGCCCCAGAAGATTTTCCCCCTTAATGACCAGGCCATTTTAATTAATTAATAACCGTATATTGATTGATTTGCACGAAAGATGTAGCATACAAAATAGGGGATAGATTTATGGCATTTTTTTTTTACCAGTAATGGCGGCGATCTGTGATTTTTAGCAGGACTGTGACATTGCCTATTTGGCCTTCTCTGTACTTTTTTCTTTCTACGCTGTGTGAATGTCCCAGTGGCAGTAGAAGAGGAGGGGACCATCTCACCGCAGTCAGGTCTCTTGAAAGTAGGGATGGGTACCTGTCAAAAAGACGGAAACAGATAAGCAGTGCTTCCCCTTTTGAGTGGAACTCTGCTTTAAGTAAAAAATTATTACTGGAAAAAAACTAAATCCAGTAATTTATTCTAGCTTTTCTAACTTAACATTCTGTGTTTACCCAATTAAAGATATGTAGTTTCTTCAGTTTAGAAAACTTAAACAAGCTGAGTCATGCAAATTTAGAATTTTATGTAAAGCTATATTAGTTAATATTTTAAGTAGTGTTAACTTATTATAATTATGACAGGAATTTTATTTCAGGATTTTTTTTTAGCATTAACAATTTTACACAATTTTATCAGTCCCTGCCCGCAAGGAACTTACAATCTAAATCTATTTGACCTACCAGTATGTCTTTGTAATGTGGAGAGGAAACTGGAGTACTCCAGTGGAGAACATGCAAACTCCATTAAGAGAGTGTCATGGATTTGAAACAAGAATCTCAGTGCCGCAAGGCAGAAGTGCCTACTACTAAGCCACACTGCTTAATATTTTGTGATTATTTCAGCTGAAAATGTAGCATAAGTACAGGGATCCCTAGTTTCTTCCATTTTCCCTTCAGCCATCTAATGAGCTAGATCCTACTCAGCCCACCCTTATTGCAGCAGTCCCCACTGCAAGGTGCAGTGGAACATCTCCTGCTTATCCTTCCCCTCCCCTCTCCATGCAACAGAATAGTCTGCTTAACTCATCAGCCCATCTTTACACTAATGGTAATCTCAGTTCAGTCAGAGTCAGTGAGGCCTCGGATTAGCAGCAGGAGCTCCACACGGCGCACGTCTCCCAGGAGTGGGAACGTGTGTGCTATAGCTCCAGGCAGGTGTAGGAGGTAGACAGGCAGGCTAGGTCTCCCAGCCCCCCCCTGCTAGCTTCAGCCCAGCCCCAGCACTGCTCGTCCCCAACCTGGCCTTTCTCCTCCATCACTCCTCCACAGAACTACAGCGGATCAGCTCCCTGGCCCTCTGGCCCCAGGTAAGAAATTGCTGTCGGCCGTCCTTGTCAGGACAGCCGTGGCAAACATTTCATGCCCCCTCGGCTTTCTGCCACCTTTATACTCCTTCCCCTGTGCCCCCATACCATCATCGCTAATCGCGAAATTCTTAGCACACCCGCGCCAGCCTGCTTTGAATCGCGGGGCCGCGATCCAGGCAAGACCGCGGCTTCACCCGCGGCCTACCGCTGCGGCGCTCCCCACACCTCCATGCCTATCCTCCACCCCCTATCCCCCCATACCGCCAACTGAGACACCCACCAACCACCCTCCAGCCAGAAGCCCGCCTTCCTAGGGCATTTCTTTTTTACACCCGCGCCGGCCTGCACTGATTCGCGGGGCCGCGATCTAGGAAAGACCGCGGCTTCACCCGGGGCCTACCGGCGCGGCGCTCCCCACTCCCTGTATCCCCCCAAATCCTCTAGGAATTCCCCATTCCTCATTAAGACAGCCACTCTTTCCCTGGCTTACCTTTGGGGCCCCCGTACTTCCATCCATCCCAGCTGTCTGCTCCAGGCTGCATCCTGCTGCCTGATCAGGCAGCTCTCCTGCTATATTAGCAAGAAGCATACCCCTAACCCCCAGCCACTGCTCCTATTAACACTTGATCCAGGGCTCAACCGATCGCCTTTTCACAGGGGTCAGGAAGGAATTTTTTTACCCCACCGGAGCACATTGGCCTAGCACCGCTAGGGTTTTTTTTTGCCTTCCTCTGGACCAAGCCTGGAGAGAGGAATCGGCGAATTCCTCTCCCCATCACCCCGGAAGCCCCCCCCTCCCCCCCTCCCCGGTGCTTGGCGACCATGGCTCATCAGCAATATTCTGCTGAAACCATTTGGAGTTTGAGGCAATCCGCCGCAATACTACCAGCCATCACCAAAAAAGCCATAAAAATTGAGCGAGTATGGAGAGTCGATCAACGATCGACTGTCAGGTATTTCAGCCATTCACCCCAACCTAAGCACATATCTTGTGCTTTGATCAATACAAGATCGGCAGTAAAACACCGACTGGAAATCCGTGACCTCATTTTACAATGCGACTTAGATTGCCTCTTTATTACAGAGAGCTGGCTCACAGCCGACTGTAACACCATTCTAGGAGAACTGGTGCCAGAAAACTACCGCATCGTAACGGAAAACAGAATAGGGCAAAGAGGGGGAGGACTGGCGGTAATCCACAAGACGCACCTTGCGGTCACTAAACCAGCCCTTCAAAACCCTCTTCCATTTATGGAAACCCTTACCCTGCAATTGCAAACAAATTCCAAGGAGACTATCCACATTCTTCTCTGCTATAGGCCACCCGGCCCAAAATCGCAGCTGATATCTCCATTAACGGAGTTTGTCTCCACTTACACCCTCAACAGCAAACATGTTCTGCTGCTCGGGGACTTCAATCTCTGGGCCAACTCCGCGCAAGACCCCATTGCCGACGCCTGTATCGACCACCTGGAAGGATTAGGCCTTCAGCAACTAGTATGTGGGCCCACACATGCTTCTGGTCACACGCTCGATCTTATTTTCAGGCAAGATCTGAAAATAAAAATCTTGGAAAATGAACCATTGCCATGGACAGATCACCATGCAATCAAATTCATTATTTCCGAATTCCCCCCCTCAACAAAAACATCAAACCCAGTGACAACACACTGGACCAGATGTCAGAAGAAGCTCCACTCGGAACTCTTCAAAGCCACGTTAGGGGAAAAAATAAATACAATTCAGCCACACCTAACAGCGGAAGAAACATTAGAGGCCATAAACACCGCACTATTGCAGTCAGCTGACTTGATAGCGCCGAAACGAAAGACCCAGTTTAGGAAAAATAACTCCAGCTGGTTCAACAACCAGCTGGCGTCACTGAAGCAAGAGCGTAGAAGAGCAGAAGCAGCCTGGAAAAGAAACTCTTCAGATGAGAACCTCTCGATCTACAAGGTAATAACCAGGAAATACTACAAGCAAATCTTCGAAGCCAAGAAAAACTATTTTTCTGAGGCTATCAACGGTGCCCTAAATCGCCCCCGCGAACTCTTCAAGATGGTCACTCAGACCATGAATCCAGGATGCCTTGAAGCCCCCAACTTGGACACACAAGAATTTTGCGATGAGTTATCGGATTGCTTCATTAACAAAATTGAGGCAATCCGGCAAAGCATTCAGCAAAACAATTGCTCTCCCAGCCCCCCCCGTAGTTATGTACACACCACCGGCAGCAATTCACCAAGGTTAGGTGAGTTCATGCTGGAACCCATCTCCATTCAGACAACAAAAAATATCATCGGCGCTCTGCGCAACAGCACTGCGCCAAATGATATTATCCCCACCAAACTGCTGAAGGAATGCGCCGACATCCTGGCACCTCCTGTCACGCAACTTATCAACCAATCCTTCAGGGAGGGCATAATGCCCCCCCAGCTGAAGGAGGGCTTTATTCAACCCATTTTGAAGAAAGCCACCCTGGATCCGAAGGATCCACTCAATTGGCGCCCCATAACAGGCCTAAATGTTCTCTCCAAGGTAATGGAGAAAGCAGTGGTACAGCAGCTGCAACAGCATCTAGACACCCACAACCTACTAGACCCATTTCAATCAGGATTCCGTCCCGGACACGGGACGGAAACAGCATTGCTTAAGATATGGGATGACGTTCTCGAGGCCGCAGACGAAGGAGAATCTTCTCTTCTGGTTCTGCTGGACCTAAGCGCAGCCTTTGATACAGTAGATCACAAGCTATTATTGACTCGGCTGGCTAAAATAGCCAAAGTCGCAGAAAGCGATCTATCCTGGTTCTCCTCTTTTTTGGATAACCGATCGCAAATAGTGAAGTTAGGACCCTTCACTTCTGAACAACGCACATTATCATGCGGGGTCCCTCAAGGATCTCCCCTGTCGCCGATGTTATTCAACATCTATGTGCGTCCTCTTTTTGAAATCATCAGCAGCCAAAAACTGCTATATCACTCTTATGCAGACGACACGCAACTGTACTTCCGCATTTGCAATAAAAAGGATCACCACCTCAATCTAGAGACATGCCTCTCTATGATAGAGGACTGGATGACAAAGAGTTATCTCAAACTCAACGGAGCGAAAACAGAACTTCTTCTGTTTCACGCTAAGCGTAGGAACCAATCGGCAACAACCTGGTTCCCCCCGCCCATTCTGGGCAAAATCATCTCCCCTAGCGCCAAAGTCAAAAGTCTTGGGGTCATCTTTGACTCCGACATGACAATGAACGCACAAATAGGGTCAGTAGTCAGCGGATCTCACCATCTGCTGCGCCTACTACGCAGACTTATTCCTTTCATTCCCAAGAAAGATGTAGCGGTCGTGGTGGGAGCTATTGTAAACTCCAGATTGGACTATGCAAATGCCCTTTACCTCGGACTCCCTAAGTACCAAATCGCTCGTCTTCAAGTCGTTCAAAACACGGCCGCCAGACTTGTGACTGGGAAAAAACCCTGGGAATCAATCTCACCTTCACTGAGATCCCTTCACTGGCTACCAGTTAAAGACAGAATCACCTTTAAAGCTCTCTGTCTAACGCATAGATGTATTCATGGGAATGCTCCCCATTATCTATGCGAAAAGTTAAAAATTCAGAATCCCAATCGTATTCTACGATCCGCCAATCAAAATCGGCTTCAGATACCGAAAGCCAGATACAAGTCCAAAGGGGACAGAAGATTCGCTGTCCAAGGTCCCAGGCTATGGAACGCCCTACCAGCCAGCATTCGGCTGGAGGAGAACTACTTGGTCTTCAGGAGAAAGATTAAGACTCATCTCTTTTGATTCCAAAGGAGACAGGAACAACAAGCGCCCAGAGGCGATTTACTTCGCATGTGCTGCGCTATATAAGTTTTCATTCATTCATTCATTCATTCAATCTGTCACCTGGAGCAATCACAAAAGATCGCTTTGGGTGATATTTATTCCCAGTGTGTAGCTTTACCTTCTGCTATTGGCCAACTATCATTATCTCTATTTATGTGATATTGGTGATAGGATTAGTGTGTACCAGACTTCAATTAATCTTGAACAGTTATTCTTGAGTGAGAGATAGAACTCACATTACATTGAAAGATTAAAGGAGGTCAAATGTTTCAGGGAAACCAGCAGTCTTTGTCAAATTCTTAGGCATGCCTTTTTGTCCACAGTGAGTGATTTAAAACATGAAAGATAACCACAACACAAATGCAAATGATAACAGGCAATTGCGTATTGTATCTGTAACTTTTGTTCTTTTTTTCTAAGATACATTTTATTACATGGAGTCTAATCCTCTTTCTCTATAAAATTATAAATTGGAGGACACTATTTTGGAACTGGTTCATTTTCAATGTCTGGCTTCTTTTTACACAAAATTCTGAGTTGTAGGGACTCAAGTTCAGTAAGATTTTGGTACAACATACAGTTCATAAATAATTTTACCGATTAACCTGTGCTTGTGTAATTTTTTTTTTTTCAAATAGCAGTTTTTTATTTATTTTTTCCGCAAAGGTCAATACAAAATATAACAGCATATCAGGTGTAAGAGAAAATAGAAGGTATAACATTCCAGCTTAATGAGCTTACACAGTGGTTCCATAATTATTTGTATGATCAGTAACTTGTAAAATAGCCATAAATCAAAGAGGAGGGAAGTAAGAAAGAGGCGAGAGAGAAGGGGAAAAAAAAAAGAAAAAAGGAGAGGAAATAGGGGGGGGGGAAGGCAGGCAAGAAGGGCGGGGGTAGTGTTGTACCTCGGTGACCTGTCGTCAGCTCACGGTGGGTCCTCCCCTACATGCCATCTCTCCCAGACCAGATCATGTTCCTCCAACCTGTCCCGAATCCTAGCCGTCATCTTTAACATGAGTTCTACATCCTTGACCCTGGCATAGAGGGCCTCTTGGGATGGGGGCACTGTTTTTTTCCAATGGAGTGCTATCAGGCACCTTGCAGCTGTGGTTATGTGTCTTAGGAGTTTCTTGTAGGGTTTAGCTATGTGAGGTTGGGATAGGCCCAATAGGAACAGCATCGGGGAGAGGGGTACGGGCGCCTCCAGGAGGCGACTCAGGAGCTCTTGGGTCTGGGTCCAGAACGGGACAATCATGGGGCAAGTCCAATACATATGGAACAGTGTGCCCTTGGCTTGGTTGCAGCGCCAGCATCGGTCAGAGGTGGAAGGGTAAATCTTATGGAGGACGTCCGGGGTCAGGTACCAAAAGAACAGCACTTTATACGTATTTTCCTTGTAAAGGGTGCAAATTGAGCTTTTGGCTGCCTGCCTCCAAACCGCTCCCCACTCCTCCTCCGAGAGCTCCTCCCCCAGCTCCCTCTCCCATCGGAGCATGTAGGCGTGTTTACCTTTGTTTTGAAAGGGGTATTCGTTTAGGATTTGGTATATATCTGATATAAGGCCCCTTCGGGCTGTGCCTTCGAGTATGATACGCTCAAATGGGGTTGGTTTCGAGAATAGGAGCCGGGGGGCTATTGTGTGGGCGTAGTGACGGATCTGTAGGTAGCTGAAAAAAGCTTGTCTTGGGATGTCGTGTTTGGCTTGGAGTTCGGTGAAGGAGTGCAGGGTGCGAGATCTGGGGTCTACTAAATGACCAAAGTGGAAGAAATTTCGTGAGGCCCAGGGCCATGACATCTGGTGGGAGAGACTCGTCTGTAATTTAGGGTTATAGAGAAAGGAGGTCAGCAGGGAACTATCGGACTTAAGTCGACAGTCTTGGGCTAGCCTCCTCCATGTGCGTTGAAGCTGCTGCATGGAGCCCAATAAACGTCCGGGATCCACTGTCGCGTTTGCATTCCAAAGGAGATTATTAGGGTGTATTGGTGCCAGCCAGATCTTTTCCACCTCCGTCCACCTATTGTAGGACTTCTGGGGAAACCACGATGCCACCGCTCGGAGTTGTGAGGCCTGGTAATATTTAACCAGGTCTGGGAAGGCCAGGCCTCCCTCGGTTCGCGCGGCCGTCATGACCGAGCATGGGATCCTGTGGCGCCTGTAGTTCCACACAAACCGGAGGAGGTCCGCTTGCAGGGCGCGTAGGTGAGTACATGGGACTGGGACAGGGAGAGTCTGGAAAAGGTACAGCAGTTTTGGGAGGATCACCATCTTAATGGCCGCTATCCGGCCCATAAGGGATATCTGATGGGACTTCCATTTGTGGATCAGCGCCCTGATCAAGCTATAGAGGGGAGGGAAATTGGCCTGGTACAGGGATGCAAAGTTCGGGGTCAGATGGACCCCCAGGTATTTCAGGGAGGCTCGCTCCCAGTGATATGGGAAGACGGACTGTAAATGTAGGGTCTCTGGCTCGGGCATGTTAATCGGCATAGCCATGGACTTGGAGGCGTTGGTTTTATATCCCGAGAGGGCCCCGTAGCGTTCCAGTTCCCTATGTAGGTTGGGCAGGGAGATGCGGGGGCGCGTTAGTGTCAGAATGATATCGTCAGCAAAGAGGGAGATCTTAAATTCCCTCCCCCTTACTGAGATACCCCGAATGTCCGGGTTGCCTCGGATCGTCGCTGCTAGAGGTTCGACGCAGAGAGCGAAAAGAAGGGGGGAGAGGGGGCACCCCTGACGGGTTCCATTGGTGACGGGGAAGGTGGATGAGGTGGCGAAGGGAGTTTTCACCTGTGATATCGGATTGGTATAGAGGTGTCGGACCGCCTGAAGAAAAGGTCCTCCAAACCCCATATGTCTTAATGTGGCGAGCATGAAGGGCCAGCCAAGGCGGTCAAATGCCTTTTCTGCGTCCAAACTCAGGAGCAAAGACTCCGAGCCCTCACTACCCGCCACATCGATCAGGTCAATTACCTTTCTTGTGTTGTCCCCCGCTTGACGGAGGGGGACGAAGCCCACCTGGTCTTTATGGACCAGGGAGGGCAAAACTACATTTAAGCAGAGGGAGAGGACCTTCGTAAATATTTTGAGGTCTGAGTTTAATAGGGCTATCGGCCTGTAGCTAGCGCATAATGAGAGGTCCTTGTCTGGTTTAGGAATGAGGGTAATAAATGATCGCTGCATATCCTGCGGGATGGGGG
Source organism: Rana kukunoris (assembly GCA_029574335.1). Classification (NCBI taxonomy): domain Eukaryota; kingdom Metazoa; phylum Chordata; class Amphibia; order Anura; family Ranidae; genus Rana; species Rana kukunoris. The sequence goes on along the minus strand of CM056054.1, from coordinate 143,498,848 downwards.
TCTGTTGTAGAAAGGCGTTGAAAAGCTTTGTCATGTGAGGGAGAAGTGTGGGGAGGAATGTCTTGTAATATTCGTATGGGAACCCATCTGGGCCCAGGGATTTGTGGGCGGGTAGGGCCTTAATGGCCAGGGTCAGCTCCTCATCTGTGATGGGGGCGTTAAGAGAGGCCAGGTCGTCCAGTTGCAGTCGGGGAATGCCCGCCTGTGTCAGGTATTGTGTCATCCTATCTAACAGGTCGGGGGAGGGTGGGTTATGTGGGATTTCTGGCCTGTTGTACAAGTCTGTGTAAAAGGCAGCGAATGCATCCGCAATACTTTGAGGGTGGGATAGAACGTTGCCCGATCTGTCCTGGACCTGGTGCGGGGTGGAGGCGACCGAGCGGTCAGCTAGTTTCCTTGCCAACAGGGCTTGCGCTTTGTTGCCCTTGTCATAGTATACCTGTCGTAAGCGAACCAGGGCTTTCTCGACTCGACCCAGCGCAAGGTCCCGGAGTGTCGACCTTACTAGGGCAATGCGATTAAGAAGCGGCAGGGAGGGTGAGGCCTGTAGACGGGTTTCTAGGGCATGAAGCTGCGCTTCCGCCTGCTTCCTAGCCGACTCGGCGTTCCTCTTAAGGGCCGAGGAGATGGCTATACAACGTCCCCTGATTACCGCTTTATGAGCGGCCCATAATGTGGTGGTGGAGATGTCCTGCGTGTGGTTTTCACTGAAATAAAGTTGCAGGGCAGATTCTATTTCCATTTTGGAGGGGGTGTGCTTCAAGAGGAAATCATTCAGATGCCAGTTATAGGGCCTGCGGGTGGGGGCGTTCAGGTCAAGGGACAGGGTGATGGGGGCGTGGTCGGACCAGGAGATGGGCAGGATCCGTGCGGAGTCGGTAACGCGTAGCGTGGTATTATTGACTAGAAAATAATATATGCGCGAGTGTGTGTGGTGAGGGGATGAGTAAAAGGTGAACTGGCGATCTCCCGGGTGAAGCGCCCGCCATGCGTCAAATAGAGCATGCTTCCTAGTTAGCTGGCGGAAAAGCTTAGAGTCCCGCAGAGCCCTAGTAATTTTTTTTTTTTTTAATGCTTTTTATATTTACTTCCATAGGTAAAAGGAGCTAGGGTATGGATAATTTTTTATAGTACTGTATTTATTGGCGTATAACACTCACTTTTTTACCCTGAAGATAGAGGGTAAATTGTGCCTGCGTGTTATACGCAGGGGGCTGTGGTAAGTTTTTTGCCTGAAACTTCCCTCTTAAAGTCAGGGTGCGTGTTATACGCCTGTGTGTGTTATACGCCGATAAATACGGTATATGGAGAAAAGGAAATAAGCAAATATTGCACTCACAATGAGCAAACAGCTCAGCAATGAGACAACAATCAATCTTTTTTTTTCATCCCTGAGCTGTTTGCAATTCTGGATGGAGCTACCTTTAGTGTAGTGGAGTGGAGCATGGTGTTCTGACTGGATTTTGAGGATATGCGCTATTTGTGGATCTCAAGGTAAGCCTAATTTTGGCTTTGTGCTTTTTTTCTATACAAACTGTTAATAAATAACGGGATTGTTGTATCCTCCTACTATGGTTTTCTCTTTTACGACAATTTGAAGCAACAAGACCTTACAATTTTATTGCACTGTGTGAACTTTATTTATATATATATATTTTTAATTTACAATTACTTTTGGACTATTTATTTTATGCGCTAATATGCCCTTTTCTTTTACCATTGTTCTTTCATAATATGTTTGGAAGCTGTTTATATTGTAAACAGTGCATGGGAATTAATACAGAAATTGATTTTAATATTGAAATGTAGACTATAAGACTATAAACCAAATTTGGTATTATTTGGCCGCAGCCCATTTTATTGTTGGTATTAATAATATATTTATTGCATATACATATCTTTAATATCGATACTTCATAACTGTATTTATTATACATAAAGTAGTCCAACCATCACAGCTGGAACAAATAAAACTATAATATAACAATAAACTGTCCCCTTATGATGAAGAGACATAACCGAACCATACAACATCGGGCTGCAACAACCAGGTGGAAAGGAGGGCGTTTCTTCTTACTGTAAGCTGTCACCGCCGCTCTGCTGAATAACGATCTTTTTCACTCCTATATACAGTATAGGTTATCCAGGTTACCTGACCATACTGACAATGGCTTGTGGATACAGGTAAGTAACCAATCATTTTGAAGTAGATTTTTTCTTTTTTTTATTATTATTATTCCAGCTTTTTGTGCATATTCATGCCTTCTGCATTTAATTTTCAGCTTTTAGTCTCTTTTCCTGCATTTGATTCCTGTTTATAATTTCACTACTTTGGTGTCCAGGATGTCCTTTTTATATCACTTCTTGTGTGTGCAGGTTCTCCTTAAATATTTTACTTTCTGTCTGTGCAAGAAGCCAGTGACTGCACTTCCTGTGTACATTTTTCCCTCCTGCATGTACAGGAAACCAGTGATTTCACTTCCTATGTGCACATTCTCTCATTCTGAATTTCTCTTTCTCTAAGCAGCAAAGCAGGGACTTCATGTCTCCTGTGCGCATTTTTTCGTCCAGTATTCCACTTCCTGTTTATGCAGAAAACACTGAATGACAAAAATGTTGCTTCCTTAACACTTTTTGGTGTATTGATTAGATCTGTGGCTGTTAATCATGAAAATAACCTGCAATTTAATATATCATGCACTGTTTATTGGAAATCTTCTGTGTTTGCAATTTGCAATACCTGTTGGCTATGTTGTATACACAAAAGAAACATGAAACTGTTGTTGAATGGGACAACCGTGCATTGGGGGGCACATTACAGTACATTTAAAAGAAATGGCCACTCCAAAATAATTGAGCTCCAGCCTCCAGGACAGAAAAACATGGCCTAACAGATGTTTTTGCCTCCATTATTGCTTAAAATTTTGTGAAAGCAATTCACAAGGAAGATGAAGATTTTCGTTATTTGAGACCAAGGTTTCCAAGAATAACTGATGCTAAGATTAAAGAAGGCATTTTTGTTTGTCGACAGATCAGATACATCATCATTGACAAGCAGTTCAAAGATCTGTTGGTGACACCATTGAAATTTAGCTGGAAACCATTCAAGAGTGTCGTTGAGAACAGTGGCGGCTGGTGCTCAAAGTTTTTGGGGGGGCGCAACCGAAAAACTAAAAATAAAAATTGTAGCCTCACTGTGCCCATCAAATGCAGCCAATGTGCCATCAATTGTCACCACGGTGCCATGCCATCAAATGCAGTCACTGTGCCATGCCATCAAAGGCAGCCACTGTGCCATCAATTCGCACCACTGTGCCATGCCATCAAATGCAGCCACTGTGCCATCAATTGTCACCACTGTTCCATGCCATCAAATGCAGTCACTATGCCATGCCATCAAACGCAGCCACTGTGCCATCAATTCGCACCACTGTGCCATGCCATGAAACGCAGCCACTGTGCCATCAATTCGCACCACTGTGATATACCATCAAACGCAACCACTGTGCCATCAATTGTCACCACTTTGCCATGCCATCAAACACAACCACTGTGCCCATCAATTGTCGCCACTGTGCCAATTGTCACCACTGTGCCCTTTTATTGTCGACACTGTACCCATTGTCGCCACTGTGCCCATTGATGTCACTGTGTCCTTTAATTGCCGCCACTATGCCCATTGTCCCTGTAAAATGCCCCTTCTCCCGCCCGGCACTTACCTTTCTGGAAGTCAGCCATCCTCCTAGTCCTTCCACGTCCCTTGATGTCTTCTCCCATCCTCGATGACGCTTCAGCCAATCAGGTTACTGATAACCAGAACCGGTGAACCTGATTGGCTGAGACGCCTGTCAGTCTTATCCAAGGAACGCACCCCCCGTACGTTCCCTGGATAAGCACCCGGAAGGCTGAGGGCTGTACTCGCAAAGCCTATCAGAGCCGCTGGCTCTGATAGGCACTTCCGCACAGCCAACCAGCTGCCGTTATTCAGGTCGCCGGCACTCAAAGTCCGGCCATCTGAATAAACCAGTGGCCGGCAACAATAACATAGATTCATGCAATGCATGAATCTATGTTATTTTCAGTGGCGTTGCAAGAGCCAGAGGGGGCGGCGCTCCAGCGCCCTCTATAGACGCACCGGACATTGCCGGTAAATTTTTAGTGGCACTTTATCGTCGTTTTTTCTGAGCTTTACGACCACTAACGGGGCTAGCAGGGCGCTTTGCATGTGGTTCAGGGGCGCTGCTTGTTGATTTTTAATGGGCAGGGGCACTTTAGGAGTGATGTATTTAGTGCTCCTAAAGCTCTGCAAACAAGCTGCTTGCAGGACTTTTTTGACATCCTGCCAGCGCAACGCCCCAGTGGGCTTTCACACTGGGATTACAGCTGAGTTTTTTTTCAGGCACTTTACAGGTGCTGTTTTAGCACTAAAGCTTCTGAAAATCGTCTCCAGCGTGAAAAGGGTCTAAAAGTTTATTTAAATTTTTTCAAGAATCCTACCCGATATAGACATTCTGAAATCATATTTTTTGTTTGGTTTGCATGTGTCTATCATAATCTCCTAAAGGTTTTCTGGAAGCAAAACTTTAAAAAATATGTGTTGTCCAGTAAAATCATTGAACAGTAACTTCTGGAAATGTAAATGTCAGTTATTTGCCATATTACATTGTATACAAAAAATACTGTATCTCTATACCTTACAGCCTCGATTTTTTGCCATCTATTTGCATTTATCGTTCACAGAGATGCATAATGCCCTGTACACACGGTCTGAATTTCCGATGAAAAAATTCTGTCTGACTTTTTTCATCTGAAATTCTGATCGTGTGTACAAGTCATTAGAGTGCCATTCAAAACTAGTCCTACATTTGATGTACCATACCATTTGTTGCAGTAATGTATTCTTTACTGTGTAAATGGGTCCTTAAAGAGACCATGCTGCCAGACCTGCAAGTAACAATCTTCCCAAAAGATTTGTATGTGCGTTGAATGTATTTAGGCATGTTATTTTCCTGTAAAAGCCTTGAGACTTCTGTCAGGGGCCACCATCTTGGAAGTCAGAAAGTCCCAGCAGACTCATGTGGTAACCTATAGTAATTTCCATCAGTTGCAAAATAAAAGCTGCGAGCACAGAAAGTAACTGGACACTCCTAGAAATATAGACGTCTATAACATTGCAGGAGAGCTCCTCTTTGCTGAGGAATTTACTCATCAGAATTAGTCACATTTTCTAGCAAGTTCAGTGGCACATAGGTCAATTTTTATTTTTATTTTTATAGAAGAAAGCATTTAAAATGATAGATTTTTCTTTGCTTATACCAGCTTTTTTAACCACTTCCATACTGGGCACTTAACCACTTAAGGACCGCCACACGCCTATGTACGTCCACAACATGGCTCGTACAGGCACAAGGGCGTATATATACGTCCTCGCCTTTTTGCGGTTCGGGGGTCCGATTGGGACCCCCTCCGCGGCGTGCGGCGGTCCCCCTGGCTCTGGGAGCGATCGCCGACGAGCGGGCAGATGTCCGTCTTTTTCGCCCCCCTGCGATCACTCCCAGCCAATGGGAGCGCTCCCCCTTCATGTCACTTCCTCCTCCTGTGTTTACACAGGAGGAGGAAATTATGTCATCTCTCATCGCAGCGGTGTTTTCCACCGCTGCTGATGAGAGAGGACATCCACAGTAAGTGTGCACCAACACAACACTGACACACACACACGCATGCACATTAACCCCTTGTGATCACCCCCCCGTCACAGTGTCACTGAATGCAGTGATCTAATCACTGCATTTAGTGTCAGTGTGACAGGCAGTGTGAAAGTTAGTTAGTGTTAGGTTCAGGGTAGCCCCGTACCCCTCCTAATAAAGTTTTAACCCCCTGATCACTGCCCTAGTTAACCCTTTTACTCCCTATTGCCAGCGTCACTAAGCGGTCATTTTTCTGATCGCTGTATTAGTGTCGCTGTTCCCGCTAGGTAGCTATTTTTTTTTATTGCGATTTTTTTTTAACTAAAGACATGTGGCTGAATTAATTTTGGCCTAAATGTTTTGCTAAAATTTAGTTTATTTGATTTTTTTATAACAAAAAGTAAAAAATAGTGATTTTTTTCAAAATTGTCGCTCTATTTTAATTTATAGCGCAAAAAATAAAAATCGCAGAGGCGATCAAATACCACCAAAAGAAAGCTCTATTTGTGGGAAGAAAAGGACGCAAATTTAGTTTGGGAGCCACGTCACATGACCGCGCAATTGTCTGTTAAAGCGACGCAGCGCCGAATTGTAAAAACACCTTGGGTCATTTAGCAGCATATGTGTCCGGGTCTTAAGTGGTTAAACACCCTCCTGACCAGACCAATTTTCAGCTTTCAGCGCTCTTACACTTTGAATGACAATTACTCAGTTATGCAACACTGTACCCAAATGATTTTTTTGTCCTTTTTTTCCCACAAATAGAGCTTTCTTTTGGTGGTATTTGATCACCTATGGGTTTTTTTTTTTTTTTTGCGCTATTAATGAAAAAATACGGAAAATTTGGAAAAAAATTGTTTTTTTCTTAGTTTCTGTGATAAAATTTTGCAAATTATTAATTTTTCTTCATAAATTTTGGCCACAATTTATACTGCTACATGTCTTTGATAAAAAAATAACCCAGAGTTTTTGGAAATTATTTGGTCTGTGTGAAAGTTTTAGAGTCTGCAAGCTATGGTGCAAATCATAAAAAATTATCACATCTGATCACACCTGATGTAATGAAGGCCTATCTCATTTCTTGAGACCCTAACAAGCCAGGAAAGTACAAATGCCCACAGATGGCACTGATGAGGTGGCACAGATGGCACTGAGATGGGTACTGATGTGCACTGATTGACTATGGCACATGTGGGCACTGATGAGGTAGCACAGGTGGGCACTGATAAGGTGGCACAGGTGGGCACTGATGAGGTGGCACAGATGGTCAATGATTGCAGATGTGCACTGAGGTGGTAGATGGGCACGGTGGCACAGGTGGGCACGGTGGCACAGGTGGGCACGGTGGCACAGGTGGGCACGGTGGTACTGGTGGGCACAGTGGTACTGGTAGGCACAGGTGGGCACGGTGGTACTGGTGGGCACAGAGGTACTGGTGGGCACAGTGGTACTGATGGGCACAGTGGTACTGGTGGGCACAGGTGGGCACACGGTGGTACTGGTGGGCACACAGTGGTACTGGTTGGCACACGGTGGTACTGGGGGGCACTGTGGTATTGTGGGGGGCACTGTAGTACTGAGGGGCACTGTGGTACTGTGGGGGGCACTGTGGTACTGTGGTGGGCACTGTGGTACTGTGGGGGGCACTGTGGTACTGTGGTGGGCACTGTGGGGGGCACTGTAGTACTGGGGGGCACTGTGGTACTGTGGGGGCACAGGTGGTCCTGGGGGCACTGGTTGGTGACATTTTTTTTTTCAGCGCTGGTTTCTCACAGTTCTCTTCCCTCCTCACACGCGCTGTCTGTGTAAGGAGGGGAGAGTCGGCAATGAGAGATGATCTCATATGTTTACTTATGAGATCATCTCTCATTGGCCGCACAGATCACGCTCTAAATAGCCGATGTGATTGGCTATTTACCGCAATCTGTGTTTGGCTTTAGAAATAAAAAAGAAAATTGCGCCAACTAAAAAAGAAACAATAAAGTCCATAAAAAACGTATATAAGTCCAAAAAAATGATGAATGTGACATCAACAGCACCCAAGTGAAATGTAGAAGATTTGTGAGCCACCACCACATAGACTGAGGCTTACCAGAGATGAGCCCAATAACAGCATAAAATAGATCCAGACGATATATCCCAAGGCAGTTCTCACAGCTAATCGGGATCCTGTCTCACACCAACACAGCTGATTTAGTTTTGGTGTCTTGCGCGGCGTCCATCGTCCGGTCCTGCGTTCGCCTTCGGCTCCAGTGGTGTCCTTTCGGCTTCTCCAGCGATGTCTCGAGTCGAATCCCCGCTTCCCGCGTTTAGTTTGAAAGCCTTCGCCGACATATACCGAGTGAAGTACACTCGGGTACATTCACCTCGCCTGCAATGAACTTCAGACTGATAGACTGGGTAGCAACTGCTATTGTGTTTGTCCAAGGGACACGGCCAGCACAGGAGTTCCCCGCTGCATGCTCGGGAGCGCGTGCGGGGAACGAGGAAAGGGGCGGCCGTAAAAACACGGCCTGTTAGGGATTCAGGGCTGCGCTGCGGCCGTACAAAGTCGTACGGCCGTCAGCAAGTGGTTAAATTGGTGACACAGTAAATTTAAATATAAAAGTGTTCCCCAAATATTAGTTATCTTTAGACATGTGCAGACTGGAATATTTAGTTTTGTTTTTTCGTTTTCATCTGGAAAATACATTTATTTAGTTACTCCTGAAAATCGTTTTGATTTATTTCATTTTTCGTTGGGGAATAGCTTTCGTCCGAAAATCCAATAATACTTGGTTTCTGTCGAATGGTCAAAGAATATTCGAGGGAACTTCGAAACTTTACGCCGAATCGTACATTTCCGGTCGAATATTCCGCCTACAAGAATTCTAATGTTGTAAGACTAGTAATAATAATAATTAATAATTATATTATTATTACTAGTCATAGTCAACCAACATTAGAATGTTTCTATGGGCGGAGCATTAAAATGTACGAGTGCAGTATATCTTCTCCGTCGAATCTGGTAGCACTTTCGATATACATCATAAGCCTTCTATTCTCTATAATGTCGAATCTATTTTCTCATAAATCGAAATCTATTTTCTGTAATGTCAAATCTATTATTTCTATAGTGTCGAATCTTTTCTCTCTGATGTTGAATCTTTTCTCTATGATGTCGAATCTTTTTTCTATATGTCGAAAAGTACCATATGTGTGTGTATATCAGGTTCGATAGACAGATTGCTATTCATTCACTGTATTCAGTCAGTGTCGAATCTCTCTATATCAAATTTTTACCACAACAAAAATGAAAATAAACATTTTTTTATGTTGGATCTTTTGGTTTTCGTTTCTTGCGCTTTCGTTATTGTTTGTTAAAACGATAACGAAAAGAACAGATTTTCGGACAAAAAATGCATTCTAACGAAATTGAATGCACATGTCTAGTTATCTTTCAATACTCCACATTCTGCCGTGCCCCTTTAACAATTATACCTTGTTTACAGGATTTGTGTTACACTTACCTACATTGTTTCAATTATAATGTTTTTAAATTAGGGTTGGGTTATTTGAAAACATCCCAAACTTTGAATATTCCTTGGAACACAGCATAATTCATTATAATAACATGGAAAGAATATGGTACCACTACAGAGCTGCTATTGGAGCACACCTGTGGGCTTACTCTCAAACACAGCCCAAATAGACTTGGGCCCACCCCCCACTCTCTCTCTCTGCTCACAGGATTTGACTGACAGCAGCCGAGCCAATGGCTCCCATTGCTGCCCAGTCCCTCTGAGAAGAGGAAAAGAGAGGAGAGAAGTCTTGAAGCCAGGACAGTGCTTGATCACTTTCAGGCTCAGGTAAGTGTTTATAGGGGGAGAGAAAAATAGTTAGCAGAGTGTTTTTTACCCTAATGCAAGGAATGGACTAAGGTAAAAAAAAAAACAGACTTTAGAAAGAAAATAAGAATAAACATTTTGGAGTTCACCAAAAAGCATGTGGGAGTTCCCCAAACATATGGAAAGAAATTTCTCTGGTCAGATGAGACTGCAATAAATGGTGCAAAATCAACACTTCCTATCACCCTGAGAAAATGACCCTCACAATGAAATTATGATTGCAGCATCATGCTGTGGGGATGTTTTTCATCAACAGGGACTGGAAAACAAGTAAAAATTTAAGGAAAGATACACAAAATACAGGACAAGTCTGTTTCAGTTTGCCAGATTTGAGACTGGGATGGAGGCCCAACTTCCAGAAGAACATTGACGCTAAGCATACTGCTAAAGCTACACTGGCATGATTTAATTGGAATCATTTACAGTAAATGTCATGGAATAGCCTAATCAAAGCACAGTGCTCAAACCAAATGTGAATTTATGACATGACGTGATGTTTGCTGTACACCAACACATCCCATCTTACTTAAAGAAGCTGTAGCAGTTTTGCCTTGCAGAATGTGAAATCCCAGTGGCTAGATGTGCTAAGCTAATAGAGTCATCCCCCAGGAATAATTGCAGCAATTGCAGTATTTGGGGGGGGGGGGGGTATTGGGAGGGGTTATGCGCTAAAAGCTTATACAACCTTAAGATGATTTCTGTCTTTTTTGTCCTAATTATTGTTTATGTCAGATTTTTGTACTCATCCACACGTGGTTGTTGTACCATCCTCCAAGACAGCCAGCATTTTAACCACTTAAGACCCGGACCAAAATGTAGGTAAAGGACCTTGCCCCTTTTTGCGATTCGGCACTGCTTCGTTTTAACTGACAATTGCGCGGTCGTGCGACGTGGCTCCCAAACAAAATTGGCGTCCTTTTTTTCCCACAAATAGAGCTTTCTTTTGGTGGTATTTGATCACCTCTGCGGTTTTTATTTTTTGCGCTATTAACAAAAATAGAGCGACAATTTAAAAAAAAATGCAATATTTTTTACTTTTTGCTATAATAAATATCCCCCAAAAATATATAAAAAAAACATTTTTTTTCCTCAGTTTAGGCCGATACGTATTCTTCTACGTATTTTTGGTAAAAAAAAATCGCAATAAGCGTTTATCGGTCGGTTTTCGCAAAATTTATAGCGTTTACAAAATAAGGGATAGTTTTATTGCATTTTTATTAATTATTTTTTTTTTACTACTAATAGCGGCGATCAGCGATTTTTTTCGTGACTGCGACAATATGGCGGACACTTCGGACAATTTTGACACATTTTTGGGACAATTGTCATTTTCACAGCAAAAAATGCATTTAAATTGCATTGTTTACTGTGGAAATGACAGCTGCAGTTTGGGAGTTAACCACAGGTGGCGCTGTAGGGGATGTGTGACCTAGTGTGTTTGTTTACAACTGTAGGGGGGTGTGGCTGTAGGTGTGACGTCATCGATCGCGTCCCCCTATTACAGGGATGACGCAGCCGATGCTGCGGCCACAGAGAAGCACGGGGAAGCCGTGTGTACACACGGCTCTCCCCGTTCTTCCGCTCCAGGGACGGATCGCCGCACTCCAGCGGCGATCGGGTCCGCGAATCCCGAGGTCCCGGTCCCGGAGCTTCGGACCCATGGCTGGGTATTAAAATCAACGTATATATACGTTGATGTGCCCAGCCGTGCCATTCTGCCGACGTAAATGTGCAGTAGGCGGTCCTTAAGTGGTTAATAGGACACAGCTCTTCTATGTAAACCACTGAGAGGCAAAATAATGGACATTTTAGTTCATTGTTTGCTTCTACATACTCTACCCTCTGCTGTTTTTCATTCTGAACGTGGAATAGGACCCCGTGTGGATGTCTGTCATGCTGTCGTAATATGCCCCATACTTGATATTCCTATTGGTCCATTCAGGGTGGAAAGAAGTCATTTTAAATTAAGAGCAGATCAGAGGTCAGTTTCCAAGGAATCGGCATCCAAGGCTACATCTGCTACCTACATTGCTATACCATGAAAGCTAGCACTTTATTTTATTAAGACATGCTTCAGTAAACATCATTTGACTTTAACATAGTGTTAACGTTATCACAATAATCTTTCAAGAAAGTATTTAGTCATTCATAAATTGATTAAAAAATGGATCTGTAGTGAAATATATTCTTTATAATGACATTATTTTTTTATATGTGCCTATATGTATTTTTACAGTTTTCTTATATTTCATCATTTTCTCTTGAGGTGCTGATATGAGTTATCATTGGCTGTCTCGTGTTCCCTAAAGTCATCCATACTTTCACCATATATGTTTTTTTGCAATATTGTCCAGCTGATGTTGCTCTAATTTCCCCCCGATTGATTTTATCTTCAGATATACAGAATGTGTCTTTAGATTAGTTATTTCATCAAATGTACTGAACATTTTATAAGAGCTAGCATATCACAAAACAGAAAATAATTGCAATTTCTTTCACAATATTGCAAATATTCTCTGATAAATGGCAAACGTTGCATTTATTAAGCTAATAAGAGGCTGACAATAAATGTGTGAAAATTTAATTACAGTCATCATCATAAAAGTAAAAAGCAGTTATAATTAAGACACAATGCTCTTATGGTAACAATGTACATTCTATTTAAAGGCATTTGAAAGACTAATAAAGAACATCTGAAGAATATTGAAGAAAGATCTCTTATAATTTGTCTTCGGTATAATATAGCAATGAACCAAAATGTTACAATTAAACTGTCACAGATAAGTTAATTTAAATGATACCCTTACCTTTATGGTTTTGTATATAGCTTTCTCCTGATCTCCTAATCACTTGTGGTATATACTGTAGTAAACACATCTCAGACCATGCATATTCAGACAATTTTACTCGCTGTGGCCTGGTTGGTCGTGTATAAATTTCTTCGACCTATTGACTGTATATTTTATATCATTATTAGGATTAAGACAACAAGGGCGGGGGGGGGGGGGGGGGCTCTATATAAAGAATCACGCATTTCTGGATAAAGAAACAGGTTTTGCTTTAGCCTGTGCTCCCTTACAGTACTCGACTGGTTGAAGAAAACGCAAAGCACAAAAAAAGGGAAAAATGCTTCATGAATATTTAGTAGAATTTATTCACATTTAACTAGACTTGTCCTGTAATGTTTAAGACATTTTACTACTCAATCCAATCAGCTTGCTTAGCTCTAATTGTCAGGGGCACACCCCTCCTGCTAGTCCCTATACTGACTGTGTCACATGATACATTGGGCAGCATGAGCAGTGGAACTGCAGCAGGAGACTAGAAAGGCAGAAAGTAAATTGCAAAGATTCTTAAGACATTAGTATCTCTTTACACAATAAAGTTCAAAGTAGGTCATTTTTTTTTCCAGGGGAGCTTTTTACACGTTTATTCTAGTGAAAGAGTGCCTGTAAAGCATTAGACATGTGCAGACTGGAATATTTTGAATCTTTTTTTTTTTTTCGTTTGGAAAATAAATTTATTTAGTTACTTCCGAAAATCGCTTTGATTTATGTCGTTTTAGTCGGGAAAGTTTTCGTCCGAAAACTACGATTTTTGATGCTTTGTCGAATTTTCGTCGTTCGATTCGACAAAGCATCGAAAATCGTCGAATTTTCGTCGTTCAATTTCTACCTATTCACTGTATTCAGAACGACGAATTTCGATGCTTTGTCGAATTGAACGACGAAAATTCGACAAAGTATTGACAATATTGTACTATGTGTACTATGGTCAATATCTTAAAGTACAACTATCTCTAATAAAATCCATCCATTTTGTATTTTTTTTTTTTACCAAAGACATGTAACAGAATACATTTTGGCCTAAATTCATAAGGAATTTTTTTTATTATTTATTTTATTTTATTGGATATGTTTTATAGCGGAAAATAGCATTATTGTTTATTCAACTTCTTCTTAAATTACTTAAATTTAATTTGCGCACAGTATTGCAGGACCACACAATTGTCTAATAAAATAACGTGGTGCTGAATAGCAAAAAATGGTCTTGTCGTGAAGGGGGTTAAAGATTTGGAGGTCAAGTGGATATACACTCATAACAGAATCTTTCCTGCAAGAGGCCTTGTTATGCTAATCTCATACTTATTTTCTGGATACCCCTGCCTTGATTGCTTTCCATGTAGTGTGTTAGTCCATTTTTGCCATCTGTGAGGCCTCGTACACACGACCGAGCTTCTCGGCAGAATCCAGCGAGAAGCTCGCTGGGATCCATATTCTGCTGAGAAGCTCGATCATGTGTACGTTTTCGCCGAGCAAACTGACGAGCGAGGCGTCGAGCCAAAATAGAGAGCAGGTTCTCTATTTCCTCGACGGGCCATCGGGACTAATGGCTCGACGCCTTTTTCGACAGCCTGGTCGACGAACTCGACGGCCGGCCGAGAACCTCGTCGGGCGGAACGATGGGTTTAGCCCGACGAGGTTCTCGTACGTGTGTACGCGGCCTGATGCCCCATACACACGATCAGGCTTTTGCCTGGCCAAACTCACATTGGAATTCCTCAAAATATCCGATGGAAAAACTCAGATGGGGCATACACATGGTCGGAATTTCCAATGGAAAAAGTCTGTCTGACTTTTTCCATCAGAAATTCCGATTGTGTGTACGGAGCATAAAGGACACTACTTCCATTCTGCCGATAAGAATGCAATCAAACTTGCAGAATGTATCAGAAATAGTCTTAGGAAAATATCTGTATCCCTGCATGTTTAAGAGCTACCCACAGATTTTCAATTATTATTAGGTCAATAGGTTATCCATAGATTGTGTTACAGGAACAAAGGGCAGGTGAAAAAAATGTGCCACATGATCCATTTCATGATCCATGATAGATTTTCTGAAAATATTTTTCATAGTAAAAAAAAAAAAAGACAAATTACAATAGATACAGCTATTAATAGATACAGATAAGAGTGGTGATTCACATGATTACAAAGGTTCATCCCTTCTTGGTGCTTTGTTAATCTAAATCCTGCTTAATCCACTTAAACTAGAATTCAGGGATCATCTTACTGAATAATTGAATGAGTTATTTTCAAAGTAGAGCTGTAGCCAGGATAAGGGCATTCAAATAGCTACATAGTCTGAAACCTGCAGTAAAAATACTTTAAAGGATAAGTTCACCTTTGGAACATGTAACACGTGACGCTGTCACTTTGTAAAAGTGCCCCCCATCCACACAGATTGAATAAACTGCAAGCACCGTCAGCCACTGTGGTAAATGTACTTATATTTTTTTTTTTGTCCAGAAAGTTTTATTGAAATTTGCACAGGTTACAATATCTTATCACATCTCAGTAAGTTAACGTTTACAGCATGGGCAAAATACCATGAAATATGTTTCAAAAACAATATCAGTAAATTCAATGTTCCACACGTATTGCAACATGTCATAAACAGAACTGAAAATATGGGGGAATACTGTATAATTAAAGATAGGACAGTATTGTTGGGGCCCCCGTCCAGGGGAAAGTCCCCTTGGACACCAATTCTCTGCGGTTGGGACCGAAGAGACATACAGGAGGTTTCGTGGACCTGGGCCAGGTTTACAAGACAAAAGAAAAAGCTGAAAGCAGAGGACCCTTGTAAACAGTCCCATCCACCACCCACCCCTGACGGGAACTAATCTGTGGGTGGGAAGGGCACCAGCTACACTTGCCAAGTAAGGGCAGGTCGGCATGGTCCTAGTGTGTAATGTGTAATATGTCTTGTCTTTCGGTCATCGGTCCAGCGTCACACTTCCACCACTCCGGTATATAGAGAGATAAACCTATCATTTAGGAGGAGGGGACGCCCTCCAATACATAGGATTCCGGAGTTGCTTCTTCAAGCTGTGGAGCCTGGGCAGATGCCCTTAGCGTTAGGGTAGGAGAAAAAATAAAGGGGGGGGGGGACACAGTAGGGGTGTAGTGACCTCCTGACCGTCCTCTCAGTTGAAAGTCTGCGCCAACCGTTGTGTGTCAGTATAGGGGCTAACCAGTAGTTGTCTGCGTGCCTGTTAAAAGCGAGGTTCTGTAGTGTGTCCAGCACCCCCAGGTGTATCTATATTTCTCAGAGGTATCCTTAGTTTGGTGGATAATACTTTCCATCTCTTCAATTCTGTTGACCCTATTCTGCCAGTCAGTAATGGTAGGTGGTAGGGGGCTCTTCCAGCGCAGGGGAATACACTGAGTTGCAGCGTTGATTAGCTGGAGGACTAGAGATTTGTGATAAATTGATTTAGGCAGGGAGGTATGGTGTAGCAAGTATTGCGCCGGGGTGAAATCAGGAGTGAACGTAGTGATTTGTGTGATGAGGTCATGTACGTTTATCCAGAAGGGTCGAATTTTCGGGCAATCCCACCAGATATGTAGGAGAGTGATCTCGGCCTCTTCACATCTCCAGCAGGTGGAAGGAACTGCAGGGAACAATTTGTGTAATTTGCTGGGAGTTCTGTACCATCTGGAGTATAGCTTATACCTTTTCTCCTGGGCCGACACGTTTATGGAGCCTTTGTGGGTGTGAGACCAGTTTGAGTGCCAGTCTTCATCAGAGATGGAGGTTTCGAGGTCAGCCTCCCATCTCTCATGAATGTCGGTGTTAGTAGACGTGTGTGGCGTGAGCGCGGAGTACAGGGTGGCGACAAGATGTCGTTGCGGCTCAGTGGAGGTACATAGCTTCTCGAAAGGTGTGAAGCCTCTGTGCCATAGGGTAGGTGTCGGCGTGCCATGGAGAAAGTGTCGCAGCTGGAAAAATTTAAAGCGAGGTAAAATCAATTCTGGAAATTTAGCAGTCATTTCTGAGTGTGAGAGGAGCGTATTGGAGCCAAAAAACTGGTATGCCCTGAAGGAAGGGGAGGGTTGGTGCTCCTGGTGCTCAGTGGTGCTGAGACCAGCCGTGAAACCTGGGTTGTGATTTAGCGGTGTCATGGGGCCCGGGAAAGGGGGTGCGTCATTGCTGCTAGTCAAGCATTCCAGTGCCGAAATGGTGGGACTTGGGGGTTAGCTTCGGGTCTATCCAGGGGAGGTGGGAGATCCGAAACCCTACAAATGCTTCCTCCAATTCCACCCAGGCCTTACTTTCCCTGTGGATGTGCCAGTCTACTACTCTCGTCAGTAGGCAAGCTTTATGGTAACGGGAGAGGTCAGGCAGGTCTATACCACCAAGGAGCTTGGGGAGAGCGAGTCTATCCCATTTCAGCCTAGACGAGCGACCAGACCATAGGAAGGTCCTGCAAACCGATTTAAAGGAGGTTAAGAAGGCTGCGGGGAGTTTTAGTGGAATGGCTTGCAGCAGATATAAGAGCCTCGGAAGGACGTTCATTTTCAAAATCGCTGCTCTGCCGAACCTTATTCCATTTCAGCAGATCGTCCTTAATTGTCTGAAGGGTGGGTAAGAAGTTTTGGGCATATAAATCTGGGAGTCTCGTGGGCAATTTGATTCCTAGATAGGTAATTGCACTGGGTTCCCATTTAAAGGGGAAGTTCTGTTTACATAGGGCTACGGTATTCTGCGGGAGGGACACGTTCAGTGCCGTGGATTTACCGAAGTTTATTTTGAGGTTAGATAGCGTTCTGAATAAGCGAAAATCTTTAAGCAGGTTGGGCAGAGTGATCAGTGGGTTTGTCAAGAATAACAGGACATCATCGGCGTATGCAGCTATCTTGTATTGCTTACGCTTGATCGTCACACCCTGTACATCTTGGTTGTCTCGTAGACATAATAGGGGAGAGCGGAAAAGGGAGGGATGGGAGTACGGGAGTTTTGGGACTTTAAATGAGGCATAGGACTTGTAGGTCCTACGTCTCCATCCCTGTATCACAATAGATTTGGAAGAAAGTTGGGACTTTGTATGAAACATACACCTGGGTGAGTGATACTGGGCAATAGATGTCTGACCAATAGAATACATATTAGAGCTGCACTAGCTGAATCTCTATACTCAGCACACAAGACAATAATACATAATACTGATATTTAATAATATATATACACATAAGATACAATAGAGCATGAAAACATTGCAATATTTGGCAATAATATACAAAAAGTCAGACAGATTGATCCATATATCACATGATAGCTAAATACATATCATGATTGTTACAGCATAATACATTAAAAATCGTGAACAGATCCCATGTAGTAATTACTAATAGCACCGGAATAGCTCGACGCGTTTCGTGCAACTGCACGAGTTTATTCAAGACCCTATACCAACAGCCTATATTTTACTAATTTCAGATACACTTTAGCATCAGCTCCTGAAGAGTGCAGTTGCACGAAACGCGTCGAGCTATTCCGGTGCTATTAGTAATTACTACATGGGATCTGTTCACGATTTTTAATGTATTATGCTGTAACAATCATGATATGTATTTAGCTATCATGTGATATATGGATCAATCTGTCTGACTTTTTGTATATTATTGCCAAATATTGCAATGTTTTCATGCTCTATTGTATCTTATGTGTATATATATTATTAAATATCAGTATTATGTATTATTGTCTTGTGTGCTGAGTATAGAGATTCAGCTAGTGCAGCTCTAATATGTATTCTATTGGTCAGACATCTATTGCCCAGTATCACTCACCCAGGTGTATGTTTCATACAAAGTCCCAACTTTCTTCCAAATCTGTTGTCTCGTAGACGTCTAAGGAAGGGTTCCAATGTCAAATGAAGATCAAGGGTGAGAGGGGGCATCCCTGTCTGGTGCCGTTGCGTACCGAGAAGGCGTCCGACAGGCGGCAGTTGACCCTGACCCTGGCAGAAGGGACTGAGTAAAGTGCCATGATCCTTTGCAGAAAGCGCAGGGGTAAACCCAATTTGAGGAGGGCCGCCTCCATATAGTCCCAGGCCACCCTGTCGAACGCCTTCTCGGCATCAAGGGACAGCAGGAATCCTTGGGTGTTGGATGTGGACAGCCAGTGGTGAACATTTATCGCCTTTGTGGTGCTATCCCTGGCTTCCCTACCAGGGACAAAACCCACCTGGTCTGTCGAGATTAAATTCGGTATGTGGGGGAGTAGTCTGTTGGCCAGTATTTTTGCGTACAGTTTTAGGTCCACATTAAGCAAGGAAATGGGGCGATAATTAGGGACTAGCGTGGGGTCCTTGCCGGGCTTGGGAACCAGCGTGATGTGAGCTTCCAGCAGGTCAGCTCCCGTGGAGGGGGAGAAGGGGATGTCATTGAAAGCCTGGACAAAGTGAGCGAGTAATAGGGAGGAAAAAGTCCTGTAATAGCCCGAGGACAGACCGTCCGGGCCCAGGCATTTACCCGGTTTTATTTGTTTCAGGGCTCTGAGTGTTTCATCGACGGACACCGGTGTATCTAAATGCGATAAGTCTGGCGGTAGGGTGGAGGGGGACCCATATCTCGAGAGGAACCCTGCAATGAGATCCTCCCGGGACGTGGGGGACCCCGATTCTTGTGGGGCAGGCAGATTGTACAGAGAGGAGAGATAGGAAGTGAACTGCCCAGCTATCCGGTCTGATCTATGTAGGATCTCTCCACTAGGGGTAGTAATAGAGTGGATTGTGTTAGCTTCCTTCTTCCTCTGCAGGGCATTAGCTAATAATTTACCCGACTTGTTCCCGAATTCGTAGTAGAGTTTGTGTGACAGGGCAAATTTGCGTTTTAGCCTCACGTGACGTTCCTCGAGCAGGGTCTTCCTAGCTGCCAGTAAGGACTCAAGTGAGTCCTCCGCCTGGGAGCGTTTGTGGGCATGTTCTAGGATTTTTATCCTGTCCGTAAGCTCAGTGATTCGGGCCGCTCGTAGCTTGCTCCTTTTCGACATGAGAGATATCAATTCCCCTCTGAGGACACATTTGTGTGCTGACCAGATTGTAGCTGGTGTGACCTCAGGGGAGGAGTTATTCGTAAAGTACTGTGCTATTTTTTCCGCTAGGATGTCAACGTTTCCTGAATCAAGGAGGATAGAATCATCCATCCTCCAAGCAGTCTGCCCAGGGACCTGCCCCTGCCATGAAAGCGTAATGGTGATGGGGTGGTGGTCTGACCACACCTTGGGTTCGATAGTAGCGTCCACAAGGCAGAACAGGTCCGCTTGAGTGAGAAAGAGAAAGTCAATGCGAGAGTATTTAGCGTGTAGAGGCGAGTAGAACGTGTAGTCCTTAACCATTGGGTATAACGTGCGCCAAGAGTCGTGGAGGGTAAGGAGATTCAGCTGGGTTTTAATAGCACGGAGAGCTCGATAAGTCAAACATGAGGCCCCATTAGAGGTGTCAAGGAGCGGGGTCAGGGGGACATTAAAATCTCCGCCCAGAATCAGCATTCCAGACTGTAAGGCTGTCAGGTATAGGATAATGTCTCGAAAGAATTGGACGTGTTGAGAGTTTGGGACATATATGTTGGCAATGGTTACGGGTGTGTTGTTAATCCTACCCTTAAGGAAGAGGAACCTCCCCAGTGGGTCCCGTTGGACGTCATCTACCTGTAGGGGGCAATGTCGGGAGATCAGTATGGATACTCCTTTAGATTTAGAGGCATCATTGGTCGCATGGAACGCATTTGGATAGTGACGACTTCGCAGTGTAGGGACACTGTCTGACCTGAAGTGGGTTTCTTGCAATAATACTACTTGAGGTTTTTCTCTGTGTATAGAGGTGAGCAGTAAGGAACGCCGTTCAGGCGTGTTAAGGCCCCGGACATTCAGGGAGTACAGTTTGATTTTCAGAGAGGACGAACCCCTGTTTGGGGCATTTTGAGACGGGTGTAGTGCGTCAGTCATTGTCACTAGTGAGGGGTGAGGGAGGCAGAGTCGGGATAGGGGTGGAGGAGATGCTGGGAGAAGGGAGGCTGGGAGAAGGGGGGAAAACAGGAGATAATCTGAGCGTCAGGCCCAGTGCAGGGGCGGGTACCGCGTACGTGAGTGGGGGCGGGAGGCCCCCTCTGAGTACGGGCCCACCACCAATGTGTACGGTGCACCCCAGACAGGTGCCCCTCACTAGTAGGTACGCCTGCCTTTAGGCACAGCCGTGTGGGGGTTGGTCAGTTCAAGCCGGGAGACCGTATGACTTTGAGTAGCAAAAGGAACAATAAAACAAATAGTTCAAACACTAAACTGAAGAACGAAAAAGAAAGAAAGGGTGGTATGCCACCCCAGAGCAACAGTGTGATTAGGCAGGACATTTAACCAGCAGTCTAAAAGGGAGCCCACGTAGACCCTCAAGGGTGGGCGGTATGTTGTCCCCGGGAGAGACCAATTCCCCGGCTGTCCGGGGGAGCAACATGGGACGGGGACTCCCCCCATATAGGCTAGGAAACCCCCACTATCCCCCTGGTGCAAATTCACCGCTTCCAGAGCTGGAGGACGCGTCACCCACCCCTGTGCACTTCGGGTACGTGGTAACCATAGGTGTGCACAGCCTATTGTATTAGGGCGTTCGCCCAAACCTCAAACACATATGTTTGTGTGTGTGTGTGTGTGTGTGTATTTATATATACTATATTGCCAAAAGTATTGGGACACCTGCCTTAACACACACATGAACTTTACTGGCATCCCAGTCTTAGTCCGTAGGGTTCAATATAAAGTTGGCCCACCCTTTGCAGCTTCAACTCTTCTGGGAAAGCTGTCCATAAGTTTTAGGAGTGTGTCTATGGTAATGTTTGACCATTCTTCCAGAAGCCCATTTGTGAAGTCAGGCATTGATATTGGACGAGAATTCCTGGCTCACAGTCTTCGCTCTAATAATTCATCCCGAAGGTATTCTATCGTGTTGAGGTCAGGACTGTACAGGCCAGTCAAGTTCCTCCACCCCAAACTCGCTCATTAATGTCTTTATGGACATTGCTATGTGCACTGGTCCAAATAATTTGGTGGAGGGGGGATTATGGTGTGGGGTTGTTTTTCAGGGGTTGGGCTTGGCCCCTAGTGAAGGGAACTGTTAAAGGGGTTGTAAAGGATTTTTTTTTACCTAAATAGCCTCCTTTACCTTAGTGTAGTCCTCCTTCACTTTCCTCATCCTTCGATTTTGCTTTTAAATGTTCTTATTTCTTCTGAGAAATGCTCACTTCCTGTTCTTCTGTCTGTAACTACACACCATAATGCAAGGCTTTCTCCCTGGTGTGGAGAAAGCCTCTTGAGGGGGAGGGGGAGGGGGCGAGCAGGCAAGTCAGGACACTCTTTACTTTGCAGATAGAGAAAGGAGCTGTGTGTTAGTGGGCATCCTGACACTCCTGCTCGCCCCCTCGAGAGGCTTATTTAACACCAGAAAAAAGCCTCACATTACGGTGTGTAGTTACAGACAGAAGAACAGGAAGTGAGGATTTCTCATAAGAAATAAGGACATTTAAAAGCAAAATCAAAGGATGAGGTAAGTGAAGGAGGACTGCACTAAGGTAAAGGAAGCTATTTTGGAAAAAAAATGTTTTCCTTTACAACCCCTTTAAGGCATCAGCATACCAAGATATTTTGGACAATTTCATGCTTTCAACTTTGTGGGAACACTTTGGAGAAGGCCCCTACCTGTTCCAACATGACTGCGTACCAGTGCACAAAGCAAGGTCCATAAACATATGGACTTAGCAAGGGTGGTGGAAATTACATTTAAGTGCAAAAAATCACATTATAATAGTAATTAAAACGTATAAAATTAAGTGTAACAATCTAAAAAAAAAAATAATAATAATACAAAGGGATATAATGGTGGGAGGCTCCCAACTAAAAAGTTGTTGCACTTGAAGTTAATCTGTATAGCAAATATCTATAGGAGGGGTTTTCATCAACCCCGTTAAGTTTCATTTTAAACAGTATGGGCCAGATTCATAAAGAACTTACATTGGCGTATCTGTTGATACGCCGCGTAAGTTCTAGGATGCGCCGGCGTATCTTTTTTCTGTATTCAGAAAGCAAGATACGCCGGAATTTTGCTAAGATACTAACGGCGTAAGTCTCTTACGCCGTCGTATCTTATTTGCATATTTATGCTGGCCGCTAGGTGGCGCTTCAGTAGATTTACGCGTCGAGTATGCAAATTAGGTAGCTACGCCGATTCATGAACGTAGTTGCACCGGGCATATCTATTTGCGTCATTTACGTAAGGCGTCGGACTGGCGTAAAGTTAGCCCTGCTATATGAGGCGCAGGCAATGTTAAGTATGGACGTCGGAACAGCCGTCGAATTTCACATCGTTTACGTCGTTTGCGTAAGCCGATTCAGAATGAGGCTGGGCGTAGGTTACGTTCACGTCGAAAGCATTGGCTATTTGCGACGTGATTTTGAGCATGCAAACTGGGATACGTCCACGGCCGGGGCATGCACAGTTCGTTCGGTGCGTCATTTACGTGGGGTCACCATTCATTAACATACAACACGCCCACTACCAGCCTACTTTGAATTATGCGCGATTACGTCGGCCCATTTACACTACACCGCTGTAACTTAGGGCGCAAGTTCTGCCGTTCTAAGTTACGGCGGCGTAGTGTAAATGAGATACGCTAAGCCGCCGGAAAGATGTGGCAAACTACCTGAATCTGGCCCTATGTCTTATTTTCAGTGTGATGTGTTTTATATGTGAAGTTGCATATCACCGAGACCAGTATTGTGGTAATATTAAAGTTTATTGAGATTTCCATTCATTAGGGTTCCACCATTATTGTTAAGTTGAATTCATTTTTAGCCTCTTCGATAAACTATATAATATTACATTTAAAACAGTACCATCATCCAAGATCTAGTTAAATAACAAGAGGACTCAGGGAACCCCAAGGACCCAAGAGAACCACAGAGAAAAGTGGGAAGAGAGAACTATTACAGTACAGGATGAGTAGATGAACTCAGAAAAGAGCAGGTATATCAAAAACAGGTACATTTATTGGTAGAATAATAAAGAAATAAATAAAAACATCAAACATTAAAGGACAATTAAAACAATACACATATTGTGACGACCGATCAGATCACCGAAACTTCAGTCCCCTATTGGGGAATCCAGGTGAGTGTTGGGTCACAGTAAGGGGAGTCTCTCTACTAGTTTTGCGACATTACATCGCTTCGTCAGG
The DNA here is from genome assembly GCA_029574335.1 of Rana kukunoris. Classification (NCBI taxonomy): domain Eukaryota; kingdom Metazoa; phylum Chordata; class Amphibia; order Anura; family Ranidae; genus Rana; species Rana kukunoris. The sequence continues at coordinate 143,475,205 of CM056054.1, read as the reverse complement.
AGAAATTCTGAAAGTTGATATACAAACACAGAACATGAGTAAATTGGAACACATAAAGTCTGTTGTGTGTAGGGCAACCTACCGACAGAAATAGATATTTATGATACATATTGGGGATTAGGAGGTGTGTCGCCTACCTAGGAGCAGGTGTCCCGTCAGCTCAAACGCCCAAACAGCCACAGAAAGTTGTCTCCCACAGCGGGCAACACTTTACTTCACGCATCTAGCGCCCACCCGCAATGTCTTGTAAGCAGAATTCTCTATGCGCAGTGTCTGCATTTACGCAGAAACTGCACACGGGATGAAGACTTCTATCTACAGGCAGCCACCCTACGTGAGTGTCTACTCCTCAGGGAATACTCACGCTCGACCCTGAAGAAGGCATTTAATAGGGCCAAAGAACACAACAGGACTTCCTTCCTGTTTAGCACCCGCGCATCTCTGGTTGTAGCACTACTAAAGTGATCACCAAATTTTCTGCACACCATGGCCAACTACGCAAAATCTTAAGCCAACATTGGCACATTTTGTCTGACCATTATGTGTTCAAAAACATGTATGTGCTACCCCAGAGATAGTGTTACGGAGAGCACAATCATTGAAGGATTGACTGACAAGCAGTCACTATAAACCATGCAAATCTGCTCGCCTTGGTCCTAAGGGCACATCGGCATGTGGTCAATGCCCTCATTTCCCGTGGATCCTGCCAGGCAGCTGACACATACTCCCCAGCGGAGAATATTTTTCACCTCACTTCTCTGCTGAATGCGGCACTACAGGGTTCATTTACTTAATGCTCTGTGAGTGTCATGCATTGTATGTTGGGAAAACCATCAGAGAACTTAGGCAACGCATAGGAGATCACCTCTATTGTTCAACTAACGGTAAACTCACTACAATAGGCCGCCATATAGACTTGTATCACAGATACAATCCTCCAGCGGTCAAGTTCTTGGCACTTGAGGTACTTCCCCTTGACCCTAGAGGCGGTGATAGAGATAGAGTGTTGCTCCAACTTGAAGCTCTTTGGATTGACAGATTAGAGGCCACTACACCCCCTGGCCTCAATGAAGTTAACTCCTTTAGACCATTTCTATAACTTTCGTGGCTCTCCTCCTTTCCCCTCCCCCTTCCCCCCTTTTCTCCCTTCTTTTCCTCCTTCTCTCCCTTTTTTCCCTCGTCCTTCTTCCCCCCCTCCTTCCCTCCCTTCCCTCCATTTTGTTTTCTTCTCTTCCTTTTTTAGCTGTTTGTACAGCGTTTATGTGCATTTATATATTTTTGTGAATTAAATGTACTAAATATTGCTTCCTGTCTCTTTAAGACTGTTTGCTCTGATTTGCTCTAGCACCTACTTAACATTGTGTGCTATTATTATTTTGTACTTGTATGACCTTTATTATAATCCATAATACCTGATTGTGTGTATTTATTTCCTTGTTTATCAATTTATCTATGCCTGTAAATTTTTGTAATGGGATAGCTATGTCGTCCCCCTATGTGCCCCCCCTGTCCTGATGCCCGTCAGCATGGTTGTCTCCTTCCTTGCGGCCTTGTGCCCGCCCTGGTGACACCCCTAGCTTGTCTCTTGATAGGTCAGCGTCATTTGCCCTTACAAATGGCGGAGCCCTATCTGGCTTTAGCCATTTCCTTTAGTGCGCATGCGCGTGCGTCTTATGACACACTGACATCTTGTGGGCGGTCCGAACGAGCGGCTTCATGTGAGGCTGTCCGTTTGGGTATATAAACGGGGGAGATCCCTGTTGGAGATGTATTGGAGCCTGGGTCCCAGGACATTTGAGTCTTACCAGATTTCAAAGTAAGTTTCTACATCTATGCTGTCCAGTCCCTAACCTCTAGATACTAGCATATGCAATAGCAGTTTATTTATTCATTTATTTACCTGCATCCCCTCTTCTAGGTGCTTACTGCCTCATCCCCCTTGACTAGTGCTTATTGGTAATATTGCCTCTTATTATTTTTTTCACTAATTGGTACCTTACCTTTATTTCTTTAACCAATATTGGCTCCAGCTGCACTATCTACTAAGACCGCCGGTCCTGGAACCTACAGTTATTTCCTGTTGTGTACTTCACGCAGGTAAAACACTAATTACTTGCGCGAGTGAAGGTGATGGCCACCTAATCGCTCTGCTCCACGCCGTCGGACCTCTCATACCGGCCTAAAAACGCACAGCATTCACAGAGGTGCTGTTTTTTTTCTCCCAGAGTCCCAGAGCATTCCTGGCAGTCGTCGGATATGTACCCCTTCGCAAAATCGAAGAATAAGACCCGGCAGCTCACCAAACTTTCCCCAGCGTCAAGTAAGGGCAGAAGCAAGATGGCGCCTGAACCCCCGGAGCCTGATGACGAGACTCAGCTCTCAACTGCGGGCCCTGGTTCTCCTTCTGACAGCCTCCATCTCTTGCCCATCGATCAGGTGAGTCCTCTTCCTGCTGAATGGGATGCTTTGTTGGCTAAATCCGCAGCATAGTCAGGGATGAGATCACTGCAGCCTCCCGCAAGCTATCTTCAGACTTTGTGCAGGGCCTTAAAGAGATAGGCCACCGCACTAATCAAATAGAACACAGAATGGATCTAGTAACCACTGTACTGGAGGGTCATGAGGAGGAGGTTGACAAAATGTCTACTGAACTGGAGGCCCTGAGAGATAAGTTGGAGGATGCGGAAAATAGGGCCCGCAGGGACAACCTGCGCATTCGCGGTTTTCCTGAGGTCATTTCTGACCTGCAGGGAACAACTACTGCATTTTTCCAGGAACTGGCTCCCGAGATAATGGTGGAGAGGTTGGAATTTGCTCGCATTCACAGATCCTTGGCCCCCAAACCCTCCGAAGGCCCCCTGAGGGATGTAATCATGAAATTTCATTATTATCGCACTAAAGAGTGACTTCTGAAGGCCGCGAGAGAGCAACAGGACCTCTCCTTTCAAGGTAATACTCTCCAGTTGTTTGCCGATCTCTCGCCGGTCACCATTGCCAGACGCCGGGGCCTCAAACCCCATCTTCAAGTTTTGCAATCCCATGGGATCAAATACAGGTGGGGGTTCCCATTTAAGCTCTCATTTTCCCACCAGGGCCGCCAATTTCATGCCACCTCGCCATCGGATTTAAAACTACATCTCCTGGACCTGCAGTTGGCCTCCTCTCATCTCAACCTGAAGCTTCATCTTCGTCCTCCAGACCCGGACCATCCAGGCCTTCTCGTCATCCCTCTCAGACTCCCCAAAGATCTCAATTGGGTACTAGTGTTGCTCACGAATATTCGCATTGCGAATATTCGCTACGAATATTGCATATTCGAGTATTTGCGAATATCTCGAATATCGCGGCGAATATTCGCTATTTCGAATATTCGTATTTTTCAAATTTCGCAATAAAATTTGCAATAGAATTCGCAAACGCGACATTTCGCAATTTTTTTTTTTTTTTAAATATAGCGAATATTCGTAAATATCGAATATTCGTGATATTTTATAAAAAAAAAAAAAATCGCGAAATTTTGCATTAGCGAAATTTCGCATTGGCGAAAATTTGCAATTTTTTTTTTTTATAAAATATCACGAATATTCGATATTAACGAATATTCGCAACCGCATATGTGAAATTTCGCTTTTTTTTTTTTTATAAAATATACCGAATATTCGTAAATATCGAATATTCGTGATATTTTATAAAAAAAAAAAAAATCGCGAAATTTCACATTAGCGAAAATTCGCATTGGCGAAAATTCGCAATTTTTTTTTTTATAAAATATCACGAATATTCGATATTAACGAATATTCCCGAATATTCTTCAAAATATTCGCGAAATATCGCGAAATCGAATATGGCGTATTCCGCTCATCACTATTGGGTACTCAGGCATTACGGGATCTCCAGGCCCAACGTTTTCATCAATCCAATAACAGGTACTTATTTCACCCTTTTGGCAGACTCTGTTGTTTTTTTTTTCTTTTGCCCACCTGATCCTGTGTCGTACTACTTGGACGTTGCTAATTGAATAACTTCACACATGGATCGCAGTGGCATGTTTTGGAAGATGCCCCCATACCAGGTTTTCACCTTGCTTGGGCATTTATTGCATGGTTGAGGGGGCGCACCCCATCTTAGGCCACCCCACTTGTGCGATGGCGGTTCGGGGTGATAATTGTCCCCCCTGGGTCACCATGCAGGGTCCTGACTTTAGCTTGCCTCCCAACCCTTCCCTACACTGCCATACCTTTGACTGCCCGAGCGGGCCGGGCTCCTATATATTTTTCATTTTTTAATTCTTTTATTTATCTTTTATTATTATTATTATTATTTTTTTTTATGATGTTTACTCTGGCAAACTTGGGGAATGTGGTGGGGGGGGTGGCATTTTGTGCGGGGGTGCACTTTCTTTGTTTGCCAGGTTGGTTGAATTTCATGTCTTAAAACCGCGGCTCTCCTTTCCTGCTTTGTGGATTGGTCGGGCCGTGGGGGTGACAGTGTTATTTGGGTCCGTTCGACCTTCTGGACCGGGTAGCCTTATGGCTGTTGTCTCTGGGAGCTTGGGGGACCTATGTACCTTAAACCCCTGTGTGCTGGTTATGCCTTCAAGTTGTCTTATAGTTATTACTTTTGACTTATTCGGTTATACTGTGTTTTTGACTAATGATTATGGTTCAGACTCTGTGTTAATGCTATTTTAAATGTTTGCACTTTAAAAACAAAAAGAAAAAATAGGCTGGTGGTTCCAACGGACCACTGCTCCCCCTATGTGTAAGCACCTGGCTAAGACGGCTGTCTTGGCCATGGTCCCACCCCATTGTGGGCCTTATTGCCCACTTCAGGAATCATTTACGTTTCCAGTAGTTGCTCTAATCCGAGCTCTACTTTGTACCTTTTCTTACCGTCTCCTTTTTTCCCCTTTTTTTCCCATTCTCTCTTTTTTTTCTTTTTCTTTCCCCCTTTCTGGTCCCCGGGGTGTGTGGACGGTAGATATCATAGTCTAACTCTCCTGACCCAATGACACCTCATTGGTTATCCCTGAATGTTCAGGTTATGAATTCCCCCCAAATGTCAACTGGGACTGTCTCATCGCCGGTCACGTTATGGGAGGCATATAAAGCGGTCCTTCAGGGTCATGTCATTCATATTGCGTCAAAGCGTAAGAAGGAACGTATCCAGACTCGTCGTGATCTGGAGCAACGCCTGGAGGCCCTGTCTGCGGCTTGCAAAAAATCTCCCTCCCCGGTTAATCGCAGGCTCCTGGAAACCTGTCCGTCGGACATGTCCGATGGTCAGTGGCGTCTCTAGGGGGGGGCCAGAGGGGGCCCTGACCCCCCCAACATTATGCTGTGCCCCACCATGTGCCCCTGGAGTAACAGTCTCTCCTGAGAGGAAGAGCGTCCCCAGTCAGCTCTGCGGGGCATTCCTCCCCCTCCCTCTGCTCGCTGACACTGCATATTGCAAGCATTCACACAACCACAGCCGCCCATTCTGCTCCTTCCCCTGCATCCTCATTGGCACGGAGAAGAGTGAGTTGCAGAAAGGACTCCATGAGCACTGTGGGGGAGGGGGGGCCAAGCCTTCATCTCAGTTACTGAAAAAACAGACTGATTTCTCCCGTCCTTAGGACAGAGAACCAGCCTGTAAATTCCGAGAGTGATGACTGCAAGCTGAGCCGAGTGTCAGTCTATGACACTCTTTTACAGCCCAGCGAGTCCAGCCACCTCCCCCCCCACTCTCCTCACATACGAGCAGGGAGGAATACAGCTCCTCCTATTCCTCCTTTCAGTCCCGCCCACACTATCTTGGTGTGCTGTATCTGAAGAGAGGGGATGTGTGTTCAGGAAACATTAAAATCAGCAGCATGTGTGTGAATGATGCCTGAGATTCTAGCCTGGACCGTGGGTAAGTGTGTGCACTGCAGACTGCAGTACACTGTAATCACTGAACTGCATTATCTCCATCCCTTCCCCCCCCCCATCTGTCTCCCTCCCCTCTCCTGTTCTTTCAAGACATTCACAATTTACTTTCTGTAACGGTCACCACCGTTTACGATATTCCATTCCATCGCCCCACGACAGCTTATCAGACAGTCTGACAGACATCAGACACGACCCATTTAATTTTCCAGAATAACCGAGACAACACAAGCTCTGGTACTGGTTCCAAAATGAATGCATGAATCCTTTAATGGTAAATTGGCTTTCTTATATACAGTACAAGCATGTTACAGTTAATCACAGGGACAAAGACACACTCCACCCACACATCACACAATGGGGGGCTTCATACACATTCTTTTAGATAATGACATTCCGATGAGTTAATTACTACTCATTACCCAGACGGTCTGGCTCCACATTTAGAGGGGTTAATTTCTACAGCTTGACAAGTCACATTCCACATCTTAACAGTGTCATTAGCATACACAATAAACAGGTCTTAGGAGCAGACCTAATTAGCACAATGGACACAAAACAGTATTAGCATCACACAATGGAATGTCTAGGAGCAGACTCAATTAACACCTCAAAAGCATGTGTCCCCCACATTGAATGAAAACACTCTATTGACCTGTCGGAGTCAGACTTTAACAACTTGTAATATTTCAAGATATCCTGCAAAACATGAATTATCAGTAATGTCCCATCCCATGTAATTTATCATTTCTCAGTCACCCTATGCCCAAAAGGGGCACAGGATGACCCTAGACCCAAGAGTCATTAGTGATGCTGGCACTCGAGTACCCCCCATCCTTCAAAAGTCTCTGGGTGTCACAGGCCATTCTGTTAGGCCTCGTACACACGATCGGACATATCCGATGAAAACAGTCCGCGGACCATTTCCATCGGATATGTCCGATTGGGAGTTTGATCCGATGAAGTGTACACACCATCGGATCAAATTCCCCGCCGCCGGACGGCGCGGTGACGCGGCGGTGACGTTGACGCCGCCACGTCACCACCACGTCACCGCACCAGGAAGTTAAACACTTCCGCGCATGCGCCGAATCCATTCGGCGGCGGCGCGGCGGCGGTGGGGGACGACATGTCTGCTGGTAAGTGTACTAACCAGCAGACATGTCGGGCGGACAGATTCCACCGGATGGATTTCAAAGCATGCTTTGAAATCTGTCGGGTGGAGAAATCTGTCCGCTAGCCCATACACACGAGCGGAGATGTCTGCTGAAACGGTCCATCGGACCGTTTTCAGCGGACATATCCCCTCGTGTGTACGAGGCCTGACACTTTCACTTTCCTACATCCACAGATTGCAGGAAAGAAACTTGCATGATTCCCCCATCAACACAGACAGTGTTGACGGGAATATCCCTCCTGCCCAGCAATTGTATTCTCCCGGCAAACAGTGATTCTCACTAGTGGCTATACAGCAACCACTAGTGATAATCATACGAGAATCTGCTCATTAATGGTTCAAATCTCAGCCAGTTCCAGCTGAGATTTAAACTGTCTATGGCTGGTCTTAGCTCTTAGGCAGCCCATGCATTGATCACTTTTTTTCATTCAACTATTAGGTTGAATGAAAAAAAAAAAGAAATAAAAAAAAAGAAATGATCCAATTTCCCCATCTACACATTATAGGTGGATGGGGGAATCCTCCCAGTGTGGACCAGTGCTGGAATAACCAGAGTTGCTGTCCTGTCCCGACCATTCACAGCGCTGGTCTCTGTCTCCCTGGCAGCAGCGGCAGCACATTGGAATGCAGTGCTGGTTACTTTATGGGGCTGATGTACAGGAGGGCCAGCACAATTTGTTGTTAGAGATGGGCTGGGCATGTTCAAAAATCCACATGCCAGAGCCTGCCAGGAAGCCCACACTGCACAGCGCTAATCACAGGCAGTGAGAGATTTCCCGGTCCGCAGCTCTGCACAGATCAGGAAATGTCTCACTGCCTGTGATTAGCACTGTGGAGTGTTGGCTTCCTGGCGGGATTGGGCATGTGAGATTTCAAACACACCCGAGCCCATCTCTATTGGTTGTAGACAGTTGAGCTCCCTGCAGGTTGCTTAGCAGCAGTGGAGCCTTCTCTGACATGCTGATCGAGATGCAATCCAGGTGATGCTCCCAGTCAAATCCTAGTGTTAAATATCAGAGATTTTATTGATCAAAGCCCACACTTTACAGGCATAGAGCCCACACGGCTGCGGAACATACGTTTGATATATATATATATATCAATGTGGTTGTACTCTTGATGTTAATAAATACTGTATTTATTAGATCTGACTGGGAGCATTACCTGGATCACATCCCGATCAGCATGTCAACAGAGAAGGTTATACAGCATTACTGCTGCTAGGTGACCAGCTGGGGGCTCAGCTCTCTATAACTAATAGTGCCAGCCTTCCCCTGCATGCATCCGTAATGTCACCAGCACTAGGTCCTAATGGACTGCCGCCGCTGCCAAGGAGACAGATGCCAGACCATCGCTGTCAATAGCAGGGACAGGACAGCTGGGGAACCCCACAGTGGCAGAACACCAGGGCTCGGTGGCAAGACAACCTTTGCAACCCTGAAAGTTCTCCCACTGCTTTGGACCCTTATATTTTCTTGGTGTGCTGGTGACACATAGCTCTTGTTTTCTGCCACCCTGGGGGGCCCCAGTATAGTAGGAAGGGAGCTCACTGCAGAACATGTAAAAGGGCCCGTTGTGGGATTGTAGTAAAGGGCCCCAGGAGATATATATATATATATATATATATATAATTGCATTTTATAGTTGGGCCCCCCTACTTTTGTCCCTGTCCCCCTATGTGCCCCCCCTAAATATGAAAGCTGGAGACGCCACTGCCGATGGTTAGTACTCCCAACCATCGGACCGAAATCCCACGCATGCGTCGAATTGATTTGAGGCATGCGTGGAAGCATTGAACGTCCTGTTTCCATCACGTTGGTGTCTTCTACGTCACTGCGCTCTGGTCCGCGGGAATTTTGGTCTGATGGTGTGTACACACATCAGACCAAAATATCCCTGGAGACATGTCCGATGAAAACGGTCCGTCGGACCTGTCTCATCGGACATGTCTCCTCGTGTGTATGTGGCCTCAAAGTACCTGAGCTATATTGCCTCTCATACATTTCTATTAGTTGCCAGTACAACTTGTGTATTATACGCATATCCTCAAAGTACCTGAGCTACTCTATCTCTCGTATGCAATCAATACTTGTTACTACAAATACAATTTACTACGTGCTTTACAGAAGTATAAATACTTATAGGCCTTGTCCTAATTGTTGCACATGTTCGCTCTAATTTTTCTATGCTACGTTTTTAAACCCGCGCATGCTCAGAAGCAAGTTATGATGCAAGATTGAATGGAACAGAGTGCCACCGTACGTGTTTTATTTATAACCGCGCTTTGCAAGAGCATTTTCAGAAAACGATGGTGTGTAGGCAAAAAACGTAGTTTTTTCAAATGAAGTTTGAAAAATTTTGTTTTTTTTCATGAGAAAAAACAACGTTCCTTTACAAGACAAAAAACGACCGTGTGTACGTGGCATCAGCCTTGGTCGCATGTTGTAATGCGTCCATGCTTAGAAGCTCAACGCCTTTCTTTATGTGACACAGAGATGATGTATAGATCCCACAAACTCCTGTTGCGAGGAGTGATGCCTGGGGCCTAATTGTTGCATAGAGAATCGCATTGAATTCCTTGCTAACCGCAGTTGTGGTTCATTCCGTTTACCAGTGCTGTTACAACGCCTAGGGGCTGATTTACCAAGCCTGTGCGCCAAGACTCATGGTGCACAAGCAGGAGTAAACCTGTTTTTGACATTTACCAAAGAAACACGCTGCCAGTGCAGCGTGTTTCCTCATTTACTAAAGTGCCTAATGCGCCCAGAAGAGGGCGCACAGCACGCCAGTACAGAGCTGGCGTGCGGCATTTAGTAATGTAAACATCGGGGATTCGGGCGGGAGTTTATGAGGGGAGGGAGGGGGGTGATGCAGGGGAAGTGTAGTGACATGTGTTTCAACTTGTGTGGCGGGCCGATTTGAAAGGGAAAGTGACTTTTGGGACCCGATCCCCGTGCCCTTGCAAAGTACGCTAGAACCTCGGAAGGTTCACTTGCATACTGGGCATGCGCAGAGGGAAAAATCGGAGCTCACCGCGCGCCGCTTCAGTACGCCGGGAAATCCTTGGTAAATACCAGGCGGCGTAGCAGTGTTTGCACTGCCTGGAGCGGCGCACGGCAAGCTCCGAGCTGTTCTCGGGCTGCGCTGACACTGAAGGGGAACTCCGCGCCAAATTTCAAATGTGAAACCGGCGCGGCTTCCCCCCCAGGGGTACAATAGGCTCTCCGGCTTGGTCCGGAACGTGAGGGGTTAACCCACGCCAAAATCGGCGTGGGGTTCCCCCCCAGATCCGTACCAAGCCCTCATCCCAGGCATGCAGTCTGGCCGGACAGGAATGGGGGTGGGGACGAGCGAGCGCCCCCCCCCCCTCCTGAGCCGTACCAGACCACATGCCCTCGACATGGGGGAGTGTGTGCTTTGGGGGAGGGGGGCGCTGCCCCCCCACCCCAAAGCACTCTTGTCCCCATGTCGATCGGGACAAGAGCCTCTTCCCGACAACCCTAGCCATTGGTTGTCGGGGTATGCGGGCGGGAGCCAATCAGAATCTGGGAGCCCCGTTTAATAAGGTGGCCCCCAGATTTCGGGCCCCCACCCTATGTGAATGAGTATGGGGTACATCGTACCCCTACCCATTCACCTGGTGAACGTTTTCACTTTTGAGGGTCTTCCGCCGCCCCCTTCAAATTCTTCTGCCTGGACGGGGGTCGTACATCCCATCCAGGACTTGGACGTGGCGGGCTTCTCGTCGCTGTCTTCTGCCGCTGCCCCCTTCACCACGAAGCTCCGTGCTTGTTTGATGAGGGCAGCGGGCTTCCGTCGTCTTCTCCGGGGCGAGGGTCGTACATCCCACCCCGGATTTCGTCGCCGGGTTCTGCCTGGCTCCTACTAGGGGCCAGGGCTTCTTTTGCCGTCTTCCGCCGGAGGGCGCCACTCTCCGGGCTTCTCGACGTTGTCTTCCGCCGCGGGGGCCAGGCCTTCTTCTTTGCCGCCCCCCTCGATTTTTTCGGCCTGGACGGGGGTCGTACATCCCATCCAGGACTTGGACGTGGCGGGCTTCTCGTCGCCGTCTTCTGCCGCTGCCCCCTTCACCACGAAGCTCCGTGCTTGTTTGATGAGGGCAGCGGGCTTCCGTCGTCTTCTCCGGGGCGAGGGTCGTACATCCCACCCCGGATTTCGTCGCCGTCTTCTGCCGCTGCCCCCTTCACCACGAAGCTCCGTGCTTGTTTGATGAGGGCAGCGGGCTTCCGTCGCAGTCTTCCGCCGCGGGGTGACACTCGCGGGCTTCTTCTTCCATTCGATGTTGACACGGCGAGGTCCGGCGCTGAAATGCCTTCTGAGCGGCGGGCAAGGACTTATATTGGCATTGGGCGTGGGCGTGGTTATGCCAACATGTGACCTTAACCCATGTGACAGTGATGTGACGTGACATCACTGTCACATGGGTTAAGGTCACATGTTGGCATAACCACGCCCACGCCCAATGCCAATATAAGTCCTTGCCCGCCGCTCAGAAGGCATTTCAGCGCCGGACCTCGCCGTGTCAACATCGAATGGAAGAAGAAGCCCGCGAGTGTCACCCCGCGGCGGAAGACTGCGACGGAAGCCCGCTGCCCTCATCAAACAAGCACGGAGCTTCGTGGTGAAGGGGGCAGCGGCAGAAGACGGCGACGAAATCCGGGGTGGGATGTACGACCCTCGCCCCGGAGAAGACGACGGAAGCCCGCTGCCCTCATCAAACAAGCACGGAGCTTCGTGGTGAAGGGGGCAGCGGCAGAAGACGGCGACGAGAAGCCCGCCACGTCCAAGTCCTGGATGGGATGTACGACCCCCGTCCAGGCCGAAAAAATCGAGGGGGGCGGCAAAGAAGAAGGCCTGGCCCCCGCGGCGGAAGACAACGTCGAGAAGCCCGGAGAGTGGCGCCCTCCGGCGGAAGACGGCGAAAGAAGCCCTGGCCTCGGGAGGAGCCAGGCAGAAGCGGAGGAGCCCGAGGTGGGGCGACACCCCCGTTGTTCTCCGCTGTTTTCGGCCGGCCCCCCCCGGATGTAAAAGAGCTTCATTTTGGGGTAGGGGGCACAGTCGAGCATGGCGGAGAGCATGGGTGGGTGTTTCCCCCCCCCGGCAGAAGACGGCTAGAAGACCGAGGAGTGGCGACGCCCCCGTTGTTCTCCGCCATTTCCGCCGGCCCCCCCCGGATGTAAAAGAGCTTGATTTGGGGTAGGGGGCCTGGCCGAACATGGCGGAGAGCATCGGTGGGTGTCTCTCTCCCCGGCGGAAGGCGGCGGCGAAGACCGGGGGGGGGGGTAGGTGTACCCCCCCGGCGGAAGGCGAAGACCGAGGAGGGGTTTCGCCCCCCGTTGTTCTCCGCCATTTCCGCCGGCCCCCCCCGGATGTAAAAGAGCTTGATTTGGGGTAGGGGGCCTGGCCGAACATGGCCGAGAGCATCGGTGGGTGTCCCCCCCCGGCGGAAGGCGGCGGCGAAGACCGGTGCGGGGCTGGAGCCCCCCCGGCAGAAAACGTCTGGAAGACCGAGGGGCTCCGCCCCCGTTGTTCTCTGCTTTTTTCGGCCGGCCCCCCCCGGATGTGAAAGAGCTTATTTTGGGGTGGGGGCCTGGCTGGACATGGCGGAGATCATCGGTGGGTGTCCCCCCCCGGCAGAAGACGGCGAAGCCCGGGGCCCAATGGGCTGGTGGTGGGGGGTCCCGGCAGAAGACCCCCGGAGCTGACTAATAAATTATTTTTTTCTGTGTGTTTTTTTTTTTGTTTACACTTTTCCACCCGGTGAATGGGTAGGGGTACGATGTACCCCATACTCATTCACATAGGGTGGGGGGCCAGAATCTGGGGGCCCCCTTAATATAGGGGGCTCTCAGATTCTGATAAGCCCCCCGCCCGCATACCCCGACAACCAACGGCCAGGGTTGTCGGGAAGAGGCTCTTGTCCCTTTCGACATGGGGACAAGAGTGCTTTGGGGTGGGGGGGCAGTGCCCCCCTCCCCCACAGCACACACTCCCCCATGTCGAGGGCATGTGGTCTGGTACGGCTCAGGAGGGGGGGGGGCGCTCGCTCGTCCCCACCCCCATTCCTGTCCGGCCAGACTGCGTGCCTGGGAGAAGGGTTTGGTCTGGATCTGAGGGGGAACCCCACGCCGTTTTTTGGCGTGGGTTTAACCCCTTATGTTCCAGATCAAATCTAAGAGCCTGTTGTGCACCAGAAGGGGGACCCCCACGCCGTTTTTTTTTGTAATTTGGGGTGGAGTTCCCCTTTATCCCGGTCCTGTCAGGGGGGGGGGGAATGCCTGCTCGTCTGTCCCTACAATGTATGAACAGCGATCTGTCATTTCCCCTACACAGTCCCACCCCCTTTACAGTTAGAACACACCCAGGTAACATATTCAACCCCTTCCGCGCCCCTAGTGTTAACCCCTTCCCTGCCAGTGTCATTTTTATAGTAAGCAATGCATTGATATACCATTGCTCGCTACAAAAATGCCAAATCTCACAAAAATGTGTCCGCCACAATGTCGCATTAGACAGAAAAAACAATGATAGCCACCATTACTAGTAAAACAAAAAATTATTCCAAAAAAACCCATAAGACCAACCCCTACTTAGAACTTTTGCCCAAACCAATCAAACGCTTATTGTGATTTTTTGCAACCAAAAAGATGTCCAAGAATACTTATCGGCCTAAACTGAGGGCAAACATTTTTTGAATATATTTTGGGGGAGATTTATTATAGCAAACCGTAAAAAAGATGTTTTTTTAGTTACCAAATTGTCGCTATATTTTTGGGTCAAGCAAAAATAAGAAAAAACGCAGAGGTGATCAAATACCACCAACAAAAAAAAAAAAATTGAATTTTTAGGGGGGGGGGGGGGGGGGAGGATGAGGACGCCCAATTTTTTTGGGGGCCACGTCGCACAACCACGCAATTGTCAGTCAAAATGACGCAGTGTTGAAATGCAAAAACCGGCCCCGTCAGTGACCAGTAATATGCTCTGGGGCTCAAGTGGTTACAAATTAAGAATACACTAAAGTTAGCCCAATTTATGGCCATAATGTGAAAGATGATGTTACACCGAGTAAATAGATACCCAACATGTTACACTTTAATATTGCACACACTCATGGAATGGCGCCAAACTTCAGTACTTGAAAATACCCATAGGCAACGCTTTTTTATGTGTTTCAGGTTACCAGTTTTGATTTACAGAGGAGGTCTAGTGCTAAAAGTATTGCTCTCGCTCTAACGTACGCTATGATACCTCACATGTGGGGTTTGAACGGGGGTTCAATATGTGGGCGGGGCTTACACATTTAAGGCCCGCCCCCATATATGGAAACATTCTTCAAACCACACATGTGAGGTATCATAGCGTGCGTAACAGCAAGAGGAATATTTATAGCACTAGACCTCATCTGTAAATCTAAACTGGTAACCGGAAACAATAAAAATGCTGCTTGTTCGCTTCTGACTGCGAGCTACTAGGGACAGGGGCGTTTAAATTATTACTATTTAGGTTTGTTACGTAAAAATTCTATAAGACCTCCCGTTCAGCTTGTAAAGCATCACTTCATGGGGACCAAAAAAAAATTTAACACCTCTAATGCTTTCATCCGCCATTGCAGATTTGATTCTGGTACTGCATTTCGAGTGAACTGGGCATGCTCGAACACTTAGTAAAAAAAGCTGGATGTTTGATCCTGAAAATGACTTGCATCTTTCTGAGCATGCTCAGAAAGCTCTTTTTTTGGCTTAGTAATTTAAGGACATCCTTAACAGGTGTAAGCAGTTCCAAGTGCACACAAACTAGAGGCTGACATTTCTTCATGTGTTTCCAATTGGTTCATTAGCACACATGTTATAAAAAGCGTGGATACTGCACGTGTCAGCTGCCCCTCAGAGGGGGCAGATTTGCTGGCTGGAAGTAATGGCGGAGCGAAACAGAGATGTTTTGGAGCAAGTTTTGTATTTTTTGATGTTTTCTCTGCTACATAATTTTGCTAAATGTTTCTCAAGATGTTAATGACTAATGTTTTAATCCTGTGGGTCTATCCTGTTATTTAAAAGCATGATTTATTTTCCAATGACTGTGAAATAAACGTTGGTCTTTTTTGTTTTTAGGTGTTTTTATATATTTTTGGTGTGTTTATTTGTAATTTTTTTTTTGCTTTCCTTGTTTTGTGGACCAATAAAATTACTTTCAAATTTTGAAGTTTGTTTTGTGATATTTTTTTCATGCTATGGATTTCAACCGCTGCAGCTGAAATAGTTTGGGCCTAAACCATCAAGTGTGATTTGTCTCTAAGATCTTTCCTGGTGTGTATGCATGAAATGTTTAGTCACCAGAAAAGGAAGGACAAAGCGGTAAGTATTGTTTCCTAGAACTGATGTCCAGACTGACTTTTTAAAGCACATGTGCAAGATGTAGGAAAAGCTGCAAACAGGGCCTGTTGGAGGGGGGGGGGGGGGGTGGTGTTTTTTTTTTGGACAGGCTTGAAGTGCTGATTTACAGCGCTGTGCTTGAAACTAGCACAAGACAATCCTATTCTAATTGTGGGTTGTTTGAGGGAAGCCAATTGAGTGTTAGAACCCCTGCTAGTGTTTTTAGGTTGGGCTTTGTGTCCCTTTTCCTAAAATTGGCTTCACTTCCTGTCACACAGCTGAACAGGAAGTGAGGTTAAAACCCTACCAATGGTCTTTTCTTCGGGGCACAGGTCAATCTAACTAGTGTCACCATTAAGCAAATTGCACTGCAGTGTACACCCCAAATGATTAGTTACTTTGGGGTTTAGTAAAGGCAAAGCCGCTCTGCAGTAGAAGCGTAGGCAATGAAAATCAGAAGGGAAGCACTGATGGTTTTTACTTCCAATCCCGCCAAGTTTTGAGTTTTCTTCCTTGCTTGTCCACTTGTAGTGCAAAGTGGATTTGCCTTTAGTAAATGGACCCCAAAGTCCAAGATTCCTACTAATTTGGGGTGTACACAGCAAAATGCCATTTCCAAAATGGGAAACTATTTATATTGATCTGTGTGTCCCCAACAAAACATTACTCAGGTGTTTCCCTCACTTCCTGTTTGGCTGTGTGGCAGGAAGTGAATGAATTAAGTAGAAAGTGACAACATTTGTGAGGTGTCTTTACCCTATCAGGGGTGCAGGCATCCCCAAAACAAACAAGAAAATAGTTGATTTAACATTGGGTGGTGTTTGTGGGGGTCCCTAACACACATTCATACATATTAGCAACGCTGGATCGTGGCCTATTGGCATGGTTATATTTTCTTAAGCCTCTCAATAAAATGATCTGAAATTTGGGGTTAAACAATAATCATCACTTTTATTTTTTGGATTTCTTTCATTTTTGATAGAGTTGGTGGGGGGGGGGGGGGGGGGTTAGAAGCTCTGTCAGTTTATTTTGTATTATCCCTGTCCGTTTGGGGAGATTGGCCTTCACTTCCTGCCCCATAGCCAAACAGGAAGTGATCGAAAAAGTAGGCAAATTAAGGGCCCCCCCAAGTCCCCCCCCACAGAACTTGTGTGTGTCCCCTGAAAATTCCTGGGTGGGTCATAAAAAAACAGGGTGTGGCCTTGACAGGAAGGGTGGGTCATTTTTCTATTAGGGGGGTGCCAAAATTTGGTCAGGCCTAGGGAAGCACAAAACCTAAATCTCCTACTGCACATTAGGGCTTATTTAGACAGGATCCAATTTACAGCATGTTTTTAGATTGTGGGAGGAAACCCGCACAGGGAGAACATGCAAACTCCAGGCAGATAGTGTCACGGGTGGGATTCGAACCAGCAACCCTTTTGCTGCTAGGTGAACATGCTACACACTACGCTACTGTGCTGAACGAACATGATTGCAGCTGAAAGCATGAGATGTTTTTTTTTTTTACCAATTACATGCTTTCCAGCCTGGAGGACAGATGTGGGGTCTAATTGACCCCGCCTTTCTCTATAAAGAGGACCTGTCACACACTAGTCCTATTACAAGGGATGTTTACATTCCTTGTAATAGGAAGAAAAGTGAAAAAGAATACAAACAAAGGGACAAACAAGTGCAAAAATTAAAATATTAAGTAAAAAAATAAAATAACAAAGGAATTTAAATGCTCCTGTCCCTAGTAGCTCGCACTCAGAAGCGAACACGCATGCAAGTCCCACCCACATATGTAAACATCCTTCAAACCCCACATGTGAGGTATCATAGCGTGCGTTAGAGCGAGAGCAATAATGTTAGCACTAGACCTCCTCTGTAACTCAAAAGTGGTAACCTGAGAAAAAAAGTCAAGCGTTGCCTATGGAGATTTTTAATAACGAAGTTTAGCGCCATTCCATGAGTGTGCGCAATATGAAAGCGTGACAAGTTAGGTATCTATTTACTCGGGGAACATCATCTTTTACCTTATCCCTAAAAATTGGCCTAGCTTTACTGCTTTCTTATTTTGTCATTCATGAAACAGGTTTTTTTTTGGAAAGCCAAAAAAAAAAAAAAACGTTAGAAAATTTTTGGCACAAATACTGTTGGAAATGTGTCCGAAAAAATGGCCGCCACTTTATTCCCTAGGGTGTTTGTTAATAAAATATATATAATGTTTGGGGGTCCTGAGTAAGTTTCAAGGAAGAAAATATAATTGTTACATGAAGGAGAGAAGTGCCAGAATAGGCGCGGTATGGAAGTGGTTAAAGTGCACCAATAAAAGTGAAAAATTCCTTGAAATTTCGTACCATGGGGGGGGGGAGGCAATTAGGGGCGCCATCAGGAATTATGGGGCCCCTTACACAGCTTCAGGCATGGGCCCCCTGGAGCAGAGAATAGGGGGGGGGGGTGCCGCCTGATATTAAGAAGGGGGGGGGGCTGCCGCAATTTGATAAGCGGGGGGTTCCTTTACTAAAAAATACATATAGAAAAATATATATTAAAAAGGGTGGTAGCCATCCGGGGGCCCTGGGGACCACTGGGCCCTTTAATAAAAAGAAACTTCTGGGCTCTTTAATGAAAAATAAATTACAATATCTACATATATAAAATAATAAAAAAGGGGGTTGCCTTGGGAGCTCTGGGCCCTTTAATAAAAAATAACTACCAAAAATCTAAAAAAAAAATAACATTGGGTGGGAGCTGTGGTGGCTCAACGTGAATGGCACTGCGCTGACAAGCCGTTCACCTCTGCAGCCAAGGGTTCGGATCCCGGTCTCGGCTACATATGAATTGAGTTTGGTGGTGTCAGCCCGGCTCCCGGTGGGTGTGCTATGCAAGGTACGCCTGTGCTTAGTATGCCCACCCCCCCCCCCCCCACAAAAAAAACACCACACTTGCACACACTTTGGCCATGAGGTCTCCTAAAATAAAGGGAGGTGAAGGACCTACAGGGCTGGCTGGGTGGGCTACACTCCTTCATAGGGGGAGTCCCTCTGTCCCATTGGGCTCCCAAGTGTAGCAGGTGGGGTGAGGCCCCCCTCACACCCACCATTGCCACCGGGGGCATGGAGAAGGATGGCGATTGCAAGTCCAGCTCCTCTCTCTCGACTTCACGCACAAAATACACTTTAAAAAAGAAATTAAAGTAAAAAGTAACAAACCTGGGGAAAATGTTTATAACATTTTTAGAAGCAAAATGGGGCCCTCTGGGAGCTTTCAAAATTATATTATATATATATATGTTTAAAAAATAACCAAAAAATATATCATATGTTTTTTTTTTTTTGATTTTTTTTGTAAAGGTGGGGGGTTGTCATCTGGAGCCCTGGGGATCTCCGGGCCACTGGGGACCAGGCCACTGGGGACCTCCAGACCCCTAAACCAAAACATTGGCCCTTTAATAACAAAAAATTTGGGGGGTTGCCACCCGGGGCCCTGGGGACCTCCAGACTGCTAAAAAATATTAAATTCCAAAAATTGGCCCTTTAATAAAAAATCCTACAAAAACCAACTAACAAATATATATACAAAAAAAAAAAGAGGGGGGTTACCATCTGGGGCGCTGGGGGGCCTCCAGGCATCTGGGCACCTCCGGACCCCCGGGCCCCTTACAGGTGTACAGGGCCGCCATCATGAATTTTGGGGCCCCTTACACAGCTTCAGGCATGGGCCCCCTGGAGCAGAGAACCGGGGGGGGGGTGCTGCCGCATGAAATTGAGAAGCGGGGGGGGGGGGGGGGTGGTGCCACAAATTGAGGAGCGGAGGGGGCCCTTTACAAAAATTTTGACAGAAATAAGAAATAAAGAAAAATATATATAAAAAAGGGGGGTAGCCATCCGGGGCCCTGGGGACCTCTGTGCTCTTTATAAAATATAAAATAAAAAAGAGAGAAAATACATATATATATATTTTTTAAATATAACATTTATCGAAAAAAAGTAAAAAAACAAGGGGGTAGCCTTCCAGGGCCCTGGGGACCTCTGGGCCCTTTCCTTAAAAAAAAAAAAAAAAATATATTAAAAAAATATATATATTTTTTAAAATATATATATTTTATTTTAAAAAAAGGGCTTGCCATCTGGGGCCCTTAGTGGCCTCCGGGCCCCTGGGGACCTTCGGAGCCCTTAAACAAAAAAAAAAAAAAAAATTGTTTTTTTTTGTTTTAGGGTGGTTCCCATCCGGGCCCCTGGGGGCCCCTGGGGACCCCCGGGCGGTGTAATGCCTGTACCCCCCTAATGGCGGCCCTGCAGGTGTACTGCCTGTACCCCCCTGGGTGTAATGTCAGCATGTGAAAAATGACATTCTGAAGGAAAAAAGCCATTTAAAACTGACTCGCGGCAATAATGAATTGTCAGCTCTTGGAATTTGCAGGAGAATTCATTCATTAAAAACACCAAAAAAAAAGCGTGGGGGTCCCCCCAAATTCAATAACCAGACCCTTTAGGTCTGGTATGGATATTAAGGGGAACCCCGCCATCAATTTTTAAAAAAAATGACGTGGGGTTCCCCCCAAATATCCATAACCAGACCCTTCGGGTCTGGTGTGGAATTTAAGGGGAACTCCACTCCAAATAAAAAAAAAAATGGCGTGGAGTCCCCCCTAAAATCCACACCAGACCCCTTATCCGAGCACGTTGACCTGGCCGGCCGCAGAAAAGAGGGGGGGACAGAGCGCGGCCCCCCCCCTCTCCTGAACCGCACCAGGCCACATGCCCTCAACATTGGGAGGGTGTTTTGGGGTGCCCCCCAAAACACCTTGTCCCCATGTTGATGAGGACAAGGGTCTCTTCCCCACAACCCTTGCCCGGTGGTTGTGGGGGTCTGCGGGCAGGAGGCTTATCGAAATCTGGAAGACCCCTTTAACAAAGGGGCCCCCCAGATCCCGGCCCCCCCCCTGTGTGAAATGGTAATGGGGTACCTTGTACCTCTACCATTTCACGAGAAAAAAAAAAGTGTCAGTGTAAAAAAAGACAAGAGCCGGTTTTTGACAAGTCCTTTATTATCTTCTTTCTTCTTTCCTTCGGGTTTCTTCTTCCTCCTCCTTCTTCTTCCTCTGCTTCTGTCTTGGGTCTTCTATTCCCGCATCTTGCCTGGCGTGTTCTTCCATCTTCTGTTCCTCCCGCTGTCCTTCTCGTCCGCATCTTCTTCTCCTTCTTCTTCTTTGCCGGAGCGGCCGCTTCCAATTGAAATCCCCGCTGTCTGCCGGACCACGCCCCCCCTCTGACGCCTCGGGCAAGCTCTTAGGAGTGTGCTGCCAGTGCGTCAGAGGGGGGCGTGGTCACATGTCAGAGGGCGGCCAATTCAATTCGAAGCTCGTGCGCGGCTTTTTCTTTGCCAGAGTCGCCGCTTCCAATTGAATTGCCCGCTTTCTGGAACATGTGACCACGCCCCCCTCTGACGCACTGGCACCACACGGGGACTTTCCTAAGAGCTTGCCCGTGGCGTCAGAGGGGGGGCGTGGTCCGGCAGACAGCGGGGATTTCAATTGGAAGCGGCGCCTCCGGCGAAGAAGAACAAGAAGAAGATGCGGACGAGAAGGACAGCGGAGGAAAAGAAGATGGAAGAACACGCCGGGCAAGATGCGGGAATAGAAGACCCAAGACAGAAGCAGAGGAAGAAGAAGGAGGAGGAAGAAGAAACCCGAAGGAAAGAAGAAAGAAGATAATAAAGGACTTGTCAAAAACCGGCTCTTGTCTTTTTTAACCCTTACATTTTTTTTACTCGTGAAATGGTAGAGGTACAAGGTACCCCATTACCATTTCACACAGGGGGGGGGCCGGGATCTGGGGGGCCCCTTTGTTAAAGGGGTCTTCCAGATTTCGATAAGCCTCCTGCCCGCAGACCCCCACAACCACCGGGCAAGGGTTGTGGGGAAGAGACCCTTGTCCTCATCAACATGGGGACAAGGTGTTTTGGGGGGCACCCCAAAACACCCTCCCAATGTTGAGGGCATGTGGCCTGGTGCGGTTCAGGAGAGGGGGGGGGCCGCGCTCTGTCCCCCCCTCTTTTCTGCGGCCGGCCAGGTCAACGTGCTCGGATAAGGGGTCTGGTGTGGATTTTAGGGGGGACTCCACGCCATTTTTTTTTTTTTGGGGTGGAGTTCCCCTTAAATTCCACACCAGACCTGAAGGGTCTGGTTATGGATATTTGGGGGGAACCCCACGTCATTTTTTTTAAAATTGACGGCGGGGTTCCCCTTAATATCCATACCAGACCTAAAGGGTCTGGTTATTGAATTTGGGGGGACCCCCACGTCATTTGAATAATTATTTTTAAAATTCGTACCATGGGGGGGGGAATGTCAGCAGGTGAATAAAATGCACTTTTCCTGCGGTTAGAAATATGTCTTTTGCACAAAATGACATTCTGAAAAAAAAAAAAAAAAAAAAAGCCATTTAAAACTGACTCGCGGCAATAATGAATTGTCAGCTCTGGAAATTGCAGGAGAATTCATTCATTAAAAAAAGGGAAAAAAAAAGCGTGGGGGTCCCCCCAAATTCAATAACCAGACCCTTTAGGTCTGGTATGGATATTAAGGGGAACCCCGCCGTCAATTTAAAAAAAATGACGTGGGGTTCCCCCCAAATATCCATAACCAGACCCTTCGGGTCTGGTGTGGAATTTAAGGGGAACTCCACCCCAAATTAAAAAAAAAATGGCGTGGAGTCCCCCCTAAAATCCACACCAGACCCCTTATCCGAGCACGTTGACCTGGCTGGCCGCAGAAAAGAGGGGGGGACAGAGCGCGGCCCCCCCCTCTCCTGAACCGCACCAGGCCACATGCCCTCAACATTGGGAGGGTGTTTTGGGGTGCCCCCCAAAACACCTTGTCCCCATGTTGATGAGGACAAGGGTCTCTTCCCCACAACCCTTGCCCGGTGGTTGTGGGGGTCTGCGGGCAGGAGGCTTATCGAAATCTGGAAGACCCCTTTAACAAAGGGGCCCCCCAGATCCCGGCCCCCCCCCTGTGTGAAATGGTAATGGGGTACCTTGTACCTCTACCATTTCACGAGTAAAAAAAATGTAAAGGGTTAAAAAAGACAAGAGCCGGTTTTTGACAAGTCCTTTATTATCTTCTTTCTTCTTTCCTTCGGGTTTCTTCTTCCTCCTCCTTCTTCTTCCTCTGCTTCTGTCTTGGGTCTTCTATTCCCGCATCTTGCCCGGCGTGTTCTTCCATCTTCTTCCGCTGTCCTTCTCGTCCGCATCTTCTCCTTCTTCTTCTTCGCCGGAGCGGCCGCTTCCAATTGAAATCCCCGCTGTCTGCCGGACCACGCCCCCCCTCTGACGCCACGGGCAAGCTCTTAGGAAAGTCCCCGTGTGGTGCCAGTGCGTCAGAGGGGGGCGTGGTCACATGTTCCAGAAAGCGGGCAATTCAATTGGAAGCGGCGACTCTGGCAAAGAAAAAGCCGCGCACGAGCTTCAAATTGAATTGGCCGCCCTCTGACATGTGACCACGCCCCCCTCTGACGCACTGGCAGCACACTCCTAAGAGCTTGCCCGTGGCGTCAGAGGGGGGGGGGGCGTGGTCCGGCAGACAGCGGGGATTTCAATTGGAAGCGGCGCTCCGGCGAAGAAGAAGAAGAAGGAGAAGATGCGGACGAGAAGGACAGCGGGAGGAACAGAAGATGGAAGAACACGCCGGGCAAGATGCGGGAATAGAAGACCCAAGACAGAAGCAGAGGAAGAAGAAGGAGGAGGAAGAAGAAACCCGAAGAAAAGAAGAAAGAAGATAATAAAGGACTTGTCAAAAACCGGCTCTTGTCTTTTTTAACCCTTTACATTTTTTTTCTCGTGAAATGGTAGAGGTACAAGGTACCCCATTACCATTTCACACAGGGGGGGGCCGGGATCTGGGGGGCCCCTTTGTTAAAGGGGTCTTCCAGATTTCGATAAGCCTCCTGCCCGCAGACCCCCACAACCACCGGGCAAGGGTTGTGGGGAAGAGACCCTTGTCCTCATCAACATGGGGACAAGGTGTTTTGGGGGGCACCCCAAAACACCCTCCCAATGTTGAGGGCATGTGGCCTGGTGCGGTTCAGGAGAGGGGGGGGGCCGCGCTCTGTCCCCCCCTCTTTTCTGCGGCCGGCCAGGTCAACGTGCTCGGATAAGAGGGTCTGGTGTGGATTTTAGGGGGGACTCCACGCCATTTTTTTTTAAATTTGGAGTGGAGTTCCCCTTAAATTCCACACCAGACCCGAAGGGTCTGGTTATGGATATTTGGGGGGAACCCCACGTCATTTTTTTTTTAAATTGATGGCGGGGTTCCCCTTAATATCCATACCAGACCTAAAGGGTCTGGTTATTGAATTTGGGGGGACCCCCACGCTTTTTTTTTCCTTTTTTTAATGAATGAATTCTCCTGCAATTGCCGGGAGCCGACAATTCATTATTGCCGCGAGTCAGTTTTAAATGGCTTTTTTGCTTTGAAAAATGACATTTTGTGCAGAGACAGTTCTAACCACGGGAAACATGCGCTTTTTCACATGCTGACATTAGAGCCCCCCATAGTACGAAATTTAAAGGAAAATTACACTTTTATTATTGCACTTTTAGCATTATTAAAATCACTGCTCCCGAAAAAACGGCCGTTTTAAAAAATAAAAAAAGCATTGGTACATGTCCCCTGGGGCAGGACTGAGGTCCCCAAACACTTTTTAGGACAAAACTTGCAGATTAGCCATTAAAATTCACTATTAAGATTTCCCCCCATAGACTTATACAGGGAGTTCGGCGGCGGCTTTACTTATCAATTGCATCGCGCTGCTGCTGCCGCCGGTTCATGCGCCTAATTAGGGCTTCATCCAGCGCACTAATTAAGGCATGTACCGGCGCAGCGCAGATTCATTATTAAATCAGCCCCCTAATGTACCACCAGCCACAGATTACAAGGTTGTTTGTTGTCAGGTGAACGACTGTGGCCGTGCTAATTTTTGGGGCCTGTAATGGTCGACACTTACTTCTGTATCTGGTGAATGCCTAATGTACCACCAGCCACAAAATACAAGGTTGTTTGCTGTCAGGTGACGCCTGTGGGCTAATTTTTGGGGCTTGTAATGGCCGGCACTTACTTATGTATCCGGTTTTTCACTTAATACTTCTGGTAGGTCAGTGTCCATGTTGTGGGACTATTTGTGCACAGCTGGTAAGAATTTTGTGGCTGCAAATATGACCTGCAGGTTTTTAATATTCGCCTGCCATTAAAGTCAATGGGGCCTGCCACGAACTTGCTGTTCGCACACATTTGCGAAATTCACTGGTCTCATGCTTTTAGCCGCGATTGCGGCTTTGTTTACATTCCGGTACATATGCTGATATGGGTGGTATACTGTGCTCATTAGTTCTCATTGCTGAAAACTTTTCACTAAAAACTACAAGCACAAGTATGAATCACAAGGCTCTGATGATAACCATTGATGAGGAAGCCAATTATTATTTAACCCCTAAGAAGTTACATTTGCTATTGTTGAGTCTTGTTTTTCATCATCTTTTAAAATCTTCAGTTGTTTTGGTTGGAGATGTCATGCCTTATCAGGTTGCTTGCCACTTGCTGATCCACTGTTAATGCCAACACATGAAATACATCAGCCAAGAATATTATTTTATTATGCTAGAAGGAAACTTATTTGAGCTGAATAGCCCCCTGTGATGTCTTATCCAATTAGTACAGCTAATAATCATGACTTCTTCAGTATTCATTCTTAGGCACTGCTGATACAGAGTTAATATGATTTACTGTGTTATTACCTAGAAAAGAATAGTATTATTATTATTACTACTGCTGTGATTGATTATTCTCATATGATTATGAAAGAAGTAACCATAGCTCAAATGAGTTCAAATATAATAGCACATAAATGTAGTCGAAGTGTATTTAAGTATCATATCAGTTCAAGTGTATTCAAGTCATTAATGTTTATTGGCAGTACTCCTATATTTCCATGGGTATCTTAACTTAAAGTGAAATTAAATTTTTTGTTGTTGTTTTAAAATAACAAACATGTTATACTTACCTGCTGTGTGCAGTGATTCTTGGGTCCCTCGTCGCTGCTCCTGGCCCTTCTCTCCTGTCAATTGCCCCCACAGCAAGCAGCCTGCTATGGGGGCAACCAAGCCAAGCTGCTGCTCTCTGAATTCATTCAGAGCTGTGGCTCACCCCCACCCCCCTCTCTCCTTATTGGCTTACTGACTTTGATTGAGCCAATAGCGCCCTCTGTTGTTTCAGCCAATGAGGAGGGACAGTCCCAGACAGCTGAGACTCTTGTGCAACATCGCTGGATCGAGATTGCGGCTCAGGTAAGCATTAGGGGGGCTGCTGCACACTGAAAGTTGTATATCCTAATGCATAGAATGCATTAAAATAAAAAAAACTTCTGCCTTTAGAACCACTTTAACCACTTGCCTACTGTGCACCTACACCCCCTTCCTGCCCAGACAAAATGTTAGCTTCCGGCACTGCGTCGCTTTAACTGAAAATTGCGCGGTCGTGCGATGTGGCTCCCAACAAAATTGACGTCCTTTTTTTCCCCCCACAAATAGAGCTTTCTTTTGGTGGTATTTGATCGCCCATGCTATTTTTTTTTGCACTATAAACAAAAAAAGAGCGACAATTTTGAAAAAAGACACAATATTTTTTGCTATAATAAATAACCCATTTAAAAAAAAAAAAAAAAACATGTTTTATCTCAGTTTAGGCAGATACGTATTCTTCTACATATTTTTGGTAAAAAAAAATCGCAATAACCGTATAGTGACTGGTTTGCGCAAAAGTTATATTGCCTACAAAATAGGGGACATAATTATGATTTATTTTTTATTTATTTTTTACTAGGCATGGCAGCGATCTGCGATTTTTTTTTCGGGACTGGGACATTATAGCGGACACATCGGACACTTTTGACACATTTTTGGGACCATTTACATTTATACAGTGAACAATGCTATAAATATGCATTGATAACTGTATACATGTAACTGGCAGGGAAGGGGTTAACCACTAGGGGCGGGGAAGGGGTTAAATGTGTATCCTAGGTGTGTTCTAACTGTAGGGGGAGGGGGGGTGACTGGGAGAGGTGACCGATTGTGTCCCTATGTACAAGGGACACAATCGGTCTCCTCTCTCCCTGACAGGGACGTGGAGCTCTGTGTTTACACACAGAGCTCCACGTCCCAGCTCAATTGTCGGCAATCGCGTGTGCCCGGCTCCCCTAGCCCCTAGCCGCTAGCCCCTAGCCCCTAGCCGATTTAAATGACATGACGTCATATGATATGACGTCAAGTGGTTAAATAAAAGTTGCCTTTCCATGAAAAGGATTTAAATTTTCTTCATGATTTCTAATGAACCGATGTCTGCTTAAACGTGATTGGTGGGTACAAATAGTTACATCCTTGAAAGGACTCTAACCTGTTGCAAAAAGACAGTACATGAGCAATAAACTTTTTCCTTCCCTCTTGTTGGTAAGAAGATAAGGAGATTGAGCAGTAATTTCCAGCCTTTAGACACCTTTTTTTTTTGCAATAACAAGGCCAGTTAACAGCTGGGAATGCTCATTGTTACTCCAAGGTAGTTCCAAATTACCTAATCTCTACCTGAGGGTGACACTGATAAATTTGACTGATTCATGAACATAACATTGTAGATCATGGAGCTCTATCATACAACAAGGGTGCCACTATTCTAATGTGTTTGTAAGCACTAGGTTTGTGAGGAACACAAAAATCTGCGGTGTGATGATGCGCATATTTTTTCCACTGACCAGATAGGTGGCACAGGAAGTTGAAAAGCTGCATTAAGAACAGTGAAGTCACTATGCTGGCTATGCAGTGTTGGAGGGGTGTACAAAACTGCCTTTCAAGTATCTTGGCAGGTAAAGCAGTTCTCATACATGCTTTTCAGTAAAGTTCCACGTTAAAGGATAAGTTCACTTTTGGAATGTGTTACATGGGTACACCAGTATTTATGGTCGAACATATAATATGTTCCAGCTCCTGCCTCCTCCCCCAATCCCCCCCTGAGACAGTGGGTTGGGAATCTTCAACCTACATCTACTGGCAGAATTTAAAAACAGCAGGGCCATGTGGGGCTCCACCCACATGGCCATGTCATTCATTCACAGTGTTCTGTGAACTAATAAACTACCACTACTGTCAGTCTCCAACACTGACGGTTTGTAGTTCTCAATGAACTGCAAGGGTGCTGGCTATTACAGGCTAACCACTTAAGACCTGGACCAATATGCAGGTTAAGGACCTTGCACCTGTTTGCAATTTGGCACTGTGTTGCTTTAACTGACAATTGCGCAGTCGTGCGACGTGGCTCCCAAACAAAATTGGTGTCCCTTTTTTCCCCACAAATAGAGCTTTCTTTTGGTGGTATTTGATTACATCTGCGGTTTTTATTTTTTGCGCTATAAACAAAAATAGAGCGACAATTTTGAAAAAAATGCAATATTTTTTACTTTTTGCTATAATAAATATCCCCCCAAAAAAATATAAAAAAAAAGTTTTTTTTTCCCCAGTTTAGGCCTATACGTATTCTTCTACCTGTTTTTGGTATAAAAAAAAAAACGCGCTAAGCGTTTAACGATTGGTTTGCGCAAAATTTATAGCGTTTACAAAATAGGAAATAGTTTTATGGTATTTTTATTAATCATTTTTTTTTTACTACTAATGGCAGCGATCAGCGTTTTCATGACTGCGACATTATGGCGGACACATCGAACAATTTTGACACATTTTTGGGACCATTGTCATTTTCAAAGCAAAAAGTGCTACAAAAAATGCATTGATTACTGTGAAAATTACAATTTCAGTTTAGGAGTTAACCACTAGGGGGCTCTCTAGGGGTTAAGTGTGACCTCATATGTGTTTCTAACTGTAGGGGGGCGGGGCTGGACTTGTGACGTCATTGATCGTCTTTCCCTATATCAGGGAACAGACGACCAATGACACTGCCACTGTGAAAAACGGGAAGGTTTGTTTACACACACCTCTCCCCATTCTTCAGCTCCTGTGACTGATCGCGGGACACTGGCAGCGATCAGGTCCACGGGTCCCGCGGGCGCGGTCACAGGGCTTCAACCCACGGCTGGGCTCTTAATCGCGACGTACATGTACGTACATGTACATGCTATTAATTCCACTTTTTGTGTCTACTTGAACATAGTACGAGTTTGTCTTGTAGACTGTTGTAGGCTGTTGCCGGTCAGACTGAGGTGGGATGGAATCACTGTTTATGTTATGCATGTCTCTCCCATTGTGTGCCTCCTGGGTGTGAATTTCCATTATTAATTCTGTTAATTGAGTCACCTGTTTTTCCTGTCTGTTTTTCCTGTTTCTTGACAATTTGTCTAACTCTTGAATGAATGAATGAATGAATGAATGAAAAACTTATATAGCGCGGCACATGCGAAGTAAATCGCCTCTGGGCGCTTGTTGTTCCTGTCTCCTTTGAAATCAAAAGAGATGAGTCTTGATCTTTCTCCTGAAGGCTAAGTGGTTCTCCTCCAACCGAATGCTGGTTGGTAAAGCGTTCCATAGTCTGGGGCCTTGGACAGCGAATCTTCTGTCTCCTTTGGACTTGTATCTGTCTTTCGGTATCTGGAGCAGATTTTGATTAGTGGATCGCAGAACGCGATTGGGGTTATGAGCTTTTATTTTTTCGCATAGATAATGGGGTTCCTACATGATGGGATTAGCCTTGTGTCAACTCTACCTTGTTATGTAACCATTGTGTGATGTTTTAGGTAAATATTTTTTTTTGTTCATGTGGTGGCTGATCTACTTTTGAAGTGTATAAAAACCTTTATTTCTGTTCAATAAACAGTCATTCCTTTGGTTCTACCTCAACATATTGTCTGTGTATAATGCTTGGGGTAAAAAGGTTGGTATTAGCTCTTAGTCTGCTGAAAGGGTTTGGAGAGCAGGAGGCACTGTTCGGCAGAAGCATCTAAGCAGGATGCCAGGCGTTCTGTCACAGCTCTCATAGTCAATTGCTAATTTCTGCCATTCAGTAAGACCCCTTTCACACTGAGGAGTTTTTCAGGTGGTACAGCGCTAAAAATAGCGCTGCTATACAGCCTGAAAAACTCCTTTACTGCATACTCAATGTGAAAGCCTGAGGGCTTTCACACTGAGGCGATGCGCTGGCGGGAGAAAAAAAAATCTCCTGTCAGCAGCATCTTTGGAGCAGTTAGAGGAGCGGCGTGTATACCGCTCCTTCCCATTTAAAACATTGGGAAACCTCTGCAGAGGCGCAATGCGGGCAGTATTAACCCTTTATCGGCCGCTAGCGGGGGTTAATACTGCCCTGCTAGCGGCCGATTCCCTCGGCAATTCCTGGGGTGTAGCGCCGCTATTTTTAGCGGCGATATATCGCCACCGTGGCTCCCGCCCCAGTGTGAAAGGGGCCTAACTGCCTGTATGTACTAATAGTCTGCAGGAGAATCCAGGCATTGCACCTGTGTTCTGCTGATCACGGGTGCAATGCCTTACAAGCTGCAGTATAATTAAATAATAAATGCAAATTTTTTATTAAAGGTGAACATACATGGTAAAGGCAATTATGCCTTTTAAAATCAGCAAAATAGTTTACTTAGCATCATGTCAGACGGATAATTGCTAGAAATAAAGATGCCCCATGGCTATTTAATAGGTACAGTTATTGTATACCAGCATCTTTCTTACAGACAAAACCAGCATCAGTTGAAAAACAATTCATTCTAAGGATGTGCTTACTTAGACAGAATTAGAATAATGGATGCAGACTGAGCATTAGATGTTTACTTCAAAGATTTAAATAGGTACAGTATGTTTTCAGCTGTCAGCTCTCCAAACTAGTGTTGATCCTTTGAACCAGTCATTATTTGACTTCATGGGTGGAATAGGTTTCATTCTTAATGGCCTCTGTTGTCATTCTTGGCATTCCATGTAAGGGAATATTCTTTAAATTATGTTTTGTTCCATATTTATACACAGTTCCCATGGACATGTTTAAAGTAAATAAATCCAAGACAGACATAAACCAAATTTATAATACTGCAAATTCATAATATTATCACCAGCTTCCTGTCAAAAAAATAATGAGCAGTTTTTTTTTTTATCTTCATCCCCCTCCAAATCACTTGATTGTGACCTTTTTTAAATTATACATACTTTCATTCCTGAAGCCTTCTGGTCTATCCAGTAATATCATGGCTCCTTAATTTGCAACAAAGGCCTTGCCTAATAATGTGTGAGCACTGTTTAACCAGTTCAGGACCTTGCATATACTGTGGCAGGGTGGCCTGGCTGTGGAAAACAATTTACTGGTACAATGTTCACTCCCCTCGCCATCCCAGTGGCGATCAGATTTGTTTCAGAACTGATCAGTCTACAGGCTCAGACCAATGATTTCTTACCTGGACCTGTTGATTGGTTCTGACGAATGACAGACTGTCTTCTGCCTGTGTTATTTAAACACAGGCAGAGGAAGTGATGTCATCTCCCTTCATGGAGCCCTTTTTGGTTCCAGCATCAAGGATAAGACATCTACTGTAAGTACACCAACACTACACTAACACCAGTACAAATAGGCACACTTTTAACCCCCTGATTGCCCCCCCCCCCCCGTTAACCCTTTCACTCCCTGTCACATTGTTACCAAGTGCAGTTTACAGATTTTTCACCGATCACTGCATTGGTATCACTTCTGACACTAAACAGCGTTAGGACAGTTAGTGACAGTTAGTGGTAGGCCCAGGCAGGTTTAGAGTATCCCCATATAGGATAACCTTGATCACCCCCAAGTTCGCCCTTTCACCCCCTACTACAGTGTTACTAGTATAGTGTACACATTTTTTTTTTATTGCTGTATTAGTGTCAGGTGTGACGCTAGTTAGCTAGTTTGTATCATTGTTATTCTTGTATGGCGTCAGGATACTCGCCATATATTTTCCTTAATAAAGGTTTAACCCCTTGATAACACCTTCAGTTAACAAGCATTTTTTTAATGCCATGGAAAAAAACTACGTTTTTCTTGATATGATTCTTGTCAAGCCTGCCTTGCATACACATGACCGTGAAAAAAAAAATGCTTGAGCAAAGCACGGTAATGTACAACATACGATGGCACTATAAAGGGGAAGTTTCATTTGAATGCGCCACCCTTTGGGCTGATTATGCAAATTACTTTTCTCATAACTTGCTTCTGAGCATGCACGTTTTTTTCCCCGTCTTTAAAGCCTACACGCGACCGTTTTTACGACGTGAAAAAACGACGAGACAAAATAGAGCAGGTTCTAAATTTTTAATGGCCATTTTTCTCGTCGAGAAAAATGCTCTGGAATCTATACACAATCGTTTTTAATGACCAATTTAAAAAAAAAAAAATTTCTCATCATGAAAAATGGTCGTGTGTAGGCGGCATTACACTCCCTGTTACTGTGTCATTAGTATAGTGTATAGATCTATTTTCTGAAACACTGTATTATGCCCTGTACACACGATCGGTTCATCCGATGAAAACGGTCTGATGGATTTTTTCATCAGATATCTGAAGAAGATGACTTTCATCAGTCTTGCCTACACACCATCAGTTAAAAAAACGATCGTGTCAGAACGTGGTGACGTAAAACACAATGACGTGCTGAGAAAAATGAAGTTCAATGCTTCCGAGCATGCGTCAACTTGATTCTGAGCATGCGTGGATTTTTAACCGATGGACGTGCCCACAGACGATCTGTTTTTTCTATCGTTTTTTTTATCCATCAGATAATTTTAAAACAAGTTCCTAGTTTTTTCACCGATGGATAAAAAACCGATGGGGCCCACACACGATCAGTTCGTCTGATGAAAACGGTCCATCAGACCGTTTTCATCAGACGAACCGATCGTGTGTATGCGGCATTAGTGTCACGAGTGACATCAGTTAGGAGTTAGCATTAGTTAGCATCAGATTTTAACCCTTTGATTGCCAGTAATGCTAAAACACATGCACACACAATACACATCCCTTACTAGTATAGTGTCTGAAAGGATCAATATCTTTGATCCGATCAGATCTATACTAGCATCCCCAGTAGTATAGTGTTCCCAATAACACAGCAATAGCAGGATTAGCCCATACACCTGCCAGCACCTGCGTTTAGCCCCTCCGCCCAGCCCAGCTCAGCCCACCTAAAGTGCAGTATCAAAAGATCACTGTCACTTTACAAAACACAGCACACAAAACTGCAGTGTTTGCAGAGTCACACCTAATCCCTACTAGCACTAACAGTTCATTTTTTATGTAGCAATTCAAGCACTCTCTGGCAACCAGGTGCATTTTTACCTGTGAGTCACACTAGCTGTACCTGTAAATTTAGTGGTCAAAATGTGAAATGAAAGGTACACTAGTGAAGAGGCCTACAGGATACTGAGCATGACAGGTGAGAGCAAACCCAGCACTGCAGTATTAATTGGTGATGTGGCGAGTCCCATAAGTGCAGTTCAAGCTGGTGCCCATAGTGCCATTCCTGATGCGTTTGCAAATCCTGATTGGCAGCCCAACACTTCTGCAGTCCCTGTACTTCCCCCATTCACTGGCCAATCCTGAATTCAGGTGGAAACAGCAGATTTTTACTTCCCTTGACTATTACAAGCTGTTTTTCACAGAAGATCTGTACAGATCTATTGTGGACAAATACAATTTATATACTGGTCAATTTATAGCCGCAAATCCAAATTTGACCCTTGCCAGAGAATTTGGCTGGATACCTATAACAGTTCACAAATTTAAGTCCTTTCTGGGCCTATCCCTCCTCACAGGCATTACTAAAAAAGAGTGAGTTGCGGCCATATTGGTCCACTGACCCAGTTCACTGTATGCCTGTGTTCTCTGCTGCCATGGCCAGCACTCGATACGAGCAAATCTTGCAGTTCATGCACTTCAACGACAATGAACCCTGTCATCCTCAGAATATGAATATGATTGGCTCCACAAAATTCGGCCCCTCGTTAACCACTTTAACCAACAATTTGCAGCCTTATTTATTCCCGATCAAGATGTCTGCGTTGATGAGTCCCTGAATAAATTCTCTGTCTGCCTTTTGGTTGAACAGTTTTTCCCCAGCAAGCATGCCAGATAAGGGGTCAAGATATATAAGCTCTGTGACAGGCTATACATATAGGCCCGGATTCACATACATCAGTGCATATTTATGCCGCCGTAGCGTATCTCTTTTACGCTAATGCACCCACTCTGCGCCGACGTAGTTGATGAGTCCCTGAATAAATTCTCTGTCTGCCTTTTGGTTGAACAGTTTTTTCCCAGCAAGCATGCCAGATAAGGGGTCAAGATATATAAGCTCTGTGACAGGCTATACATATAGGCCCGGATTCACATACATCAGTGCATATTTATGCCGCCGTAGCGTATCTCTTTTACGCTAATGCACCCACTCTGTGCCGACGTAGCGTATATTTCGTAGGCGTAAGCCGGCGCAAGTGGAAGTAGGTGGAAATGGGCTGGAAGTGGGCGCGATCCATGTTAATGAAGCATGACCCCATGCAAATGATGTGTCAAGACAAGTATTTAAAATGAGCTGTGCATGTGTTGGGACATGGACGTATCCCCGTGCGTATGCGTACAACCACGTCGGAACAACTGCCTAAGATACGCCGGATCACTGTGTACGCCGTGAACGTAACCTATGCCCAGCCAGACCCACGTCGGCCCATATTCACAGACATCCAACGTACAATATGTAGGATTGTGTTCCCTGGTCCATACCTTTGCATCTATAGGGCCAGATTCACGAACACTTGCGCTGGAGTATTTGGATATGCGCCGCGTAACTGTGCTGATGCGCCGACGTTTCTATGTGCCCGTACCCACCAAACTAGATGCGCCCAATAACGGCTCATTTGCGACCGGCGGAACGTTCCGACGCCAGAGTATCGTCAGCGTTTATTTTCGCTGGGCGCATCAGTCGCGCCCATTGATTTCCCCTGCAAATATGCAAATGAGGGAGATTTCCCAATTCACGAACGGATTAGCACCATACGCTGGCTACATGCGCCGCGCGTATCTGATCCGTCCAGCGCAAAGTTATTTCTACAAAAGGCTGCTTTATCTTTACTCCAGACGGTCACAGGTCAGCAGGAGAGCAGCTACAGCAGCGTTACCGACGATAGGAGCTTGCTGAGCACCCCCACTTGCAAGGACAACACCTCTGTGTGCCAACATGCCAGGGGCACTCGTGGTCCTAGAACTACTGATGGGTCCCCTGGAACCAAGAAGGCGGGCACGTGAGAGGATATACCGCACTCGTATGAACCTCTTTGGCATGGGGGATGAGGAGGTGTATCGCCTCTTCAGATTCAGCCCTGATGCAATACTTGAACTAACCACAACCCTGCAGGATGACATCACCAGCAAGACACACCGATCACAAGCAGTGCAGCCACTGGTGAAGGTCCTGGCAACACTCCATTTCCTTGCAAGTGGATCATTCCAGCGTACAAGTGGAGTGGTGGCTGGGATGTCACAATCCTCCATAAGCAGATGTGTGCACCAGGTTGTCCCTGCAATCCTCAGACGCATGTCCAACCAGTTCATCAGACCCACCACTGAGGAGCTGCGGCAGAAGGCAATGACAGATTTCTACAACATTGCCAGATTCCCACGCACTGTGGGGGCCATTGATTGCACACATGTGGCCCTACAGCCCCCCAGTGCCACAGAGCACATATACCGCAATCGGAAGCATTGGCATTCCATCAACGTACAGGTGATAGCCGATGCCCAACGCCTCATATGGCACGTCCGTGCCAAACACCCCTGGTCCAGCCATGACAGTTTCATATACCGTCAGAGCCCCATCCCAGCAGAATTTAACCAGAACATGTATGGGGACAGCTGGCTGGTTGGTGAGTGACATGGGAGTCAGGCATGACTATCCCCTCCCGTCATGCACAACAGAAATCGCACATGCATGACTAACATTCTCCTGTCTTTTACCTTACAGGTGACTCTGCATATGCATTGGGACCCCATCTAATGACTCCTTTCCGGAACCCCCAAACCAGAGGAGAGAGAAAATACAATGAAGCACACATCAAAACCCGTGCAGTGGTTGAGCAAACATTTGGGCTCCTGAAGTCCCGTTTCCGCTGCCTGGATAAGTCTGGGGGGGCCCTATTGTATTCCCCTACCTTTGTGTGTCAGATCATCGGTGCATGTTGCATACTACATAACTTTGCTATGAAAAAAGGCCTGCATATTGACATACGTGATGACCTGACCCCCGACCCACACAGTCCCCCCCTGCCAGAGGACACCCAGTCTGCTGATGGAAGAGCAGTCAGGAGGGTCCTCGCCGTAGGCATCTTTGGACACTAACCCAAAACATTAATTACACAGACAGTGCACGCGTGTACACCACTGATGTCCCTAGATCACACACACCACATGCACATCGCATTGGATTAGCCCAAGTCCAGCATGTAGGAGTTGGGAGCAGTAACGCCAGCGTCAAGGCCCCAATGATGTCACTGTCCATTCACACACCTTTCACACGTCATTCATACAGCCGTGGGGTTCACTTCACCACCACGGCCGAGGGTGACACCCCTTACTTTCAGGAGTGCCACCCTCTCACATTCACACACCATTCACACTGTCCCCTGCACTCCTGACCGTGTGCAGTACAAAAATAAATTAGAAAGATCATATCCTGATCAATACAAGAAAAATAATCTCATAACCTGAGAAAAAAAAAATAAACTCATGACCTGAGTATGTCAAAAATAATAATATAAAACCAGCAACAAAAAAAAGGCCTCATCGGGGATGCCGGGGGCTTCTTCTGGGGGCCCCTCTCTGGCTCCGCAGCTGCCTGGATGGAGTGGGTGGGGGTGGGGGGGCATCTGGAGGTGGCTGATCCCCAGGTGGGCCACTCCTGGCAGGTGTGGCCTGCGTGCCCTCCAAGGCCCTGGCTATCCGTCCAAGGTATGTGTTCGTCTGGGCCTGCATCCGGAGCTGACGGGTCATCTGGTAATGCTGGGCCCGCCGACTCAGCCTCCCCTGCTCACGGATGGCAGCACTGTTCCCATGGATGGCAGCAGTGTTGGCCTGGACGGCTGCAGTAAGGTGCTGGATATCCCCCTGCACCTCCCCCAAAGTGGTGACCACTGCAGCGCAGTTAGAGCTGACATCCTGCACTGCGTTGCTGAGGTTGGCAACGGAGCCCAGGCTGTCAGACACTTTCTGCAAGTGGTCCGCTATGGCCCCCATTTGTTCTGTCTGTCTGGCGTGATCCCTCGCCAACTGGTCCTGGACACCATCAGACACCCCCCTGGTCTTCTGGGTCGCCTTCCTGGGGCCCGAAGATGGATGTCCTCGGGTGGAAGGTGTCGCCCTTGAGGGGCTTCCAAGGATGGGGGAGGGGACGACAGACGGGCCAGGAGAAGGGGAGGAGACAGACAAGACTAATGAAAAGTCCTGCTCTGCCACAGCAGGATCTTCCACAACCACCTCGGCAGGTGTGGTGTGGCCACTCTCCTCCTCCACAACCTCTTCACCACCCAGTGGCTCGGGCACATGATGGCGTGGGGGGGATGGGGTGGAATGCAGGCTGACAGATGATGGCCCAGCTCCGTCATCTGTGGATGACACAAAGCAGACACATGTTGGTGGTCCCACACACTTGGCACATGTCCCCCCCCCACCCCCCCAAATGCAAAACATCAAATAGGGGATTATAAAACACTTACCTGTCCTTGTGCCTTCCTCCACGGAGTCATAGCCTGCGACCCCCTCCACCTGCTCCCTCTCCAGGCAGCGAGCAACCACCTCCTCCTCTGCGGTCAGGGTGACAGGACATGGGGGACCACCACCTGTGCCCCTCTCATGCCTCCTGATGGAGGCCACCTTGTCCCTCACCTTGCGCCGCAGGTCATTTATTTTCTTTTGTATGTCCCCAGCAGTCCGGGTGGAGTAGCCCAGGACATTGACCCTGGCAGCAATCGACTCCAGGATGCCCTGCTTCCTCTCCCGGCTGGTCTTGCGGCTTTTTTTGCCATGGAGAAATTCATTCTCCGTCTCCATAGCCGAGATAATGACAGAGACCTCCTGGGTATTAAAATTGAGGTTCCTCCTCTCTCTGGGGGTAGCGGGAGCAGCCATTACAGAGCAAAAGTATCTTCCCTGGGGTGGGGGGAAACGGAACTACTTTTGCGCCGGAATGGCGTTTCCGCCAGCGCTTTTAAGCGCCCAGCGGAACGCATTGCGCTGACGTTTCCCAGGAAGTGGTGCCGACGGAAGTTGTGAGCATGCGCACAAGGGGGCGAGGGGAGCCGCACTCACTGCGCATGCTCCGTGGATGATGCGCTGAACGTAAGCCTCTGCGCCGGCCTCCGCCCATCATTTACATATGATCACACCCACTTCCACTTGCGTCGGGTTACGCCAGCGCATTATCGTTACTCTGGCGCAAGTTTACGCGCAACTGCTATGTGAATTACAGGAATTGCGCTGAAAGGGTCTTCAGAGTAACGTAAATGAGAAGCGTTACTCCAGAGGAAAGATACTCTCATCTACCTGAATCTGGCCCATGGGGAATAACTTTACGCCGAACATAAAACTTACGCAAACCGCTGAAATTATGCGCCGGGTGCAAGTACGTTCGTGAATCGGCATATCTCCCTCA
Organism: Rana kukunoris; assembly: GCA_029574335.1. Classification (NCBI taxonomy): domain Eukaryota; kingdom Metazoa; phylum Chordata; class Amphibia; order Anura; family Ranidae; genus Rana; species Rana kukunoris. Next base: position 143,437,032 of record CM056054.1, on the reverse strand, counting down.
TTTGCATATTTAAATAGAAAATCAATGGGAAAGCCACATGCGTCCAGCGTAAATATGCGCCCACTCTACGCCGGCGTAGGCAAGTTATGTCGGTGGGATGAAGCCTACTTTTAGGCGTATCTTCGTTTGTGGGTACGGCGCACAGATACGATGGCGCAAATTTGGACTTACGCTTACGTTGGCGTAAGTGCTTTGTGAATCCGGGCCTAAGTTTCCTGGTTTGAAAAGGGACAATGTAAAAATAAAATAAAAAAGCAAAATAAATTATTTAAAAAATAAAAATAAATTAAAGCACCCCTGTCCCCATGTGCTCGTCTGCAAAGGCGAATGCAAGCATTGATTGTGAATGTCAGATTGAGGGCAGTAATTGTAGCAGTAAATCTAAAGCGGTAACCTGTAAAGGATTTTAAAGTTTTTTTTAAAATGTATGTAGTTTGTTGCTGCTGCATGGGTGTGCGCAATTTTAAAGCATGTCAGTTTTGGTATCTATGTACTCGACATAAGGTCTGCAGGGCTAAAATATTATAATCTTTGATTGTTCAAAGTAATTTTCTAGCAAAAAAGTAGATTTTTTTCATGAAAACAGTGTCAGAAAGGGCTTTGTCTGCAAGTGGTTAGAAGAGTGGGTGATGTGTGGCAGAGGTTTCTAATGACCCTTTTTGGAAAGCTATTTGCTGAAATACATGAAATTAGACACCAAAATACATTCTGCTGCTTCTCCTGAGTATAGGGATTCCACATGTGTGAGACTTTTTGGGAGCCCAGCCAAGTACAGGACCCCCGGAAACCAATCACCCCCTTCAGGATTTTTAAGGGTGTATATTGCTGATTTCACCCCTTACTACCTATTAGGCTGCATACACATGACCAAATACATCTGTTCAAATCGGTCTGACAGATCGATTTGAACAGATTTGTCTGCTGGGCTGTTTTGGTTTGATCACTGTACACACGATCAAACCAAAATCCCCGCCGGCAGACAGTGCGGTGACGTGGCGATGACGTTGACGCCGCCACGTCACCGCACCAGGAAGTAAAACACTTCCGCGCATGCGTCGAATCCATTCGACGCATGTGCGAGCAGATATGTCTGCTGGTTAGCGTACTAACCAGCAGACATGTCGGACGGACGGATTCCCAGCAGACAGATTTTAAAGCATGCTTTAAAATCTGTCAGCTGGCCAAATCGGTCTGTCCGCCCGTACACACGATCGAATCTGTCTGCTGAAACAGTCTGTCAGACCGTTTCCAGCAGATAGATTTGATTGTGTGTAGGCGGCCTTACAGTTTCAGAGGGCATGCAATGCCAAGATAGCACAAGACACCCCCAAATGACCCATTTTTACAAAGTAGATACCCCAAGGTATTTGCTAATAGGCATGGTGAGTATTTTGCAGATCTCATTTATTTTGGAGAATTAAGAAAGGTAAGGATTTTTTTTTTCAATCTTCAAAACTTTGTGACAAAAATTAAGTTCTGCAAAATACTCAACATACCTCTCAGCAAATATCTTGGGGTGTCTACTTTGGGGGGTTGTGTGCTATCTTGGCATTTCATGCCTCTGAAACTGTGATAGCTAATGAGAAAGCCTAAAGGTTAAAAAATGTAACTTCAGTTTAATAGGTGTGTTGCCAGATGCTGGGTTACAACAATATGGAGAAGAAGACATTGCTCTTTATTTGCCTCTCTCCTTCTACTATGATATGAATGTTATGCTGCTCCATCCTCCTCTAGCCAGCAAACTAAACCAAACAAGCCCATTGACTTGTATGCAGAGCACTGAGAATGGGAGTTATCTTTTGAGATGGCAGCCACGTAATGGCTGGACTATAATGCTTACACTACAGTTCCCAAAATGCACTGTGTGGTAGGAGGAGTGGAGGGGAATTGTTATTAAACTGCCTGGGAAATTTTCTCCTCTTGGCACCAAGGGAGTTAGAGAAAGAACACCTCTGTCTGGATATTCACCAGCCACTGGGAGACCATACCAATGGAGACATATCTCTGAGACTGGAGGTGAGGACACTCTGGATCTGTAATGGAGGGATATATATTCCCAATTACGGGATGGGGCATGGGACTGTGCGAATGCAAGTTGGGTACGTTGTATTTGAAAGAAAACAATCAAATATAACATATAAAGATATTGGCTCTGGAACTGCAGGGATCAAACACTACAGACAAAGCTTATATGTATAAAAAATATTTTAATAAATTAGCACATTAAATACAATAAAAAGATTTGTCATGTGAGAGATTGTATTTCACCGTATTGGTGTATATATGAGGTCCGACATGTTTCGCCTGTTCAGGCTTCCTCAGGGACAAATATATAAATATACAATAATCTACAGAAATGAGAAAACAAAAATTATATGGATATAAAGAAGTACAAAAATAAACAGAACCATCTGTGCTAGAGATGATACTATCATCGCCACAAAAACTAGGCATGCCTACATGAATGTCACACGTGCTGTGAAATAATATCACAGAACAAAATTAAGGTATAAATACAGATTACACAAGAAAAATAAAATTATCAAAAAGAAAATTATAATGAGTTATGTCAACAAAGGTGCATTTGGGTATGTCATGTTACGTTGCCATTCCCCGCACATACATATAAATAGAGCACAAGAGCGTACCTCTACGGCGGACACAGACACGGGCCACAGGGAGTCACCGTCACGGACCAGCCAAGATGTATGGCTTGGGGTAGCTATAACAGGGAAAGGTTTGGTGCAAGAATCCTGCAAAGACCGGATGTCCTGCCGTGGAGCATATAAGAGCAAGGATAAATATAATACAGTGATTGCAAGTATATAGTATGACACTAAGTCCTAAGAATCGCATAAATGATTGGATACAATGATGTTCTATAAAGGAGAGAAGGCGGGTTCAAGAAACCCGAACTAGCCAACGTTCTACTAAATAGTACAAATAAAAATATTGTATTAATAGAGAGTGTTATAAATTTAATAGATAGTAATAAGGTATGGTGTATGTGCATCTAAAGAAGCCTACAAGCTTGCTGGTATCTAGGTTAGTTCAGAGAGAGCCAATAAAAGCAGGGATTGAGCCTGGTGATATTACAATAAGCCGAGAAGATTGAACTCTCAGGTACAACATATCAGATATTGAACATATATAGCATGTAAATACTTACATTTAGTAGTTTATACTACAAAAAATGGCTAGCAAGGGCTTCTATGGAGTGAAGATGCACTACAGTATGCTGCTAGGATGGCAGCAGCTTTGCCCAAATGTCAATCTATATTGGGGTATATATGAAAAATAAAATATTTAGATTAGGATGCGTATAGGGATGCTTGGTACTTTGTATACTATAAGTGCCGAATGGGAAAAGGTATATGAAAATGCATATATAGATTGAAAAGTACCTCAGACTGAGTCCCCTAAATGGGGAGGTGATTAGTAGATCCTAGATCATGGGTCTTCAAACTACGGCCCTCCAGTTGTTCAGGAACTACAATTCCCATCATGCCTAGTCATGTCTGTGAATGTCAGAGTTTTACAATGCCTCATGGGATGTGTAGTTCCACAACAGCTGGAGGGCCGTAGTTTGAGGATCCCTGTCCTAGATGATATACTGAGAGGGAGAGCTGCGCTGCAATGGAGCAAACACTGCATAGGATGTATAGAAAGGAAGAAATAGGCACGATAAAACAAACAGTGTATAATAGCACTTGCAGCAGAGTGCGTGTGTCAAGCACTGAATATATAACAGAGCTGATATTCGACTGGCTATCGAATCAAAGAGGTTACCTTAGATAAGCAGTGTGTCTGATCACAGTCTCCCTGTAATGGCCCGAGCAGCTAATGTGTGTTCAATGCGCTCCTAAAATACTCCCCCGACGCTCTGACGTTGCCTACGTCAGATCGTGGGTATGGGCGGGTCCCGTGCAGCAAGGGAGACGTGGGGATAATGTCTCCTATGCAAATTAGGCTATGCTGACGTCGTATTGCTAGGGATGAATGTGAGCCAACACGCCCAGAAGGGCGGGGTAGACCAGCGGCGGAACATCCCAGCAAGGAGACGTGAATACAGCATAGCAATGATAGCACTAAAAGGGATGAGCACAACATCATAGCCTCCGCTATGGTTCAGGGCTAAAAAAGCATCTGGCGATCACCCCTGGGCACCCATAAGGTAGAACAATTGGGTGATGCTGGGGCTCGCACCTTGCTAACCCTATTGGAACGCTCGTGTGACGGGGTGACTAGATGGTAACTGGATGTCAAGAATGTGTGTGGAATGTCTGGATGTATACGTCGAGGGACACGCATGTGAACCCCGTACATGTGAGGATAGCAAGGAGCAGGCATAAAAGCAAAAATGCACTCATGTATCGAAAATGCAGCAAAAATAAATTAACAACAAACATTAATGAAAAATAATGAAAATAAAAAAATTTAAGTAATGAGTATAGAAAATTCAGGCTACAGGGTTCCCAGGTGTGATGACATCAAGGATGCAATGTAATGCATTCTATAGTAATGTCATCACTTATCAAAGGAAAGACTGTTAGTTCCTTTCTTTTTCCTCCATTCTGTAATGGAGGGATTCAGCTGCTGGTGGCACTGTGGCCTCTTTTGGCTGTAGTACCCGTGTCCACCAGCGGGTATTTCCCAGCAGTGTGGAGCAGACAGCACCTCCTATGTTCAGGTGTCACTTGAGGCAAATTACAGGCATTCATATAACTACCCAGCAACTCACACTTTCTAGTTGCCTTGGTATTGTCCTTGCACCCTGACCTGTAAGCCTGTATCCTATGACCTGCACCTGTACCTGAGCCTGTACCCGATTCTATCCAGATCCTGTCCCACCTGTGTTTCTGTACCCTTGTAGCCTGATCTCATCCACCTTCTCCTTCCCCTGTCCTGCCCTTTGTTATCTGCTGATCTTCTGTGTATGACCTTGGCCTGGCTATTGTTTATGATTCTGGTATTTCCCATTTATTGTACATATGTGTCTGCTGTTATTTGTGGTTCTCTGTTGGTTGATTATTTGCACTGTGTCATGTTGGAGGTGGTTGTATTTATATTATTCACTTACCTTAATAAAGCATTATATGTTCACTTACATGTGTTTGGTGTTCCTTTGTTGCTAACCAAGCAGTTCTGATCACACCTGGGACATAACAGTATACCAAGGCCATCTCTGACCAGAAGTGGCTGCACAGGGGAACCATCTCACTTCTGTTTACATTGCTGGAATGAATTCAGATGTAATTTTGTATTATGCGGGGGCGCATGCGCGGCGCGACGCTGATGGGAAGTGCTTAGACACATCTCCTCCACACCCGGACACATTGCGACCGTTTCCCCAGGGCTATACCGCTCGTTTTCACCCAAAATCATCAGCACCCCTGTGGGAATACGAGGTGCATGCCTGGCACCAGCAAGAAGAAAAAACGGAGCCAGCATCGCTCACTGACAAACTTTCTTCTTACAATGGAGCAGAGGACAGGGAAGACCCAAGATGGCGCCTGCAGCAGCATGTGGGGAGAGGATGCAGCCATCTCACACCCTCCCAAAGCCCTGGAAAACTGTGAGTACAACTCCCCCCTCTCCAAGGCTGACCTAGATGAAAGTCTCACAGCAATATTTAACAAACTTGTGGATAAAATAGAAAAAGAAGTGCATAAATCTACTGCTGCACTGTCCCAGGAAATTGCTAGCATAGGAGGCCGCACTGACCTCCTGGAGACAAAGCATGATGAACTCTCCCTAGCACACAATGACTTGAGGAAAGACTATGAAAACCTGGCCGATAATTTTGCCTTTATGCAAGCCCAATTAGAAGATTTGGACAATAGAAATCGCCGCCAAAATATTAGATTGCGCGGTATACCGGAATCCACCACTGATTTACTTCCGGCTGTATCCCAAATTTTCCATGGTCTCCTGCCAGAAAAAACACTTTCTGCCTTTGCCTGTGACAGAATCCACAGGGCCCTCCGCCCCAAACCCCCCCCCCTGAAAAACCCCCCAGGGACATCATCATGTGCATGAAGGACTTTCTAGTCAAAGAAGACATCATGCGTGCTTCCAGAAACAGCCCCAACATCTCCTTTGAGGGAAAACGCATACAAATCTTCCCTGACATCTCTCCAGCCACTTTAGATAGAAGGCGCAGGATGAAAGAGGTTACCACAGTCCTACAATCAGCCAGAATAAGATACAAATGGGGATTTCCCTTTAAGCTGACTGTACCTCACAACGGATCCACCTATACGGTCTACAATGTGATCGAAGGCAAAGAGTTGCTAATCAAGTTGGGTCTATTGCCTAACGAACCTCATCCACGACTTCCAGCTACCCCAAGACCCTCACCTATTTGGTCTACCCCTTCCAACAGACGCAGCCAGAGAGACCAGAGAAGATTATTCAATCCCTAGTGAAATTACCTCATATAAATCTTCATATGGTTCACTAAGCTACTGCACTATTTCTCCTGAAGATTGCTGCATTCCAGTCACTTAGCCCCTTGCTTCAAGAATACCCAACACTACAGGTTTCAAAGAGTTCCAGCACTTAATCATTTAGATTCTGCAAGAAAAGCAGAGAGTTCTTTTGACTTTTTTTTCCAGCCTTATTACACTTGATTCACACTTCCTCCACTGGAGGTCCCCCCTCCCCTTCTGGAATGTCTCTATACACATATCTAGCTAATGGGCTCATGTTACAAACAGCTCAACACACAATGCTCCATGCAATATACAAACCACTATAGCAGACTTACCTCCTATTATCTCAATCTACCATGTGCTATGTTGCTTGGAGCAGTTTCATGATACAGCTCTGTTTATCCCCTGCACTAAAGGTCATCTATCCTGAACTTTTTGCTTTTTGATCCCTGGATGCTTCACGGGACTGCCTCAAATTATTCTTGATCTACCTCCTCCATATTGAAATGGTTGTGTCATAGACCACAATATCACATCCTTCTTCTGTTTCCAATCCATTTAATACAATGTTATGGTTGGTTATGCTGACCCTGTTCTCTAATTCTTGAATAATATATTTTATTACGTTATTGTTCTAGGCTGCCATGCACTTATATGATGCTTTTATACAGTTTAACATGTTTTTTTTGTCCGGGTGTGTCCGCCGCAGTTGGTTTGACCCCACTCCTGCCTTGTTCCACATCCTGACCACCACCCTGATGGTCTGGCTGGATCTGACGCAGGATAAGGATAATTCTTCTTTATCCTATGTGTTCTTTTTTGTTTCTCTTTTATTTTTTATGTTTGATCAGTTTAATGCCAGAACAAATGGGTTATTACCCATTTTGCAAAATCTGGTATGTATCAGGAGTATTATCTCCTGCGTTTTTGCACAGAAAAAATTATATTTGTTTTGCACAGGCATAGTGTATATGTATTCTTGTTATTTTTCACTTATAGAGATACATGACCAATATATCGTATATTTCCGCCCTACTTGCGGGCTTCCATGTATGACGGAGATGCTGACTCCATGCAAGCTTTTTGCGTGGCTTCGGTATCTCCCTCCTTATGAAGATAATCCACACACAGGCAACAACTTTATGGTTAGTGCTGCTACCCATCCATGTTATCAGCTTTTATATATTTCTTCTGTTCAGTTGATAGTTTGTTATGATTCTAACCATGGGTCTTAAAATTATATCTCATAACACCAATGGGTTTAACTCACCCAGTAAACGTAAAAAAGCCTTTCAGCAATACAAAAAACTAGGCGCAGACATTATTCTGCTCCAGGAGACTCACTTTGCATCCGCTAACCACCCTAAATTCTTCCACAAATCCTATAACCAAGTGTACTACACCACCTTTGACAATAAAACTAAGGGGGTCGCCATTCTTATACGTAACACGATCATCTTTGATGTTCACCATATATTTAAGGACCCCGAGAGCAGATATATCATTCTCAAGGGTATCATTAACAATAGGGAAATCACCATAGCCTCGGTTTACGCCCCTAATGACACCCATATCTCCTTCTTTATTAAATTCTTTGAAACTCTGGACAAATACCACTCACCCCACATGTTGATAGGTGGAGATTTCAACTTAGCTGCCCACCCATTCCTTGACAGAAGTTCCATATCCCCCCATACAAAATCCTTCTCTAAGACCATAAACCGTCTAATCAATAAGGCTCAATTATTAGATACACGGGTATTAAAGCATATACCCACTATTCCCACCCACATGACTGCTATGCTAGACTTGACTATGTGCCGTCTACCCCTATCTTGCTTGCCAACTCCACTCAAGCACAGATTCACCCTTGCCCATGGTCGGACCACGATGTCTGCACATTCACTACATCCTACATAGGACTAACCCCCTCTCCTCATAACTGGCGTCTCAATGACTCCTTACTAACAAACCCTGCTAACAACTCTACTATTTCCTCACACATAGAAAACTATTTCACTGACAATATTAATGAGGAAACTCCACCCACCTCCATATAGGTCGCCCACAAAGCGGTTCTAAGAGGGCACATCATAAGCTTAGCTGCATCCAAAAATAGAGAGCGACAGGCCGACATCAGACGCCTCACCAATGAACTCCACCATCTCTACATTAAACTGCATCATTCGGTCGACCCAGCCATTACCCATCAAATACAGGAAAAACGCAAATCCTTAGATACCCTCCTTTCCACTAATGTCGAGAAGTCCCTCAGGTTCTCTAAAGCCAAATATATGCTACACTGCAACTCCTATTCAGCAATGTTTGCAAGGAAACTTAAACAAGATAGTAACCCTACACATACATACAAACTTAGAAATAATAAGGGCAACCTAGTCTCCCACCCACAAGAAGTTATGGAAATTTTTACCTCCTTCTATCAAAACCTCATGTCAAATCCCAACACCCCCCCAAATGAAGCTGCTAAATCTTGGCTGGACAGCCTCAATCTCCCCTCCCTCAATCACGAACATTTAGACTCTCTCAACACACCTTGTACAATTGAAGAAATTACACACATTATCAAATCACTCAAAACCTCCACTGCTCCAGGCCCCGATGGGTACTCCTCCCTATACTACAAAAAATATGCCCCTCTCCTTGCCCCCCATTTGAAGAACCTCTTTAATCACATCCTAGTAGGCAATTCCTTTCCAAGAGAAATGCTATTAGCTAACCTCTCCTTAATCCCCAAACCCAATAAAGACCATTCACTCCCCCAGAATTTCCGCCCCATTTCAGTCCTAAACAATGACCTTAAGATCTTTGGCAGGATTCTTGCTGACAGACTCGCCAAAGTCATCTCCCCACTGGTTCACATTGACCAATCTGGTTTCATACCTAATAGACAGATCACGGACAACATCAGACTTGTCACCAATGTCATTCAAGATGCTAATCTCCACTCACGCCAAACCTGTCTTCTTAGCCTTGACATTCACAAGGCGTTTGACAGTGTCAGCTGGTCGTACATGAACTACCTGCTCCCCAAATTTGGTATTACTGGAGCATTTTTGCAGGGATTCAATGCTTTATACGATTCTCCACAGACTCGCATCCGTTTGCCTGGTGTCAACTCTGATTTTTTTCCTTTAGGTAGAGGTACCAGACAGGGATGCCCCCTGTCTCCACTCCTCTTCGCTCTGGCCATAGAGCCCTTAGCCCAGGCTGTCAGAGCCAACCCAGATATAAAAGGATATACTAAGGATCGTCAGGAATGCAAGATTAGCTTGTATGCTGACGATGCACTACTATACATTACCAACCCCCATACCTCCCTTCCCGTACTGTTCAAACAACTAGAACATTTCCATAGGATCTCAGGACTAAAAATTAACTTAAGTAAATGCTCCGCACTACCCATTAACATCCCCCCAGCAGAACTTAGTCTTCTTCAGTCCAACTTCCCCTTCACGTGGATCTCCTCCTCATTTACATACCTTGGTATTAATATCACTCCTCTCTACAACGGCTTATACAAGGCTAATTACATCCCATTACTAGCCCGCATCACATCCCTCCTGAAAACCTGGTCCTCCTATCACATCTCTTTTTTGGGCAGAGTTTGTGCAATCAAGATGAACATCCTCCCCAAACTTTTATATTACTTTCGCTCCATCCCAATCAACATCCCTAAAACCAAACTTGAGGCCCTTCAGAGACAGATTAATAAATTCATCTGGGCTGACAAAAGACCACGATATAGTTACACCTTACAACATAGACTACAGTCTAAGGGTGGTCTGGGTCTCCCCAATTTATGGAAATACTTTTTAGCCGCACGCCTATCACAAATATCCCAATGGTTTTCCCCAAATAAAAATATTCCCTGGCTGTGCTTTGAGACCTCATCTATATATCCACTTCACCTACAAGGGATACTTTGGTCTAAGTACACCCTTTATAAAGACCTCATCAAACGTAACATTATAGTGGCTCACGCATTCAAACTCTGGCAAAATACTAGCGACACTTTCCCACTAGCTTCATCACCCTCCCCACTCACATCATTCTTAGGAGACCCCAGACTACCTCTTGCATACAAGGACAGACAATCTGTCTCTGCCTGGATAGACCTTGGACTGACTTCCTTGGGCTCACTACAATCTAAATGGAGCTTTAGAAGCTTTGAATCCCTTCAAAGGGACTTTAGACTCCCCTCCCCAGAGATTGAGAAATTCCATTTAATTAAATCATTCTTTCAGACACATTTCTCACTCTCCACGAGTCCATCTGTAACTGTCTTTGAGAGAATATGCAAATCCTCATCCAGGGACAGAGGAATGATATCTAGACTGTACAATAACCTAAATGACTTCTCGGCCTCTGAAAAAACCCAACCCATGCTACGATGGGAATCGGACTTGGGTATTGATCTTCCCCCAAATACATGGTATGCTATGTCCGAAAACCTCAGGAAAAGCAATAAAGCAGTCTCCTTTAGGGAAACCCCAACAAAACTATTCACAAGATGGTACCTAACCCCATCCAAAATCCATACCTTTTATCCGACAGTTTCTCCTGATTGCTTCAGAGGCTGCCAGGCTGAAGGCACACTACTTCACACTTTCTGGAGCTGCCCACGCCTATCACAGATCTGGCGAGAAGTAGCACGTAGATTTGAGGACTCCTCTAAACATAAGATCTCCCTCACCCCATTAATATGTTTACTATATGGAGATATCCCAGACATCCCTCCCCCGTGCTCCAGACTCCTCCACTCGCTGTGTAGCTCGGTGCAGTGGATGATAGCACCAAACTGGAGATCTGGGGAGGTAATATGGTCTCAGGTGCTCGACAGGATGGAACTGTTGAAACTATCAGAAAGAATATACCACACAATCAATGACAGCCTACATGTTTTTGATGCCAAATGGTCATATTGGTAGTCCAATGATTGATGTTTCCATTTGATTTCATACACATTGTACTATAATGATGTATTACTAACTTTATCCTCCACCCACTCAAGACCACTCATCATGATCTGCCTTACATGTTACTAATTCACTGTTGTGCTTTTGAAAAGTGTTATGTTTTTCTATACCTATGCTTGTATCCCAATTTATACTTCTTAATAATCTTTTGTAAACAAAAAATTTTTGTATTATGCTCTGCTGGCATCAGAGAGTTCTGAAAAACTCCTCCAGACATTGAAAGAGTGGTCCAGTGATCAGCTGCTGGAGATCATTAGTCTAGGGGAGAAAAAAATGTGCCTACTAAGTGCAGTATGTCAGGCAATGGTGAATTTATTCATAAAAACAGCCAATTGGCTACTTACTATAAAGTAGTACAAATGCGCTTGTAGAAAAAGAAAATGGATTGACTGTGGGTCGTCAGCCGATGCTCCGTATGATGATGTTGTATCTTCTCCGGTGGGGATGTAATTCATTGCTGTCCTGGAGAGGAGCAAGATGAAGTCCAATAGGCACAGCACAGCCAGAAGTGGCTATTCAGCGGCGAGCATTCTAGCCTGGAGCGCACATGGCTCTCGGCGACAGGAAGTTACGTCGGACGGGGCTCGGAATGATGCTTCCGCATTTTCATCAGATTTTTCTCCCCTTCTTGTTATTCCAGAGACCTGCTTCACTCTTTAAGTGCTGCCACAGTGCATATGTCACTCTGAACTCTGTCACAAATACGGATTTTACCCCATTTTACATATTGGGACTCTCATTATTATTATTGTCATAATTGGTATTATTATTTTTTTACACTCATCATCTCAGCTATTTATTTATCTTATTTTTTGCATTGTGGTTCTGATTTTGCTTTTGCGCCGTCATTGTGTCTGTTAGATCATTAGTCTAGCCCACTCCGTGGTTGATCAGGGCAGTATACTGTTTTGTTTGAGGATGTTCAGTCTTTAATTAAAATATGTACAGAGCTGGCTCTGCCCTGTATCCCAAAGGGTCGTAATTACTTTTTTCCCCCCTTCAGCATTAACCAGGTTGCGTCCTTAGTGTGGCTGTTGGAGGATGACTCTGGATCCTTCTTGGAGCACTATTCGGCTTGTTCCAAACAGTTGTTAAAGGATTGTATAGATGCAGTGCAGTCCCTGGTCAGACAGATGGTATGTGAGGCCACTTTTGTTCTTTTTTTTTTTTTTTTACAATTCTCTATTTCTTTTATTGTTTTTTAAACAAGGGAGGTATACAGAGATAAAGACAAAAGCACCATACCGAGTCCAATGACAATACAAACATTATATATATATATATATATATATATATATATATATATATATATATATATATATATATACTTTACATCCTCCTCTTCAACTCTATTGCCATTTATATGTTAAATCAGAGGGAAATATAAATGTATCTTTAACAACTTAAAATCTAATATATACATACATATATATACATACATACATATATATATATATATAGTAATATGTTTCTATGGTGGGAAACATTAACAGCGCTGTATGGGTTAATTTAAGTAATCTGTGGACCCTAAAAAACACATAAAATCTGCTAAAATTATCTAAAAAAATCACATTAATAATGATTAGTATATAAGATAATAATAATAATGTCCAGCAAAGATTAAACATTAGCAGCAATCATATATATATATGTTGTCAGTTCTGGCTGAATCATTAGTAAAATCTCTTCAAGAAAATCATATGCTTCCAGTGAGGGGTTAATCTTGTCTGTATCTCTCTGCTCTTTGCAAGGGTGTCTCCCTTAGGAGTTCTACTCACCAGATAGTAGTGATATGTATGCCTGTAGTAATCAAAGATGAGGTCTCCTCCTCAGTTCAGCTATTCTCATTCCTCTTGCTCTCCACCAGGTATCCAGGTTGAAATCATCCAGGTGATCAGTATTAGTTTATACAAATTGATTCATGAGTGGTCATGGAAGTGAGGAGAGAGGAGAAGAATATAGTGTAATACAATTTTTATTCAAGGTTAAATGCCCCACACTAGCATATGCTTACAATGTATATGTGATAAAAACAGCACATCAAAGAGAGACTGGAATGCGGATAGCTTCGGGTAGCTGTGCTTGTCAGCTCGGCTTACTCTGCTGGATCTCGGGTCCAGATGACTCCTTGTGTGTACGTTGTTCGCTGGTCGTGTAGCCATGCCCTGACGCGTTTCGTGATTGGTGCTCACGTCTTCAGAGGGCGTGGCTACACTTCCAGCTCTCCGAATGTAAATAGGACAAAGGGGCGTACCCCTCCGCCCCTAATTCATGACGCGGCCAACAGGGAGGACAATGTCAGCGTGTCCAGCTGTGTGAGTCCTCCTCTCTATGCAAATCTGCTCGCACTGACTCGTGAGAGTCAGGGAGCTAAGCTGCAGTCTGTGTGTCATTGTTTGTGCTCATAGAAAAAACGGACTGCTGAATGCAAAGTCTCCTCCGTTTGCTCTATCACTTAGCCTCTCTGCTTGTAACGGCGGAGATATGTTTTTTTATTTATCTCTTTGCCATTCCAAAGATCTGCAAGTCTAATTGCTATAAACTCCTCATTAAAAAACAAAGGATTCAACATCACCTCACTGAGAGGGATGGATCGTTACATTAATACCTGGGGCAAAAAGTATACAGTTTTGATTACAACCAAGGATTCCAATAGAACAGAATAAATTAAAAAAATCCAAATACAATACACACATGTTAAAAAACATATGCATATATGTATTGAAATATTACACAAGGATTGTATAAACAAAAAAAGTGTAAAAAAATGCATAAAGTTGCAGACAAACGCATGAAAAATGTTTAAAATGCATAATTAGAACTGATAAAAACTACATATTAAAATTGTTTTCAAAAAATGTATGAGCCATCAGCTCGGATGTGGGGATCTCTCCAGCATCGAAAGTCAAGCCGAGGTGACAAACACATCATGCATGATATTACACATATGAAATACATTGCCCATATGGCGAACAATTCATCATCTCTAATGAAAAGTTGAATCCGTATATATTTGATGATGATCTGGTATCTCCAGTAGGTTGTATTTATATACATCATACCAGTAAGATGAGAGAATACACTTAAAAGAGAGGGGGGGAGTGGTCTCATCATATATCTATGTATGCCAGTATAAAAATTAAAATATGTATGAATATAATGAAATTCATATATAATAAATGCAGTTAGGGGAAGAAAAAAAATATATATATACCTATTAAAAATATATATAATTTATAAAAAAATATATCTATAAAATGTATATATAAAAATATGCCATTGTGAACTATATATATATGCTCCCTATATGACTCCATTTAATGATTGCTTATAAAGCAATTGAGGTCTAGGTCAATGTTCAAGCCATGCGGACTAAGGGTATTAGTCAGAAATATCCACTCTGTTTCTTTTTTGGATATTTCCCTTATTCTGTTAGACCCCCTCCAATTGGGGTCTACCTTATCTATACCCCAGAATTTTAGACCTATTGGTTTTTTTTGATGTTTCTCCAAAAAATGCAGTGATACACTGTGATCTTCATAACCCGTTGAGATGTTATATATGTGTTCCGAGACCCTTTTAGAGAGTTTGCGTTTGGTGCGCCCTATGTACATAAGGCCGCAAGGGCACTCTAGGGCATATATTACGTGTGTAGTTGCACAAGTAATACTCTCTTTAATTTTAAAAAGTCTTCCATTGGCTGTGGAGGAAAATTCAGTAAGTCCTCTTAAATGTGTTGAGACTTGTCGGCAGGATTTGCACCTTCTACAAGCTGTAAAGCCTGGTCTATTCCAGAACATTTGTAGTTTTTTTGGGGGATCAAGCACTTTTTTGACTATGTGATCCCCAAAAGAAGGTGCCTTCCGATATATGAAGGGGGGTACCACAGGTAATTGGTTATTCAGTGTTCTGTCCATTTTCAGAATATCCCAATGTTTTTTAAAAATAGCCTCTATATCTTTGTATTGTTCGTGATAGTTGGAGACAAAACCCCATTCATGTTGTTGGTTGATTGGTCTAATCTTGGGTTCTAGTAAGTTATCCTGCTTATTGCTTCCTACTACCTCTATAAGGAGATTAAGTTGTGCTTCATTGTACCCCTTTTCCACAAAACGTTCTTTGATTGTGGTTGCCTGGTTTAGATAGTCATTGTCGTCCGTACAATTCCGTTTAATTCTTGTGAATTGGCCCTTTGGGATGTTCTTTAACCATCTTGGGTGGTGGCCACTTTGTAAGGGGATGTAGCTATTGCGATCCGAATCCTTAAAGTATGCCTTGGTATAAAAGTGTATCTCACCTTTCATTACGGTCACATCCAGGTAATTGATTTTTTCTTGATCCCAATGGAACTGTAACTTAATATTATTTGTGTTGGTGTTCAATCCATCAGCAAAAAGTTTAAGTGATTCTTCTGATCCTTCCCAAATAATGAATAGGTCATCTATGTAGCGTTGGTAAAATATGAGTTCTTTACGTTTGTTCTGATAGATCCATCTGTCCTCCCACTCACTCATGAAGAGGTTTGCGAGGCTGGGTGCAAATTTGGCACCCATGGCTACGCCAGTTTTTTGACTGTAGTATTCTCCTCCGTACCAAAAATAATTGTGGGTTAGACAGAACTCTAGGGCCATTTTGAGAAACTTCTTTTGTATATATGGGAGTTCATCCCTTTTACTAAGAGCCCAATTAAGGGCTAGGATGCCATCCTCATGGTTAATATTGGTATACAATGAGGACACATCCGCTGTAACCAGAAATATGTTACTCTCTGGTGTTATAGTGATCTGTTTAAGTTTCTGTAGAAAATCTGATGTATCTTTTAGATATGCCCTTGTGATAACTACACTTTTCTGTAGAAAGTGGTCTAAATATTGACCCACTCTAGACGTTACTGACTCTATTCCATTTACTATGGGTCTAGCTGGAGGTTGTGTAAAGTGCTTGTGCATTTTGGGAACAGTGTATATGGTTGGAGTTCGGCTAAAACTTGGACAGAGGAATTGTTTCTCCTTTTTTGTCAGGACCCTCATATAGAAACCATAATCTACTAAGTTGCGTAGTTCCACTCTGTATTTTTTGTTTGGATCACCACTCAAGTGGGAATAAGTATTGTCATCATTAAGCATCTCTTGCAACTGATTGTGATAAAAAGTTTTATCCATCACAACCCCCCCCCCCCCCCCCTTTGTCTGCAGGTCGTACCACAATGTCTTTGCGTTTTTCTAGTGCTTCAATGCCATCTTTAATGTGCTTTGGGTTGAGGCTTTTTTTCACCTGTAAGGAGTCCAAGTCTTTTAATACTAACTGCTTGAACACCTCTACCTGGTGATTAGCTGGTAGGGGCGGGTTAAATAGGGATCTATTTTTTAGACCACTGTCCACCCCTACCACTTCAGTATATCTTTGGCTTTTACTACCAAAATTGTTGGTTAGGAAGTATTTCTTAATGTTGACCTTCCTTATATATTTGTGGATATCAATGTATACTCCAAACTTATTCAGTTGTTTTGTTGCAGCACATTTAAGTCCTGCATTTAATATATTTGTCTCCTTTTTGGTTAAAGTCACTGATGATAAATTAAAAATGCCTACTATTCGCCTTGTCTTGGTCTCTTTTTGTTGGACACGTTTCCCTGCCCGGCATCCTCTTCGCGTTGAGATTGGTTGTATCTTGGTGGACTGTGTGGAATATTCCCCATTGGGGGGTTCCACCAGTCTCTGGCTTGGTTCGTGTTGTGATATTGTTGAGGTTTGCCCCTCCATGGGCGACCCCCCCTCGATCGTCCCCTGGAGTGTGCTCTCATCCCCCTCCCTAAAAAAGGAACTGGGCGTGGTGATTGTGTATAGTGCCCACTATCCTGATACTCCTGATATGATAATTGGTCATATCTATTGTGGGTTGGTACAGGATAGTGGTCATTGGAATATGTTACATGATTAGTGTCATGTTCTCTTCTATTAGGTCCATGGTTTCTTCCCCTTTCTGCTGATTTATTCCTCCCCCCTCGTTGTTGGGAGTTTGTTGCAGCTCTTTCTTCATGTCTATGTTCATTGGTACCAGTTACTGTTGTAGTTCTCCTGGTATTGGAATTTCCTTGATTGGTTTCAGGATTGGTTTGCTGTTGCGGAGTTGGTGTTGTATTTTTACCCAGCTGCCACAAATAAATAGTCTTTTTCTTAAAGTCAGTAATATCTCTTCTGAACTTTTTTATCTTTTTCTTCTGGGTGTCTTTATCTGTTTTTTCCAACTTTTTTTTAATTTCATTGTCAAAGTTGGTAAAAACCTGCGTTCCTTTAAGTGGGTCTAATTTGGTTTTTAGATCAGCAATTGTTTTTTCAAGGAGAGCCATTTTTTTCTTTTTCCGTTGAAGGACAAGTTGCTGTAATTTAATGCCCACCCCATTAAAGAAATTGAGCCATTCTGTTTCTGACTCTTTATCATCTAGTCCATCTTGTGGGGTTACTTCCCACCTTAGACTGCGCATGATGATATTTTCTTTCAAATATTGTTCAAACGTTGTGATGTCCCACCAGGTGCGCACCTGTTTATCTAGCGCGTTACCTAGTGCGTTCATCAATGCATTGTGATCATCATTGGTCTCCCAATCTCCCTCTTTAGAGAAAACCTGATCAAGATTTAATTGTCTATTGACCAAAAAGTCAATTGAATCCATGTTCGCTATAGGTTAAATGTGAAAGTATGTGAGAATGAAAATATCAGAATCTGTTTTTTAAGCAAATCTGATCCTAGCGCACTATGGTGATGTGAAGCTTACGCTATATAAAAGGTTTTGTGCAGATAAGCAGCTATTATAATAAAAGGAAATAGATATAGTAATATGTTTCTATGGTGGGAAACATTAACAGCGCTGTATGGGTTAATTTAAGTAATCTGTGGACCCTAAAAAACACATAAAATCTGCTAAAATTATCTAAAAAAATCACATTAATAATGATTAGTATATAAGATAATAATAATAATGTCCAGCAAAGATTAAACATTAGCAGCAATCATATATATATATATATGTTTTCAGTTCTGGCTGAATCATTAGTAAAATCTCTTCAAGAAAATCATATGCTTCCAGTGAGGGGTTAATCTTGTCTGTATCTCTCTGCTCTTTGCAAGGGTGTCTCCCTTAGGAGTTCTACTCACCAGATAGTAGTGATATGTATGCCTGTAGTAATCAAAGATGAGGTCTCCTCCTCAGTTCAGCTATTCTCATTCCTCTTGCTCTCCACCAGGTATCCAGGTTGAAATCATCCAGGTGATCAGTATTAGTTTATACAAATTGATTCATGAGTGGTCATGGAAGTGAGGAGAGAGGAGAAGAATATAGTGTAATACAATTTTTATTCAAGGTTAAATGCCCCACACTAGCATATGCTTACAATGTATATGTGATAAAAACAGCACATCAAAGAGAGACTGGAATGCGGATAGCTTCGGGTAGCTGTGCTTGTCAGCTCGGCTTACTCTGCTGGATCTCGGGTCCAGATGACTCCTTGTGTGTACGTTGTTCGCTGGTCGTGTAGCCACGCCCTGACGCGTTTCGTGATTGGTGCTCACGTCTTCAGAGGGCGTGGCTACACTTCCAGCTCTCCGAATGTAAATAGGACAAAGGGGCGTACCCCTCCGCCCCTAATTCATGACGCGGCCAACATGTTGGCCGCGTCATGAATTAGGGGCGGAGGGGTACGCCCCTTTGTCCTATTTACATTCGGAGAGCTGGAAGTGTAGCCACGCCCTCTGAAGACGTGAGCACCAATCACGAAACGCGTCAGGGCGTGGCTACACGACCAGCGAACAACGTACACACAAGGAGTCATCTGGACCCGAGATCCAGCAGAGTAAGCCGAGCTGACAAGCACAGCTACCCGAAGCTATCCGCATTCCAGTCTCTCTTTGATGTGCTGTTTTTATCACATATACATTGTAAGCATATGCTAGTGTGGGGCATTTAACCTTGAATAAAAATTGTATTACACTATATTCTTCTCCTCTCTCCTCACTTCCATGACCACTCATGAATCAATTTGTATAAACTAATACTGATCACCTGGATGATTTCAACCTGGATACCTGGTGGAGAGCAAGAGGAATGAGAATAGCTGAACTGAGGAGGAGACCTCATCTTTGATTACTACAGGCATACATATCACTACTATCTGGTGAGTAGAACTCCTAAGGGAGACACCCTTGCAAAGAGCAGAGAGATACAGACAAGATTAACCCCTCACTGGAAGCATATGATTTTCTTGAAGAGATTTTACTAATGATTCAGCCAGAACTGACAACATATATATATATATATATGATTGCTGCTAATGTTTAATCTTTGCTGGACATTATTATTATTATCTTATATACTAATCATTATTAATGTGATTTTTTTAGATAATTTTAGCAGATTTTATGTGTTTTTTAGGGTCCACAGATTACTTAAATTAACCCATACAGCGCTGTTAATGTTTCCCACCATAGAAACATATTACTATATCTATTTCCTTTTATTATAATAGCTGCTTATCTGCACAAAACCTTTTATATAGCGTAAGCTTCACATCACCATAGTGCGCTAGGATCAGATTTGCTTAAAAAACAGATTCTGATATTTTCATTCTCACATATATATATATACTGTATATATATATATATATATATATATATATATATATATACATATACATATCTCTTTCCTTCCCATTTCTCTTTCTTCCGCCAATTCCCTCTCCATCTCCGCAATTCCTCCTTCCCCATTTCTTTCCCCTATTTCCCCTCACCCCTTCCCCTCCTCAAGACCCCTATCTTCCCCTTTCCGTGCCGCGTGCACCAACAACGCAGAGAGAGATAAAAAAAGGGGGGGGCACTACAGGCATGGTCAGACTTATTATATCCAGCCTCTGTCAGCTCTCCACAACAAGGACCTGCTATTAGATACCTGCCTGCTCAAATGTCTTTTCTCCCATCACCCACGGCAACCCCAGTCTCAGCTCAATTTACCTTACTTCCAACCAAATACCAATATCCCATTTCTAACCATTGTACATATCCTGCCTTTAATCCAGCTTGCCTCTTCTCTGCTACCTACAACTACCCCACAAGAACCTCCTCTAGCCACTGTTCCCTGTTCTTTACCACATTCCAGTCCTTCTTTTCAACCAGCCCCATCCTTTTCTTACAGCCCTGCAGTCACTTATAAAACTTCAGTGGCTGTTACCCAGTCTGACATCCCAGTGCCTGCTACCCAGTCTGATGTCCCAGTGCTTTCTGTTCAATCTGACGCCCCAGTGCCTGCTGTCCAGTCTGATGCCCCAGTGTCTGCTGTCCAGTCTGATGCCTACTATCCTGTCTGACATCCCGGTGCACATATTCCATTCTGATGTTCTGGTGCCTGTGTCCCCGATTGAAGTTCCGGTGCCTGTGTGCCAGCCTGAAGTTCCTGTGCCCGTGTTCCGGGTGTCCCAGCCTGAAGATCCTAGATGGATCTCCAGCTAGGTGGACATGGCAAGGTCTCTCCTTAGCAAAGAGGAGGTGCTGCTGATTTGCTGTTTTTTTTTAGTCCCTCCATTGTGCCTTCTATTACCTTTAATGGGTATTTTTTATCTGAACCTGATTAATACTACTTAAAAGTGTCTTGGATTTCCCGGGCTGTTTGCTTCTCCTGCACGTCTGGGATACCAACATCAGAACGACCTTCAACCGTTGAGTGTCGGGTCCATGGGCTACACCTGCAGCTAATACCATCGGGATTCTTCAGACAATTTGTTCCACATGCTGAATGGGAATATCCATGCTCGATTGATCCATTGTCTCTGACAGTCGGGTCCAACAGCTTCGGTAAGCGTGTTTAGTCATACCATACTTGAAAGGAATTTCCATGTGATGGTCTACACGGCTGTATGATACCCCCACCGTGATATTCTTCATGCCATTGAGATGGACATTTTCACTTTTATTGTTTTTGTCTTATATGTGGACTTATTATTATAAAACTTTTTTTCACTGTTTTACTTGGTTGGGTACATATCATTTAGTGATATATACATATCTCACTATTTTCACATTCAGCGCTACACATTCACTCTCTCCCAGCCTGAAGATCCGGTGTCCCAGCCTGAAGATCCGATGTCTCATTTTGAAGTTTTGGTGCCCGTATCTCAGCCTGATGTTTCGGTGCCCGTCTCTCAGCCTGAAGTTTCGGTATCCGTGTCCCAGCCTGAAGTTTCGATGCCCAGTCTGCAAAACCGGTGCTTATTACCCAGTCTGCTAAACTGGTGCCCGTCACCCAGCCTGTTAAGCCAGTGCCCAACATCCGGCTTGCCGGACCATTGCCCAGCGTCCAGCTCGCTGAACCGGGGCCCCTTACCCAGCCCACTGGGCCAGGGCCTGTTACCCAGCTTGCTGAGCTGGTGCCTGTTATCCAGCCTGCCTTTACAGTGCTTGCTGTTCAGTATGATGTTCCAGTGTGTGATGCCCAGCCCGATGACCCAGAGCCTGCTGCCCAACCAGGTGACACGGAGCCTGCTGCCCAGCCCGATGACCTGGAGCCTGCTGCCCAGCTCGATAACTGGGGGCTACTACCCATCTTGATTACCTGGAGCCTGTTGCCCAGCTTGATGTCCTGGAGCCTGCTGCCCAGCTTGAGGACATGGAGCCTGCTGCCTGCCATGATGTGCCGTTGCCATGTTCCTGTTGCTCTGCCTGAAGTGCCTGATGCCCAGCCTGAAGTGCCTGATGCTGTGGTTTGGTGCCTGTTTTCTTTGATATAGCACTACTATTGGGTACTAAGTATTATTTTCAGTGATTTCCTGTGATATTGTATGTTTGTTTAATTAACCTGGTGTGTCAAAGGGACTGAGATTCTTGAGAAGGTTGAGGGAATGTACAGAGGACTCCTATTATCTGGTAGTGCCACAAGTGATAAAAAAATGGTTAAAATCTTCTAAAAATTAGTGATGGGCTGAACACCCCCCCAGTACGGTTCTCACCAGAACTTCCGAACAGAGAAAAAGTTTGGACTCGAGCCACAAACTCTATAAAAGTCTATGGGACCCAAACATGAAAAATCAAAAGTCCTCATTTTGAAGGCTTATATGCAAGTTATTGGCCATAAAAAGGGTTTGTGGGCCCGTGTACTGCTCTGGGGGACACATTTTAATGAAAACGTTTACTTTTAAATATAGTTTTTAAAGGAGCAGCCATTTTAATGATGCTTAAAGCAAAAAAAATTAAAATAAAACATGTCTTTACACCCCCTTCCTGCTTTCTTTTGGTGGTATTTAATCACTGCTGGGTTGCCAATTTTGTACAAAAAAACACCAATCAGTAAATTGTGTAATAAGGTAATTTGTCTCCTTCACTGATATGTGTTGATCGGCAGAACTGGTGGCCAGTGATGAGGTGGCACTTATCGGCACTGATAAGGTGGGACTTATGAGCACTGATAGGCGGCACTATTGGAAACTGATAGGCAGGACTGGTGGGCACTAACAGGCAGCACGGATAGGCGGCACTGATGGGCATTGATGGGTGGCACTGATGGGCATTGATGGCCAGAACTGAATGGCATCACTATTGGGCACTGATTGGTGGCACTTGTGGGCAGTGATGGGCACTGATTGTTGGCACTGGTGGGAACTGAATGCTGGCACTGGTGGGCAATGGTGGGTTCTGATTGGTGACACTGTTGGCACTTTATTATAATCAGGGCACTGATGATCAGTGTCCTAATTACATGTTTTGTTCTCCCCCTGCGAGGAGATGCCGCTAATCGGCACTCCTCGCCACACACTCTGTCAGTGTGAGGCGAGGAGCGCCAGTTTCTGCGGTGAGTCTCCTCCTTCCTCCTCCTAGGTGGCCAATAGGATCACTTCACCTCTCTGCCGGGTGATGGGAGGGGGATCAGGCAGACAATAGCGAATATTAATTAACTATTGCCACACAACTGGGTGGGCTTGGGGCAAAGTGCTTTGTGCTCTAAAACCACCCTTTTTTTAAGAGAATTAGAGCCTCAGACTCTAAACATTTGCTTTTAAGGAAAAAAAACAATTACAATACATGCTTCTGGCACCCTGCATGTAAATTAGGGGCCGGGCTCATGGATTAAGAGGGTCCATGACGGGTCGCCACTGAATTTTTAAATACAACCATTGCAAATTGCATTGTCTTGTTTTACTTGTTTTTTAATCCCCTGCACAGCAGTACTCACAATGGGAGGGAGAATAGTAGCAGTGGTTACCAAGCAGGGTGTGCTGCATGTACATGTGCTCAAAGGGAACATGTTGAGGGGTTGAAAAAGCAGAGTGAAAAGATTGATAGTCCAATTGCTTCTTTACTGTCTAGTTACAGGTTGGAGTTGAAAATGTGACCCAGATGTACTGTATTGCCTAGCTGCAGGCTGTTCAAGTCATCCGTATAGCTGTACTGTCTGGCAGGGTTATGAAAAACTAAAGATGGCATCAACAGAATTAAAAATACTTTAGCAGTTAAATCCACATTTTGTATACATCTTAAAGCGGAGGTTCTGCAGAGTTGTTTTAAAAAGCCAGCAGCTACAAATACTGCAGCTGCTGACTTTTAAAATATGGACACTTACCTCTCCAGCGCGCCCGCAATATCGGCAGTCGAGAACAAGCAAATCGCTCGTCCCTTGGCTGCACCCGGCACTGTCCTCGGTGAGGGAATCGTGAAGTGAAGCGATGCGGCTCCACTGCACGGTTCCCTACTGCACATGTGTGAGTAGCGAGGAGCGCCGTCACTGGTCCCCGCTCTCTCCTGGGAACAGTGTGTTTCCCAGAAGACAGCAGGGGTGCGGGTAGGGGCGTGGCTGCCACAGTAGTGTATTCCCGGAAGTGGGTCCCTCCCCCTGAAAGGTGCCAAATGTGACACTGGAGGGGGGAGGGTTCCGAAAAGCAGAAGTTCCATTTTTGGGTGGGACTTCACTTTAACTGTGTGTATGGCTATTTCTCTAAAGTTTATCTTTATTGCCTGTCACTTCAGTCTTCAGTCAGTGTTGTGGCAATGTGACTCATTTCACACATAGCTATACATTATCTTACTTTAAACTGCTCAATACTTGAAAAGGAAGCTTGATATATTTCTTAGGCCAGTTTCTTACATACGCTAAAATATTACTGTATATATCTAAGTATATATACCTAAGTATAAGACGAGCCGAATATAAGCAGAGGCACCTAATTTGACCACAAAAAAATTGGAAAACGTATTGACTCTGCATGCCTCACTGTGTCCATGACTAGACTGACGTTTAACATGGAAGTCTATGAAAGGGGTTGGCCGGCTTTGAATAAATCGGTGCTCACGGGCTGTAGGTCCCCCGGACAACAAACTTTGCACACTTGTAGAGAAAGAGTGTGGCAACATGTGTGCCAAGTTGTGTGCCAGGGGGGACCTACGACCGGCCGGTACTGGGTCCCCAAAATGTTATGACAAAAAATGTGGTGAAAAACTTGGCTTATACTCGAGTATATGCGGTATACATAAATTATGAGTGTAAAACAAAGACGTCCTAAGAGCAATTTGCTGTTTTAACATTTTTTCCACAGCTTATTCTGTTATAAAAGTTTAAAAATGATTAGAACAGTTTGAGATAAAAGATAATCTTAAATCTAGGAAATTCAAAACATCCTTTGGAAAACAAAAAGTGCAGTGGTTGATATACTAAAGGCAAATAGGCCACTCACTTGCTTACTTTCCAAGGGGATTTTACATTGCAAATGTGATGTTCCCTTATCTTAGTGAATAAGGTGAAATTCAACTTTCATTATTTAATCACATGCAAGCCAAACAAAATTTTTATTTTTTTTACCATGTGATTATGTATTCTTTGCAAAGTGGATTTTCACCACATTCACTAAGCTAATGGAATATTCCCTTCCAAAGTGAAAACTCCCTTTAAAGTGAATAGCCTGTTTACCTATAGCAAATCAACCACATTGTGTGTTACATGCAAATCAGGAGTTAATATCCAAGTTGCTATAATTTGCCACAAAAATGCAGCATTCCTCTGTTAAAAAATAAAAATAAATGAATGTCTAGCACTTATCAGGGAAAATAAAAATACAAATCATAGACAAATTTAAATAAAATAAAATAAGCAGAGCAAAAAAAACTGCTGAAATTATTAATCTGGAGGCTGTAAGCAACTTCTAATAAGTGGTAAGCTGTCAGGCAGGGAACCCCAAAGCTGTGAACAGAAAAAAAAAGAAGCCGACCATAGTGTAATAAGCGAGTTTATTGTAGAGATAAAAAAAAAAAAAAAGATAAAAGTTCCACTCACAAACAGTAGATAAAAGTGTGTCTCCTAAATCAGTGTGCAGTCAGGACATCAGTAGAGATGGAAGACCAGAGCGCAGCTCGCTCTGTGGCTGCTATACCAGAGCTGCTTCATCCAGGCACTATAGATAGGGGACACAGAAGACATCACTGAATGATGTGCTCACACTGCCAGGACATGTGTAGTTGCAAGGGCTTTCAAAAATGCATTTCGAAGGCTGGGATCCTCCTCCTTGTGTAGGCACAAGATGGTGTCTTCTTTGTCTCACAGTGGCTGTTCTACCCCTGTATATAGTGAGTGGTTGCAGCCATGGAGGGTACAGCGCTGTGGTCTTCCATCTCCACAATTGTCAATACAACACATTGATCTAACCCCTTAGAGCCGGGGTTTATGATCATGTGACCGCCATGATTGGCCATGTTTGGCTGTCACAGAGGTCACATGATTGGAAAGCTGCTTGCGATCGGGAGCTTTCCGTTAGCCTCTAGTAGTTGTGCTGGGAACATGCACGGCACACGCTCTTTGCACAGCCGTATTTGCCCTAATGCAAATTGCATTAATTCAAATGCAATAAGGCGCCAAGGCCTACCCATCAAGAGGCCGCATATTTAAGTGAGGCTGGCCCAAAGAGGTTAAAGTGGTTGTAAAGCCACTGTATCATAAATATACCACCCCTCTGTTAGCTAACATTGTGTGTCCTAGTGTCTGTGCTGAAAAAATAAATGCAGATTTCTATCTTATAGCAGAGCATCTCCTGGCACTCATGTGACTTCTCAGCTCTTTCCTCTCCCAGGCTGACAACTACAGCAAAAGAGGCCGAGAATTCCCTCAGACCTCAGCTGGACGGAGGGGAGGAGAAGAGGAATGAGCCAAGCAATCACGTGAGTGCTAGGAGATGCTCTGATATAAGGTGCATTTTGTTTTTCAGCACAGACACTAGGACTCATAATATTAGCTAACTGAGGGGATGGTATGTTTATGATATAGATATTATAGCAGCAGGAAGGGAAGGGGCGGGGAGCAGAGTGGCACAGGCTAGCTGACAGGCAGTAAGGGGATCAGGGAGAAGACTGGGTAGAGAGGACAGAGGAGAGCTGCAGCTGACTGAGGCACGTAAACTGACCACGGTGTCAAGGTTCAGCAGCCATGATAAACCTAGGTCAGTTTACAGTGGGGAGGGCAGAACCAGGCAGGATCAGCCAGATATTTTAGGTTAACCTGCCTAGCGGTATTCCCGAGTCTGGCTTGGGGTGAAATTTCAGTACTATTAGCGGTAACCCAGAGCCTTGGGATTGCATCACAGGATACATACAGGGAGAGTTACTTACCTTGTCCGAAGCGAAATGGGGTTCACCGCTCCAGGGAGGTCCCGAATGCGACCACGCATAGGCCCAGGTAAATATGGGTGCTGGCAATGCACTAGGCAATGGAAAATAGCAGGAAACAGATGGACGGCCGCACACCAAAGAACTCTTGATTTTATTGATAAAACATGAGCAAACACCGCAAATACACAGCAAGAATCATATACAGCCGACGTGTTTCACACTTGGTCAGTGCTTATTCATGGCCATGAATAATCAAGAGTTTTTTGGTGTGCGGCCGTCCATCCGTTTCTATCCGTTTCCTGCTATTTTCCATTACTTACCTTGTCCCCTGGATCCTGCATTGTCTCCCCGCTGTGTGAGCGAGCTATCTCCTCGCTCGATTCACACAGTTCCCATGTGCCACCGAGCTCCGTTCCCTGCGACGTTGCAGGAGAGATTGGCGCCAAATTCAGAAAAGTAAAAACGCAGTACACATACAGTATACTGTACTCTTACACATTACAATACTGTATAAAATAAATACACATCCCCTTTGTCCCTAGTGGTCTGTACAGTGTCCTGCATGCAGTTTTATATTATAAATAGGGCTGTTACTGATCAAAATTTTTGTGTTCGATCAATCGTTTTTTTTTTTAATCGATTAATCGACTAATTTCGATTAATTATAACGCACATACAGATCCAACTACTTTTAGCTGGTCTCTTTGCAGGCTGATTCCCAGTGCAGCTCCAACCACTGGAAAAATGGATAGCAGGATACAAAAAACACACAAAGGCAGCGCTCGATGGGAATAGCATTAAAACTTTCATAGTCTTCAAGTAGGTAACCAAATAAATATTGCACTGGAGATAAAATCGATGTAGCTACATAAACTGTAAAAATGGTGCGAGTAATACCAAATGGTAGCAAAAAGCAGTCATAAAAATATGTAGCTAAGTATGATACTGGTATAACAACGATACCACTGCTGAATCCAGATGGGGAGAGGTTAACATCAGTCCGTCGGCATGTAGATGTCCCATGAAGGGAACTATCACAACTCCCAGTGGATGGCTGTAGATTCCCAGGGTGATAGAGGGAAGTGATAGAGGGAAGTGTAACAGCCCTTGGGTGTGGCAGATAGTAAGGTCCCGCCTGCATGCAGATATGAAGGCACAGCAAAGGAGCCCTTCAGATGGACACGGCAAGCCCCGCCAGTGTCCGTGACGTTACCGGATCTCCGACGGAACTCGCTGAAGGCCCAGAAGCCGGCAGAGAGGTGAGTACCAATCAAAAGAATTTTAATCGATCAAAAAGATTTTGATCGATCAAAAAAATTAAATATTAATCGATTAATTAAAAGTTAATTTGCACAGCCCTAATTATAAATACTGTTTTTTTTTTTTGCCTGGAAACTGTAGATTGTCCATAGCAACCAAAAAGTGTCCCTTTGTGTCAAAAGTGGTTTTAGACCAGCTAGAAAACAGCGATAATAAATTAGAATCACTTGCAGAATTGAGCGATAGTGATTTGTGGGGAAATTCATCATCAAACACTAAGGCAGTGTACACACGGCAGAGAACCTCGACGGGCAGAACACATCGTTCCGCCCGTCGAGGTTCCCTGCCGGCCGTCGAAATCGGCGACCCGCCCGTCGGTAATGGCAACCAGCCATTCATCCAGGCGGGCCGTCGAGAAAATAGAGAGCGTGCTCTCTATTTCTGCTCGACGGGCTTCCCGACGGGAAGCTCGCCGAGAGTGTACACACGACCGAGGTCCTCGCTGGAATGCAGCTTCCAGCGAGGTTCTCGCTGGTTTCCAGCGAGAACCTCGGTCGTGTGTACGCCGCCTTAGGCCTCGTACACACGAGGCAATCTATCTGTTTAAACCGGTCGGACTGACCGGTTTGAACAGATCTGTCTGCTTGGATTTTGGTTTGCTCGCGTGTACACACGAGCAAACCAAAATCCCCGCCAGCAGACAGCGCGCTGACGTGTCGGTGACGTGGTGGTGACGTTGACGCCGCCACGTCACCGCACCAGGAAGTAAAACACTTTTGCGCATGCGTCGAAATCATTCGGCGCGTGTGCGAGAAGACATGTCTGCTGGTTAGCATACTAACCAGCAGACATGTCGGGCGGACAGGTTCCCAGCCGACAGATTTCAAAGCATGCTTTGAAATCTGTCGGGTGGCCAAATCCGTCAGCTTGCCCGTACACACGATCGAATCTGTTTGCTGGGATCGTGTGTACGAGGCCTTAAAGTAACGACAATTCTGAAACTGAGCAAATTTCAGTGTTTTTGATTTGATTACATCATTGAATAATTTTTATTATAATTATATTACTATTTGTTATAATTATTTATAGTTATTTATTATATTATAATTCATGATTTTGTGTTTCAAACTTTATCATACTCTGGATGTCTACAAGATTCCTGTTTGGTCAGATTTAAGTGAGTTATTCCTAATGCCGCGTACATACGATCATTTTTCGGCTTGTAAAAAACAAGGTTTTTCAGCCTCTAGAAAAAACTGTGTTTTTTTCCAACTTCATCATTAAAACGACGTTGTTGCCCACACACGATCGTTAAAAAAAAATGTTCTAGCAAAGCGCGGAGACGTACTACACGTATGACGACACTATAAAGGGGAAGTTCCATTCGGATGATGCCACCCTTTGGGCTGCTTTAGCTGATTTTGTGTTAGTAAAAGACGATTCACGCTTTTCTGTCTGTTACAGCGCGATGAATGTGCTTACTCCATTACGGACGGTAGTTTTACAGAACGAGCGCTCCCGTCTCATAACTTGCTTCTGAGCATGCGCAGGTTTTTCATGTAGTTTAAGCCTACACACGATCATTTTTTACAACACGAAAAACGAAATAGTTTAAAACGTTGTTAAAAATGCAGCATCTTCGAATATATTTTTTTTTTGTCGTTTTCCAGAACCCGAAAAATTATGTGAAGCCCATACACGATCATTTTAAATTACATTTTTAAGAAATTCATAAGAATTACAGGCCTACAATATAAAACGCCAAATTTCCATGCAAAATAATGGTACCGCTTTCAGCACCTAAAATCTAAAATAATCATACCATCAGGGAGGTTAAACAAGGGCCAAAATTACACAGCACAAGCACTGTGCTGTTATACATGCTTGAGGGGAAAAGTATCAGTTTTTGGGAGGGAGTTTTTAGGGTTGCAAACACTTTTATCAACTTTTGTTTTAAAATAAAAAACAAAATATATAAATTGTTTATCCTTTTTCAAATATAAAAAAATTATGTTGCAGTAGTTTAGACAATAGATAACAAGGGAGTGAATTAGAAACTTTGTGGTGTCCTTGGTTTGGAAGGGGCATATTTTGGATATGTTGCAAAGGTTGAGGTGGCAAGATTTATTTTTTTAATTCAATAGATTTTTATTGGATAATTCAAGTTTTTACAACAGTAAAAAATAAAAGACACAATACACTATACAGTATACAAGAGGTGAAACAGTATACATACTCAAGTGTATACATAGAATGTAAAGTAGGAGGAATGAATACATGTAATTCCGCTTAAGTATGGTAAAAGGATCCCAAGAAATATTTAGCATTGAAACAATTTCTAATATTAAGCACAAAAGGGAGGACTGAACCTATCCGAACACCACCGTGGGGACCCATAGTGTCGGGAGGCAGTCTCTATTCAGAAAATGTCAACCAAACAAAAAACAATTATAGGAAGTATATGAAGTGAAGTAAATCATGTCAGGTTATTAAACCAGAGATTCCAAGAAGCCCAATGGATATTATATTTATGAAGCAAGCCTAAAGATGATGCTAAAAAAAAATCATAAGAATTATGAAGGTTGGTAAGGTCAACAGCATCATCGGGAGATGGTGGAGTAGAATCTTTCCATTTCCTAGTGATTGTTAGCCTAGCCGCCAAGAGTAAGTGAGTAATTGTCCTTTGTAGATTGGATGGGAATTTTTCTATTTCCAGGGATAACAGAGCTAATGCCGGATCGGGTGTTACTTGTGGAGGTGGCAAGATTTAGACAGCGACTATATGTGGGACCAAAAGGAGAGTTCAGAGTCTAGGATAATACCTAGCACCCTAGCATTCAAAGACAGGCTGGTAGTTGTGCCATTAATCTTAACAGAGAAGTCAGGGGAAGGGGCATATGGGGAAGTAAATATCTTGGTTTTTGGTTTTTGAGGAAGAAGTGTGACATCCAGATGAATATGCCTGTCAGTAAATTAGTGACATGTAAGGAGACTGATGGAGTGAGCTGAGGAGTAGAAAGATAGAGTTGGGTGACATCAAATGTTATTGATATTAAATACTTTTGTAAAATTCAAACATATACCATGAGTGGTATTTTTAATGTCAAAATTTGGACTTACCCCATCGTAAAAATGAAGGGAAACCTGTATTGAAATAATTATGTTTTCATTTTTTGACATTCTTATGAAAATACTAGCTAACTAGCTGCCATTCTAACCATTTGGCATTGTTATTGTGAGATTCATGAACCCAGAAAAAGCATGTAGACATTGAAGTCAGAACTCTTGATCGAAAAACTTGTTCTGGGTCAATGAATAGGAAAAATTGAAGTTAGATGGTTAGTTTTACAGCCTTGGGAGCTAGCATTTCCACAAGAAGATTGGCATTGCCAATAGCTAGCTTGTATTTCTTTCTTTACAGAATGTATTTAATTTGACAGGATCCATGTTTTATAAACCTTTGCTAATTCTCTGTTTTTAGAGTCCTACAACTCTTTTCCTGTCAGATTTCCAATGCATATATAACCATTACTTTGGAAATAATTATAGAAATTTGAAATAAAAATCCTGGATTATTAAAAACAGCTAAAGATTCTGTGATGAAGCACTGGACCTTTTAGCTGTTTTAGGGACTGATCATACGACTCTATAGCAACTGCTCATTTTCATCTACTGAAACTAACCATTGTCCCTTTTCCTGTCATCAATCTTTCTTTGGCATTTCCTTGGAACCATTTATGTTATAGACCTTTAATGTCCAGTTTCCTTCCATTATCACAACATAATTGACACTGTACTATTGGATTTAGTATGGTGTAATTGCAATCTGCTATCCTTCTCTTTACATACTGTTTAATGGATTAAAGCAGATCGGTGGGAATATTATCCACCTGTTTGGTTCCTTTACTTTGTTTTTAGGACTCATTTTAACTTATTTTATTGCATTTTTTTGGCATTCATCTTTCCACTAAAACATTGACAGATTGTTATGATTGCCACAGTTAAATATGTGTTCACGTGAAATGCTCTCACTCTTGGGTGTTGATTGAGCGTTAGTTATTGATTACTCTGTAAATTGAATGTTTACCTAAAGTGTTACTAAACACACAACAGTAAAATCAGTCTGTATATGCAGTAACGCAGTGGTTCTCAACTCCTGTCCTCAGGACCCACTAACAGGCCAGTTTTTAAGTACATGCTGGGTTTTTGGTGTGCTCGTGTACCTTAAGGAGGGGTGGCTCCCCTTCAGTTCACCTGCCCCTTTCTATCCATTAAAATGCATGTGCCTCCACTGTTGGGACGCTCATTGTTTAGTGTTAGGACCACAGATTGAGGGGTGCCTTGGCACGGCTCTGTGGCTCACACATGCATTTGCAATTGCGTGCGAACAAAACCCCTGTTTTTAACGCATACTGTTAGACAGGTTAATTGGTTGTTTTGCAAGCTGGTCGGTAAGTAGGCTTGGTTTTTTCCTGGGCATTCCCCAGGTCACTTTTGTTATCTGTTTTAGCCATCCATTGCTACTTACTGCTATGGCCAGCTATAGGTGGGGGTGGTGGACAGGTTTATGCTTCACCTGTGGTGTTTATATTGGTCCAGCAGTGCACCAACACCTTTGCAGCCATTGAGCTACATTATGGGTGTTTGGTGTGCTCCTGTACCTTAAGGAGGGGTGGCTCCCCTTCAGTTCACCTGCCCCTTTCTATCCATTAAAATACATGTGCCTCCACTGTGGGGGCACTCATTTTTTAGTGTTAGGACCACAGATTGAGGGGTGCCTTGGCACGGCTCTGTGGCTCACACATGCGTTTGCAATTGCGTGCGGACAAAACCCCTGTTTTTAATGCATACTGTTAGACAGGTTAATTGGTTGTTTTGCAAGCTGGTCGGTAAGTAGGCTTGGTTTTTCCCTGGGCATTCCCCAGGTCACTTTTGTTATCAGTTTTTAAGTATTACCTTTGGGAGATGCAGACTAGAAGACTGCAATCACTGAGCAGAAAATTATACCACCTGTCATGTATTTCAGTTACCTTGCAAACCAGGCCTGTTAGCAGGTCCTGAGGACAAGAGTTGAGAACCACTGAAGTAAAGCATGCTTGTTATTCTCACTGTGAAACCTAAGGGGTTAATCCTGTGCATTGTGTAAAAAGACTGATTCTCCCCTTCTTTCACAGTCCCCAACGCATCTCCTGACATTACAGAGCCTTGGGGGCACTCTGCACATGCTCAGTTTTGTGTGTATTGCAAGAGAGTCTTTTCCTGGGAGGGTTCATGTGATGGGAACAGGGCCAATCAGCACTGTCCGTACAGAGGGTTAGGGGTCATGGAGCCTCATAGGACAGTCATAGGTAAAAAACTCCTCATGTTAGCTTTAACCAGACACTTATACAAGTCACAAAACTGCTATACACTGCTGATGAGAAAAGGTATCATGATACCATGCTTGACTGTAGGCAAGACACACTTGTCTTTATACTCCTCACCTGGTTGCTGCCACAGACCGTTGACACCATCTGAACCAAATAAGTTTATCTTGGTCTCATCAGACTACAGGACATGATTCCAGTAATTCATGTCCTTAGTCTGCTTGTCTTCAGCAAACTGTTTGCAGGCTTCCTTGTGTATCATCTTTAGAGGAGGCTTCCTTCTGGGACAACAGCCATGCAGACCAATTTGATGCAGTGTGCAGTGTATGGTCTGAGCACTGACAGGCTAACCCCCACCCCTTCAACCTCTGCAATAATGCTGGCAGCATTCATATGTCTATTTCCCAAAGACAACCTCTGGATATGACGCTGAGCACGTGCACTCAACTTCTTTGGTCGACCATTGCAAGGCCTGTTCTGAGTAGAACTGCTCATACTGCAGCTCAGTTTCAGGGTCTTGGCAATCTTCTTTTAGCCTAGGCCATCTTTATGTACAGCAAAAATTATTTTTTCAGATCTTTAGAGAGTTCTTTGCCATGAGGTGCCATGTTGAACTTCCAGTGACTAGTATGAGAGAGTGAGAACGATAACACCAAATTTAAGAAACCAGCTCCCCATTCACACCTGAGACCCTGTAACAATAATAAGTCACATGACAATCTGTACATTTTCACTTATGGGTGTACTTACTTTTGTTGCCAGTAGTTTAGACATTAATGGCTGTATGTTGAGTTATTTTGAGAGGACAACAAATGTACACTGTTATACAAGCTGTACACTCACTACATTACATTGTAGCAAAGTGTAATTTCTTCAGTGTTGTCACATGAAAAGAAATAATAAAATATTTTGTTTTAAATGTGAGGGGTGTACTGTATGTGTTACATCAACTTGAAGGGGTTAAGCATCCAACAAGGTGTGAGTACAAATCCCTAGGAATTAATAAGAATTTATTTTTCAAAGTGGACAGGATGTGGAGACCTTGAGTGGAGAGTGAACAAGTTTTGCTTTTGACTGCTGGGTTGCATTTTAGGTTCTTGTTGGGTCTTTTTCCTTGCAGCTTTTTAACACCTTTTTTTTTCTGGCACTTTTTTAAACAGCCTTTTTTTTCTCCCCTTCAGCCTACTAATTAAGGGAAGTGGTTATTTGCTCACAGGTGCTTGAGGCCTATATAAAGTTCAGTCAAGCTCATTTTGAGCCTGCTCATCTTGAGTTTGCTGGAACTCTGTCCAAGTGGAACTGGACTAAGTGGTGAGTTAAAATCAAGAGTTTAAAACAGGAGGTTCAAATCAGGGGTCATGGTATCTGTGTAGGGTGAGTACCTGAGTGTTGTCTGAGTAGTGTGTATGGATCGTTAGTACTTGTGTATTGTGGGTGCACGCTGGTCTGCGAGTGCACATAGATCTGTTGGGTCTGCGAGAGCACGTAGGTCTGCGAGTACCTGTGTATTGTCTTGTTGAGTAGTAGTGTCAGGAAGCTAGTTGTTAGGAAATTTGGACAGGGTATAATCTCTAATCCTCAATAAATTAATAGGTACAATGCCCGGCAGGTGTGGCGAGGCGACTCGGTGTACATCTTGCGGCATGTATGTGTTCCTTTATCATCTGATCAAGGGTGATTACTGCTGTGCAAAATGTAAGCACATTGTTTCCATGGAAGCCCAGGTTCTTAATCTGGGGAAGCAGCTGTCGGCACTGGGAAGACCCTCCACAGTAAAGCAGAGCCGGAAATGTACCCAGCAGGTGATGGCTGGCGCCAGCACAGAGGTAGGTGGAGACAAAGAGGTGCAGGCATTAGAAAATTGTAGATAGGTGAGAGTCAGGAAGGGTAGAGGGGCAAGGGCCAGGGAGGCCGATCCAGGGCTGGAGCATCCCAATAAGTATGCTCCATTGAGTGACATTGGTGAAACCAGTCAGGGACTGGCACTGCTGGAGCTGAGGGACTCTCCTAGCTGCCAGGGGAAGAACTCCTCCAGTAAGAGTGGGGAGGAAGCAAAGGGAAAGGAAAGTCAGATTCTGGTGGTAGGGGACTCAATTCTTAGAAGGACAGAGAGGGCAATCTGTAACAAAGACCTGAAGTGCCGAACTGTATGTTGTCTAGCGGGCGCTCGGGTTCGGCACATCACTGATCTGGTGGACAGATTACTGCACGTTGGCACCAATGACAAAGTCAGAGGCAGATGGAGTGTCCTAAAGAACGATTTTAGGGACTTGATAGCTAAATTGAAGAGAAGGACCTCCAAGGTAGTATTCTCAGGAATACTACCAGTACATCGAGCCACACCAGAAAGGCAGAGGGAGATTAGGGAAGTAAACAAGTGGCTGAAGAGCTGGTGTAGTAAAGAGGGGTTTGGGTTCCTGGAGGACTGGACCGACATCTCAGTCGATAACCAGTACTATTAGAAAAGAATTCAACTCATGTAAGGTGACATGTAGTTGCCATCATCCCTTGATATGTTAAACAATTGAAATAACCTCAAAGAATTGGGATTGTATAGGCAACAAAACAAAAAATTCCAAAATTGAAAAAAGATACAAATTTATTACAAAAATATATAAATATTACAGTACAATTTTAAATAAAAGAAAGACATGAAAAACATGTATAATTTATATAATGTAAATACTGTCCATTATAAGCTGCCATCATCAGATGTTTTTATGACAGATTGAAGCGGATAACCGACGCGTTTCGAATGATAGAAAACATTCTTCCTCAGGGTATATAATAGTATCACATCTATAACAGATCAAAATAAATATTAAACATAGTACAAAAAACCTCACCATCCCACATAGAATTGTGTATAGTGAAAACTTACTTGTCTAAAATAACTGGGCTTGAAAGGTCATGCACTTCATGGCGTCATCAAATGCGGGTGCCTCCACACTGTATATAATGCACAAAAATATATATATATCTCCTCATCCCTGCCACCCATGGGGTGGGCTGAATTAGTAAATTCAAAGATTGGTGTTTAAAAAAAGGATTTTTAATAACAGCTTACCTGTAAAATCCTTTTCTTGGAGTACATCACGGGACACAGAGCGCATAGTCATTACATATGGGTTATATGGGTACCTTCAGGTGTGGACACTGGTGTAATCAACTTCACAGGAAGTTCCTCCCTATATAACCCCCTCCCACTGAGAGTGCTTCAGTTTTGTAGCAAGCAATTTCTCCGAGGTTACACAATGTTCCCCAAAAGAGGGGTGGGAGCTCTGTGTCCCGTGATGTACTCCAAGAAAAGGATTTTACAGGTAAGCTGTTATTAAAAATCCTTTTTTCTTTATCGTACATCACGGGACACAGAGCGCATAGTCATTACATATGGGATGTCCCAAAGCAATGCTCCATGAAGGGAGGGAGACCGTAAGGCCAAAATTAGCCAAACAGAAAATATATCAGGAGGTAAAAAATAGCTCCACCAACAGAAAAAAAAAGGGGGCGTGAACCGGGCCAGAGGATTCTATACTGCTGCCCGAAGGACCGCCTGCCCAAATGCTGCGTCCGTAGCTTTTGTGACGTCCAACTTATAAAATTTAGTAAACGTATGTACGGAAGACCAGGTTGCCGCTTTGCAAACCTGTGCCATAGAGATCTGATGGTGTGCCGCCCAAGAGGCACTCATGGCCCTCGTAGAATGGGCCTTAATTGATAAGGGAGGTGGAACGCGCTTCAGACCATAGGCCTGAAAAATCAGCTGCTTAATCCACCTAGCCAAGAAAGACTTGGCAGCCGGCTGACCCTTCTTGGGGCCATCCGGGAGAACGAAAAGCACATCTGTTTTCCGAATCTTTTCTGTAGCCTTGAGATAAACCCTCATGGCTCGGACCACGTCCAAAGTATGAAGCAATCTTTCCTCTCTGGACTGGGGAGTAGGAAAGAAGGATGGTAGGACTAGGTCCTGATTCCAGTGAAAACTGGATATGAACTTTAGGAAGGAAAGAAGGCTGAGGCCGCAGCACCACTCTGTCCTTATGCAGAATCAGGTACGGTTCCCTGCAAGACAAGGCTGCCAGCTCGGAGACCCTTCTGGCCGAAGCCATAGTCACCAAGAAAACCAACTTTCGGGTTAGCAGTACAAGAGGGATTTCTGTCAGAGGTTCAAACGGCTGCCTTTGTAAAGCTGACAAGACCAGATTTAAATTCCAGGGGCAGAGGGAGCTCTAATAGGGGGATTCACATGCAAGACCCCCTGCAAGAAGGTTTTCACAAGCGAATGCGTGGCAAAAGGCCTTTGAAACCATATCGATAAGGCAGACACCTGCCCCTTTAGAGTACTAAGAGCCAACCCCTTGTCAACGCCAACCTGGAGGAATCGCAAGATCCTGTCAATAAAAATTTGCGAGGATGCTCTCCTTGAGACTCGCACCACTCCACATAGGTCCTCCAGACTCTGTAATAGATATTTCTAGAGACTGGCTTTTCTAGCCTGAATTAACGTAGATATGACCTGGGCTGAGAGGCCTCTGCCCTTAAGAATTAGGGATTCAGCCGCCAAGCCATCAAATTTAGCTGCTGTGAAGCAGGGTGGTAGATCGGGCCCTGAGACAGCAGATCTGGGCGCAGGGGGAGTGGCCACGGTGCCCCTACTGACATCCTCACGATGAGTGCGTACCAAGCCCTTCTGGGCCAGGCTGGGGCCACCAGGATCACCGGCCTGCGCTCCACCCTGATCCTTCGTAGAAGGCGGGGAATCATCTGTAGTGGAGGGAACGCATACAGGAGAGAAAACTGGTGCCAGGGGCAAACCAACGCATCGGTCCCGTAGGCCGAGGGGTCCCTGGCTCGGGATACGAATTTGTCCAATTTCTTGTTGAATCTTGTTGCCATGATGTCCACATCGGGAACTCCGAATCTTTGGCAAATCTCTTGGAATACCTGGGGGTGAAGAGACCACTCTCCCGGGAGTAACTGTTGACGACTCAAAAATCTGCTTGAGAATTGTCTATCCCTGGGATGAACACTGCTGAGATGCAGGGTACATGGGCTTCGGCCCATGAAAAAATCAGGTTTACTTCCCTTTGAGCCGCTAGGCTCCTTGTGCCCCCCTGGTGGTTTATGTATGCCACCGCCGTGGCATTGTCGGACTGTATCCTTACTGGCAGACCCTGCAGGGGGAGAGTCCAGGTGACCAGGGCCAACCGAGCAGCTCTGATCTCTAGGACGTTGATGGGAAGCAGACTTTCTGCCTCTGACCACTGTCCCTGCTGGGTCCTGTTTTCCTAAGATTGCCCCCCAACCTGTTAGGCTGGCATCTGTGATTACTATTTTCCACGTGATGGGGCAAAAAGGTCTAATGCCTGTATGGACTTGTTCCAAGCAGAGAGAATAGCTGCCTGAAGAACTCTGGTAAAGATCTGGGCATAGGGCGCTGCTTCGAAGGCGGCCACCATGTTTCCCAGCAGTCGCATGCATAGGCGAATAGTCGGCCTCTTTTTGCCTAAGACTATTTGAATCGTTTGAATCAACGACCTGATCCTTGAGGTAAAAATACCCTCTGGCATTCTGTATCTTAACCGAAAGCCTAGATATTCCAACTGTCTTGTGGGTTGTAACCTTGATTTTTCTTGGTTCACAATCCACCCGAATTCTTCTAGATGCCGTACTGTGCGGACTACTGCATGATTGAGGTTGGAGGCTGATCTGTCGATAACCAGGAGATCGTCCAGGTATGCCAGGACCAAGATGCCTTCTGTCCTTAGGACGGCTAGCACCGGGGCTAACACCTTTGTGAATACCCGCGGAGCTGTTGCCAACCCGAAAGGGAGGGCTACGAACTGGAAATGACTTTGATCTATCATAAAACGAAGAAACTTGTGATGTGCTGGGTAGATCGGCCCATGCAGACATGCATCCTTTATGTCTATAGATGCTAGAAAGTCGCCTTGATGCAGGCTGGCTGTCACTGAACGTATGGAATCCATACGAGAGGTCTGAAACTTTAGAAAGCGATTTAGGCGTTTGCGGTCTAGGATAGGCCTGACGTCGCCACTGGGTTTTGGTATAATAAAAAGGTTGGAGTAGAATCCCAGACCCTTTTCTTGGGTTGGTACTACAATTACTCCTTGGAGCAAGAGGCGGTCCAACGCCTTTACGAGAGAGGCCCTCTTTAACGGGTTGCTTGGAAGACTTGACCCCTGAAAATGAGGAGGGGGGATTTCTCGAAACTCTAGTTTGTAGCCTGTGGCTACCACGGACCGAACCCAAGAGTCGGGATTCTGGCCTTCCAGACTTCGGAGAAAAACTGAAGTCTTCCCCCCACCCAAGAGAGTGGGGGCGCCCCTTCATGAATCTGACTTGATGACTGGTTTAGCCGGCTTGCGAGACCAGGGCCTCTTGTTTGCCGCGGCTTGTCCCTGTGGGCGGCTATTAACTGCTGAACGCCCGGGAGGCCGTCGATACTGACGGGAAGTCGAAGGGGCCAAGCCTGCAAGGGCCTGTCGTTTAAACGCGGGCCCACGCGGTCTTTTCTTGACCGGTAAGGAAGAACCTTTACCACTTGATATGGTTTGGATATATTTATCTAGGTCTTTACCGAATAGTCTTTCCCCATGAAAGGGAAACCCTGCTAAAAGCTTTTTGCAGGGTGCCTCTGCTGACCAGTTCTTTAGCCACGAAAGACGACGCATGTGAACCACCAGCAGAGATAACCGGGATGCCTGTTGGATAGAGTCCTTAATAGCATCTATTGCAAAGCAGAGAACCCTAGGGAACTCTGCTAATTCACGAGTTTGCTGAGCCGGCATGTCCTTTAATATCTGTTTTGCCTGATCCTTTAAGGCCTGACAAACGCCAATGGCTGCCACCCCTGGCTGAACCATGGCACCTACTGTGGTGAAAGAAGCCTTCAGTAGGGTCTCTAATTTTTTGTCGACCGGATCCTTGAACATCTGGACATTTTCAACCGGACAGGTCAGGGATTTATTCACGCAGGAAATGGCCGCGTCCACTGTGGGGGCCCATTTCTTTAAAAATTTCTCCTCCATAGGATAGAGAATAGAGAACCTCTTAGGAGGGATAAAGATCCTATCAGGTCGAGCCCAATCCTGGTAAATCAGGCCCCGCAGAAGGGGGTAAATCGGAAAAGACACACAAGTTAATGGAGCCTTTAAAGAACCCAATGAGGATACCACAGGGGCTACTAGTTCTGGCACTGGAAGTTTAAAAGCAGTGCGAACTATATCGGTCAAAGACTGGATCCACAGGCTCTCCGCTTGAGAGGCCGAAAAATATTCATCTACAGTGGAACCCTCCATGTCTGAACCTTCGGGACTTGGGTCTGCTTGATCCCCTTGTGGGTCCCGTTCCTCCGAAGAGGAGACCTCCGCATCTGAAAAAAACACCAAACTAGGTGAGGGGGATCTAGCCCGTTTGCTGCTTGGCAAAGGGCGGGCAAACAAAGCAGTTAACCTCTTCTCTAGCCCACCCAGGGTGGTCGCTAGCATTCTTCCGTTACGTAAACGGGAATGGGTGGATCGGGGGCCGCCTCTACCCCCAGCATCCCCAATGGCTCTTGAACTATGCTACTCGGTGGTCTAACTGGTGAGGGTGGGGCCGTTGACGCCTGGCCCAAATCCTCTGACCCCGATGGAGACCCGTTTGTTTCTTGGCACCTTTTGCAGCCTTGGCTGGTCCTGATGCCTTTGGAGCCATTGCACAACCTTGAGTCACCCCTCTAGCCAACACCTGACTGTTGCAGCTAGGAGTAACCAATATGAGGACAGGTATGAGGAAAATGAAAAAAAATGTTTTTTTTTTCCAAAATAATTTTTTTTTTTTTTTTTACCCGCCTGGGAGGTGGCAATACCGAGGAAACCTGTGAGTATTGACACACCAATGCCCGTTAGCCGGAGTCCAAGGTAAACTCAGATACTGCTGGATCTAAGGCTGAGTCCCTTTAAGCAAAAAAACTTCCTTTTTTTTTTTTTTTTCTGGTCAATAGTGGACCTAAGTCCTAGACCTGAAGATCCACAAAACCGCCACTAGGTGTCCCTGTGTGGCCAAAGACCCAGCTGCACGCTCTGTATCCTTTCTTCCTCTGCCTCCAGGAGGGAAAGACCAGCCAGAGAAAAAGTTTTCTCTTTAAACAGACCCTGACGCTGCTGGCCCGCCCCCCCGACGCACGCCGACGCTATAATAGGCGGCGTGCACGCGCGCGCGCGCACACGCGCGCGCACCCCCCCCCCACGCTGAAACCACATGGAGGAAGCAGAGCAGAGGAACAACATGGACCAGCGCTAGGCAGCACCAACAGACACCAGGTAAGCACTAATCTTATTGTAGTGCACACACAGAGAGGAAGCTGTCCCCATGGGCTTCCTAAGAAACAGGAGTTTTTACCAGCAATTTCCTCTTTTAAAACATGTGGGGTTGCAGTATCAATGCTAACAGGCAGACCTGGGGTGAGTAGCAAATATATATCTTACACAAGTATACATATATCTACATGTTATCTGGGTAAAACATTAGTATCCCATCCTGCCCATACAGACATAGTGGAGATAGTGGCTGATGCACAAGCATACTGTTAGCCAACCCAGAACCCCCAGGGGGATACCTACTGTCGAACCAAGTCCCGCAGGTTCCCTCTTACCTGCTCCACGCCGCAGGGTATTGCAAATTGCAAGAGGCCCAATCTTCCCCCATCTCCGTGGGTATTGTCTCGGACCTTCAGGGACCGGGGTCCTGTGTTCAAGGAACCCACACCCCTGGACCTATATAGCATCCTGGCATCAGTAGCGTTTAGTCCTGGAAGAGACCAAGGCACTGGAGCCCAGAATCCAGCCCTCCAAGGAGAGGCATTATAGGCAACACCCCACTCCAGCAGGGCCCGGGTACCGTACACCTTGGCTTTGAAGCACTTCGAACGGATCCGGCTAGCTATCCTGGGTCCCGAGACCTCCGAGGGACAGCTAGACGTGACCAACACCTAAGACACTGGCGAAAAAACTGAAGCACTCTCAGTGGGAGGGGGTTATATAGGGAGGAACTTCCTGTGAAGTTGATTACACCAGTGTCCACACCTGAAGGTACCCATATAACCCATATGTAATGACTATGCGCTCTGTGTCCCGTGATGTACGATAAAGAAAAGTCCTCACCACCACTGCAAAGGGAGAGAGGATAGAAAGGAGGACAAAAGCAAAAAGAAAAAAGAAACAGGCAAAAAAGGGGGGAAGAAAAAAATACACACAATGATTATCATGTAAGGGTGGTATAAACATATGAAAAGGGAGCAAAAAAAGATTTTTTATCCCCCAATCCATACTTACCACCGTGACAGAGGATCAAAGTTCTCCCCAAATAGATGCAAGGCCTATTGAAGTAAGCCCTATTCAGCCACAGGTCCATCCATTGCAGCAACAGAAATTTTTGCCTCCTCAATCTCCACAGAGTGGAGAGGAAATTACACCAAACGTCCCCCCTGGCCTTCCTTTTATACTCACCTGTCCACGTTCATGGATGATAGGCCACTCCCATCTCTAATTCATACCTGTGTGTGGAACGACAGGTGTACACGTCCTGTGCGGACGTCAGCTCGTCGCGTCATAAAGACGCGACGCAAATCTTCTACCGCTATTGGCCAATGGCCCGCTGATGTCATCTCCGGAACCGGAAGCTCCGCCGCGGCCATCTTGCTGAAGGGCTTCAGCAATACTAGGTCGAG
Source organism: Rana kukunoris (assembly GCA_029574335.1). NCBI lineage: Eukaryota > Metazoa > Chordata > Amphibia > Anura > Ranidae > Rana > Rana kukunoris. The sequence continues at coordinate 143,393,614 of CM056054.1, read as the reverse complement.
GACGTCACAGCCGGAACCGGAAATAGCGCCGCGGCCATTTTGCCAAAGGGCTCCGGTCACACCAGAGGCCTGGCAAAGAGCCCGGACTAGATGTGGGATCGGAACCTGCAAGGGGAGAGAGAAAAGAGGGAGGGGGGCCATGATAGGCCAGGTAGATAGAATACCCCAGCTAGGGAACGGGATAATGTTGGGAGCTCAGATGGAAAAAACGCTCCAAAAAATATTATGTTAGGCCTTTGCAACAGTGCCACCTGATGGTAATAAGGGGACAATTGAGAAAGCCTAAAGAAAAAAAGGAAGAAAAATACCACCGCTGCCGGGATGTTACCCTGGGATATCATAGACATCCCATTGGGTATATGAACTATCGGGCAAATTTATAGCCCAAAGGTCTCCCCCGGCAGCGGATGGGGGGCAGGGAATTGAGGAGATATGCATATGTGCATATGTGAGGAGGACAATACCCCATCCGATACATCACGAGTAGCATAGCCCACAAAATTAACCAGCACAGATTTATAAACAATTTTGTACATATGTACATATATATAACCATGAATAATACATTATGATGTACACTGTCACAGAAATCAATCTGAAAAAACGTGCAAATCATTAACAAAAAAGGTCAAATAATCAAATGAAATGTTGTGTACAACAAAGCATCCTAATAGAAAAAATAAACAAGAAAAAAGAAAAAACCCTATCTATGCATCTCCCATATTTATACTTTCTAGTCTCAAGAGAGGATTCTCCCGACATTCTGAAAACCCCTGGGGTATAGTGAGGAGAAGGATGTAATAGGGATGAAAAAATATCCCAATAGTCAATACTAGGTATTGAACTAACAGGACATTCATCCAAGGGGGAGAAAAAGGCTGAAAGATGATCACATGATTGAACTCCTCAATTTGGAAGTAATTAGTCAGTTTTCCCAGAGCTAAATCCTTCTAAGAAAGGTCTAAAACTTTCGCTCTCATTAAGCCCAGGGGGGGTTGTGGCCCTTAGGTATCTAATCCAGCGCATTTCACGCTGGAGTAGGACCTTGTCACGGTGGTAAGTATGGATTGGGGGATAAAAAATCTTTTTTTGCTCCCTTTTCATATGTTTATACCACCCTTACATGATAATCATTGTGTGTATTTTTTTCTTCCCCCCTTTTTTGCCTGTTTCTTTTTTCTTTTTGCTTTTGTCCTCCTTTCTATCCTCTCTCCCTTTGCAGTGGTGGTGAGGACTTTTTAAACACCAATCTTTGAATTTACTAATTCAGCCCACCCCATGGGTGGCAGGGATGAGGAGATATATATATATTTTTGTGCATTATATACAGTGTGGAGGCACCCGCATTTGATGACGCCATGAAGTGCATGACCTTTCAAGCCCAGTTATTTTAGACAAGTAAGTTTTCACTATACACAATTCTATGTGGAATGGTGAGGTTTTTTGTACTATGTTTAATATTTATTTTGATCTGTTATAGATGTGATACTATTATATACCCTGAGGAAGAATGTTTTCTATCATTCGAAACGCGTCGGTTATCCGCTTCAATCTGTCATAAAAACATCTGATGATGGCAGCTTATAATGGACAGTATTTACATTATATAAATTATACATGTTTTTCATGTCTTTCTTTTATTTAAAATTGTACTGTAATATTTATATATTTTTGTAATAAATTTGTATCTTTTTTCATTTTTGGAATTTTTTGTTTTGTTGCCTATACAATCCCAATTCTTTGAGGTTATTTCAATTGTTTAACATATCAAGGGATGATGGCAACTACATGTCACCTTACATGAGTTGAATTCTTTTCTAATATATCCAGGGTGGAGAATACACCCACTAACCTCCTGCAACTCATGTACGGAGACATGGACTCTATATTCTATGCATAATATTTCTTGTTTCTTTTGGATCCATAGAAAAATAAAAAACGTTGTTTCTCTCCCAGTTGGTATTTTCCAATGGGAGAGAACTTTGGATCCAAGAAATTTTCGGGATTCTTTTAATCACTGACATATATACTATTCTCCCTAATCTTTTTTTGTTTTTGGTCTTAAGTGAGAATCCTGTTCCTTTGATTTCCACAATGGGGGATTTACAGGGAGGACAATGGGAGGAGCTAATGGCACAGATCGAGAGGAGCTATCAAGGCAAAGAACAACTAGCATCAGATTTGTTTTCCTTATTTTTCAACTTGACTAAAACGTTAGAGAAAAAATCTGCCCTGCATTGCCATATCCAATCAATGGAAAGATATATTAGTGAACATATCAATCCTATCGGATTGAGGATTCAAATCTTTCCTATTTTGGATAATATCAGCAAGGAGCTCAAAATGAGTTGGGAAAACAAATTAAATGAATGTTCTACAAATTTAATGCAATTACTTCAAAATGAGTATAGACAACAGCTAAAAGTTTTAGATAAGGAGATTGAATCACTATATGCTCGTCTCATACCTCTAAAAACTCTAGACGAATATGCTGGACATGAGAAAAAACTGAAAGAACATCTAGAAATTTTCAGTAGACAAATTCTCATTAAAAAAGAGAAAAAATACTGGAGAGATAAAAATGCCTTCAGTGAGGGCAGGGCTTATAAATGGAACCAGGATAAAAAATATAAAAATAAAAATACCAAAAAAACAAATAATCAAGGTAAAGACACAAAAATGAATGATTACCTATCAGATACACCATCCAATTCCTCCTCATCTGTCTCTTCAAATACAGGCCGAACCTCAACCAAGAGGAAGGGCCCCTTTTCTAAGCAAGGTAGAGAAGGAGAGGTCCAACAGATAAGCAAGAGATCAATTACGGACTCACAGGTATCCTTCTCGCAGGCTGATAAGGGTGGAGGAGCTGTGGGTAGGGCTTCCACTAGAGGCTCCCCTTCCAACAGAGGAAAACTTTTTCCTCGTAGGGAGACTGGAGCTATTCCAAAGGTTCCACGTACCCCTTTGGATGATTTTTTGGAAAAGAAGGGGGTGCCTGCAGCATCCCCACTCCCTCAAGTACAGACAATATATCCTGGAATCCAGATAATACAAGAGAATGTAATAACATCATAAACTTGTCTTCACATATCTTAACATCGATTGAACAGGAGGTTCTTTCTCTTGGTCTTTCCTTTTGTCCAAGTTCTAGTACAGACTCCTTTGAAGCAATTAAAGATATACACTTGTTTGCTCGGAGACTTTTTTATAAAAGTCTCTATGTCAAACATACTGACCAGGAAACAGAGGTCGCCCCAAACTTAAAAGCTGCAGACTTCAAAGCTTTAAGAGACTTAAATCTCTTACTACAAGAAAATGCCTCCCTAGGGGGGGCGTGGGAGGAGGAAAATTTAAAGGAGACCGATCTGGAGATTAATGAGATAGATACAAAAGAAAAAAATAGGAATTTTAAATTGAAATCCAATAAATTTCCGGTATTAAATTTAAATCCTGCAATTTCACTCTTTGTAAAACAGACATCCAGAGAATTAGAAACCCTAAAAATTGACAACAACCGTGGCAACTTAAATATAGAACAACAATACGCCCTGAAGACCCTCAAAAATAACTCTGCAATAACAATTAAAGCGTCTGATAAAGGCGGAAATATTGTTATAATGAATAATTGTGATTATGAAAAGATGTGCCTTAAGATCCTCAATAACAAACAGTGTTATCGAAAGATCACCCCAGCGATTGTGGATAGATTCAATAGTGAGTTCTATCAACTTGTGGACAATTTCTATAGCAATGGCACCATTATCAAGGATGTTTGGGACTTTATCAGAACCAAACATCCACGACAAGCGACAATGTATGCATTGCCCAAGGTGCATAAAAATCTCCAGGATCCACCTGGAAGACCGATCATATCGGGCAATGGATCCATTTCGGAAGGGGTAAGTCAAGTTATTGACCAATACCTCAGACCCCATGTTTTTGACCTGCCCTCATACACCAGGGACACGATTCATCTCCTCCAAATGTTGGAGGATATGACTATTCCCACTGATGCGATACTTGTAACCATCGATGTGGAATCTCTGTATAACAGTATTCCACACACCCTGGGAATAGAGGCTATTGGTCGTGTATTAAAACAAAGACCAACAACAGATTGGAAGTTCAATGGATTCATTTTAACCATGCTGGATTTTATTCTTGAACATAATACCTTCCTCTTCCAAGGCTCCCACTTCCTCCAGGTACAGGGTGTGGCAATGGGGACGTGCTGCGCACCCTCATACGCCAACCTGTACCTGGGGGAGTGGGAGCGGGGATTTCTGTTGGGGGAGAATGCATCTATGTGCGCTGCCAACATTCTTGTATGGCAGCGCTACATAGATGACATTTTCATCATATGGGATGGCCCAGAAAGCGATCTCATTGAACTATTGAGATTGATGAATGTTAATCATTTCAACTTGTTTTTTACCATGTCATTTGACGATAAAGAAATCAGCTTTTTGGATATCAAAATAAAAAAAGATATTGACGGGAAAATAAGTACCACCTTATATAGAAAAGAGACGGCTGGCAACACCCTGCTTCATGCAGGGAGTTTTCATCCCGAATCTCTCAAAAAATCTATCCCTTTTAGCCAATATCTTCGTCTGAGAAGAAATTGTTCAACAGACGAAGATTTCCAAAAAGAAAGTGATGCTCTAACAATTCGTCTCCTTGCAAGAGGATACACTAAGACCAGCCTCAAAAAAGCTTTCAATAGGGTAAGAGTTACCAACAGACGAACCCTGATTTTTAAACCTAAATCCAAAACAAAGAAGGGTAAAGAACAAGAAACCAGGATTATTATTGGTTACTCCAATGAACATCCCAAAATTAGACAAATCATTTCAAAATTTTGGTCTATCCTAACGGACGATCCAATTTTGAAAAAATTGATTACAGAGAAACCCCAGATTACCTTCAAGAGGGCAGGTTCAATTGGTACCATGCTAGTTCAGAGTGAGTATAGGGGCAATATTAGAAAGGATCCCTGTACAACACATGGTACCTACCCTTGTGGATCCTGTGCCCAATGTCCCATAATAGGTAGAAGAACCACACTGACACTGCCAAATGGGGATACCTTCTCCCTGAAACACTTTGCTAATTGCAAAAGTCGGGGAGTGGTATACCTCATGCAGTGTCAGTGTGGTTCTTTCTATGTAGGAAAAACAAAACAGGAATTCCACAAGCGAGTTGACAAACATATGCATTCTATGCATATTTGCAATTTATATCTTCCACTTGGCAGACATATAGCTAAATGCCATGAATACCACATGCCAACAGTCAATTTCATGGTACTAGATCGTATCCACATTCCATTAAGAGGGGGGGATTGGAACAAGGTCCTACTCCAGCGTGAAATGCGCTGGATTAGATACCTAAGGGCCACAACCCCCCCTGGGCTTAATGAGAGCGAAAGTTTTAGACCTTTCTTAGAAGGATTTAGCTCTGGGAAAACGGACTAATTACTTCCAAATTGAGGAGTTCAATCATGTGATCATCTTTCAGCCTTTTTCTCCCCCTTGGGTGAATGTCCTGTTAGTTCAATACCTAGTATTGACTATTGGGATATTTTTTCATCCCTATTACATCCTTCTCCTCACTATACCCCAGGGGTTTTCAGAATGTCGGGAGAATCCTCCCTTGAGACTAGAAAGTATAAATATGGGAGATGCATAGATAGGGTTTTTTCTTTTTTCTTGTTTATTTTTTCTATTAGGATGCTTTGTTGTACACAACATTTCATTTGATTATTTGACCTTTTTTGTTAATGATTTGCACATTTTTTCAGATTGATTTCTGTGACAGTGTACATCATAATGTATTATTCATGGTTATATATATGTACATATGTACAAAATTGTTTATAAATCTGTGCTGGTTAATTTTGTGGGCTATGCTACTCGTGATGTATCGGATGGGGTATTGTCCTCCTCACATATGCACTATCTCCTCAATTCCCTGCCCCCCATCCGCTGCCGGGGGAGACCTTTGGGCTATAAATTTGCCCGATAGTTCATATACCCAATGGGATGTCTATGATATCCCAGGGTAACATCCCGGCAGCGGTGGTATTTTTCTTCCTTTTTTTCTTTAGGCTTTCTCAATTGTCCCCTTATTACCATCAGGTGGCACTGTTGCAAAGGCCTAACATAATATTTTTTGGAGCGTTTTTTCCATCTGAGCTCCCAACATTATCCCGTTCCCTAGCTGGGGTATTCTATCTACCTGGCCTATCATGGCCCCCCTCCCTCTTTTCTCTCTCCCCTTGCAGGTTCCGATCCCACATCTAGTCCGGGCTCTTTGCCAGGCCTCTGGTGTGACCGGAGCCCTTTGGCAAAATGGCCGCGGCGCTATTTCCGGTTCCGGCTGTGACGTCCTCGAACTAGTATTGCTGAAGCCCTTCAGCAAGATGGCCGCGGCGGAGCTTCCGGTTCCGGAGATGACATCAGCGGGCCATTGGCCAATAGCGGTAGAAGATTTGCGTCGCGTCTTTATGACGCGACGAGCTGACGTCCGCACAGGACGTGTACACCTGTCGTTCCACACACAGGTATGAATTAGAGATGGGAGTGGCCCATCATCCATGAACGTGGACAGGTGAGTATAAAAGGAAGGCCAGGGGGGACGTTTGGTGTCATTTCCTCTCCACTCTGTGGAGATTGAGGAGGCAAAAATTTCTGTTGCTGCAATGGATGGACCTGTGGCTGAATAGGGCTTACTTCAATAGGCCTTGCATCTATTTGGGGAGAACTTTGATCCTCTGTCACGGTGGTAAGTATGGATTGGGGGATAAAAAAACTTTTTTTGCTCCCTTTTCATATGTTTATACCACCCTTACATGATAATCATTGTGTGTATTTTTTTCTTCCCCCCTTTTTTGCCTGTTTCTTTTTTCTTTTTGCTTTTGTCCTCCTTTCTATCCTCTCTCCCTTTGCAGTGGTGGTGAGGACTTTTTAAACACCAATCTTTGAATTTACTAATTCAGCCCACCCCATGGGTGGCAGGGATGAGGAGATATATATATATTTTTGTGCATTATATACAGTGTGGAGGCACCCGCATTTGATGACGCCATGAAGTGCATGACCTTTCAAGCCCAGTTATTTTAGACAAGTAAGTTTTCACTATACACAATTCTATGTGGGATGGTGAGGTTTTTTGTACTATGTTTAATATTTATTTTGATCTGTTATAGATGTGATACTATTATATACCCTGAGGAAGAATGTTTTCTATCATTCGAAACGCGTCGGTTATCCGCTTCAATCTGTCATAAAAACATCTGATGATGGCAGCTTATAATGGACAGTATTTACATTATATAAATTATACATGTTTTTCATGTCTTTCTTTTATTTAAAATTGTACTGTAATATTTATATATTTTTGTAATAAATTTGTATCTTTTTTCAATTTTGGAATTTTTTGTTTTGTTGCCTATACAATCCCAATTCTTTGAGGTTATTTCAATTGTTTAAGATAACCAGTACTATAGAAGGGACGGACTGCACCTAAATGAGGAGGGTGCAGATCAGCTGGGAATAAGGATGGCCAAAAAGTTAGAGGGGTTTTTAAACTAGGCAACGGGGGGAGGGTCCAGAGATAGTCAGTGTGGAACATATTCAAGAGGGTAGTATTAGAGGTAGGGTAACCAAAGCACATAAACCCAAAGTAAGTAGAGTAGCAGGTCCTAGTTGCAATCTCGGACCACCCAAGAGGATAGTATGTGACCGGTCAGAATATATTAATGCAGTTAAGTGTTTGTTCACCAATGCCAGAAGTCTGCCAAGCAAAACAGGTGAGTTGGCAGCTCTGGTGCATGAGGAGGGCTATGATGTAAACGGTATTGCTGAAACTTGGCTTCAATCCTCACATGACTGGGCTATTAATATTCCTGGCTATGCTCTCTTTCGGGAAGATAGGGTAAAAAGGAAAGGTGGCAGGGTCTGTCTCTATGTGAGAAGTGACCTCAAAGCAAGCATGAAAGAGGACCTGGTTGATGGAGAGTGTGATGAAGCTGAAACATTATGGGTGGAACTGCATACAGATGTGCGTAGTTCAAAGTTAATCATTGGAGCTTGTTATAGACCACCCAATGTTAACAAGGAGGTGGAGACTCGGCTCCTTGCACAGATGGATGGTATGGTGATAATAATGGGGGATTTTAACTACCCAGAAATTGACTGGAGTAATGGCACTGCTGGGACAGTTAAAGGGCAAAAATTTAAAAACCTATTGCAGGACAATTTTATGGTCCAGCTTATTGAGGCCCCAACTAGGAATGATGCTCTGTTGGACCTGATAATCTCAAACCATGCAGAGCTTATTACCAATGTTCAGATAAAGGAACACCTGGGTAGCAGTGATCATAAAATGATTTCATTAAGTTCCCTTTCACACTTATACAACTTGTCCCACGATTTGGACTGCAAAATCATATGACAAGTCATTCTCCATTATTTTCATTGACTGCCATTCATACTGGCACGACTTTAAGTAGTCCTTGCACTACTTTGGTCCGATTTTGATGCCACTTACACAGGCATTCATTGAAATCGCGGCCCTGAATCGCTGCAAAATCTCGGTAAAATCGAATTTGAAGTCGTACAAGTGTGAAAGGTGTCTTAGGCCTCGTACACACGATCGGACATATCCGATGAAAACGGTCCGCGGACCATTTCCATCGGATATGTCCGATCGGGAGTTTGATCCGATGGCGTGTACACACCATCGGATCAAATTGCCCGCCGCCGGACGGCGCGGTGACGCGGCGGTGACGTTGACGCCGCCACGTCACCGCCACGTCACCGCACCAGGAAGTTAAACACTTCCGCGCATGCGCCAAATCCATTCGGCGGCGGCGCGGCGGCGGTGGGGGACGACATGTCTGCTGGTAAGTGTACTAACCAGCAGACATGTCGGGCGGACAGATTCCACCGGATGGATTTCAAAGCATGCTTTGAAATCTGTCGGGTGGAGAAATCTGTCCGCTAGCCCATACACACGAGCGGAGATGTCTGCTGAAACGGTCCATCGGACCGTTTTCAGCGGACATATCCCCTCGTGTGTACGAGGCCTTAATGTTAGCTGTAAGCAAGAAATACACCCAGGAAAGATAAAAACACTTAATTTCAGAAGAGCACATTTTTCAAGGATGAGGGCTGCTTTCCAGGACTTGGACTGGGAGGGAATATTGACACCGATGAACACAGAACAGAAATGGAAATTCTTCAAAAAGACTGTCTGGAACCTCACTGAAAAGTATATTCCCATGGGCAATAAGTTTAAAAGGCTAAAAACAAAACCTATGTGGTTCACGGTCAAAGTTAAAAAAGCTATAAACAATAAGAAAATAGCTTTTAAACACTAGTGTCGTTTAAATGTTACAAAGAATATAATAGAATATGTAAAAAGGAAATCAAGGATGCAAAAATTCAAAATGAATGACAGATTGCAAAAGATAGTAGGACAAACCCCCCAAAATTCTTTAAATATATTAATAGTAAAAAGGTGAAGTCTGAGCATGTAGGCCCTTTACAAAATAATCTAGAGTGGGTGACTGAGGACAAAGAGAAGGCAAAAGTATTAAATGCTTTCTTCAGCTCTTTGTATACAATGGAACATGGGGGAGCTCATGTCCATAATGGGGGTGGGAGTTACACAGCCCCAAATCCACAATGGCTCAAAAGTGATATAGTCCAGAAATATTTAGACAGAAATAAGTGGGATAAAGCACCTGGACCAGGTGGCATCCACCCACGGATCCTAAAAAAATTGAGCTCTGTAATTTCAATGCCACTGTATCTAATATTTAGGGACTCATTAATGACAGGAATAGTACCACTGGATTGGCGTAGAGCCAATATGGTGCCTATATTTAAAAAGGGAACAAAGTCTTTACCAAGTAACTATAGACCTGTTAGTTTAACTTCTATAGTTGGGAAGATAGTGGAACTTTTAATAAAAGACCACATGGATGAGTTCTTGCTGGAAACAAACTATTTAAGCAACAGACAGCATGGATTTATGAAAGACAGAAGTTGCCAGACAAACCTGATTTCCTTTTATGAAGAGGTAAGTAAAACCCTGTACAGAGGCGTGGCTGTGGACGTGGTATACTTGGATTTTGCTAAAGCGTTCGATACAGTTCCCCACACACGGCTCATGTGTAAGGTAAGGTCTACAGGATTGGATATAGCAGTTTGTAAATGGATAGGAAACTGGCTGAAAGACAGAATTCAGTGGTTAATGATTCCTACTCTGAATGGTCCAAGGTTATCAGCGGTGTACCCCAAGGTTCAGTGCTGGGACCCTTACTTTTTAATATATTTATAAATAATATTGGGTCTGAGATCAAAATTTCTGTCTTTGCAGATGACACCAAGCTATGCAGTGGAATAATGTCCTTACAGGATGTTGCCAATATACAAGCCAACCTCAATGATCTGTCTAATTGAGCGACTAAGTGGCAGATGAGGTTTAATGTTGATAAATGTAAAGTTATGCACTTGGGGGCTAAGAATATGCATACATCATACATGCTAGGGGGAGTACAACTGGGGGGATCTGTAGTGGAGAAGGATCTGGGGGTTTTAGTTGATCATAAGCTCAATAATGGCATGCAATGCCAAGCTGCGGTTTCCAAAGCGATCAAAGTAATTTCTTCTATTAAGAGAGGTATGGACTCCAGAGATAGAGATATCATTTTGCCCCTGTACAAATCATTAGTAAGACCTCATCTGGAATATGCAGTCCAGTTTTGGGCACCAGTTCTCAAAAAGGATATCGGAGAACTGGAGAAAGTGCAGAGAAGGGCAACCGAATTGATAAGAGGCATGGATGAGCTCAGCTATGAGGAAAGATTAGAAGAACTAAATGTATTCACTCTTGAGAAGAGGAGAATAAGGGGGGATATGTTAAACATGTACAAATATATAAGAGGTCCATATAGTGAACTTGGTGTTGAGTTATTCACTTTACGGTCAACACTGAGGACAAGGGGGCACTCTTTACGTCTAGAGGAAAAGAGATTTCACCTCCAAATACAGAAAGGTTTCTTCACAGTAAGAGCTGTGAAAATGTGGAACAGACTCCCTCCAGACGTGGTTCTGGCCAGCTCAGTAGATTGCTTTAAGAAAGGCCTGGATTCTTTCTTAGATGTACATAATATAACTGAGTACTAAGATGTGTAGGTAAGTTGATCCAGGGTAAATCCAATTGCCTCTCGGGTGATCAGGAAGGAATTTTTTTCCCCTGCTGTAGCAAATTGGATCATGCTCTGCTGGGGTTTTTTGCCTTCCTCTGGATCAATTGTGGGTATGGAGTTGGGTATATGTAATGTACTGTGTTTTTTTATTTTAATTGTTTATTTTTTTATGGTTGAACTGGATGAACGTTTTTCAACCTGACTATGTAACTATGTAACTATCTGTACATGTTCTTTCACTAAAAGGACTGAAGCTAAAAGTGGATTGTTTATAACTCTCATATACTATAAAACCAATATTCTTTCATAAACTACCTGTACAATATAATTAATATATGTAACATTTTGCTTTTTAGCCACCAGTGCTTCTTTTTATTCCTAGAAATATTAAAATCAGTCTACAGTATGAATACCAAGTCACATATTACATATATACTTGCAATCACTGTAGCCTAGATTAGAGATGGCCTAGCGGTTCGCCTGGCGGCGAACTTTGCTCGTTCGCGGTCTGCCAAACCGGCAGACATCTGGCGATGTTCACGGCGTTCCGCTATTTTACATGGAGAAGAACTTTGACCTATGACACATCCATCAGGTGGTGCAGGACAGCCAATTTCAGCACATGGACATACCCCCTACCTTATAAATAGACCTGATCTTGCGGCCATCTTACATTCTGCTTTTTGTCAGTGTAGGGAGAGGTTGGTGTTTGGAGCAGGGACAGGCTGTGATCAATCAAATAGCTATCTAAAAGGTCCACAAAAGTCATTTTAAGGACTGGTATAAGTGTACTACTTGCTATGCAGTATATAGGTGTGTAATACATTCATATATTTTTTGTCAGTGTAGGGACAGGTTGCTGTTTCCAGCAGGGACAGACTGTACTAACACAAATCCTTACCTAACAGGTCCACAAAAGTCCTTTCAAGCACTGGTATAGGTGTACTTCTTGCTGTGCAGTATATAGGTGAAATATACACTTATACTGTAGTATACTTTCAAATATAGAAAGCATATTATAGTGGATTTGTAATGTGCAGCATTGTGACTGGTGGTGTATTTGCTTACTGCTGAATGTTTGCCTCTTTCGCTGTGTTACCTCTGCTACACACATTGACAACATTTCCTGAAAAAGGTTTTATAACTGGTGCGATATACCAGTGGCCCCCAAAAACAACAGATTTTGTTATATACCTTCTTCCACATATACTGCGCTTCTCTAGAGTCTTTTGTCACAGGGTCATTTAAAAAATGACAGGCAGAGAAAGATGCAGGCCCTTCCGCAGGGGTGGTAGGGGTAGGGCAGGAGCACCAGACTGGAGCCAAAGTGGTGTAGCACCCCTTTACTTTCAGTACGGGCACTACACTAAAGTTAGCGGGCGAATAGGAGAGTTATTTGCTCCCATTCATAATTTGTCAAATTGCAGGCTGCTGCTATTTAAGAACTGTCCTGTAGGTCAGTCTGCGACCTAGGGGTGTGATTACACCCCTGGGCGACAGTTGGCGCTGGAGGGGTTCTGACAGAGCCACTTTTCCCCAGCAGCCAATTAGAGGAGTTCTTCACTCGCTGGGCATGCTGTGGAGGGGTATATCTGTGGCAGCTGCCGTGTGTTCTGGGTCGGTGGTCGGTCCTTCATCTTAGCGCGGGGTCCACGTTCCAGGTGCGGCATCCACCTTCAGGGTGCGCGCATCCACAGACCCCGCTCGCATGGCCCACCTGGCCAGAACCACCTGTTCCATGTAGACCCATCTAGATGTTGATGGGGGGCCCCGGTGACTTACGGGATCCCCAACCTTACTGAGAAGATCCCAGGCTGTGTGCTGTTTTGTGGGGGATCGGCTTGAGGAGAACCCAGAGGCAGGTTATCCAAAAGGGCTTGAACGAACCATCGGGGATCTGGTTACTGGAATTGACAGGTACATGTCAGCTGTCAACCGGTGACCCTTTCATTGCATTTACTGGGAGGATTCGCTCAATCTGAATTGTTCTTTTGAGTATTAAAGTACTAGGCCTGTGGTAGAGGTCAGAGCCAGGTCTGTCATAGAGACCTGTTCCTCCCAGCAACTTAAAAGTGACATTCCGGCTGCCAGGCTTAAACAAGGGTCTGTCCGAGGGCACTTCACTCACTCTGGCGAGAGTGGCGACGAACTGTATCTACTACCTGATACCGCACTGTTCTCTACTGCTTCATCAACCTTTCCTATCTCCTGTTGATGTTGGCCATTGTTGGGCCCTGTAATAAAGCATTTGAAAATCCATTTGGTGACTGGACATTCGCTCACTGCTAATACTCACTGCTACTACCCCTAGACACACTACAAGGTAACTTAATACGCCGATCCCAATCAACAACCAGCAGGTCCTTCGGGGGTGAGCACTACAGTCGGAAGTGGCACAATGTTCGTTTGATTACGTCAAAGGACGCACCAGACTTGGTTGAGTGGCTCACCACCAACACCACCACCATATACCCTCCGCTTCAGTCACAGGAATTATTTTCCAATCCACCAGAAGACATTTCGGATGCGCAGCCATTCTTGTCATTGGATCAGGAAGAGGATATAGCAACAGCCGGCACTCGGCAGTCTGACGACAGGTTGGTGCCTGCTGTTTCTGCCTACTCCGAGATCTTTATTGTTAGTGATGGGGAAGGTGACGTCGATGATGACGTCTCTACAGGAGTCACGTGGGTGCCCACAAGAGAGGGAGAGGAGGGGAGTTCAGAGGGAGAGATGGACCAGCAGATAGGGAGGAGAAGCAGGCTGAACTTACATCGCAAGGAGGGACAAAGCAGACTCCTAATGTATAAGGAGTGAGCCATCAACCATGTACAGTCACATCTGGCACTCTCAGGGCGCCGGGCCATGGGCTTTTTTTAACGTGTCCGCTGCAGACAATAGTGTTGCCATCTGCAGCCTTTGCCGTCAATGCATAAGTCGCGGTAAGCCCAACACTCACCTAGGGACGACTGCCTTAAGAAGGCACCTGCCCTCCCATCACCGAGCCCAGTGGGAGCAACGTCATCAGAACCCACAAAGCCACACTCCAGGCTCTCACCGTCCAGCCTCTTCTCCTTCCTCTTCCCCTCTATGCTCACAATTGTCCTTTACTCCACCTTCCATCATGCCGTCCTCACGTTTTTCTGCAAAAAGGCAGGCTTCTGTGGCCCAAATGTTCGATCGTAAAAAACGATGACGCCGGATAACCCTCTTGCCCAACGGTTGACCGCTGGCTTGTCGGAATTGATAGCCCGCCAACTACTGCCATATAAACTGGTGGACTCGGAGGCCTTTCAAAAATTTGTGGCCATTGGAATACCACAACGGAAGGTCCCAGGAAGGACATTTTTTCACAGAAGGACATCCCAGAGCTATATGGCCATGTTCAACAGCAAGTGAATGTATCTCTGGCACACAGTGTCGGTGCCAAGATACATCTGATCACAGACACGTGGTCTAACAAACATGGGCAGGGAAGGTATATAACTTTTACTGCCCACTGGGTGAACCTTCTGACGGCCGTCAAGGATGTAACCCATGGCACCCATGTAGATTTGGTTCGGATTGCATGCAGGCCTGCCTCTTCTTCTCCTACTCCATCCTCCCTCTCCTCCTCGGCTGACTCCTCATTTTCCAATTGCTACCCTCTTTTCCGCTGTGCCGCCCAAGATCCCCAGAACCTATTCGACATGCCAGGTGAGACATTGCCATGCTGTGCTACGTCTGTTGTGCCTGGAAGACAAGAGCCACACTCATCCTGCACTCCTTTCAGCTTTGCGTTCACAGGCAGATCAGTGGCTAACACTGCTCAATTTGTCAGCTGGTAAAATGGTGTGCGACAACAGTGCCAATCTGCTGAGCGTGCTGAAATAGGGCAAAATTACACACGTGCCATGCATGGCACACGTCCTGAACTTGGTCGTGCAGCGATTTGTTGCCAAATACCCTGGGCTCCAGGACGTCTTGCGGCAGGCCAGGAAAATCTCGGCCCATTTCAGAAGATCTTACACGGCCATGGCTCGCCTTGCTGACATTCAGCGGCGACACAACCTGCCCGTCAGACGTCTTATTTGTGACTGCCCGACTCGATGGAACTCAACATTGTATATGCAGTTAACGATTACCTGTACGAACTCTGTGACAGGACAGGTTCTGGGGAACTTGTTTTTTTTTGCACCGCGCCAGTGGCTGCTAATGCGCGACTCATGCAGACTTCTGCGGCCATTTGATGAGATCACCAAACTGGTCAGTCGAAGCTAGGACGCCATCAGTGACATTGTACCTTACGCCTTCTTTCTGGAGCGTGCATTGCATCGTGTCATTGATCAAGCCGTCGAGGAGCAGGAGCGGGAAGATGAGGAAGTCGCAATGCTGGATGAATTCCAAGGGGGGGCTACACGATCTCATACGCAATTAATACTTGTTACTATAAATACTATATGTACTCTCAAAGTACCTGAGATTCATTGCCTCTCATATGCAATGCTTGTTACTACTAATACTATATGTACTCTCAAAGTATCTGAGCTATATTGCTTGTCATATGCAATTAATACGTGTTACTATTAATACTATATGTACTCTCATAGTACCTGAGCTATATTGCCTCTCATACCTTTCTATTAGTTACCAGTACAACTTGTGTATTATACGTGTATCCTCAAAGAACCTGAGCTATATTATCTCTCGTATGCAATTAATACTTGTTACTACAAATACAATTTGCTTGACAGAAGTATAAAATACTTATAGGCCTTGTCCTAATTGTTGAACATGTTCGCTCTAACTTTTCTATGCTAGGGGTTGATACTATTTCATAGCATCTCCCCTAGTGGCCTAAATACATCTCTACAAGGTTGATATGATGTAGAGAACCCCCAAACTCCTGTTGCTAGGAGTGATGCCTGGGGTCCCTTACTGATAATCACCTGCATGTAGTGGTGTATTGGGATATTGACCTTGAACTAATTTTAAACGCTAAGCCTTGGTCGCATGTTGTAATGCGTCCATGCTTAGTAGCTCAAAGCCTTTCTTTATGTGACACAGATATGATGTATAGATCCCCAAACTCCTGTTGCGAGGAGTCACGCCTGGGGCCTAATACTGAGAGAATCGCATTAAATTCCTTGCTAACCACAGTTGTGGTTCACTCTGTTCACCAGTGCTGTTACAATGCCGAACTTGGGGTTCACGGACATTTGCGACAGTTCGCCTTTAGCGTTCGCGAACCGTCCCATCAGTTGTTCGTCCATCACTAGCCTAGATGTTCTTATCCATTTGCTATGATAGTTAATCTATCAGAATGACCAAATCCAGCAGAGTTTCACCTTTAGTTAAAGCAGTATTAAATCTTCATTGTTTACCTGCTCTGTACAATGGTTTTGCACAGAGCAGCCCCAATATTCTTCTGTTAGCGTCCCCTGCCAGTGCTCCAGGCTCCTCCTCTTTGGCAAGTGCCCCATGAAAAACCATTTTCCATGGGGGCACCCGTGCGTGCTAACTTCAGAGCCCCCTTGTCTGCGTTTGTTGACACAGAGTGGGTGTCACAGTCCGCCCCCTGATCGCGCATCACAGCATTTGATTGACAGTAGCGGGAGCTATTAATCTGCACAGGGAGAAGGGAGAAAGTGGCAAGAGCCACTTCTCTCATGCACATCACTGGTTCAGATCAGATTTTAGGTAAGTTAAGGGGGGCTCGGGGGGTTACAACACAGAAGGTATTAATGTGGGAGTAAACTTCCATGCATGAATTTTACCTATATAGTAAGTAAGCCTATACTATAGGTACTGTAAATATCTCCTAAATGTGCACCATTTAGGAGATATGTACTGTAGATGCAGCTGGTCCACCTTGGGCCGTTCCTTCAGAGTTCTGTGTCATAAGTGGCAGCATGGGAGTGACGTCATCATGGCCCTGGCCACTCATGAAGTCAGAGTCCGAAAACACAGAAGGAAGACTGGGTTAGGATGAGAGTGCCTGCAGCGGTGACAGTGCGCCCTTGGAAGGCTTAATTTTCACGTAAGTTTCACATAATGTGTTAGTATACGATACATACTAGCACATTATGACATTTCCTTCAGGTTAAAAAAAAAAACACCAAGCTGTTTACTACCACTCTAAGGTGAAAAAACACTAGGGCTTTAAAACCATTTTAATTTGCATACCATTTACATTTGTGCAAATACTTTGCTTGTAAAATAAATAAATACATATTATTATTATATAGCCCATCTAATGGCTAAATAGGGGTTAACATTTGTGAAGAACTTATTTCTGCTTGCTGTCTTTTCAGTTTGTAGCAGCACTTTGACTTTAGGTGTGTTTTTTATGATAGAGGACTAATAAAGAGTGTTATTGAAGCATAACAGTTATTACTTTCACAGTGCTTGCTTAGCCATACAGACTCCATGTTGTCCATGTCTTCACAGGTTTCTACATTTAAAGCTGGTAAACAACACTTTTTTACAAAACTAGAATCCCCTTGTTTTTTTTTTTTCAATTCCAATAGTTTTTATTTGAAAAAAGAAAATAGGAATATTATACAGACATTTCTCATGGTAAATAACAGGTAAAAGACATCTTGCAAGTCCATTACAATACTTAAGTGGTGCAGAACCATGTGTCCTAAAGGATGGACAGCATAGAGCTACATCGTAACAATGGAACATATAAAGCGAACAATTATGCAGCATTCAACAGGTAAAGACCTTTACGGATAACAACGTGGGCCTATGCCTCCGGCGCCCCCCCCTGGGAACAAGCTGCACCTGGATACACAGGGCCACTATTCACAGTATTGCCACCCTTGTTTTTTTTTTTAATCTTTTCTATAACTTCTAAATGCACGGTGTTACAGTTTTAGCATTTTTCTAGCCAGGTTTCTGATATACCCATAGTGTTTCAACCTTGGTCTGAGCAATTTCAGTTCACTAGTTGTATTTGACTGACTTGCATTTGCTAAGTTTTTATATTTTCATTACAACATTTTTATTCCATAATGTAATTTGTTTTAAAAGGCCAAATTTTGCTAATTGGATATTTCATAATCATCTGATTTTCATTCTGCACCAGTGTCAGCTAAGGTTTTCTGGAACCCAATGTGATGATACCAAAGTGCCCGCTTCTAAAAAAAATTAACATTTTTATTCAGCACCAGTGCCAGGACATGGCCCTCTAAAAATGTAAATATTGCCAAAATCATTAATGCAGAACAAAACCAATGCATTTAAATGTAATGGAGAGAATCATACAAGCAGACTATGCATATTGCCATATAATTGTCTATTTCAGAATTTTCTTTTAACTCTTCTTTATTCAGACTAATTATTTACCAAACGATAGCGAAAGCGCAAGAAACGAAAAACGAAAGATCCGACATAAAAAATGCTTTATTTTCATTTTCGTTGCGGTAAAAATTCGATATAGAGAGTTTCGACGCTGACTGAATTCAGTGAATGAATAGCAATCTGTCTATCGAACCTGACATACACACACATACGGTACTTTTCGACATTATAGAGAAAAAATTCGACATCATAGAGAAAAGATTCAACACTATAGAAATAACAGATTCGACATTACAGAGAATAGATTTCGATTTATGAGAAAATAGATTCGACATTATAGAAAATAGATTTGACATTATAGAGAATAGAAGGCTTATGGTGTATATCGAAAGTGCTAAGCAGATTCGACGGAGAAGATATACTGCACTCGTACATTTTAATACTCCACCCATAGGCTATAGAAAAATTCTAATGTTGGTTGACTATGACTAGTAATAATATAATTATTTATTATTATTATTACTAGTCATACAAAATTAGAATTCTTGTAGATGGAATATTTGACCGGAAATGTACGATTCGATGTAAAGTTTTGAAGTTCCGTTGAATATTCTTTGACCATACGACAGAAACCAAGTATTATTGGATTTTCGGACGAAAGCTATTCCCCAAAGAAAAACAAAATAAATCAAAACGATTTTCGGGAGTGTAACGGTCACCATCGTTTACGACCTTCCATCCAACCACGACAAGCTTATCCGACACATTGCGACAATCCTGCATACACGATTCATATCAATTCCCATAATCAAGACGAGACTCAGCTCTGTACTTGGTTTCAAAGATATGAACACTTTAATGGTATTTTCTCAGCTTCTTATACAGTTTCAAGCATGTGACAGTAATCAAAGGGACAATGCCATCTCAACCCCCCTATTCACTCACTGAGGCTAATTCTCTAGCAGACATGTCGGCACCGCATCATCAATAAACTTACTCAGAGAGAATGACATTCCGGTAGATAATGACATCAAAACAAAATACTGTCACACAATGATTTTCCCTTTTGAATAATACACAATCACAGATAATCTTCACACATATACAAGGAACCTCAATCACATTACCTAGACAGACTTACTGTCTCTAAAGGTCTTGACACCTTTGTCCTATAGACAATGTATGGTCTAGGAGTAGATGCAATTAACACCTTTCAAAAGAATGAAATGTCTTTCACAAGCCGGGTCACTTAACATTTCAATAGCCGGAGCTAAGCATTGAATAAGCTTGTAATGTCCCTCTCCTGTGTAACAGGTGTCAATATGGACCCCTTGTAATATGCCAGTCCTGCAATATGAATTATTATTAATGTCCCATCTCATGTAATATATGAATTATGATTTCTTTGTCACCCTATGGCCCTAGTGGACATAAGGTGACCCTAGACATAGGAGAATCTCAGTCTGTCACGGGTCATTCCGTTACATCTCTCCCCTTTCGGTGGGAGACTGACACAGGTGGGAACCCCAAACGGGTTGACTCCGAAGTCAGTCAGTAGTTCCAGTCCTCCAATGCTGGTATCCATACTGCACCCCAAATAAATGTCTCCTTTCAGCCACTGGAGAGAAGGCAGGGTGGCTGGGCTCAGTCCATCATGCTGTTGGGGGTCTGGGCCAACTGCCCCCCCTTCCTGGGGTATACCAGTGGAGACTGAAGTCCCATCCACTGGTGCTAGGTGAAAACCCCCCGGTGCTTGCAAAGCAAAGCCGACATCCTCCTGTCCCAGTCCTGTACCATTTTCTGGGGTTGTGTCAGTGGAGACTGGAGTCCCATCCACTACCCCAGGAACCCCCTCTTCTGATAGTTGAGAGCAGAGGCCTGGGGCACTCTGCTCTGTTGCCAGCTCTTCCGCTGGGTTGCTGTGAGTGGAGACCACAGTCCCATCCACTACCACAGGGTCCCCCTCTTCTGTTAGTGAGGAGCAGAGGCCTATGACACTCTGCTCTGTTGCCAGCTCTTCCACTGGGTTGCTGTGAGTGGAGACCACAGTCCCATCCACTACCACAGGGTCCCCCTCTTCTGTTAGTGAGGAGCAGAGGCCTATGACACTCTGCTCTGTTGCCAGCTCTTCCGCTGGGTTGCTGTGAGTGGAGACCACAGTCCCATCCACTACCACAGGGTCCCCCTTTTCCGTTAGTGGAGAGCAGAGGTCCATGACCCTCTGTTCTGTTGCCAGCTCTTCCGCTGGGTTGCTGTGAGTGGAGACCACAGTCCCATCCACTACCACAGGGTCCCCCTCTTCTGCTAGTTGGGAGCAGAGGCCTGGGGCACCCTGCTGTTGCCAGTGATTCAGCTCGGGGGAAAAGCTTTACCACCTCAGCTTGTTGCAGGAGAGAGGGGCCAACCGCCCTGGCTCTCTGGAACTCCACACCCTCTGCTTTGGCTTTAGGGATGAAAATCTCCATATTTTCCACTGCCGATTCTTCAGCCAGGATTTCACAGTTGTCATCTGACCTTTCCTCATAGTCCCAGGCAATAGGAGCCCCACCCTGCTGCTGAGCCGAGTCTAGCAGCTGTCTGTAGGCGATTTCCAGCTCCCATTCTTGAATGGCCAGAAATTCCAAATCTTCCTGTAACCAGTGGCCTCCCGAGATATTCAATTTTTCCTCTCTGTGCTCCATTATGTCCTCCAAGCGCCACTCCCGATCATCCCCGAAGTCGGGATCACTGGACATCCTCCAATACAACAATCCCAGGCCATCATAGTCATAGCCTTCTGTGGGGCTGTCATCCGCTGACCACGTGCACTCTTGGGCTACATACCACCGGAGGGCTCTGTAGCTCTCCTCCAGCTGCATCTCTGTCCAGATCAGCCTGCTTAACTCCGCTGTCCACTCCTGCTTCGGTTGTTCCCCCAACAACAGCATTCATACGTCATACTGCGGCCAGTACCTTGCATAGATGGAGGGCAGGACCTTTCCTTGGTGATGCTGCTCCCGAGCTAACGCTTCCTTCCAGAGTTGGCACCAAATCACATCCGACCATCCCAACAGGACCTCCTCTGATACGGGTCCTCTATGCTGTATCCGCATCTCTTGTAACCTTCTTTTGAATTCCTCTTCCATGGAGACTGGTATCTGCACCTCTCCTCTCTCTTTAGTTGGTGCTGCTGTGACTTCAGCTGCTGCAGCACTTCTTTGCTGTCGCAAGGTGGCATCTACAGCCGCTATAACCCAGTCTATGATCTCCGGTGGAGGATTAGGACCATATTGTGCCAGTCCATGTTTAACAGCCCGATCAAAAAATTCTTCCTCAGGTGTCCTGTCTGTTACGCTGGGCCACTTAGCTCTATTCATTTTGACAAGTTCTGCGATAATGTCCCTTTTCTTACGGTTGCTGGCCGGTCTGCCCCGGCTCTCCAGTAATTCCATGAGGGAAGAGAGCTTCATCCGTTCATACAGCGTCTCCATTGTCATGTGCCCTTGTAGCCGTCCTTCTGAAGATGGAATCATCCCACCGCTGCCAACCAAATGTAACGGTCACCACCGTTTACGACCTTCCATCCAACCACGACAAGCTTATCCGACACACTAATCTTCACACATATACAAGGAACCTCCATCACATTACCTAGACAGACTTACTGTCTCTAAAGGGCTTGACACCTTTGTCCTATAGACAATTTATGGTCTAGGAGTAGATGCAATTAACACCTTTCAAAAGAATGAAATGTCTTTCACAAGCCGGGTCACTTAACATTTCAATAGCCGGAGCTAAGCATTGAATAAGCTTGTAATGTCCCTCTCCTGTGTAACATGTGTCAATATGGACCCCTTGTAATATGCCAGTCCTGCAATATGAATTATTATTAATGTCCCATCTCATGTAATATATGAATTATGATTTCTTTGTCACCCTATGGCCCTAGTGGACATAAGGTGACCCTAGACATAGGAGAATCTCAGTCTGTCACGGGTCATTCCGTTACAGGGAGTAACGAAATAAATGTATTTTCCAGACGAAAACAAAAAAACTAAACAAAATATTACAGTCTACACATGTCTAATATAATGAGGATCTTGCCATGTCCAAACCCTGCTATGTCATCTATAGTGTATTTAAACCCCATTTAGTAGCATCTTGGTGGGGGAGGGGGAGTATTGGAATAACAGGAGAATATGAGATAATGTGAGGTGGAACAATGGGTTTAATATTTATTATATGATACTATTTATTATCATCTTGTATTGTTTATCCATTATTGTTTATCCTACTATATTTATTGGTCCATCTCTTATCTATCTCTCCTGTAACTTACCTGTGTATTTATATCTATATACATATATATCCATGTGATCCATTTGGGATATCCAGTGCATCGGCTCACGGTGGCCCAAGCTAGTTCAATTTAATTCAATTGAATAGGTCCCTGGTTATTTATATATTGTATCTGTATTGAGCTGATTTAGCTGTATGTTCATTACGGCTATCACACACAGATATGTGTATATATATATATATCTTTCTTACTATTTTTATTTTAACGATTTACAAACTTTTTGCTTTGTAGCTGGGGTCTCTAAATGCTCTAATATTCGCACATCTTCTGACCTAGTAGATGTGACTACTACAGGTCATTGATTTGGTCGTTTGCTCCTCTCAGCCTCTGGGCACCTGTTTGGGCTGCGTTTTGGTACATGTATTTCAGTTACTAGCAGAGTTGGTAAGCACACAGCAACTTTTCCCTATACTGATATGAATATATAATTGTGGATTAATGACGTATTCTTATGTCCTACACAGACCACACAATTCAAAAAGAGAAGTTGCAAGGCCCTGACGAAGCACTTCTGTGCAAAACTTGTTGGCTACCTGCACACTGTCATTTACTTTACTTTTGTTACTATTGTGGTCCATATTTAAATTTGTAGTGTTTTTAATAACTATTATTAAATGTTGTACTTTTTTGAACAATCTGTGTTTAGTGTATTTTCCTTAAGGGTCCTTTCACACGGGCGGACCGTTCGTCTGTTTATTACAAGTCCGTTTACGGACTTGTAATGGTACCCTATGTGATCACGGCCGTTAGCGGATGATGCATCCGCTAACTTCCGTAATGACCCGCCTCCGCAAAGATCTGTTTTTTCGGACGGAAGAAAACCCTATTTTTCTTCCGTCTGAAGGATAGGATCGGATCGGATGAATACGGACACACGGTTCGTATTCATCCGATTCCCCATAGGGGAGAGTGGAAGAGAGACAGGGTGGTCCCTGCACAGTGTGCGGGGACCGCCCTGTCCTCCGAAAGCTCAGCGGGGATCCCCGCTGAGCCGACAAACACACACGGAACGGATCGAAAAACGGTCCGCTCTGTGTGAAAGGACCCTTAAACAGCACCTGACATTTCTCACTTTAAAATCCCTTACCTTGGGATAGTGTCTATCTCTCCCAAATTGGCCTTTTTTCTTATGATAATTTATAATCTACTGTGTGAAGCTCAGTGACAACAAGTCTGACATGTAGTGAAATCCTGATTTATCATAACAATGACCAGGCTACTTGAAGGGATTAGTTAATTAGCTCATGTTAATTGTGTTTCTGGTCACAGGTGTATTTTCAGAGTAATATGAGCAGGAGGTATGCACCGCCTTTCTACTGTATATAAGACTTATATTCTGGTTCTAATAAAGAGTCTGATTCCTGCTTGACCCTCAATACAGAGCCTCGTCTCGTACTTGGGGGGGGGGGGAATTATTCGTATGGGTTCCTTGTTTGGCTGATTGGAGTGTTCAGTAGCTGCCTTTATGTTTGGGAATGAAATGTCCTAAATGACTTTAACACCTTTTATACTTGGGGTGTCATTACATGCTTAAATGCTTGTAAAGGTGTTAGACGCTGTTACAAGCGTCAGGTGTTTATTTTCTTCCAAAACGCTGCTGCCAGGAAGAAAAGGCTTCTGGGAGGGTTTTCAAAATGTCCTATGTGCATGAGGCCTTGCCTTATGTAAAAAAAGGATGAATACTACCCTGTCTGCCCACCCACCTGACATATTTTCAAATCTAGTTTTTACTTAATTTCCCTAGTTTGAGTTGTCAAGTAATTTTCTTGTTATACTAAACGTTCAATGATAATGTTTTGAAGAATGCTAAATCTGTACCATAAACACTTTTTCTGTGGGAAATGTTACGTTTTTAATAATACAAATATAACCAATATAAACAAAAAATTTACCGCTCCCAATCCATCCAAAACTAACCAGTTGCCAAACCAGGCTTATGGGTTGTTATAAAATGCCAGTACTCAAAATATCTATGTTTTTCATGCAGAGGAGCAAATATCCATACAAAATATCGTGGACCTTTTAAGCGATGTACTAAATCTCCACAAGGGTTAAATCACATATAGAATGTGAGCCGTGTTTAAACTACATACAATGAAGATATCATATGCCATTTTTCAAAGTTGATTTACAAGATTGGGGCTTATCTCTTGCTGCTTGTGATACTTAATAACACATTGTTGAATGATTGCATTCATTTTAACATATGGTGCTCTGTATCAGGTGAACGAGAAGCAATCATATTTGTGTAGGGGGTGCTAATGTTATATAAGAACCTGTTTGGAGTGTAGAATTCATGCTATGATTTTGACACATTAGCTGGTGTTGTTTTATGAACTTTATGTTGAAACAAAGTAACATTTGGAGAAGATATTTTGAATGCTGCTTTTCTACTAATAAGGAGAACAAGAACCTTCACTAAGGGGAAAAGTGAATTCTATGATAATAACTTTGGCAGTGCCACCACCCAGGATAAAGCCCCTGTGACCAGAGGCAGTTCCCTTCCTGGGAATCTACCAATAATTCCAAGAAAAGTAATTGGGAGCAGAGGAACTACTGCACCTAGCATATAACAATACCCATAAGCTTACATACAGTAGATATACATCAGTATAGAAATAATACAAATGTTATATGATGAAAGATACTACAGCACTTACATACAATGTACAGACATATTGGGGTTGATTTACTAAAGGCAAATAGACTGTGCACTTTTCAAAGTGCAGTTGCTCTCTGCAAATTCAATTGCGACCAAAGCTTAGTAAATGAGCAAAAGCTTTGCTGACTACCATCATCCAATCATGTGCAAAAAAAATGCATTTTCTTCCCTTGCACGTGATTGGGTGTTATTTGCAAAGTAAAGATTTACCTAATTTACTAAGCTCTGGCGCAACTGCACTTGCGGAGGGCAACAGTCTGTTTGCCTTTAGTAAATCAACCCCATTAAATCAGCAAGTGAGCCCCACAGAAGTTGTGCACATATACCCAGGTGTATATATAGAGCTGTTATTTAGCAAAGACAGAACATTGCAGGGTGCCCAATGACATACTGCATAACACAACTACTGTATATCAAACAATTGTTCCTTCCATATATGGTAAACAAATAGTTACTTCAATGGGTTTCTAAGGATGATAAACTACTTGAAAAATGTATCACATCAAGAACATATTAGTACCAAAAACATATTAGTACCAAGAATATATTATCGTCTGACAATGAAATAGTTAGTTGTTCCATCCTACAACTTTTATTGAGGATAATAACGCAATTGAAGGTGATGTTTTGATGACACAAAGCACAAGCACAGTGACAGTTACAACAATACCAGGAAGACCAGAAAGGGAACAGACAGCAGAGAGGAGAAGACGGATCATCTGCAGAACTAGAAATCTAGACAGGGAACAGTTTATTTTTGATCAGGAACAAAGCCTACATTTTCACCAAGCTCAGGAGAAAGCACAAGGGTATACACGTATTTTTACAAGATTTCCACAACCAAACTTCAGAGTATCAGAATTCTAAAATTGCATTATTAAGGCCACTTTCACACTGGGGTGGGGGCGGCGTCGGTGGTAAAGCGTCGCCATTTTCAGTAGCACTTTACCATCAATTTCACAGTGCTTTTCGGCCACTGGCGGCCGAGAAAGGGTTAAAAACTACCGCAAAGCCCCTCTGCAGGCGCGCTTTGCCGGCGGTATAGCCGCGGTGCCACATTGATTTCAATGGGCAGGAGCGGTGTGCATACCGCTCCTTTACTGCTCCAAAGATGCTGCTAGCAGGAATTTTTTTACCGTCTTGCTAGCGCACCGCTCTAGTGAGAAAGCTCTCAGGGTTTTCACACTGGAGAGACAGCAGCGGCTGTTTCAGGTCGCTTTGCAGGCGCTATTTTTAGCATTATAGCGCCTGCAAAGCGACCCAGTGTGAAAGGGATCTAAGGCAGTCTAGAATGGCCTGCGCCTACTGTCAGAAGCATTATTCTAGTGACAGCAGTAATAAAAATGATTCAGGTTTTATCTCTCCTTGCGGTTGAGCCTGCATGTTTGGGGCTCTTTGTTTTGGGGGGGGGGGGGGTATTGTAACATTTTATGTTATTTCATGTTTATTATTTTCCTTTTGCAAGAAACTATTTTTTAATAATATTAATATTTTTTTTAAATCATTTTTACAGTGATCTGTATTTAGAGGCATTAAAACACCTTCTCAAATATATGTCTCCTGATGTTTGGTAAGCCAAGCTGTGTTTTTTTCATGTGGATCTGTTGCCTGAAAATAGCTTTTACGCTGTGTTGTGCTCCTTTACTAAATCCATCATGCCATACATTCATAAAACTGCTCTGAACGGGTTTCTTATCTGCTGTGCAAAGAAATAAAAAGAAAAAAAAACTATTTTGTCAACTGTTTTACAGTATTCTGTACCAAAAGGCATTGGAATTTTAATTAGCTTCTCAAATTGATATCACCTGATGCTTGGTAATCCAAGCTTGTGGGTCTTTTGCCTGAAAATAGCTGTTAAAGAGAAACTGTAATCTGTTTACATAATTTGTAATAAAAACATCTTTTCCATTCCTCCAACCACTTTGCATATTATTTTATATATACTGTGATTTTGTACTTGCCAAACATACTGCAGAAATCTCCCTCCACTAAGTCTGGCTGCATCCATTTTAACTGTGGACAGCTGAAGCTCCTGTCTGTTCACTTCCTGGATTTACACAGACACACAGAGGCACACCCCCAACTCTGCAGCCCTACAGCTCTCATTGGCCCTCTTATAACTCATTCCCATCCCTTCCTGGCAAACTCTCACAAGAGTGAGAGAGAGAGTGGAGTTCCGACACCCTTACCTCTGAAGTTATGGCTAATAGGAAAGCCGTTTTTAAGGTGATAACCCATAATGAACAGTCTTCTGTCAGCGTACGAGGAGGGTTTGCTAGAAAATATGAGGACTACTGCCAGGTCCCATTGAGGGATCTTATTTCTCTTGGGAGGGCGTAGTCTAACTACCGCTCTCATGAAGTGCTCCATCAGCAGGTTTGCTGCCCATTTCTTTTGGGTAAGAGCCAAGATGGCTTAAATTTGCACCTTAAGCGAACTGAGCCCCAAATCCAATCTGGATTGCATGAAAGACAGGTTTTGAGATACATTTGTGTCACTAGGGTCAAACTGACGTTCAGCTGCAAAGCTTGTGAACCCATTCCATATTTTGGAGTAGATGGCACTGGTTTACCCTTTTTCTAGAACTCTGTAAAGTTCTAATACCCTCTGGAGAACATCCCAACTCTTGTAACCCCTGCCTTACAATCTCCAGGCTGCTAAGGCCAGTCATGATGGTTGCGGATGCAGAGTGCATGCAGATGCGGATGCATGCGGATGCATGCATGCGGATGCAGATGCATCTCCTTCAGACAGGAGATGAGGAGTCACCGGTAGAGTGATCAGTGTGCACACGCTGAGATCCATTGCCACAGAGACTGATGGTCTGTGAGGCCAGTAAGGAAATACTGTGATGACTGTCAAATTCTGTCAATATCCTCAGGAATTTTAGGATTAAAGAAATTGGAGGGAAGGTATAGGCCAGTTCCCCAACCCAAGGATGGGTAAAGACATCTGTACCCCCGCTAATGGATAAGGGTAGCGTGAGAGGAAGCGGCTCACCTTGCAGATGGTTAATTATCCAAAAATATCCATCTTGCGGACACCTCCACTTGTGGATGATCTGTTTGAACACTTTGGGGTGAAGGCTCCATTCGTTGGGGTCCATGAATTGTCTGAATAGGCAATCTGCTTCCAAGTTCTGACTGCCTGGAAGATATATGGCCCTCAAATCTGTGAGATATTGTTGTACCAATGTCATGATTGGTTCCACCTCTCTCAAGAGGGATTGGCATGTGCTCCCTGACTTGTCGCTGTATGTAGGACACTTCTGCCATGTTGTCCAGATCCCTGCATGTGCGGCAGCAAGGTGGGCAATGCCATGAATAGTGCTTGAAGTTCCAGAACATTGGAAACTAGGCCCTGAGTGGGAAATTCCTCTCTGCCCTGGATCTTGAGTTGTTCGCAGGTGGTCCCCACCTTGCTGTGCTGGCATCTGTGGTAACAATGATCCATGGCTGTGGCCCTAATGGACTATTTAGCGTTTTTTTTCTCTTATCAACTACCAGAGACTCTGGTGCCTCCAGCTGGTGATCCTGATTGGCTGGGCTAGAAAAACTCTTGCACTGCATCAGAAAGCCTTGTTGGAAAAATCTGAGTTTCCAGTGAGCCCAAGGGATCATCAGAATACATGAAGCCATCGTTCCGAGAGGACTCATGTACTGGGATGCTGACATCACTGGTGCAGCCAATGCCTGTTGGAACGTCCCTATGATTTTGGGGAGTTTGAGGTGGCAAAGAAACTGTGGCCACCTGAGAATTGAATTGGGGCCCTAGCTAGATCATATTCTGTGTAGGCTCCAGCTGGCTCTGGTAATGCCTGTCCCTCAATGCATATCCGAGGAACTGCTGATATGACTGAAGGTTTGGGACTTGCATATTGCAAGTCCACTGAAATCCTCCAGTCTCCTGGTTGAATGACCTGGATTATGGTATGGAGAGACTCCATCTTGAGTTTATTCAGATAAATTGATTCAGCCTCTTGAGGAAGTTCTGGAGGCTGCCGTTTGTCCCAGTCCTGTTTAGCTGCCTCACCTGTGATGTCCACCGAGAGTTTTATCTCATCAAGAGCCTTGATGATTTTAAAAAAATGTTGGCAGCTGTTTTTGATCGCATACTCCAAGTTCACACTCGCATAGCACTTACTACGAATGTTAAAGCAACGGCGGGTTTACAAGCACCACCTGCCGCGAGGTAAAACTTTCTTAAGTCCATGTCAACGTGTTAATTAAGGATATCATGAAAGGAGGAAGAGTCTACAATCGACAGTGTCACATTATTGACCAGTCTGGTGACTGCCGCATCCACCTTTGGTGGGTTAGATTAAGGAGTTACATCCTCCTCCATTAGTGGATACAACTTCTCTCCCCCTTTTCCCATTCCTTCTGAAACAGGCCTCTTATTTCTGTCATAAGAGGAAAGGTAGCTACCTGTTTCTTTCGGTTCCTCCTATGGAACCCAAAGGCTTGTTCACACTTGCAGCAGGATCTGCTATTGCACTGAAAAGCAATCTGTGCTTAGGTCACTTTTTAGAGGCATTTGATATTATCACATAGAGGGGACAAGTGATCCTACTATGCGATTTTCAAAGAGCGATTTGTACACAATGTTTCAACTTACATGGGGGCGGCCCATTCACTTGGCTGCCCTATGTGTGCAAAAAGAAGCCCCTGATCCTATTTAGGGGCAATCAGCTTTGCACAATGTTTTTAAACGTGCGTTCTCCCTCATGACTATTACAGCAGAATCACATGGCATTTGGATGCCCTGAAAGAATAAAGGCACCTTCTTTGGAGGAAGTTCCAGATACTCGTTTTCCAGTGCAGCTTTTCCCGCCATAATGAAGGGTGGTATTACTGCAAAATCAAAGCCTGAACCTTCAGGATCCTCTGCCTGCAGGAGGAGGCAATATCTTCTCCCTCTGCCTGCAAGGTTGGCTGTAATACTGGGTCTGGGAAAACAGCCTGCCTAATCTGCTGGGCTAGAGTCATCCCTCAAGTGCCTGGTACTGCTCTAGTTAGAGAGGGTTGAATGGCTTGGTTTAGGCCTGGTGCAGGACCCACACTGTTCATCCACTTCGGTCCCTGGTTGCCCAAGATGACTGGAAAATACTGCCAGGGAGTTGGGGACTACTTTCTAGAGCAAGGTTGACACCTGCCGACTAGGAATGAGTTGAACAACCCCCCCTCGAGATTCGCACCAGAACTTTCGAACGGACCGAACATTTGCACAAACTTTTAGAACCCCATTGAAGTCTATGGAACTCGAACGTTCGAAAGTTCAAAAGTGCTAATTTTAAAGGCTAATATGCAAGTTATTGTCGTAAAACGGGTTTGAGGACCCGAGTCTTGCCCCAGGGAACATGTATTAATGGAAAAAAAAAAACGTTTTAAAAACTGAAGTTTTTTCGGAAGCAGTGATTTTAATAATGCTTAATGTGAAAAAAAAAATCCTTTAAATATCGTACAGCAGGTTAAAAAAAATCCTTTAAATATCGTACAGCAGGAAAAAAAAGTGCCACTTCACAGGCATACTATAGACACCCAGCAGGGGTGTCTATAGTATGCCTGTGAAGTGGCACTTTTTTTTCCGTGTTTAGAACTGTCCCTGCACAAAATGACATTACAATAAGAAAAAAGTCATTTAAAACTGCTTGCGGCTTTAACCACTTAAGACCCTGACCAAAATGCAGGTAAAGGACCTGGCCAGTTT
The DNA here is from genome assembly GCA_029574335.1 of Rana kukunoris. Classification (NCBI taxonomy): domain Eukaryota; kingdom Metazoa; phylum Chordata; class Amphibia; order Anura; family Ranidae; genus Rana; species Rana kukunoris. The sequence continues at coordinate 143,362,393 of CM056054.1, read as the reverse complement.
TTGCAATTCAGCACTGCGTCACTTTAACTGACAATTGCGCGGTCGTGCGACGTGGCTCCCAAACAAAATTGGCTTCCTTTTTTTCCACAAATAGAGCTTTCTTTTGGTGGTATTTGATCACCTCTGTGTTTTTTTTTTGTGCTATAAACAAAAATAGAGCGACAATTTTGAAAAAAATGCAATATTTTTTTCCTTTTTGCTATAATAAATATCCCCCCAAAATATTTAAAAACAATATATTTTTTTCCTCAGTTTAGGCTGATATGTATTTTCTACTATTATTGGTAAAAAAATCGCAATAAGCGTTTATCGATTAGTTTGCACAAAATGTATACTGCTTACAAAATAGGGGATAGTTTTATTGCATTTTTATTAATATTTTTTTTTACTAATGGCGGCGATCAGCGATTTTTTTTTCGTGACCGCGACATTATGGCGGACACATGGGACAATTTTGACACATTTTTGGGACAATTGTCATTTTCACAGCAAAAAATGCTATATAAATGCATTGTTTACTGTGAAAATTACAATTGCAGTTTGGGAGCTAACCACTAGGGGGCGCTGAAGGGTTGACCTCATATGTGTTTCTAACAGTAAGGGGGCGGGGCTGGACATGTGATGTCATTGATTGTGTTTCCCTATATCAGGAAACACACGATCAATGACAGTGCCACAGTGAAGAACAGGGAAGCTGTGTTTACACACAGCTCTCCTCATTCTTCAGCTTCGGGGACCGATCACGGGACTCCAGCGGCGCACGCCCGCGACCCACGGCTGGGCACTTAAAGAGGACATGCCATTCTGCCCACGTATATGTGCAGGAGGTGGACCTTAGGTAGTTAATTGGTTAATGTGATGTCTGGTCCCTGCAATATAGATGAAAATCATTGAGAAAAATAGCATGGGTTCCCCCCTCCCCCCAAGTCATTACCAGCCCCTTTGGCCTATATACTTTGAACAGCAGTATACAGGCGGTGCAAACAAGACAGTGACTGTAGGTTTGTTGTTAAGTAGAATATGTTTGTAATTTTGAGCTGGTACTTTTTTAAAGTGTAGCTCCAGCCAAAAAAAAAATGTTTTAAGCTTTTTAGAAAACATAGAGAAGGGTTATCACCCCTGTAACATGTGTTTTGCTGTCTGTGCACATCTGTTCAAAAGATTGCTGTTGGTGGTGGTGCTGGTGCCACAACACTGTTAGCCCTTACAGTTATGCCGCGTACACACGGCAGAGAAACTCGACGGGCGGAAAACATCGTTCCGCCCGTCAAGTTTCTCTGTCGGCCGATTCGGCGACCCGCCCGTCGGGAAAGGCAACCAGCCATTCATCCCGACGGGCCGTCGAGCAAATAGAGAACCTGTTCTCTATTTGCTCGACGGGTTTCCCGGCTGGCGGGGCTCGCGGGGAGCAAACACACGGCCGAGGTTCTCGTCAGAATGCGGCTCCCAGCGAGGTTCTCGCTGGTTTCTGCCGAGAACCTCGGCTGTGTGTACAGGGCTTCACTCTTGGTGGGCGCAGGAATGGCCACAATGAAAATACTTGCTGATCTGCCACTGCCTGTGTTATAGATATGAAAACAACAGCAATTGTATTCATGTGGCTTTAGGTGCACATTGTGCAGAGGACACAGACAGTACACCACATGAAAATACTTGCAGAATGATTCCATGCCTGTGGTATTAATATGAGAAGATCCCTGCCTGTAGGAATTAATATCAGAACATCAGCAAATCTATTGACGTACTGTAGCTTTAGGTGCACACTGTGCAGAGGACACAGACAGTACACCAAGTGAAAATACTGCAACTAGCACAATCACATGCCTGCCCGTCAGTATATTAGGAAGAGTGGATCTAGCTAAACTCAATGCAGTGTATATATTTATATACAACACCTGGGATGGATATATATCCTCTACACACTGAGGGGTAGATTCATGTACAGATCCGACGGTGTATCTACTGATACACCGTCAGATCTGTGAGATCCGACGCTCGGATCTATGTGGCTGATTCCTCGAATCAGGTTCCGCATAGATCTCCCTTAGAGCCAACTGGTGTAAGTGAGTTACACTGTCGGTTCTTAGGCTGCATTCTCCCGCCGTCCGCTAGGTGGCGCTTCTTTTTTTCTACGCGACGAATATGCAAATGAGGAGAACCGCCGATTCAGAACCGAAAGCCCGGCCGTCGCTTTTTTTTTACGTCGTTTGCGTTCGTCTTTTTCCGGCGGATCGTTACCCCTGCTATATGCGGGGTAAGTGCGGCGGATCCTATGTTAAGTATGGCCGTCGTTCCCGCGTCGAGTTTTGAATTTTTTACGTCGTTTACGTAAGTCGTCCGGGAATACGGCCATACGTTAATTGCGTTAACATCGAAAACAATGACGTCCTTGCGACGTCATTTAAAGCAATGCACGTTGGGAAATTTTGCCGGCGGTGCATGCGCAGTACGATCGGCGCGGGGACGCGCGTGATTTAAATAGTAAACTCCCCCTAGCCGCGGAATTTGCATTCCGCCGGGGGATTTACGATCCGCCAGGGCTAATTACGAGGCAAGTGCTTTCTGAATACAGCACTTGCCTCAAAAACTGGCGCAGGCGGATCGTAAAAAAGATAGATCACGCGGATCAAAAGATCCGCTGATCTACATGAATCTACCCCTGTAACTCTAACTGACTAGCCTGCCTGCTCTATCTAACTCCAAAAAATGACATTCTCTCTCTCTGTCTCACTCTGTAAACCAGTGGTCATCAACCCTGTCCTGCAGGGCCCACTAACAGGCCAGGTTTTTATGTATTACCTTGGGGAGATGCAGACTGGAATACTGCAATCACTGAGCAGCAAATGACATCACCTGTGATGCATTTCAGTTATCTTGCAAACCTGGCCTGTTAGTGGGCCCTGCAGGACAGGGTTGATGACCACTGCTGTAAACCACTAACACACTACACAAGGCTGACTTCCAGGCAGCCTTATATAGTGTGGGGCGTGTACTAAATCCCCTGAGCCATAATTGGCCATGACACGCCACTTGAGTTTGGCGCGAACAGTCCAAAACATTTGTAATTCGACGAACGATTGAACAAACGATGTTCGAGACGAACGTGAGTACGACTCGAACACGAAGCTCATCCATACTGCTGACTCTCATACTCCTGGTCTCTGGCAAGCTGCCTGAAGCAGTTGCTGCAAAGTAGCTTTCCAGGCATAGGGTCATCTCCACATGACCAACATTTGCTTTTTGGGCGCTGAGCCATTGGAGGAGAAGCTGTGTGCGTTCTCAGAAGCATACATTTGCACCCTTTGTACTGGGGTCTGCCAGGACTTTCTGCCCTGGAAAAATCCTGACGATCCAGACGGCCTCTGGACCTCCTAGAGCGGTTGTATAAGCGGCCGGAACTGCAATAGACAGGAAGACACGCTCATCAGGGCAGAACACACAATTTTTCCTGCATCTTCTTACTTACCAAAAGTTTTCCCTTACCTGGTATTGCAGTGGTGTGGATTATGTGGTGTTAGGCTCATGCTGGAGGAAGAACCGAAAGGTGCAAGGGAGAGTGCATGGCAACAGAGAGAAATAAGGGAAGCGAGGGAGAGAAAAATATACATATACACCCCTCCCTTTTTTTGGCAAATAGTAACAAATTTAAACAAAATAAATCGGGGCAAACCCCCCAACCCCTAGTAATACATTGCTCCCTACTCCCCCCCCCATCTATCCCCATTACTAGGATAGCAAGACTTACCTGTCATCGACTGTTCCTCAGAATAAGATGCTGCCTCTCTGGATGCCTGAATAGCAAAGGCATCCATTACCTAGCCATTTGTGCTCTGTTTTAGACCACCTGAGAGAGAGAGACTCAGCCCTCTCTCACCTTTGTTATAATCCAAAAAAGTGCTAGTACAATTAGGGGGACCAACACCCACACAAAAGGACACTTTTAAGCTGGCTACACATCATACAATCCTCTGCAGATGTTTTTCCCTCAGATTTACCAAAACCACACAATATGAGGTCAAACCTTTAATTTGTATGCAATCAGGCAGGCCCATGCTTCACATGGTCCTGACAAATCTAAAGGAAATCAGACAACACAAGTTGCAGTGTGTATGAGGTCTTTAGAGACATGAGAGCAAGAAAAAGGAAAAAAGTTTTATAGAAATTGACAGACCTGAAAAGAGTTCCATAGGAGAGAAGACATCATGCAGTCCCAGCTGCTGGATCTGGACTCCAAAGCAGGCATGCCACGAGTGGATTGTCATCTCTGATTAGAGAACACCTTAACCCCAAAAGACCACCAGAAGGGGTTCCCCATCTTGTTGGTGCGTTTAGCGTGCCTAAGATGTGGGACTGCGAACTGGCAGAGGCCTGAACCCAGACGGACTCCGACTTAGTCACCAGGTTAAGGGCTTATACTGAGTGTAACGGTCTGTAGGTGTTTATCTTTGAGGACAAAATGAAGAATGGGGGAAGTAGCTCTCAGTCAGACTTTTATAGAGCTAAACAGGTCCTGTGGGTGGATATAGGGGCGGGGCTATATCATATATATGCTGCCATGTCTGGCGTCAGGAAAAATGTTTTGCTATCGAAAGTTAAAACAACAAGGGCAGAAGATTTAATAGATGGAAAGATTCAAAAATTACCGAAGGTTTGTTTTAGGCTGCATTGCAACCCTTTACTAAATCAATCATGCCATACATTTTATTTATTTTTAAAAATGTATGTCCTACTAGAGCAGTTGCAAGTACTCTAAATTGGTTTCTTCTCTGCTGTCCAAAAAAAAGTGTTCTGTACTAGGGGCATTGAAATTTGAACTACCTTCTCAAATGTGCTCAGGTGCTCTAATTACAGTGCACAAATGGCTAGGTAATGGATGCCTTTGCTATTAGGGCATCCAGAGAGGCAGCATTTCATTCTGAGGAACAGTCAAGGACAGGTAAGTCTTGCTATCCTAGTAATGGGGATAGATTGGGGGGGGGAGTAAGGAGCAATGTATTACTAGGGGTTGGGGGTTTGCCCAGATTTATTTTGTTTAAATGTGTTACTATTTGCCAAAAAAAGGGGGGGGGGGATATATGCAGGGGCGGACTGACAACTAATGGGGCCCCCGGGCAATAGAAGTTTATGGGGCCCCTGGGCTTACAGATGGCCACCAAGCCAGGAGGCAGTGCAGTGGCGGGACATCAAAAGCATGTTGGTTTCAAACATATCAGGGACAGATGTAAAAAAAAAAAACACTTTTACATACTGTCCCTGGTTTTACTGAGCCTGGCAACCCTGATGGGGCCCCCTAGTGGCATGGGGCCCTCAGGCAGTGCCCGAGTGACTAAATGGTCAGTCCGCTCCTGGATATATGTATATTTTTCTCTCTCTCATTTCCCTTATTTCTCTCTGTTGCCATGCAGTCCCCCTTGCACCTTTTGGTTCTTCCTCTAGCATGAGCCTAACACCACTGCAGTACCAGGTAAGGATCAACATTTTCTCATAGTACCACAGACTTGGTACATAAACATCTTCTGCTGCTGCTCCTGATTTTAGGGAATCCAGGACCTTATTCTGCTCCTTCTTATATGTGCTCCTCAAGCTACCAATTTTGGTTTGCAAAAAGGAGATGTCTGCCATGGGGACCTGTGTCTTCTCAAATTCCAGCAATTTCTCCATCGCTGCCTTCCTAGCTGGTTTGTTTTTATATAATTTGTGTTTAACCTGCCACAAACAGGGCAGCTCCCTGTAGATGTCTATAAACTGGCTCATAAAAATGTGGGTCCTTGAATGTATCAATTTTCTCTGCAAGACAAAAACACTAATGTCAGGCTAAACTCTCCTAATCGTATCCCAATATAGGCCTCAATCTAGAAGCAGTATAGGCCACTGATGCCCCAAGTTGAAATTTTACCTTCGTTATCACGATTGGCGGTACCGTTACTCCTTCCTCCGCTCACAGATTGTAGGTACCACACACGCGTATTAGCTTTATATACACTGAACATGCGTTAAACTCCACCCGCGACGCCCGCCCCTGATGTTCTTTCTAGTATATTCCCCACCCCTTCTCTTTCAGATCAGTGGGAGAGCACATGGCGGAGACACAACAGGTGCGTAATAATATCAGTAATGAGGAGGAAAGCCTGGAGCCAGAAACGTCCCGATCAGGAGAAGATATAAGGCCTCAAATATGTCCTTTGTAGAAATGGTGGAGATAGTCGACATCTTGAAGAGGACCTACTATGATGGAAAGTATGGACCGTACCCCAACTCAAATGTGAGAAACGCTGGTCAGACCTGAAATTGAGGGAGCATGATCTGTACAGAAGTATCAATTGCTTCTAAAAAGTAAGTATTTGTCCTGTGTTCCTATTATTATTATCACTTGCTCTGTGTGCTTTTGTTTACTGTTGTACAGTTTAAAATGGCAACTTTCAGGTTCATGGGCACAGTAATCGGTCGTTATAAACATTGTTTGGTCGCCACTAAATACAATGTTTTTGGTGGATATAGGTTAACTACATTTGGTCATGCCTACTTGTATTAAAATAAGTTCATGGCCTGGTTAGCTCTGTCCACACCTCCCATGGTATTGTTGTAATCCAACACACCCTGTGGCTTCATTACATCTTTTCCACCTTTTGTGTGTACCATGAGAGTAGAGGTGTTGTGAATGGTACTCATAAGGCACACGTCTTTTTTGTCACGCCATCTCAGTGCCATCATTTTTTCCTTTCTGCCAGACAACTATTTCCCCTGCCTTGAGATTTTTATTGGCAAAGGTTGGCGCGCCGGTTAGCCCTAACAGTCTCATATGCATCTGTCTTGTTCAGAAAAAGGAACTCAGAGTTTTGGGGACATGTAATAATTGTCTGTGGTGACACAGTAGTCCTGATTCCGCAATGGCTCAATCAAAGAATGAACCGAAGCGGTTGCCATTTTAAAACTGCTGAATCGTTTGCTGAATTTGGTCCCTTTCCCGGTGTATAGGACCGAATTCCAGATGTACTCAGTGCTGGATTCACACAGCATAAATTACTTTATGCCAAATCGAGCTTGCTTTGATACGATAAACTGTATCCAGCTAAGTCTTCCTTTGCAGTTCTTCAGAATTAGTTGATAAATCTCCCAATTTTTTTTCAGTTTTGGAGCTTGATGAAACTTCCAGATGTCCTCCCTGGTTACTGGTTCCCACTTTCTGCTCCTTGAAAAACACTGATTGGTAGCAGCTTGTTGCACCGGGTAGCGATTTGTCTCCATAACAATTTTTGCAATAACCTCATCAGTCAAAAAGAGTTTGAGGTATGCCAAGGGGTTGTCATCTTAAACATCCACTTTGATCCCAGGTGCTCCTGTAAACGGAAATCTTGGGGGCGTGTGTACACGATCAAACCAATACATCCCAGCAGACAGATCTGTTCAAATCGGTCTGTCCGACCGATTTGATCAGATGTATTTGCTTGTGTGTACGGGGCCTTAGAGTATGACCCCGAGTAGGGGGGGTGGGACGATATGGATGTGTTTCCCATCGATTGCCCCTCCGCAGTTGGGAAAGTCCCACCGCTAAGCAAACTGGGAAGCCACAATCTACCATTACTGTGGCGTTGAAGGAAACTGTGGAGTCAAATCAGAATAAAAAAAAATAGTACTTTTGGACATAACATTGCAAGCAGATTAGACACAAGCATTCTTGGCCAACATCAGTATAACATTTATTTGAAAGGAGTATTTTAAGACAAAAATATAAGGTCCATGTATACGATTCCTCACCCCCTCTAATGGCCCATTGTAAACATTTTAGGGTGGAGGGAGGGTTCCAAATGAGTTTGGGACCCACAATAAAAGGCCTCTGGCACTCCGCCTGAATTTAATGACAACAATAACATTTGTACACATTTTAGGGGGTGTTTAGGGTAAAGCACTACAATGGAGCTGACAAAATACATTGTTAAGTGACTAGACTAGGTGTGTATGGGCCCAGGATAGCATGCTGGAGAGGTTAGTGAAGGCAAATATGCATGTAGGCCAAAAAAGGAGCATTAAAAGCTTACAGCATGCATGGGGACAAATGGGACATTCACAGCATATTATAATCATGGTAATTAGGGAATGATGAAAGAAATACAATACATTAGCAAACATTAAATACATAGAATGTGATGTTAACCACTTAAGACCCGGACCTTTTGTCAGCTAAAGGACCCAGCCAGGTTTTGCGATTCGGCACTGCATCGATTTAACAGACAATTGCACGGTCATGCAACTTGGCTCCCAAACAAAATTGGCTTCCTTTTTTTCCCCACAAATAGAGCTTTCTTTTGGTGGTATTTGATCACCTCTGCGGTTTTTATTTTTTGCGCTCCAAACAAAAATAGAGCGACAATTTTGAAAAAAAATGCAATATTTTTTACTTTTTGCTATAATAAATATCCCCCAAAAATATATATACATTTTTTTTCCCTCAGTTTAGGTCGATACGTATTCTTCTACCTATTTTTGGTAAAAAAAATTGCAATAAGCGTTTATCGATTGGTTTGCGCAAAATTTATAGCGTTTAGAAAATAGGGGATAGTTTTATTGCATCTTTATAATTTTTTGTTTACTACTAATTGCGGCGATCAGCGATTTTTTTTGTGACTGCAACATTATGGGGGACACTTTGGACAATGTTGACACATTTTTGGGACAATTGTCATTTTCACAGTAAAAAATGCATTTAAATTGCATTTTTTTTTGTGAAAATGACATCTGCAGTTTGGGAGTTAACCACAAGGGGGCGCTAAAAGGGTTATGTGTTCCCTAATGTGTGTTTACAACTGTAGGGGGGTGTGGCTGTAGGTGTGATGTCATTGATTGTGTATCCCTATAAAAGGGATCACGCAATCGATGACGCCGTCACAGTGATGAACGGGGAAGCAGTGTTTACATGCGGCTCTCCCCGTTCTTCAGCTCCGGGGACCGATCGCCAAACTCCAGGGGCAATCGGGTCCACGAGTCCCGTGGTCCTGGTCCCGGAGCTACGGACGGGGTCGCGGTAGCGTGCTACGGACGCGCCCCCACGACCCACGGCTGGGTACTAATACAGGACGTACTTGTACGTGGATGTGCCCAGCCGTGCCATTCTGCCGACGTATATGTGCAGGAGGCGGTCCTTAAGTGGTTAAAGGAGAAAACTTACCTTAATATAGTCCTTCTGCAGGAATTGTATGATAGCAGAACAGGTCTCTGGAATAATGATCCCTTTTGGGACATTGTATAACAGTGAAAACATGACTGTCTTACCCCGTACAGACCGTATCCCACACAACAAATTGCCTTATACTCCTACGCAAATGCAACAGAAAAGAAAAAGCAAAAGTTTGTAGGTCCCGGCAGTAATTGCCCTATTAACCCTTTGTGTCAGTCTCACTACCAACACTTTTCTTTTCCCCTTCTTCACACTAATGCCGCGTACACACGATCACTTTTTGCGATGAAAAAAAACGACGTTTTATTTCATGAAAAAAAACGACGTTTTTCAAACTTCATTTTCCAAAACGACGTTGCGTACACACCATCGTTTTTCCCAAAAAGTCTAGCAAAGCGCCGTGACGTCCATCACGTACGACGGAACTATAAAGGGTCATTTCCATGCGGAAGACGGCCTCTTTTGCTGATATCGTGTTGCTGCGTGTTAGTAAAAGTTTGGTGAGAGACGATTCGCGCTTTTCAGTCTTCGTGCTTTAATATCGTTTACTGTCGTACAGTTTGTGCTTTTGGGGTCGTATTTGTGATACAGTGCTTGTTTTCCGATCGTATCTGTTTTGGCAGTGCGTTCTTGTCTACACGTTCCTGTTTTGCAGGTCCGTTCTTCAAAGGCATTTCTGTACTTCAGAGCGGTGTTTTAGTGCGATCTGATTTGACGACCGTTTTCTAGCCATGTTGCGGGTACGTTCTCGTCGCCGAGATCGTGCTGTGCTTCTTGTTAGGATGTGTGCTGCATCCCGGCTCCGGTCCTTGAGGAGGGCGAGAAGGACTTTGTGGGCCAAGGACTGGTTTCTTCGCAGGGACCAGTTCTCTCATATGCCTCTGCTGCGGGAGATCCGAGAAAATAACCCTGATGATTTCAGGAATTTTCTTCGGATGTCTGACCCCGTATTCCAGCAGCTTTTGGCTTCGGTGTCGCCTTATATCACCAGGCAGGACACCGTTATGCGGGAAGCCATCACTGCTGAGCAGCGGCTAGTTGCCACCTTGCGGTACCTGGCAACAGGGAGAAGTCTGCAGGACTTGAAGTTCTCGACGGGCATCTCCCCCCAGGCTCTGGGCCTCATAATTCCCCAGACCTGTTCTGCCATCATTCATGTTCTGCAGGAGGACTATATTAAGGTAAGTGGTGCCCTTTAAATGCACAAACTATGTTTTATTTAGGCTTTTGTATTTGTTTCAATTTGTTTGGTTTTAAACAGTCCCTAATTAACCTGTTTGTGATCTTCTGGTAATGTTCCCTTTCATCTCCATGCATGCTGTATTCATTTTATATTTGCTCCTACATGCATCTTTTGTTTTGCCAACCTGTCCAGGTTTTTTTTTTTTTTATTGTTTTTTTTTTGTGTCCCAAACCCACCTAGCCTAGTCCCCCTATATTTTGTCCTATATTGTAGTGCTGTCTATAGAAGTCCCTATATCCCCCTATATTTTGTCCTATATTGTAGTGCACGCACAACCCCCCCCCCCCCCTCTTTTTTTTGTAATTGTATAAATTAACATTTATTTTGTATTTAATTTTGTTTAGAGGTCTCAAACTCATTTTGGGCCTCCACTCCCCTTATTTTTTGTAGGATTGTGACCATCAGAGGGTGTGATTAATCTGCTTTAGTGATCCCTTCTTATTTTTCCAATTTTTAACCACTTCCCTGCGGCCGTACGACTATATGCGGCCGCAGGGTGGTTCTAAATCTCTGGTCTGCCGTTTTTTCACGGCAGCCTCTTTCTGTGTTCCCAGCGTGCGCTCCAGAGCGCGCAGCGGGGAACTTGTGTACTGGCCGTGTCCCTTGGACACAGCCAATCACAGCTCGCCGCGAACGGCCAATCAGAGTGGCCGTTTGCAATGCGATCTGTGCAGCCAATGAGAGATGATCTCATATGTAAACATATGAGATCATTTCTCATTGCCGGCTCTCACAATGACAGCGTCCTGTCACTGGAGAGAGCAGACCGATCAGTGTTCCTTATACATGGGGACACAGATCGGTCACCCCCCCCTCCCCCCACAGTTAGAACACAATGCAGGATACACATTAACCCCTTCCTCACCCCCTAGTGTTAACCCCTTCCCTGCCAGTCACATTTATACAGTAATTAGTGCATATTTATAGCACTGATTGCAGTATAAATGTGAATGTTGCCAAAAAGGTGTCAAAAGTGTCCGATGTGTCCGCCATGTTGTCGCAGTCGCAATAAAAATTGCAGATCGCCACCATTACTAGTAAAAAAATTAATAACAAATAATAATTCTGTCCCTTATTTTGTAGGTGCTATAGCTTTTGCACAAACCAGTCGCTTATTGCGATTTTTTTTTTTTTTAACCAAAAATATGTAGAAGAATATGTATCGCCCTAAAATGAATTTTTTATTTTATAGCAACAAGTAAAAAATATTGTTTATTTTTTCAAAATAGTCGTCGTTTTTTGTTTATAGCGCAAAAAATATAAATCGCAGAGGTGACCAAATACCAGCCAAAAGAAAGCTCTATTTGTGGGGAAAAAAGGACGCCAATTTTGTTTGGGAGCCATATCGCACGACCGCGCAATTGTCAGTTAAAGCGACGCAGTGCCGCAAGCTGAAATTTCACATGGTCAGGAAGGGGGTTTACATGCCCAGTAAGGAAGTGGTTAATAATACTTCAAATTAATGTTTGTTTTTTTGGTATCAAAAAATGTTTTGGGATGTTCTTTTAGGAATGTTTGTTTGATATTTTTATATTTTTTTGGTATCTACAGTTCCCCACCACGCCACAGGAATGGCAGACTGTGGCAGCGGACTTCTCCCGGCGATGGAATTTTCCAAACTGCGGAGGAGCTATTGACGGCAAGCACGTCCGCATCGTGCCACCACCCCATAGTGGATCCCATTATTATAACTACAAGGGGTTCCACAGTGTTGTTCTGATGGCGGTGGTGTCTGCCAATTACGAGTTCTTGTATCTTGATGTTGGGAAAAATGGGCGGATGTCGGACGGTGGTGTCTTTGCCGAGACGGAGTTCGCCCAACGGCTTCTTTCCGAGGACCTGGGATTGCCGCCTGCGGAGGATAATGAAGAGGGTCTGCCCTTCGTTTTTGTTGCAGATGAGGCTTTCGCCTTGGGTCCTCACCTCATGAGGCCATTTCCCCAACGCGCCCTCACCCCTGAGAGGAGGGTGTTTAATTACAGGCTGGCCAGAGCCAGACGGGTGGTGGAAAACGCCTTTGGCATCATGGCCAGCCGTTTCCGGCTATTTCTTACTGCCATAAACATGGCCGAATACAAGTTGAATTATCTAATTACATGCTGCTGCATTTTACACAACTATTTAAAAAGACATTCTTCTTCCTACCTAACCCTTTTGCCTGATGACCCTGTTGACATTCCAGAGGCAGCTCATGACGCTGCCCATCCCCAATTGGCCCCCCGAAACGCACGTGCTGTGCGTCAGGCATATGTGGACTACTTTATGGGTAGGGGGGCCATTCCAATGCCAGATCTTGGATGAATAATTAAATTTATTTTTTGCCTGAAACAGTCTTTTCTTTGTTCTTTAATTAATTTATAAGGTTTGTGTTTTTATTTTATCTCCTAGGTCAGTGATGGCGACCTTGTCACCCCAGATGTTTTGGAACTACATTTCCCATGATGCTCATGCATTCTGCAGTATAGTGGAGCATCAAGGGAAATGTAGTTTCAAAACATCTGGAGTGCCAAGGTTCGCCATCACGGTCCTAGGTTATCATAGTGCCATGTGTTTGTGATGGACTGAAATAACTATCCCTCATTGTTTAATGTTCTCAGCATACATTTTTTTTAGGTATTTTCTAGGGTTGTCCCGATACCACTTTTTTAGGACCGAGTACAAGTACGGATACTTTTTTTCAAGTAGTCGCCGATCCCGAATACCGATACCGATTTTTTTTAAATGTGTCCCCAAATGCAGCCAAGTCCCCCACATATGCAGCCATGTATGTCCCCCATATTGCAGCGATGCGTCCCTCATACCTTTTTAGATATGCTGATGCCGCCTCTGCCGCATACCGCCGTATCCCCCTGCACAATCGCGTAGCGCAGGGGTCTCCAAACTATGGCCCTCCAGTTGTTCAGGAACTACAATTCCCATAATGCTTAGTCGTGTCTGTGAATGTCAGAGTTTTACAATGCCTCATGGGAAATGTAGTTCCGAAACAGCTGGAGGGCCGTAGTTTGGAGATCCTTGGCGTAGCGCATTACAAGCTTTCATTCTAAAAACTTGTAAATGGCCGCGCTTCGTGTTTTAAAACTCCCCTTCTCCGGATGGAGGGATCCGTCCAATCCGGAGAGGGGGAGTGTCAATACACGGCCATTTACAAGTATTCAGAATGAATGCTTGTAATGTAAGCTATGCGATTGTGCAGGGGGATAAGGCGGTATGCGGCGGCGTCAGCATATCTAAAAAGGTATGAGGGACGCATCGCTGCAATATGGGGGGGGAAGTATTCTATTTAGGTATCGGGGGTATTTGCGGGAGTACAAGTACTCCCGCAAATACTCGGCATCGGTATCGGGACAACCCTAGTATTTTATATTAATCATTGAGCTTAAATAACAAGACACATATTTTACTGTAAATTTTTTAATTTTTGCATCTTGAAAAACATAACTTTTTGACATAAAAATTTTTAAAAACATTTTTTTAAGTTACAAAACAAATATTTATTTTTTTTATTTATTTTTTTATAACATTCCAAAACTAAAATCACTTTTTTTTTTTTTTTACATTATTCAAAAAATAAAATCACTTTTTTTTATATATTTTTTTTTTTTACATTATTCAAAATCTAAAATCACAATTTTTTTTTTTTTTTTTTTTCATTATTCAAAAAATAAAATCACATTTTTGTTTACATTCAAAAACTAAAATCACTTTTTTTTTTTTTTTTTACATTATTCAAAAAATAAAATCACATTTTTTTTTTTTTATTATAAACCAAACCATTTTTCTATTACAAAATAAACACTAAATAAATCAAAACCTACCCAAATAATCTATTAAATTTTTAATTTGTGTCTCCAGCCCTTTTGATTTTTCTACCACTTCTCGTGCAGTGTCCTGGATGTCCTCTAATTGTTCCCTGAAGGACCATATTTCGGACAGCACAAATTTGGCAGTATCCCTGTCCATTGTCGCTGCACGACTTGCTCCTGAAATGTGGGAACAAAAAAGGTATTAAAATTCGCAAAACCTACATGTAGATCATGGGTCTTCAAACTACGGCCCTCCAGTTGTTCAGGAACTACAATTCCCATCAAGCCTAGTCATGTCTGTGAATGTCAGTGTGTTACAATGAATGCCTCATGGGATGTGTAGTTCCACAACAGCTGGAGGGCCGTAGTTTGAGGATCCCTGATCTAGATTACCTGGGTATGAGTGTTGTGTAGGAAATTTACCGGATGTGGTGGCAGCGTCATCATCCCTCGGGGGTGGGGCTTCGGAAGTTCCATCCTGCCTTGCTGCTTCACTGCGCCCTACGAGATTGAAGATAGGGAAAAAAGAAAGGTAAAAGATTATAAAGAGATATGAGTGAGAACTAAAAATACAAGTACAGAGTATATAAACATGTGCAGAATCCACTGCTGAGCAGACTCTCCTTTTTCTGTTTATTGGTCGTATTTACTAAGCTTTTCACATCGACTTTAATTTAGGTACAAATCTACATTATAAAAGATCACAAGTGAAGTCACATTACAACAAAAATGGCAAGATTCCTGTTTGGGGACACATGAATTGGTCGTAGGAGTCGTCGTTTGTTCAAATAATAACAAATACAAAGACGTTTTTTGGGAATGATATAGTGTTTATACACTCCTTTTTGTCCATGCGAACTAGGCGCATGATGATATTTAGCACGAAGATTGTCGTTTAGTAGGTCGAAAAACAACGTATAAACGACGACTTCTCCGACCACTTTTTGTGCCCACAAACATACAGTACAACCTGAAATTAAAATCACATGGCACAATTAACAAACACCACAAATGTGTCAAAAAATAAAAAAACTTACTTTTTCCCCGAATCAGCCTCTTGATATGCTGGAGTTGTTCAGGCTCCCTGTTTTTGAGGTCTGACCACCTCTTTCTCAATTGTTCCCGAGTCCTGCGTTGGCCAAATTTTTGATGCAGCCTCCTGATCACCTTCTCCATGATGTCGGCCTTCACCCTGTTTGGATGCAGGTAAGGGCCATGCTTCCCATCGTAATCCTCCCTTTGTAAGATGGTGACCATCTCCACCATCTCTTGGAAGGCCATGTTTGAGGCCTTGTACCTCCGCCGGGATCGTCCGGTTGGCTGGGCCTGGCCTGCCTGATGGCTTGAGCTTGCCATGTTTCTCTCCATCTTGTTCTTGCCTAAAACACACCCACAAAGAAAGATCGAGAAAGGGGCGTGGAAAAGACGAGACCGAACGTCAGGGGCGGGATCTCGTGCATCGCGTCACACGCTCGCGCCGTTTAAAGGGATCCACGCCATTGCAAGCGCCGTTCACAACCTGCGGAACAAGGCGGAAGAGACGATCGGATCATAAGACGGTATGTATCTGGATTATGGACATTACAAATATTAGGGAACAGTGGATTATTGTGTGGGCTAGAAGATATGGGGGGTTCATTGCAAGCGCCGTTCACAACCTGAGGAACAAGGCGGAAGAGACGATCGGATCATAAGACGGTATGTATCTGGATTATGGACATTACAAATATTAGGGAACAGTGGATTATTGTGTGGGCTAGAAGATATGGGGGGTTCATTGCAAGCGCCGTTCACAACCTGAGGAACAAGGCGGAAGAGACGATCGGATCATAAGACGGTATGTATCTGGATTATGGACATTACAAATATTAGGGAACAGTGGATTATTGTGTGGGCTAGAAGATATGGGGGGTTCATTGCAAGCGCCGTTCACAACCTGAGGAACAAGGCGGAAGAGACGATCGGATCATAAGACGGTATGTATCTGGATTATGGACATTACAAATATTAGGGAACAGTGGATTATTGTGTGGGCTAGAAGATATGGGGGGTGATTTACTTAAAGGAAAAGACACTTTGCACTACAAGTGCACTTGTAAATGCAGTCGCTGGAGATCTTGAGGAGGACATGCAAGGATAAATTTAGAAATAGCATTTTAGCATGCACATCATTGTCTGATACAATCAGCAGAGCTTCCCCTCATTTCTGATCTACCCCTCTCAGATTTATACAAGGATTGCACTTCCAAGTGCACTTTCAGTGCAATTGAAGTGCAGAGTGTATTTTCCTTTCATAAATAACCCCCATGGTGTTTAAAAGCTAATTAGTAGTAGTGGCTTGACTGACACTAGGCTTTGTTTTTTGTTTTGTACATGCAGAACTAATGGAGGCCTTTAAGGATCCGGAATTTCTGACAGAATTTATCCAGAGATGGAAGGATCATCCAGTTCTCTGGCAATCCAAAAGCAAAATTAATAAAAACAAAGATGCCCGGAAGAAAGCAAAGGAGGCCCTGCTTGAATATGTAAAAACAAGGGTCCCCAACGCTACATTGGAGACTGTTAAGGCTAAAATCAATTCGCTTCGGGGCACCTACAGGACCCAACGGTCACAAGTCCTGGCCTCAATGAGGTCTGGGGCTGCAGCTGACAGCGTCTACAAGCCTAACCTGTGGTATTATGGTCAGCTGCAGTTCCTGGATGATCACATAGAGTCCAGGCCATCCATGTCTAGCCTTCCCCCAAGGAGACAGTCCAGTGTTCCCTGCAGTCAGCCCTCCAGTGTTCCCTGCAGGCAAGAGCAGGCAAGCTCAGAGGAAGAGCCTGAGTTCATGGAGGAGGCAGATTGTGACCCATGGAGCCAGGTATTGCATTTTCAGATTCATTTTTGTAATGCAAAGTATAATAATGATGAGTAATTTATGTTACAAGTGATTGAAATTATATAAATGTTTGGCCAAAAAATTTGGAACATATCACTAAGCAATAGTGGCAAAACAGAATGGGGACAAGATGCATAAATGCAGAGGTCATAATGAATGTGTGTCATTTTCTTGTACGCCATTAGGTACACCATACAGTGGCCGCAGATGTTAAACACCCTTTTTGCCCATTAACATTTTGTCCACCCTAAAGTAAAAAAACGGTTGGGTAAAGGCCCCCTACTTTGGAATTTCAGTCAACATCAACCCCCCCCCGCCCCCAGCTCCAGGGGGCACATATCTAAAGCTGTGTAAGGGGCCACAGAATTAGGGATGGAGGGCCTGTGATAAATATATTTTAGCATTCAATTATGATATGTCATTAAGTTAGAAATGTGTGTGATGAATGAAGCCAAAAAATAAAATATGTCCCTTTTTTTATTATACACAGGCAGAGCAAAGCCAGGAGGAGGCAGGCCACGCAGGGAGCCAGGGGGAGGCAGGCCACGCAGGGAGCCAGGGGGAGGCAGGCCACGCAGGGAGCCAGGGGGAGGCAGGCCACGCAGGGAGCCAGGAGGAGGCAGGCCCCACTGGGAGCCAGGAGGAGGCAGGCCCCAGTGGGAGACAGGAGTCACGCCAGCGTGATTGTATCTCCCAAATCCCTCCTATCCGGAACCCAGCAAAAAGGGCCAGAAGGCTCATGCAGATGGAGGAGGAGACCCAGGCCATGCTCCGTGAAGCAACTTTGGCCATCAGAGAGCAGCCCAGTGAGGAAGAGGGATTCGCTGCGCTGATGGCTGCCAAGCTTAAAAATCTAGAGCTGGGCCAGCGTGTGCGCTGCGAATCCCTTATGTTCCAGGTCATGAGCATGGCCACACTGGGACAGCTCAATGACGATATTGGCATTGGGCTGATTCGCACTCCTGTCCTTACTGCGCTTCCTGGTCCTGCTCCATCTCCAGCCCCTGCTCCTGCTCCATCTCCAGCCCCTGCTCCTGCTCCATCTCCAGCCCCTGCTCCTGCTCCTTCTCCTGCTCCTCCTCTTCCTGAGCCTGCTCTGGCTCCTGGCACGTCGGCTCCAGAAACACAGCCCCTGAGGACTCGGCCTGCAGGGAAGGCTGCAGGGAAGGCTGCAGGGAAGGCTGCAGGGAAGGCTGCAGGGAAGGCTGCAGGGAAGACTGCAGGGAAGGCTGCAGGGAAGGCTGCAGGGAAGAAGAAGAAGTGAGGAGATGGTGCCCCGAAGCGAATTTTTTTTGGCCTTCACAGCCTTCATTGTTTTCTTGGTGGACCCTTGTGTTTACAACTTCAAGCAGGGTCTCCTTTGTTTTTATCCAGGCTTCTTTGTTTTTATTTGGTTTTGCTTTTGGATTGCCAGATGGTTGTACTTTTTATTTATTTCCCTTTTTAACCTGAATAAAGGTATATTTTGGTTGGTTTGCAAATTTTGACCATGTGTATTTTTTTACAAACAAATATAGAGATTGTTATAGTGAGTAGGCAGACACATTTTAAAAATTAAAACGACATTAAACAAGGAACAACAACCTCCTTGTGGGTAAATTAAACCACAAAAAATAAGCTGCTGTGGTCCACTTCACACCCTCCAAAATCCTTAAAAAAAAATTTTAGTTCAAAACATCTGTTAAAAGATATTACCCCAAAAAAATTACGTGTCCCAAAAAAAAAAAAAAAGGGCCCAAAAAAATAAAAAAGTCAAAAGGTTGACAGAAATATGTCAAACAAGATGAGCCACAACAAACTAGGAGTTTAGGGTAGCTTGGAAATGGTTTAAAAAGCATTGTGGCAAATACAGCGCATTGTTTTCTTCATTAGATTTAAAATAACGAATGTGCTTAATCCATTCTAAACAGTAGTTTTACCAGAACGAGCTCTCCCATCTCAGAAATTGCTTCTGAGCACGCGCGGGTTTAAAACGTCATTTTCTATGTCGTTTTGCCCACACACGATCATTTTTTATGACACAAAAAACGACGTTTTGAAAAACGACACAAAAAATTCAAGCATGTTGGAATTTTTTTTTGGTCGTTTTTTTTAAGACAAAAAACGACGTTTTGCCCACACACGATCAATTTAAATGACGTTTTAAAAAACGTTGTTTTTTTTCATCGCAAAAAACAACCGTGTGTACGCGGCAAAAGAGTTTTGTAGCACTTCATTTTAAACTTCTTACAGGCTTACCTAAAGCCAGGCTTTCCAAAAGCCACTTAATAGGCATGGTCTATCTCCCTTTTAATTTTTTATTTTAACCACTTCCCGCCCGGTCAATAGACAATTGACGTCCGGGAAGTGGTTATGTTATCCCGATTAAACGTCTATTGACGTCCAGCAGCATAACACGCGCAGCACGATGATCGGTGATGCTGGGTGTCATTCTGACACCCTGCATCTCCGTTCTCGGTAAAGAGCCTACGGCGGAGGCTCTTAGTCCTGGGATTCGTTGGGGCCACAGAAGAGATATATACAGTATATCCAAATAGCACGCCCAAGCTCATCTCTTCACCACACACAGCCACAAAGGCAAGAGAATTCTTGTTGGGCAGTGTATTCGTTGCTCGGACGAACACACTTAGATCAAATTTTAATGGTTCAAAGTAGGGTTGTCCCGATACCGATACTAGTATCGGTATCGGGACCAATTCAGAGCATTTGCGCGAGTACTTGTACTCGCGCAAAGGCTCCCGATGCTTCCCCGATACTTTTTTTTGTAGAGTAGCCAGGAGGCGTCAGTGGCTGGGAAAGGCAGGAGAGGGCGGGGGAGTGCGGGCAGAGCTTGGCTGGAGAGGGGGCAGGGAGCACACGGTGGGGGGTGTCAGGCCGGCGCCCCCCTTCCATGACTGAAGAGGACAGAGAAGCGGGCAGAGCGGGCAGCATGGCGGTGACAGGGAGGCAGCAGCAAATGAATGAATATTTGCTTAACACTGAACTGCCTCTCGCTGAAGCCTGGCTTTGCATGAGGGGAACGTCGGCACGACTGGGACCTGACCGCTGCTCTGATCAGTAGTTCTCAGCTGTGACTGTCACAGTCACACAGCTGAGCAGCCTAAAGTTGCCTGCCCCTCCTCTGTGTACTCTACATGATCATCATGCCATGCCGTGCACAGCTCTTGTAGAGTACACAGAGGAGGGGGAGGCAGCTTTAGGCTGATCGGCTGTGTGACTGTGACAGTCACAGCGGAGAACTACTGATCAGAGCAGCGGTCGGGTCCCGGGTGTGCCAACGGCCCCCCCACGCAAAGCTAGGCTTCAGCTTTTTGTAGGGGGGGTGTGTCTATTGTAGAGGGGGAGTGTGTCTATTCCAGAGGGGGAGTGTGTCTATTGTAGAGGAGGAGTGTGTCTATTTTAGAGGGGAGTGTGTCTATTGTAGAGGGGGAATGTGTCTATTGTAGAGGGGAGTGTGTCTATTGTAGAGGGGGAGTGTGTCTATTGTAGAGGGGGAGTGTGTCTATTGTAGAGGGGGGGTGTCTGTTGTAGAGGGGGTGTGTCTATTGTAAAGGGGGTGTCTATTGTAGGGGGTGTCTGTATTGTAGAGGGGGGTGTCTTTGGTGCAGGGTGCTGTGTAATGTAAAAGGGGTCCAGAGGTGCAGGATGCTGTGTAATGTAAGGGGGCCCAGAGGTGCGGTGCTGTGTAATGTAAAGGGGTCCAGTGGTGCAGGGTGCTGTGTAATGTAAAGGGGTCCAGAGGTGCAGGGTCCTGTGTAATGTAAAGGGGTCCAGAGGTGCAGGGGGCTGTGTAATGTAAAGGGGTCCAGAGGTGCAGGGTGCTGTGTAATGTAAAGGGTTCCAGAGGTGCAGAGTGCTGTGTAATGTAAAGGGGTCCAAAGGTGCAGGGTGCTGTGCAATGTAAAGGGGGCCAGAGGTGTAGTGTGCTGTGTAATGTAAAGGTGTGCAGGGTGCTGTGTAATGTAAAGGGGTGCAGGATGCTGTGTAATGTAAAGGGGTGCAGGGTGCTGTGTAATGTAAAGGGGTCCAGAGGTGCAGGATGCTGTGTAATGTAAAGGGGTCCAGAGGTGCAGGGTGCTGTGTAATGTAAAGGGGTCCAGAGCTGTGGGTTGCTGTGTAATGTAAAAATGGTCCAGAGGTGCAGTTGTGAAGAGGGGGTTATACAGTAGTGACAAAGAGATATTGAAAGATGCAGGGGGCACAGTGGGGTGTTTTTTACATTTTACAGTCGGGGGTGCCAGATATAGGAGCTGCCCCTGGGGCCAAATGCCCTAGGTACGCCCCTGGCGGGCAGAGTCTGTGGAAGGAAATGCGGGTGGAGTCTGGCTGGAGAGGGCGGGCACAGTTGGTGGACGTAGTCAGCGGGAGAAGAGCGAGTCCTCATCTGCAGTTAAACTTGGTAAGCTGGCAGGGGTATAGGGTGCAGCTGCATCAGGGTCGTGACCGGTGCAGTCACATTTAGTCGCCGCCAGCGGCCGAACGTCCCTACGCTCATCTTGGTACACCCTGCACTCGGCTGCAGTAAGCAGCAGCAGACATCTTGTTACACCCAGCCTGAGCTATATAGGCTAGGTGTAACAAGATGTCTGCTGCTGCTTACTGCAGTGTCATTTTTCGCAGCATTTTAGTACCAGCCACCTGTCGGTGCAATCAGTGCCCACAAATGACACCAATCAGGTGGCACTGATAGGTGGCACTTGTGGGCACTCATAGGTGGCACTTTTAGTTCCTATCAGCGCCAGTCACCAGTCAGTGCAAAAAAAGCATCGAATAAGCAGGCCCCCCCCCCTCGTAAAAGAGCTAAAGAAGAAAGGGGGCACCAGAGCTGACTAATAAATTACTTTAGTAACCCTGTGTAGTACCCCATATTCATTCACCTAGGGCGGGGGGCCGGCATCTGGGGGCCCCCTTCTTAAAGGAGGCTCCCGGATTACGATAAGCTCCCCTCCCACAGACCCTGACAACCAACGGCCAGGGTTGTAGGGAACAGGTGCTTTGGGGTGGGGGGCCACAGAGCTCCCCCCTGGCCCAAAGCACCTACCCCCCATGTTGAGGGTATGCGGCCTGGCATGGTTAAGGAGGGGGGCTGCTCGCTCGTCCCCACCCCTTTCCTGAACGGCCAGGCTGCTGCTCGGATACAGGTATGGATTTTGAAGGGAACCCCACACCATTTTTTCAGCGTACGGGTGTCTCCTTAAAATCCATAGCAGACCCAAGGGCCTGGTATGCTCCTGTAGGGGGAACCCATGCAGTTTTTTTATTTGAAATTTTGTGTGATGTTCCCCCTCAAGATTCATACCAGACGCAGCTGACACAGTGCACTGCGGTTATGTGCCGATATCTGCGGAATTTCACAGCTGGCCGCATCCAGTTCTATTTTTTCTATCCGCACAAAACCGCAGGGAACAAAACCGCAGGTAACCGTAGTGTGTGAATGATGTCATAGGAAAGCATTGTGTGCTTCTAGCTGCAGTAAAATCCACAGCTAAAAGCACCATTCTATCCGTCCATGTGAAAGGTTTCTAATCCGGAAACAGATTACAGCAATAATAATTTTCTGTCATTTGCTGTAACCTGTTTCTGGATTAAAGCACCTCTGTGAATAGAATCGGTAAAACGGAAAACGGCACCAGAAGCCCTTATAGTAAGGTGGACGTGGGTTGCTGTCCTCAGAGACATATACCTGTGGTATACTGTAATGGCAGCAGGTCCTCTTCCACATGCCCGAGGTGACGCTCATTCTCAGTCACCCTTTCCCGCAACTTTTGTAGATCCTGTCTGATTAAGGAAATGTCTACTTTAACCTCTTCAATTTTGGAGGTAAGCGTGCTTTGACAGTTGAAGATTGCCTCTAAAACTTTAGCCGTGTCTCCCACCACTGGGTCAGTGTCTGACAAGGGAGCATCACCATCTTCTCCTTGTCCTTGTCTTCATGTCAAAATGTATCCAGTTTAGCAACAGCTCCATAGGTTCTCTTTGGTGGACACATCGCTAGTTAGATGGAGGGAGCCTTCACAACAGATTGTGGGCAAAAAACAGGATAATACTCCCCAGGATAATTGAAGTAGGATATTTGTCAAGCAAAGCTTCTAATCCAAGCACCCTACACCATGCTGCTCCAGGCCCTGCCCTGCAGACGTGGATTTTAACTACTTAAGAACCATGCCTATTATTCAAACTTATTGTTTACAAGTTAAAATCATTTTTTTTGCTAGAAAATTACTTAGTTTTCCCAAAGATTAAATATTTTTTTTCAGACACCTTAGAGAATAAAATGGCGATAAAATGGCTTACAAGCGCAATTTAAAAAAGATACATTTTTTGAATAAAAAAATAAGACAATAGTAAAGTTATCCCAATTTTTATATTGTGAAAGATGTTATGCCGAGTAAATTGATACCCAACATGTCTTCAAAATTGTGCCTGCTCTTGGAATGGCGACAAACTTTGACCCTTAAAAATCTCCATAGGTGATGTTTAAAAAATGTCTTGGGCTAGAATTATTGCTCTCGTCCTAGCAATCGCGGCAATACCTCACATGTGTGGTTTGAACAGTTTTCATATTTAACTTTTTATTTTTTACACTGGCTTTTTTTTTTTTTTATAGGGACACTTTTTTTGCTATTACAAGAATGTAAACATCCCTTGTAATAGAAAAAAAAGAATGACAGGACCTCTTTAATTTGAGATCTGGGATCAAAAAGACCTCATATCTCACATTTACACTTGAATGCAATAAAAGAAAATGATGGCACCTTTATGCTGCCATGACAACGGTATTCAATGTCAAACAGCCAACGTATAGCGACGGCAAGCAGTCCGTAAGTAGTTAATAAAATCATTTTTGGAGAAAAACATTTTGGATAACATTTCAGAAAGTAAGAGAAAACTTATTATACAGGTCTTACTATCTTTCTGTTTAACTTTAGAAAATTCTGTAAGCACTATTAAAGCGGATCTCCACCCTAAAGTGAAGATCCGCTGATCGGAACCCTCCCCCCCTCCGGCGTCACATTTGACACCTTTCAGGGGGGAGGGGGGTGCAGATACCTGTCTAAAGACAGGTATCTGCACCCACTTCCGGCCCGCAGTCTTGGGCAAAAGACGGGCTTTTCCCGTTGTGTGCTGGGAACTCTCGTCTCCCAGCACACAGCGGGAGCCAATCGCCGGGCGCAGAACCACTTCCTGGTTCCCTCACCGTGGATGGAGGGGGGAGCAGCAGGGAGACGATATAAAAGTCAGCAGCTGCAGTATTTGTTGCTGCTAGCTTTTAATATTTTTTTTGGGTGAACCATCCGCTTTAATGAGGACGTTGCCCAGTTTCAGAAACTGAGATTGTAACTAGTGGGGAAGCTTTGATTGAGAAATCTAAACTATGTGATTAATTACCCAGAGGAGAACGAGAGACTGAAATGAAAATGGAGCTCCACCCAAAAGGGGAAGTTCCGCTTTAAGCACTCCTCCCCCTCATATACCACATTTGGCATGCAATTTTTTTTTTTGGGGGGGGGGTACCTTGTTATAACAGGTATCCGCTCCCACTTCTGCTTGGATTGCCTAGTTCTCCTCTCCCTCCCTCCCTGCAATCTTCTGGGGCATGTCACAGATTCAGGAGGCTCCGCACGACTCGCGCTTGTGCAGTGTGCACCTGGCTTTGAAGCCGCAGGTTGTCACAGCTGGTTGCCCACATTTGTAATACTGGCACCGGCGAGAGGAGAGGAAGAGAAGCGAGGGTTCGGGTGAGCACATCACTGCATCCTGGGACAGGAGAATGATGTGTGTTTATTAAAAGCCAGCAGCAACCCTTTTTGTAGCTGTTGACTTTTAATAAACACAAAAATTACTGGAGCTCCGCTTTAAGAATTATGGAATTGGAAATGATATCTCAGGAATGCAGAATATGCATCAAATCTTAAATTCAGCAATTCGCAGCAAAATAAAAACTCAAACTTTTAATGAAATGAAACAGAATCTCATATCAAATCTGATAATTCACTGCTAACTGCACCCACTGTGACCACCACAGTTTACAACAATAATAATAATACAGGTGAAGCGCAGGTGAAGTACAGCTTTTAATGAAACCTTTGAAACCAAAAAAAATTTATGTAATTCTTAAAGAAATAAGAATGGTTCCTAGCCATGGAATATGTACAATCTAAACCCATCTGACTTAGAAAGAGTCATGTAACAGTCTACAGAAAAGGGTATTTGGGTGAGAATTAAACAGATCTATATTCAACCTCTTGGGACAAGGTATTTATTACTAGAGTTATTGTGTGTTTTGTATGGCATACATTCTGATGTTACTAATCATGGGAAAATCAAACAAATGCAGGATGAGTCTCCCTATGAATTGTCACACAGGATAGCTACTATTATGGAATTTTTGGTTGGTAATAGTCTTGAATTTGAGAGTGGAGGCTTGGTACATGAGAGTATGGTTCTAGATGCTTTGCATGAGCATATTAAGCAAAATATTTTATTGTTTTATTTTTATTTATCCTCATGATTTAACCACATAAGGACCCGCTCATGTACATTATGTCGGTTCCTTTAAAGATGGATGTCTTGGTAATGGTAGCAGCTGCTGCCACAACCGAGATATCCATCTTTAGTGTGAGCGGTCCTGTAAAAGATAACGGTGGTCTCCGTGGCGGATTCGCCGCGATATCACCGTTATCGGCGGCGGGAGGGGGCCCCCCTCCAGCCGCTTTCCCGCGCCCTCCGCCACTTACCGGAGCCGTCGGTAGTGGCGGAGGCGATCGAGTCCTTCAGCCTGCTGTGTGGGGATGTGAGTGAGGGCAAGGTGGCCCCCACCCATCCCCATAGCATAGCAGTGCCATCAAAACGTTTGTTCCGCCTATGTGTCTTAAAGGCACATTTTTTTGTTGTCATTTTTTCAAATGACAAAATTTTCATTTTTTTTTTTTGCATTTAAGTCTAAATATGAGATCTGAGGTCTTTTTGACCTCAGATCTCATATTTAAGAGGACCTGTCATGCTTTTTTCTATTACAAGGGATGTTTACAATCCTTGTAACAGGAATAAAAGTGATCAATTTTTATTTTTTTGTGTAAAAAATAATAAAATAAATAAAAATAAATAAGAAAACAAAACATTTTTTAAATCGCCCCGTCCCGACGAGCTTGTGCGCAGAAGCGAACGCAAACCTCAGTAGAGCCCGCATATGAAAACGGTGTTCAAACCACACAACTGAGGTATCACCACGATCGTTAGAGCGAGAGCAATAATTTTAAAACTAGACCTCCTCTGTATCTCAAAAGATGCAACCAATAGAATTTTTTAAGCATCGCCTATCGAGATTTTTAAGGGTAAAACTTTGACGCCATGCCACGAGCAGGCGCAATTTTTAAGCGTGACATGTTGGGTATCATTTTACTCGGTGTAACATTATCTTTCACAATTGGGCCAAATTTATTGTTGTCTTATTTTTTAATAAAAAAAAAAAAAGAGAAAAGTTAGAAAAAAAAAATATATATATATATATATATAATGTTTGGGGGTTTTAAGTAATTTTCTAGCAAAAAAACTGTTTTAGTCTTGTAAACACCAAATCTGAAAAACACCCAAGGTCCTTAAGTGGTTAAATGACATATTGTCAAGAGCATATTATTAATGGAGAAGATCAAATAGGCAGGCTGTAAAAGTTGATGTAGCCACATTGTTTTGGACAAATACTGAACATAACGATCAAAAGGTAAAATCGAATCCAAACAGCCAGATGGTGTATACCAGGGCAAAGACTTGTGATTTAATGTGCTAAACAAGGCTAATCAAAATAATAATAAGGAGAAGTCCAAGACCTGGATACCGTTTTCGGAATTAAAACACGAATATGACCATCTGAAAATTGAATATGGTAAAATGAAGATAGGGCGTGACAAATTATTGGAAGCAAATGCTTCACAATCAGTTGAAGAGGTTACAGGGTGTCATAAATGTACACACAGCAGAAGGTAAGGGTCATTCAGATCTGTTTTTGAATGCAAATTACACCTCTATGGCAGTGGGTGTGATTTAGAAGGGAACTTTAAAAATGTTATCTTCACAAACAGCTGAGAAGATTTAATGGTGTCATAAATGTATATGTGGCAGAAGGTGTAAATTCTTCATATGTGTTTTGGAATGCAAATAAAGCCCTGATGGAATCGAATCCGATGGATTTTTTCGCCGGATATCCGATGAAGCTGACTTTCATCAGTCTTGCCTACACACCATCGGACAAAAATCTGACCGTGTCCAAGCGACCTAAAACACTACAATGTGCTAAGAAAAATTAAGTTCAATGCTTCCGAGCATGCGTCGACTTGATTCTGAGCATGCATGGATTTTTGACTGATGGACTTCCACACAGATAATCGTTTTTTTCTATTGTTTTTTTATCCACAGGAAAATTGTAAAACATGTTCTATTTTTTTTTTCACAGATGGAAAACAAACCGATGGGGCCCACACATGATCGGTTTGTCTGATAAAAACGGTCCATCGGTCCATCGGTCTGTTTTCATCAGACAAACCGATCGTGTGTACAGGGCTTTACACTTCTATGGCAATGGGGGTAAATTAGTTTCAAATAGTACTATATACAGTATACGTGCCAAGTTTTTCAGCACATTTTTTGGTGCTGAAAATGCCACCCTCGGCTTATACTCGAGTAACCTTTTTGCGCCTGATCTCCCGGACTTTGGTGACCCGGTAGCACACATATAGCCCCACTCTTCCTCTACAGGTGTTTGCTGTCTGGGGGACCTACGGCTGGGGAGCACCAATTTTTCAAAGCTGGGTACCCCTTCCATAGACTCCCATGTTAAACGTAAGTCTAGTCATGGACACAGTGAGGCATGGGCACAGTGAGGCATGGGCACAGTGAGGCATGGGCACAGTGAGGCATGCACATGGACACAGTGAGGCAAAGTGAGGCATGCAGATGGACACCCTAGGCTTATACTCGAGTCGATACATTTTCCCATTTTTTTTGTGGTAAAATTAGGTGCCTCGGCTTATATTCGGGTCAGCTTATACTCGAGTATATATGGTACTTTATTTTCAAACACAATGTTTAAGGATTTTACAAAAGAATCTTTGTTGGAGAGTTTCTTGTCTTTCAGAAGTTGCCATAAATACTAGCTTGCATGTGAATTACAGAAGCCCGGAAGTTTCTGACATTGTTGGCTAGTGGGGAAGAAAAGGCAGCTCTGAATAGACAATCAAATGTGTTAATTTGTGTTGATATAACCGTTACAAGGACTTTAAAAGTAATGGACTCTTTAGTATTTATCAAGCACTGGACTTTTTTCTACATCCCTATTTTTTCTTTCTTACCTATTTTGCTTTACTGTTTTATTTTCATTATGTTCTGTTTCTTGATCTTTATCTTAAAACCAGAGAGAAGCATGTAAACCTAAAATATTTATCATAACATCTGTACATATTACATAATACTTAATAATATGTTAATATGACCTCATTTTAGATGGTTTTGGTAAATCTGAAGAGAAAACCTGCAGGAAAACTGATAGTGTGTATGGGGTTTTAAAGTGCATGTGAACCCAATTCATGAAATTTGAGCTGGGCACATATATCTCCAGTATTTTGTTATCTCTCTTCAAAGAGCCAAGTCCCGTAGCTCTCTCCTGACCTGTTCCTCTGTTATCAGCCAGATAACTCCTGACAAATTCTCAGACACATCAGATAAAAGCAGCCTGACATTTTTGTCCAGGGAGCTTGCTATAAATAGATTAGCAGGCAGCTGGCCCTGTTACAAAACACTTCTGAGAGTCTCTGCCTATGATGAGAGGGGTGTGTGCCTTTCCTCCAATCAGCAATTTTAGCTATCTTGGCTGTATACCCAGACATTACACTCTGTGTTAAACAGGAAGACAAACAATTCTAACACTATCTGAACCTTCTAAACAGTATATACTGTAAATGTGAAGACAGCAGATATACATGTAAAACCTATGTAGGGAGATTTGGTTAATCTCTGTGTATCATCTGAGGCTGTTCACTTCACTGGGTGTATGGAGGGTTTACATCCACTTTAAGGTGAGCTACTACACAATGGCTTTGTATAGTATAACTTACTGGGTGTCTGGGTATTTGCACATTGATATACCACAAAAATCCTCCTGCGCTCTGGTGTATCGCCAAACTGGGTGTATCAGTATGGTATAAAGGCAAAGTCTTAAGTCTTGCAGCCCTCCACAGAACAAAGGGTGTTCATATGGCTAAAATGAAAAAGAAAAGAAAGGAGGGCGCACCGACCTTGTGCATTACCACTTATACATTTTAATATACACAAAATAAAAAGCAATGGTCCTACTTACAAACATTCAGTAGTAAGCGCATTAAAAACAGCTGAACCTGGACCTCACGGCACCTGCCAGTCAGACCCTAAACACCAATGTGGCTGACGCGTTTCTGGGGCGTACCCCCTTCTTCAAAGCCTAGGTGGTCTGCGATGATCGCAGACCACCTAGGCTTTGAAGAAGGGGGTACGCCCCAGAAACGCGTCAGCCACATTGGTGTTTAGGGTCTGACTGGCAGGTGCCGTGAGGTCCAGGTTCAGCTGTTTTTAATGCGCTTACTACTGAATGTTTGTAAGTAGGACCATTGCTTTTTATTTTGTGTATATTAAAATGTATAAGTGGTAATGCACAAGGTCGGTGCGCCCTCCTTTCTTTTCTTTTTCATATTTGCACATTGATGTTCAGACTAGGTAGAAAAACATAAGTTGAGGATATAGTATGTTGGGTGACGTTCTCCAAATTTATAAGAGGGGTGAGTAAAATGTATCACTCTAGTCACTCATAATTTAAACTTTGTTGAATCAGTTGTTTATAATATGCTGAAGGCTGTGACATATATGGATGTAAATAACTTTCCACCAGTCATTATGAAGATACTGGCAAGAATTTCTACTGTTGTTTTGTCTGGACAGATGATCTAATAAACAATAATGCTATGCTGATACTATCTAAACCATCTTGTGGTCTCATTCATTGAAATGTTGGACTAAATGATATTACTAACTGTTCTATTGAAGGCAATGGGAGGTCAGCCTACAGCAAATTACAAAAGCAAATTGTTGCTGGCAGAAGTGTAATTTTGGACCTGAAGATTTCTAAAACTTAACAATTCATCTTTAAAAGTGAACCTCTGAGCCTGAAAAAAAAAAAAAAAAAAACTGCATTTATGTGGATTGGAGATCCCAGAGCATGATAGCAAGCATTACTTTCAGTGAGATGGTGGGAGATGACTTATGTAACAAAGTCAAATTTACAACTGGACTGTGATGTCAGCTTGTCTTTATGCAATACTCAAGATCCTGGTGTGATTTACTGAAAATGCAAGCTATGAAATAGCTATTAGAGGGCTGTTCCAGCCAAAATGTATGTTTATTAAAAGTCAGCAGCTACAAAAAGTGTAGCTGCTGGCTTTTAATAAACATACACTTACCTGCTCTAGCCTTCCACCGACGCGCCGGCCGGGGCTCCGCTCCTCTCCCCCCCTCCCCGGCCGCCGTCTTCATTTTAACTGTGGGCACCCGGCCCTGACAGCTTTCGGCTTCACGGCCGGGCACCCACTGGGCATGCGCTTAATCGCCTAACACGCCCCTCGGCGGAAGGAGGAAGTGGGAGAGAAAGTCGCACTCCTCCTGAAGCCCCCACTCCCCCCCCCAAAAAAAATTACATGCCAAATGTGGCATGTAAGGGGGTGAGGAGTGGGATAAGCGGAAGTTCCTTTTTTGGGTGGAACTCCGCTTTAAAGTGGATATAAGGGCAACTGGTGTTTACCAAATCCTCTTCCAATCATGGCCTAACATTATATTATCTAATAACTGTTTCATGGGTATAATTTAAGAGGCTGGTGAAAAGAGATGTAACCAGTTTCAATTTCATATTTTTTAGAAGCCATTGTGAAGCATTCAATATCTCAAATTACAATGCAACCATTCTGGTTGATATTATATGTTTGTTGTTTGATTGTAGATCAGTTCAGGTTAGAACTGATCAAAGTAGGGCAATGTAATATATATTGTGGGTGTGATTTTGTGTATGTATATATACTGTATATATATATATATATATATATATATATATATATACACACATACAGTATATATGCACACAGTATACAGTGTGTATCATACATACATTCTTATCATACACATGCACACACACAGTATTAGGGGCTGAAATATTGACAATGCCAGGATCTGACCGGACTGGCTATATTTTACATATCAAAGGAGAGAATAATGACTCTCTGCTAATGAGGGCCAATCTAATTAAACATTTGAAAGAGTACATTGTTTACATACTTAAAGGGGTTGTAAAGTTACAAGTTTTTTTACCTTCATGCATCCTATGCATGAAGGTAAAAAAACATCTAGCAGCACCGCCCCCCCCCCCGAGCCCCCGTTGTACTTACCTGACCGTTCGAATCTCCCGGGCGCGTCCACGTCGTCCTCTTCGGTTCCCAGCCTGGCCGTTGATTGGCTAGGCTGGGCAGATTGATAGCAGCGCAGCCATTGGCTAGTGCTGCTGTCAATCAGAGCGGATGACGCGGCGCAAAGGGGGGCGGAGCCGAGTGATACAGTCGGCGGCTATCGCAAAAGCTTTCCTCCGTGCGAGCGCCCTCGCATGAAGAGGGAAAGCTTTTGCGAGGAGGAGCCCAGACAGCCGCCGAGGGACCCCAGAAGACAGCTTTCCGGGCCACTCTGTGCAAAACGAACTGCACAGTGGAGGTAAGTATCACATGTTTGTTATTTTTTTTTTTAAATCCCTGACTTTAGTGTCCCTTTAAGGATGATAAAGATCATGATTTGACCATACAAGAAGTATTTATTGATGGTAATTAGCCTTAAGGGAATATTCATAATAACTGGTGAAAGGGCAACTTGTTTACCTAGTAAACACTACAGAGATTCTAAAAGTAATTTCCAGTAATTATAAGTGAAATTTTTATATGTTAAGGTCAAAAGTGTTAGGTCAACCTATCAGAAGCTCTTCCAGTTTCAGACACTATTATTTCAGGGGAAGTTTTTAGCTGTTAAAAGCACATCCATTCATTCATCAATATGGAAGCACAGTGTCACGCACCTGGTGGTGGAGCCTGATGTGCAGGGAACGGCTGCTCGTGCTCCTCCCACTCCGGAGGCCCTGATGGAGGAGACAGGGAGCCCGAAAGTGCAGAGTCGCACAAGCGCCTGGCAGGACTGCTGGCCGGGTAGAGTTGGGATCCGATGCACTCCAGAGCAGGATTAGCAGAGCTGAGGAAGGCTGGGCACCCGGTAGCTGAGGCCGGATTCCACTGGTCGGGATTCAGCACAGAGGGAGGTGCACTATAGTACACAGTCAATAGCAGGGCCAGGCCGGCCGGGTCAACACGAGCAGGCGGATCAGGTACAGGGACCGAGCAGGGACGGAATCATGAACAAGCCGGGGGGTCGGCAACTGGCGGGCAGCAGACTGGCAGGCGGGACAAGCAGAAGCGTGGTCAGACAAGCCGTGGGTCAGGGCAGGCGGAGATCAAGGGTAGTCAGAGGCAAGCCGGTTTCAGGAACAGGAAGGCAGCAGGTAACAGGTGTCAGGTCGGTTCAGGAACGCGCTGTAGATCCAGCAGCAAGAGGCCAAGCAGTCAGCACACTTAAATAGCCCCTCTTTGGCGCCAAGATGGCGTCCACACGTGCCCGCGCGCCGTTACCGCGAATGCGCGTGCCGTTGCCGCAAATGCGCGCGCCCGAGCGCGCTGCTATCGCCATCTAGTGCCCGAGTTTGTCCATGACACACAGGTAGAGAATATAACACACATTATCGCATGCATTGAAGCCACTTAGGTGCATATTATAGATGGGACATATACTGGATTGTAGGGATTGTAAGTAATATTTACAAATACTCGGCTGGATTGTTTCATCTGATACAAGCACTCTGGGGACTATTCTGTGCTGAGACTCAATAAATGCATCTCTCTGCATGAACCAAGTTGCTGTGGGAATAATTAACTTTTTTGAATAAAGAAGTTTTGCATTCCATACCGGCTAGCAAACTATTGTCTCAACAACAATTATAATAATAATTATCACTCCTCATCCATTTTATATACAGTATATGACAACATATTATTAGTCACTCATCATCCTTTATATATGAAAAAACTAGGGTTTACTGAATCTTGGCCAAAAAGCGTGGGGGTCTCCCCAAATTCAATTACCAGGCCCTTTAGGTCTGGTATGGATATTAAGGGGAACCCCGCCATCAAATTAAAAAAAAAATGACGTGGGGTTCCCCCCAAATATCCATACCAGGCCCTACAGGTCTGGTATGGATTTTAAGGGGAACTCCACAGCAAATTTTATAAAAAAATGGCATGGAGTTCCCCCAAAAATCCACACCAGACCCCTTATCCGAGCATGCAACCTGGCCAGCCGCAGAAAAAGAGGGGGGCGGGAGAGCGCCCCCCCCTCCTGAACCATACCAGGCCACATGCCCTCAAAATGGGGAGGATGCTTTGGGGTCCCTGGATCGAATCCCACCCGTGACACTATCTGCCTGGAGTTTGCTTGTTCTCCCTGTGCCTGCGTGGGTTTCCTCCCACAATCTAAAAACATGCTGTAAATCCTGTCTAAATAAGCCCTAATATGTAGTAGTATATTTAGGTTATGTGCTGCCCTAGGCCTGACTAAACTTCTGCACCTCCTAATTGAAAAATGACCCACCTCTTCCTGTCAAGGCCACACCCTGTTTTTTTAAGACCCGCCCAGAAATTTTCAGGGAGGGGACACACTAGTTCTGATGGCCCTGGGGGGGCATTGGATTTCCTTAATTTGCATAGTTTTTCTCTGACTTCCTGTTTGGCTATGGGGCAGGAAGTGAAGGGAAATCTCCGCAATTTGACAGGGATGGTACAAAATAAACTGACAGGGGCTATATCCCTCCCTTACTCTATCCAAAATGAAAAAAAAAAGTATTGATTATAGTTCTACTTTAACCACTTGCCCACTACGCCATAGACATTTTACTGCTACAGCGCGGTGGGGTAACTCTGACACGACGTCCCTGGGACGTCCTCCCAGAATCCTCCTCTTGCACGCCCCTTGTGATACTCTGCAATACCCCAATACTCTGCAATACCCTGCGTGATACTCTGCAATACCCCAATACTCTGCAATACCCTGCGCGATACTCTGCAATACCCCAATACTCTGCAATACCCTGCGCAATACTCTGCAATACCCCAATACCCTGTGCAATACCCCAATACTCTGCAATACCCCAATACTCTGCAATACCCCGCGCGATACTCTGCAATACCCCAATACTCTGCAATACCCCAATACTCTGCAATACCCTGCACGATACTCTGCAATACCCCAATACTCTGCAATACCCCAATACTCTGCAATACCCAAATACTCTGCAATACCCATTTTTTTAAAGCACCCCTGTCCCCGTGTGCTCGCATGCAGAAGCGAACGCATACGCAAGTCCTGCCCACATATGAAAACGGTGTTCAAGCTACACATGTGAGGTATCTCTGCGAACGTTAGAGCGAGAGCAATCATTTTGGCCCAAGTCCTCCTCTGTAACTAAAAACATGTAACCAATAAAAGTAATTAAAGCGTCGCCTATGGGGATTTTTAAGTAGCGAAGTTTGGCGCCATTACATGAGTGTGCGCAATTTTGAAGTGTGACATGTTGGGTATCTATTTACTCGGCATAACTTCATCTTTCACATTATGAAAAAAATTGGGCCAACTTTACTGTTTTTTTTTTTTTAAGCACAAAACTGTTTTTTTTTAAAAACACGCATTCAAAAAATGTCTGCGAAAATACCATGCGAGATAAAAAGTTGTAACGGCCGCCATTGTATTCTCTAGGGTCTTTGCTAAAAAAGCATATATAATGTTTTGGGATTCTATGTAATTTTCTAGCAAATAAATGATGATTTTTACATGTAGGAGAGAAATGTCAGAATTGGTCTGTGTGTTCCAGAATGCCTGATGGTGCTCCCTGCAGGTTGGGCCTCTGTATGTGGCCACGCTGTGTAAAAGTCTCACACATGGGGTATTGCCATACTCGGGAGGAATAGAAGAATGTGTTTTGGGGTGTAATTTGTGGTATGCATATGCTGTGTGTGAGAAATAACCTGCTAATATGACAGAAAAAAGATTTTATTTTATATTTTACAGAATTTTCAGTCGTTTTTCTTTTATAGCGCAAAAAATTAAAAAAAACAGTGGTGATCAAATACAACCAAAAGAAAGCTCTATTTGTGTGAAAAAAGGACACAAATTTCAAAAGGGTACAATGTTGTATGACTGAGTAATTGTCATTCAAATTGTGAGAGTACCGAAAGCTGAAAATTGGTCTGGTCAGGAAGGGGGTTTAAGTGCCCAGTGGTCAAGTGGTTAAGCACACATTTCTGATAATTTTATTGAGAGGACTAAGAAAATATAGCAATGCCAATAGGCCAGGATACAGCGTTGTAATATGTATGAATGTGTGTTAGGGACCCCCACAAACACTACTCAGTGTTAAATAAACAATTTTCTTAATTTGCAAATAAGTATTATCCCTTCCTCAGAGACCTTAGCAGCAGTACAAGCAACTTCCTGTAGGGGTGTGATGTCATACCTGTGTGCTGGCTACCGCTTTCTGAGAACCACATATGCACATATCCAATACATGTGGTCGCACATCTACGTGCAGGACCCCAATTTTTAGGGAAAGTGATAGTAAAGCAGATTTCCAGGATTGGACTAACAAATATTTCTAGTGAAAGGCAACTGGTGTTTTCTATTAAACAGGGGCTAAATGGGCCATTGACATGCATCACGGTTGATCTGAGGAATGTGTCTTTGCAAAATTAAACTAAATGAAATCCTTTCTTATTTTTGCTTGGGGCTAGAGTGCAGAGTGATTAAAAGTCTGCTCATTTTTTGAGGATGTCTGCACCCCTGATAGGGTGAAGACACTGCCAACATTTTTACACTTTCCACTTCAGATTCATTCAATTCCTGTCACCAGAGGCGGCTCTTTAATTAGGCAAATTAGGCTGTTGCCTAAGGCCTCACACTCACAGGGGCCTTGCAGCTGCCTAATTTGCCTCTGCTTGAATTTTTTTACCCATTACAGGTCCCCCATTATGGGCCCCCATGTCTAAGTTTTGCTTAACCTCCCTGGCGGTATGATTCTTTAAGATTTTAGGTGCTAAAAGCGGTACCATTATTTGCAAGGAATTTTGCGTTTTATACTGTAGGCTTGTAATTCTTAGGAATGACTCACTTAAATCTATCCAAACAAGAGTCTAATAGGCATCCCGGGTATGATTTATTTATTTTTTTTAATTAAAAATTATAATATAATAAATAATTATAAAAAATTATCACAAATGATAATATAATTATAGTAAAAATTATTCAATAATGTAATCAAATCAAAATCACTGAAATTTGCTCAGTTGCAGAATTTTTGCTGTCATTTTTTTTTTTTTTATGACGAATTTCCCCATAAATCGCTATCGCTAAATTCTGCAAGTGATTCTGATTTATTATCGCTGTTTTTTAGCTGCTCTAAAACAATTTTTGCCATAAAGGGACACTTTTGGTTGCTATGGGCAATCTACAGTTTGCAGGGAGAAAGAACAGTTTTTATTATATAAAATGACATGTAGTGTACAGGGCAGACCACTAGGGACATGGGGGGTGTGTATTTTTTACATACAGTACTGTAATGTATAAGATTACAGTGTACTGTATGTATAGTGTTTGTTTACATTTTTGAATTTGGCGCCGTTCCCCCCCCTACGTCGCGACGCTCGCAGGGAAGGGAATCGGCGGAACACACAGAATCAGGTGGACATCCGGCCGCCGTGTACTGCGGGGATTCATCGCTGGATCGCAGAGAAAAGGTAAGAAAACTTTTTTCTGCATCCAGCGAGGTAAACGCGTGTGTGGCACGGGGTTACCGATCGTAGCTTGAAAATCTCACCCCGTGCCACACACGTGAATACCGCCAGGGAGGTTAAGGCCTCACAAAGCCTAGAGCTGCCTCTGCCTGTCACATAGCCAAACAGGAAGTGAGGGTAAAACCCTACTAATGTCTTTTATTGGGGACACACTAATCAATCAAAATTGTTTCCCATTATGTAAAGTGCACTCTAGCATTTTGCTGTGTACACCCCAAATTATTAGGGATCTTGGACTTTGGGGTCCATTTACTATAGGCAAATCCACTGTGCACTACAAGTGCAACTGCTGGAGATGGAGGTGGAAAAGCAAGGAAGAAAAGAACAAAAAATAATAATTATTGTGGCTTCTACATGATTGGATGGTAAAATCATCAGTGCTTCCCCTCTGATTTTAAGCAACTACACTTGTACTGCAGAGTGGCCTTGTCTTTACTAAATCAAAAACTACCTAATCATTTGGGGTGTACACAACAAAGTGCTGGAGTGCAATTTGCTTAATGGGGACACTAGTTAGATTGACCTGTGTGTCCCCAAGAAAAGACATAGGTAGGCTTTTACCCTCACTTCCTATTCAGCTGTGTGACATGAAGTGAAGCCAATTTTAAGAAAAGGGACACAAAACCCAACCAAAAATACGACAAGCAGAGTTTCCCTCACTCACTTGGTTTCTCTCAAACACCCACAATCAGAATAGGATTGCCTTGAGCTAGATTTTAGCACAGTGCTGTAAATCAGCACTTCAAGCCTGTCCAAAAATACCCCCCAACAGGCCATGTTTGCAGGTTTTCCTTCATCTTGCACATGTGCTTTAAAAGACAGTCAATGGCTTAGTAGTTTGGACAGCAAATCTAGATAAGATAAATCCACAAAACATGTCCTGTCAGGGGTACTTGAGGACTGAGGCTGAGAACCACTGCAGTAAAAAGGAAAAAATTAAATACTTACCGCTCTGTATTTTTCCTTTCCTGGTGACTATCCATGCATATGCTATCATGAAGACAACAGGAAAGGAACTTAGATACAAAATTGCATCTGTTTTGTTTGGCCAATCAGTCTATTTCAGCTGCAGCTAGGAAAATCTGTAGCATGAAAAAGTAACAAAAAACAAAGTTTGAAAGTAATTTTATTGGTCAACAAAACAAGACTTTGAAAAAATAGCAAGGCAAGCAAAAACAAACAAAAATAAAATAAACAAAAATAAATAAATGTAGCACTGACCCCCGCAGGAGCTGCTGATTAAATTTTGGGCCTGCACTCTAACTACAACCCCAATGATAAGGCTCAATCCCCTTTACACAGCTGTGGTGCAATACAATACAATACTGTACAATGTGATACCAGATACCTGTTTGTAACTTCAGGATCCACGAGCGGCACCTAGAGTGAATAAAGCAATACGCCACAACCCTGGTATGCTTAAACAGTAGTATTCTTTTACTGTTGATAATTGGCAAGTAAAGAAACACCAGTACATAAACTGTGCTATCCTCCTAACATGGGATGAGAGCACAAAAAATTAAATCTATACAGCAATCAAATAACAAACAGTATACCTGCAGGTATATGAATAAGAAAATAAAACTAAGCCTAGGAGCTCCCCCTACTTTGTAAGGTAACCGTGAGATCTCACAAAAAAAACAAACAGTCAGTTCTTGATCTTCTTTCTTCGCTAGCTAATAATGTTTCCCAAGTAATTTGTAATCCAAACAAAACGAATAAACTTCCTGAAAAAAATGTCTCCGCAATGAGTGGGTTAACTGCCTTGGCCTTCTGGAGAGCGTCCCGAACAACTAGGCCTTCAACCTTCCTAAAGGCAACCCCTCCGCTTCTTCTTGGAAGTATGTAGTGAGGCCTGTGTGTTAGTCTAATGGCGTGTGAGGCATAACAAACTGTGGGCCGTAACCCACCCACCTAACTGGACACAGGCTCCGTACAGTCCGGCGACCTCCTCCCGTTGCTCCGTCAGCTGGATCAAACGCCAGGCCAACTCTGCTGGGGGACTCCCGTCCTCCGATGCTCAATGGAAATGTCCGTGGGCCTTGTTGTTCGGTCCCGTCTCCTCACAGATCCTCTCTGGCTGCCCATGCGGTTCCAAAAGGCCCCAAGATGGCTGCTCCCACTCCTTATATAGCAAATCCCAGCATGCACTGCGCAAGAAATTGTTCCTGGGTCTTTGATCAACTTCCTATTTACAAAGGTCAACTCTGAGAACCAATAGTCTTTCTTCTTTATTCCTCAGATAGTGGAATGCTTCTTGCATTAACAACAATTGGCCACTAGATGGCTCCAAGCACTCAACAATCTCAATGTCCATGAATGCCATCTAGGGAATGCAATATACACATTTATGTACTATATATATATATACATCAGCGCTACACACTCCCCCTACTTTGTCTCTTTGGTCCCCCAAAGAGGTCCAAATTGCTAATCCTATCTTGCATTCTAGTTTCTATACGTTCACACAAAACGGACAGAGGAGCTTTCCACCAATTGTCATACAGTGGGAAGCTATCCTGTGCACCCACAGCTGATACTACCATGTCTGGTACAGATGTGTCAAGGGGTGAGCTGGGGCTGTCCCTTACTAAATCAAGAGTAGAGGGACCAGGCAGTTCAAAGTTTCTTCTGCTCACAAACTGTGAGGCTTCAGAGCATTCGCCCAATGTGTCATAAGTCAGTCTGCGTGGTGGGCGAATGTCTCTCTTTGCTCTGGGCACTTTTGGAGTGTCCATTCCTTCTGGGCCAAGGTCATCATTCCGTTCAATGCTTAAGGGTGGGGAATGAATGGAAGCACTGGGCTCTCCTACAGAGTGAGTGGTCGGCACAAATTCCGGGGCCTCTGCCCTAAGAGTTCCATTATCATCCTCCTCTACCTCCGAAAGGACATCAGCATCTGTTTCTGAATCTTCAGGAAGCCACAGCCAGCTCATCTCCACTCCCTCATCTATAGAAGGTGCAGGTTGGGACCTGGTTACTGGTCTACACACATCAGTGGGTGTGGATTCCTTCTATGTGCTTGTCCTGACTGCCTCAGTGAGAGGTAAGAGGTGATTTCGGTGCCATGTTTTTACTGGCCCAGTTTTTCCTTCTGGCTTGATCTCATACACTGGGAGCCCTGGAAGTTTCCTGCACACAACAAATGGCTGTGATTTCCAGCGATCAGCCAACTTGTGTTTGCCTGGAATGCCTAAGTTCCTCAACAAGACCCGGTCACCTGGCTGAAGATCCTGGACTCTCACTTTCAGGTCAAAGTTCCTCTTGTTCCTCTCCCCCCTGGAATCCGAGGTGGCGTGAGCCTGCTCGTAAGCTGTCTTCAGGCTCCGCCGTAGTCTGTCCACATACCCTTTATGGGAGGCCTCGGAGGTGTGGTCCAAGGAGGAACCAAACGCCAGGTCCACTGGCAATCTTGCTTCACGGCCGAACATCAGTCGGTATGGGGAATATCCAGTGGCATCACTTTTGGTACTATTATAGGCATGGACTAATGCAGCAATGTGTTTACTCCAGTGAGGTTTTTGCTCGGCAGTCAAGGTCCCCAACATGTTCAAGAGAGTCCTGTTGAACCTTTCCGGTTGGGGGTCCCCTTGTGGGTGGTAAGGAGTAGTCCTGGACTTTTGTATGCCTAACAGATCCAACAGCCTTTTGATTAGTCTGCTCTCAAAGTCCCTTCCTTGGTCTGAATGTATGCGTTGAGGCAGGCCATAGTGTACGAAGAACTTTTCCACGAGAGTCTTTGCTACTGTGGTTGCTTGCTGATCCCTAGTAGGGAAAGCTTGAGCATAACGGGTGAAGTGATCTGTCACCACTAAGATGTCACCTTGCCCACTCAGATCGGATTCCAGACAAAGAAAGTCTATGCAAACCAGGTCCATTGGGCCCTGACTCTCTAAATGGCCCATTGGGGCAGCCCTCTGGGGCAATGTCTTCCGTTGGATGCATCTGAGGCAGGAGTGACAGTAGCTCTCCACTTCTTTTCTCATGTGAGGCCAGTAGAACCTATCCCTTACTAGTTGGAGAGTTCTCTCGGCTCCCAAGTGTCCATGGTGATCATGTAAAGCAATCAGTACCGTCTCTCTGTGCTTTTCAGGCAAGAGTAACTGCCACTTTGCTTCTGGATCATCAGAGGGGCCCCTTCGGTAGACCACCCCTTGCTGCAGCTGCAAATGATCCCATTCTCTCAATAACACCTGGGCTTCCCTCTCAGGACTCTTCCGCAGTACCTCAGGCTGTTGACATTCCAATGCTTCCAGCACCAGCCCACACAGTGGATCTCCCTGCTGATCTCTCCTGAGATCCTTCCTGGATAACTTGGGTAGGCCCTCCTGTGTGACCTGGGAGACGTTACAGTAGCACCTGGGTACTGCCGCTGAGGATACTCCTACTTCTTCAGCTCTGGCTCCACCTTTCTGGTACTGACTTGTGCCCTCCCATAGGGCCCTCACTCCTTCTGGGGTAAGCTGGGTCCATTCTTCCAAGGGGTCATGGGGTCTTCTTGACAGGGCATCCGCATCTCGGTTACCAACTCCTGGTCTGTACTTCAGGCTGAAGGTAAAGGCTGAGAGGGCAGCTAACCACCTGTGACCGGTGGCATCCAGCTTTGCAGTGGTGAGTAGATATGTGAGGGGGTTGTTGTCCGTCTTGACCACAAATTCAGCCCCGTAAAGGTAGTCCTTCAACTTGTCCACCACTGCCCATTTTAAAGCCAGAAATTCAAGCTTGTGAGTTGGATAGTTTCTTTCAGCAGGGGTCAGACTTCTACTCACATAGGCAACTGGCCGTAAGTGCTCTTCATGCTCCTGGTAAAGCACTCCCCCCAGCCCGTCGCGGCTGGCATCCACATGTAACTCATATGGTTTGGCAGGGTCTGCATAGGCCAACACTGGGGCAGTAGTAAGACTCCACTTCAGCCTCCTGCAGGCCTCTTCACATTCTGGAGTCCACTGATCCTGGATGGACTCTTTCTTCCTTCTAGACCCCTCTTTAGGCTTCTTCGGCTGACCCGCGCTTTCACCAGCTTCTTCCTGCTTCTTTAAGAGTTCAGTGAGTGGGTGGGCTATTTTTGCGAATCCCTCTACGAATCTTCGGTAGTATGAGCAGAAACCCAAGAATGACCTGAGCTCAGTTACGTTGGTGGGCCTGGGCCAGGAAGTGACAGCTTCTAGTTTCTTGGGATCAGTTGCCACTCCTTCTTCAGACACAATGTGTCCCAGGTAACTCACCGAGGGTTGGTAGAACTGGCACTTCTCCATAGAGAGTTTCAGGCCTTCATCATGAAGTCTCTTCAAGACCTTCTCAAGGCGTTCTTCATGTTCTTCCAACGTCCTCCCAAAGACTATGACATCATCCAGGTATACCAGGACTTCAAGGAGATTCATGTCACCCACTGTCTTCTCCATCAACCTCTGGAAAGTTGCTGGGGCCCCAGTCAGGCCTTGCGGCATCCGGTTGAACTCAAAGAACCCAACTGGGGTGATGAAAGCGGTTTTCTCCTTGTCTTCAGGGCACATAGGAATCTGGTAATACCCACTCTTCAGGTCCAGTACGCTGAACCACTTTGCTCCTGACAGACTCTGTAAGGCATCCTCAATTCGGGGTGTGGTGTACTGGTCTGGGATGGTCCTCCGATTCAGGGTCCTGTAGTCAATGCACAGGCGTAGGGACCCATTCTTCTTCCTGACCACCACTATAGGGGAGGCGTAGGGACTCCTGGACTCTCGGATAATGCCCGTCCTCTTAAGTTCAGCCAATTGTTCCCTCAAGTCTTCCAGATCTCCTAGGGGGATCCGCCGGACCCTTTCCCGAAATGGCTTGTCTTCCTCCAGACGAATTCGATGGGTGGCACTCTTTGCCAATCCTACGTCAAATTCACTTTTCGAGAAGGCTGCTCTCCATCTCAGCAGTTGGGCTTTGGCCCTTTCCCTCCATGCAGGAGTAAGAGGCGTATTTTTTGGGCTGAACTCTTCTTCAGGGATTTCTGGGGCTGACCCTCCTTTCAAACCTCCTGGTTCGACTGGAACAGCCGGACTGACCCGTCCCAACAGTAGCCTGGCTGGCACTCTCACTGGCACTGTCGTTGTGTTG
Source organism: Rana kukunoris (assembly GCA_029574335.1). Classification (NCBI taxonomy): domain Eukaryota; kingdom Metazoa; phylum Chordata; class Amphibia; order Anura; family Ranidae; genus Rana; species Rana kukunoris. The sequence continues at coordinate 143,319,209 of CM056054.1, read as the reverse complement.
CGGACACTGACTGGAACTTTGCCGTGAGTTCTCTCCAATACTCTGGTGGGCAACACTTCAGTGATGAGTTCTAGTCCGTTTCTCCCCTCTTTGCGGTTTTCCAGGACAATGAAAGGGCCTGGTTTCTTCCAGCTCAATTTGACCGAGGCTTTTAGGCAGATTACTTCACCCGGCTGGACTATTTTCTCTCCTCTGTTCAGCAGCCAGATTTTTCCCACTCCCTCTTCAGGAGCCTTCTCCTCCTGGATAAGGTCTCGGTATGTCTGGGCCAACATGGGATGTATTTCAGTGGGGCGGGTATCCTTCTTAATTACCAGCGGTGCAAGTAGTCTCCTCACTAAGTCAGTGTTTGTCCCAATGATAAGAGAGCTCTTGTCAGCTCCTGGAGGACGAGGGCACACTATGGCCAATGTGTCAAAGGTCTCCGTCTCTCCTACTGTACTTGGGTCGAAGGTGAGTCTGACTGGCAGGTAACCATCATATGGAAAGTTCTGAGTGCCCAAACCCCATATCTCCAACTCCTCCAATTTCCGTAGTGGCAGGTGCTTGAGATGCTTGTCATAGAAGTCCCTGTATAATAAGGTTACTTGGGCTCCAGTATCCAGCAGGGCTTTTGTGTAGATCCCTTCCACTTGGATGGGGACAATTGGGGAAGGTCCCACTAGCTTGGGAGGAAATCCACTGGTAGCTGTACCCTTAGCCTGCTTTGTGGCTCGGACTTTGGCCTTTGAGGGCCTCTTTTTCTTCTGCCCCGCCTTGTTGGTGGCTCCAGTGGGCCGTAGCACGTGAGTCGGTGTGGAGTTCGCTACTGCACCCGGGCGCCCAGTTGACTCCTTCACTGGGGCCCTCTGAAGTTTCCCTCCGACTGATGTGGGTTTTCCTCGGGTAGTGGGCTGGGGCACACTCGCCTGAAATGTCCCATCCCTCCGCATTTGAAACAGACTCTTTGTGTTTGTTTCGTAGGGCTGGTAATGGTGGTAGCTTTTGGGACCTTCCTTGGCATAACTCCTTCTGCCTTTAGTTTCACCAGCTGAGTCATCATCATGGCCATCATCTCCAGTATCTCTTTCTGGGTCTGCATAAGCCTCTCCAGCTCCGTCTGACTCGCGGGTGGGTGGTGTACAGATGAAAGCCATGATCCCTGGTCAATGGTTGCCGCCAGCACATTCAACTCCTGGGTGTCTAAGGGGACACCTACCTGCTGTATTTTAGCACTTGTGGTGTTTGAAGCTTGAAGCTTTCTCTGTTTCTGGTCTCTCTCAATCTCCATCTTATCCGCTTCGTTCACTTTTTCAAGAAGGACCTCGTCTGGAGTTAAGGGATCTTCCAAGTACTGCTTCAAGTGGAGCTTGACATAGTCGCTCCTCAGCCCCGTGGTCACGGATCTCCGGAATTTCTTCTGTACCAGCTCAGCTCCAAATTGTTCCCCGCTCCCTCTCTCTCCTGAGGTAAACAGCAGGCGGTCCTTGAGTTCAATGGCCCGAAACAGAAAGTTCTGAGGAGTCTCTTTACTGTCCTGTGCAATATTTATCAGTTGGTGGAATAGCTCTGTGGCATCTTCCTCCTCATAGTAACTTTTTAGAATCCTCTTAAGCTGGTTCAAAGTCAAATCACTCTTTCTCTCTAACATGCCCCTAACACTTGAGCCTGGGCTGATGGCGTGGATCACAGCCTCTCTGATTTCCGATTCCAGATATCCTTTTTGTAGCCCCAGCTCTATTTGGTGTAGGAGGCTGGTGTAAGACAGTTTGCCCTTCTGTCCCTTTTCTCCTATCTGGCCATCAATGCGGAAATCCTTCCTAATAGTTACTTCTTGCAGATAGCCCCTGCTGCGTCTTCTTGGCTCCCTCCTTGGGTTTGGTGTCATCTGGCCAGCTCTCTGGTCTTCTGAGCCGACGCGCAGTCCATCCATGCGATCTGCTATGATGCTGGATGTCTCCTGAAACTTTTCCTGTATTTCACGGTATTGTCGCTGTAACTCAGCCAGTTGTTGTTCCGCCTGCCGCTGGGCGGCGGCTCCTGCGTTCCTGTCTAGGGGTTCTAACTGCTTTTTGCAGGGGTGTGTCAGGTGGAACACTGTCTTCTCGGACAATTTTATGATAGCACCGTGGAAATTTTCAGGGACACCCCGTCCCCACTCTATCAGGGCATAGGTGCAATCAGTCCCAAAGTCTGGTTTCACTGCAACCACGTAGGCCTTTCTGTCTGGAGACAATGTCTGTACCACCTCTTTGATTTGCTTCTTCTCCCAGTAGCTCCCTGGGAGTTCAATGGCCACGCTCGCTTCTGAGCGTGTCCCTTCTGCTTCGCACCAACGGACTACTGTGATGGGGTCCATGGTGACCTCAAGGGGGGGGGTGGGTTTCTTGTAGAGTGACAGGATCCCGGACGAGCCCCCACGTGTAGCACTGACCCCCGCAGGAGCTGCTGATTAAATTTTGGGCCTGCACTCTAACTACAACCCCAATGATAAGGCTCAATCCCCTTTACACAGCTGTGGTGCAATACAATACAATACTGTACAATGTGATACCAGATACCTGTTTGTAACTTCAGGATCCACGAGCGGCACCTAGAGTGAATAAAGCAATACGCCACAACCCTGGTATGCTTAAACAGTAGTATTCTTTTACTGTTGATAATTGGCAAGTAAAGAAACACCAGTACATAAACTGTGCTATCCTCCTAACATGGGATGAGAGCACAAAAAATTAAATCTATACAGCAATCAAATAACAAACAGTATACCTGCAGGTATATGAATAAGAAAATAAAACTAAGCCTAGGAGCTCCCCCTACTTTGTAAGGTAACCGTGAGATCTCACAAAAAAAACAAACAGTCAGTTCTTGATCTTCTTTCTTCGCTAGCTAATAATGTTTCCCAAGTAATTTGTAATCCAAACAAAACGAATAAACTTCCTGAAAAAAATGTCTCCGCAATGAGTGGGTTAACTGCCTTGGCCTTCTGGAGAGCGTCCCGAACAACTAGGCCTTCAACCTTCCTAAAGGCAACCCCTCCGCTTCTTCTTGGAAGTATGTAGTGAGGCCTGTGTGTTAGTCTAATGGCGTGTGAGGCATAACAAACTGTGGGCCGTAACCCACTCACCTAACTGGACACAGGCTCCGTACAGTCCGGCGACCTCCTCCCGTTGCTCCGTCAGCTGGATCAAACGCCAAGCCAACTCTGCTGGGGGACTCCCGTCCTCCGATGCTCAATGGAAATGTCCGTGGGCCTTGTTGTTCGGTCCCGTCTCCTCACAGATCCTCTCTGGCTGCCCATGCGGTTCCAAAAGGCCCCAAGATGGCTGCTCCCACTCCTTATATAGCAAATCCCAGCATGCACTGCGCAAGAAATTGTTCCTGGGTCTTTGATCAACTTCCTATTTACAAAGGTCAACTCTGAGAACCAATAGTCTTTCTTCTTTATTCCTCAGATAGTGGAATGCTTCTAGCATTAACAACAATTGGCCACTAGATGGCTCCAAGCACTCAACAATCTCAATGTCCATGAATGCCATCTAGGGAATGCAATATACACATTTATGTACTATATATATACATCAGCGCTACATAAATAATATAAAAACATAAAAATACATATAGGTTCATTTGAGACACTAAACATAATATGGTTTATGCAATGGAAATTAACAGGAGATAAAAGGACTGCACCCACAGACATCTATTAAGGATTGAAACATTAATCAGTCACAACATCTTTAGAAAGATTTAGCAAAATAATGCAGCACAGACAATTACATCAAAGTGAACACCTGAAAAACAACATACATTGACAACCTCACAAATATTTCAGGCGAAGATAGCCCCCCCCCCCCCCATCCAAAATAAATAAACCAGTCAAAAAACCTTTGATCAAAAACATATCTGTTTTGCAAAGACATAAATAAAATAGACATTCAATAAGGACACCCAAATATACTCTGGCCAGCCGCCCCCCCACACACAATCTTGCCTCTTTTCAGGGCAAGGGAAAGACTGCTCTATGCAAGCTTTATATAACATAGGCATGTGTGCTAATGAGGCAACTGAAAACATATGCACAGCCTATGAAACACACAAAATGCAAGTACACCCAATGTAGAGACTGAACTTTAAAGTGGGGACACCTGTTAAGGATGTCCTTAAATTACTAACCCAAAAAACATGCTCTATGAGCATGCCCAGAAACATCCAAGTGCTGTTCACACACAAAAATCAATATAAAAAAATCTAAATCCCTGGGCATGCTCAGATCTTCAGAAATGCAGCCAGCAGAAAATAAGGCAAATCCCTGTCCAAAATGAATCACATCATCCAGCATGCTACAAAATTAGAGATGGGACAAATACCCCCTGGTCTGGGTGGACAAACAAAGAGCCTAACATGGGCAAAAGTTATACCATAAACACCATTGCAGTCTATGTGAATTGACTTGTTATTTTGCTAGTCCCCACTTGGCTGCCTTATCTTCTAGTTATTGGCCCTAAAATGGGTATGGGGGCCCAGGTCCCACCCTAAGGGACATACAGTACCTGCCACCATTATTGTACTTTCAGCGTGATCTCATCACTCTGGTTCTCGGCGACAGGGTACTGTACATCTCGGGCTGGCTGCCGCAATAGGAAAAACACAGGAGAGAGAGAGCGGCCTCCATGATGGAGGGGGGCATGCCACATATGGGCACAGGCAGCACTGGGCAGAAAAGCAGAGGTTTTAGAGGCAGAGCTGGCTGGCTGTAGCAGAGGCGGAGCGGTACATCAGAGGCAGACTGGTGGTGGACGGTAACGATGTGACCGCAGGTATAGAGACAGGTCACACTCACTGTCAGTGGCAATGTGATGATCAGGGACACGCAGGGGATGTTTTGTTTCCTTCCTTCCATTTCTCTGCCGTTTTCTGTCGAGGGGAGCCAGAATTCACTGCCGTCTTCTGCCGGAGCCCCCTCCTCCTTTCTTCTTTATGCCCTTTTACAAGGTGGGGTGGGCCCTGTCTTTCACATTCCCATGCCCCTGGACTTCACCGCAGAAGACAGTGGTGAAGTTCCGGTTCCCCCCGGCAGAAAACGGCAGAGAAGACCGGGCCCACCCCCCGGCAGAAGACGGTGGTAAATTCTGCCCCCCTGGCAGAAGACAGCAGCGAAGTCTGGCTCCCCCCCAGCAGAAAACGGCAAAGAAGACTGGGGGAGTGGGCCCCTACTGTAAAAGAGCTTAAAGAAGAAAGGGGGAGGGGCCCTAGAAGAAGACGGTGGTGAAGTCCGGCTCCCATCCAGCAGAAGACATTTGTGAAGTCCAGTTCCCCCCCTGCAGAAGACAGCGGTGAAGTCTGGCTCCCCCCAGGCAGAAGACAGCGAAGAAGTCCGGGCCCACCCCCTTGAAAAATAGCTTAAAGAAGAAAGGGGGGCCCCCAGCTGACTAATAAATTACTTCAAAAATCTGTGTAGTGTGTTTTTTTAACTTAACATTTTTCCCCCAGGTGAATGGGTAGGGGTATCTGCTGAATTGAGATATTTGGGTGTCCATGTTACACCCAACACTCTAGAATATATTACTTTAAGGCTCCATGCACACTGCACGCTAAAATAATGTTATAAACATGGCAGTAGCTTTTAAAGTTTATTAAAGTTTTTGCAATAGCGTTTATTAGTGTTTTTTTATCATTTTTCAGCATTAGTGTTTTTTTATTTCAATGGATAAATAGTGCAAAAATACGAAGGCGAGCCATGTTTTTGAGCGTTTATTAGCGTTTTTAGCATTTATCTGCGTTTGGCGGTTTTATGTAAAAAAACAGCACTTTGAACGCGATTTTCAGGCGTTTAGAAAGAAGCCCATAAACTCCACTGCTCATTAAAGCTGAAAAACTTCCATATGTGCAAGGACACATAGGCTAACATAGAGTGGAGTTTATGGGCTTTTAAAAAAATGCCCAAACTCCAATAAACTGCAGTTTATCAGTTCCAGTATGCATGGAGCCTAAATCTGTCCCCACTGCTGAATCATTGCAGAGATCGGGTGAAGGTGTGGTCCAAACTAAAAATGGCCCCTGGGGGTAGGATAAATTTGATAAAAATTATCTTAATGTCACAGCTCCTTTATGTACTACACAACTTCCCCAAGGTTGTCCCTCTTAAGCAGTTCAGAGTTATCAACTCAATTTTCAGGTCCCTTATATGGCTAAATTCAACAGCAAGGTTAAAACTAGAACAGATTCAAGGCTCGAAGGAGGCAGGAGAGCTTGCTTCCCAAAATCCATGGCTGTATAATTTGGCTTCCCTGCTAGGGTGCTGAGTCCCCCTAGTAACCTGGTGCTGAATTTGGTGGACCCTGTGGTGCACCTGTTCCATTCTGCAACTAAGGTGAAGGTGGAGGAGGAACTGGAGGCGCTGAGATTTGCCAAGTCAAATAAGTTATACCCTACTTATAATCTGATGCAGGAAATATGGAACAATGCTAGAGCATTGCAACAAGTGGAAGGTTTCACTAGGCATAGCCCCATCTGGCGGAACAAATGATACTTGGAGTTGGTAAGAACATCTAAACCCTAATTATTTGTCTATTAGTTTGGTAAAGCTATATGCATTATATACAAGTGTCATTTTTTTTTGCATAAATAGCCGTTTTAATTTTAATTTTATTTTTTGCATCTCATTGCTGCTGACCTCATTCAGCCTCTTTTCTGCCTCTTTCAGCTATTTATTTTCTGCATGTACACAATGGGGCTGATTTACTAAAGGTTTGCGCCATGAATAATGGCACATCGGCAGGTGCAACAGCCATTATAGTATTTACTAAAGTAATGCGCCGGCAATGCAGCGCGATTCCGTATTTACTATAAGGCGCACGCCATCTAGAAATGTAAATAAAAAGAGTTTGGGGGTGAGTTTATTATGGGGGGGATGTGGGATGATGTGTGGAAGTGTAGTGACATGTGTTGTGTAACGTATACGGCCTGAATAGAAAGTGACCTTTGCAAAAACCAGCCGCTGCACCTGCTAGTACATTTAAACCTGCGGTAGGTTTATTTGTGTACTGCACAAGCGTGAGCGGAATTTTCGGCCATTCAGGTGCGCCTCTTAACTACGCCGGCAAAATATTGGTAAATATCAAGTGGCGTAGGTGCCTTTGCGTGACTTGAAGAGGCTCACCTGAATGGCAGAATCTTTTTTAAGTTATGCTGATCTTGAAGGGGAACACCACGCCAAATAAAAAAAAAATGCGTGGGTTCCCCTTGAGGAGCATACCAGGCCCTTAGGTTTGGGTTCCCCCAAAATCCATACCAAACCCTTATCCGAGCACGCCGCCTGGCCGGTCAGGAATGGGGGTCAGGAATGGGGGTGGGGACGAGCGAGCGAAGTCCGGCCCCCCCAAAGGCAGAAGACAGCAGTGAAGTCCGGCCCCCCCCGGCAGAAAACAGCAGAGAAGACCGGGCCAACCCCCCCTTGTAAAAGAGCTTAAAGGGGGAGGGGGCCCCGGCAGAAGACCCCCCCAGCTGACTAATAGATTACTTCAAAAATCTGTGTAGTGTATTTTCTTAACTTAACATTTTTCCCCCGGGTAAAGGGGTAGGGGTACGATGTACCCCATACTCATTCACATAGGGTGGGGGCCGGTATCTGGGGGCCACCTTATTAAAGGTGGCTCCCAGATTCCGATAAGCCCCCCGCCCGCAGACCCCGACAACCAACGGCCAGGGTTGTCGGGAATGGCCTGGTAAGCTCCGGAAGGGGAACCCACGTTGTTGTTTTTTTGGTGCGGAGTTCCCCTTCATGATCAGCGTAACAAAAACCCATGCCAGTGTTTTATTTAACCACTTCCATACCACGCCTATTCTGGAACTTCTCTCCTTCATGTATAAATCATAACTTTTTTACTAGAAAAATTACTCAGAACCCCAAACATTATATATATATTTTTTTTAGAAGACACCCTAAGGAATAAAGTGGGGGTCATTGCAACGTTTTATCTCCAATGGTATTTGCGCAATCATTTTTTTTTTTTTTTTTTTTTTTCAAGCGCCTTTTTTTTGCCCAAAAAAAAAAAAACGGTTTCATGAATTAAAAAATAACAAAACAGTAAAGTTACCCCAATTTTTTGGGATAATGTGAAAGATGATGTTACACTGAGTAAATAGATACCTAACTTGTCATGCTTTAAAATTGCGCACACTCAAGGAATAGCGCCAAACTTCGGGACTTAAAGATTTCCATCTCTAATTTTTTTTACAGGTTACCAGTTTAGAGTTACAGAGGAGGTCTAATGCTAGAATTATTGCTCTCACTCTAACGCATGCATTAATACCTGACATGTGTGGTTTGAACGGTGTGTACATATGTTGGCGGGACTTACATGCGTGTTTGCTTCTGAGTGCGAGCTACTAGGGACAGGGGTGTTTTAATTTTTAATTGTTTTTTTTTAGTTTTGCACTTTTTTTGTTTTGATCACTTTTATTCCTATCGCAAGGAATGTAAACATCCCTTGTAATAGGAATAGTGTGTGATAGGCAGGGATGGACTGGCCATCGGGACTATCGGAGTTTCCTGGTGGGCCAATTGCTCAGTGGGCCGGCTTCAGTGACAGCAGACCACCACCCCCTCCGCTCCTCTGTCTCTCCCTCCCCGCAGCACTCACCTGGGGGGAACCGAGAAGCATGTGGGGGACAACAGAGGAGCATGGGGGGACCAGAAGGAGGGGGCAGACAGCTGACTCAACAGCTATGGCCTGGGGGTTTCTCACTTCTGCATAATCTTTTCCTATTGGGGGGGCACCAAACTGATTATTTGCCCCGTGTGAAATAATGTCTAGCTTCCCCACTGGTACTGCCTAAAAGAGTAAGGCCTCGTACACACGATCAAATCTGTCCGCTGGAAACGGTCTGCTGGACCGTTTCAGCAGACAGATTCGATCGTGTGTACGGCCGAGCTGACGGATTTGGCCACCCGACAGATTTCAAAGCATGCTTTGAAATCTATCGGGTGGGAATCCGTCCGCCCGACATGTCTGCTGGTTAGTACACTTACCAGCAGACATGTCGTCCCGCACAGCCGCCGCACCGCCGCCGAATGGATTCGGCGCATGCGCGGAAGTGTTTTACTTCCTGGTGCGGTGACGTGGCGGCGTCAACGTCACCGCCACGTCACCGACACGTCAGCGCGCCGTCTGCTGGCGGGGATTTTGGTTTGCTCGTGTGTACACGCGAGCAAACCAAAATCCCAGCAGACAGATTTGTTCAAATCTGTCGGACAGACAGATTTGAACAAATCTGTCTGCTCGTGTGTACAAGGCCTAAGAGTACCAGTACCAGCCGTTCTACTCTAATAAAGTAGAACGGCTAATTGCTAGTAAAGGGCGAGAGGGGTCTTGATTGGCCATTGGGGTTGGCCGGCCGGGGGGGCGGGAGTTGTCCAGCCACCATTGGACAGACCTGTCAAAGTGGGCCAGTCTGGATGAAGTCCAGGGCCAAATTTTTGTCCCAATCCAGCCCTGGTGACAGGTCCTCTTTATGGAGAGAGGCGGGGTCAATAAGACCCCACATCTGTCCTCCAGGCTGGAAAGCATGAGATTGGGGAAAAAATTCACTGATCTGATGCTTTCAGCCGCGATTGCAGCTTTGTTTATGATTATATTTTCAAATCTCCTCATTTAGCAGCGGACGATTCGTTCTCCGGGCCTCCGATGGAGTCCGGAGAAGCACTGGATGGTGGTGGGAGGGGGAATGTCCCCTCCCGCCACCTGTAAGAACGATCAAGCGGCAGGACTGCCATGATCGTTCTTATGGTGCGAACAATCGCCGCCTGTAAAAAAGGATATCTGAATGAAGCCTGTAGATGCACCCATCATTCAGATATCCCCCACTGAAGTCCAGGACGTCATATGACATCCTACGGTATGGAAGTGGTTAAAATTTTCCTTGGGGTCAGGGCCGGTGCTACCACTAGGCAGGCGCCTAGGGCGCACTGGAGAGAGGCGGGGGCATTACCACCCAGGACACCTGGCCACTGGTGATCCTACTCCCTCTTAGCAACTAACTCAACAGGCAGCCGCTCCACTCTAGAGTCTCTCCGTACAGTGTTAGAGGCGCTGGCATAGCAGTGGTGTAGGAATGGAGGAAGGAAAGAAAACATCCCCTGCGCGCCCCTGATCATCACAGTGCCACTGGCAGCGAGTGTGACCTGTCTGTGTACCTGGAGTCACATCGTTACCGTCCACAACCAGTCTGCCTCTGATATACCGCTCCGCCTCCGCTACAGCCAGCCAGCTCTGCCTCTGAGCCTCTGTCTTTCTGCCCAGTGCTGCCTGTGCCCATACGTCGCATGAGCTCCCCCCCTCCATCATGGAGGCCTCTCTCTCTCCTGTGTTTTTCCTATTTCGGAAGCCAGCCTGAGATGTACAGTACCCTGTCACCGAGAACCAGAATGATGAGATCACGCTGAAAGTACAATAATGGCGGCAGGTACTGTATGTCCCTTTGGGTGGGACCTGGGCCCCCATACCCATTTTAAGGCCAATAACTAGAAGATAAGCCAGCCAAGTGGGGACTAGCAAAATTAACAAGTCAATTCACATAGACTGCAATGGTATTTATGGTATAACTTTTGCCCATGTTAGGCTCTTTGTTTGCCCTCCCGCACCAGGGGGTGTTTGTCCCATCTCTAGCATGTAGCATGCTGGATTATCTGATTCATTTTAGACAGGGCTTTGCCTTATTTTCTGCTAGCTGCATTTCTGTTGATCTGAGCATGCCCAGGGACTTAGATTTTTTGATGTTGCTTTTTGTGTGTGAACAGCACTTGGATGTTTCTGGGCATGCTCATAGAGCGTGTTTTTTTGGTTAGTAATTTAAGCGCATCCTTAACAGGTGTCCCCATTTTAAAGTTCAGTCTCTACATTGGGTGTACTTGCGTTTTGTGTGTTTCATGGGCTGTGCATGTGTTTTCAATTGCCTCATCAGCACACAAGCCTATGTTAAAGCCTATGTTAAATAAAGCTTAACATAGCAGTCTTTAACTTGCCCTGAAAAGAGGCAAGATTGTGTGTGGAGGGGAGGGCCGGCCAGAGGATAGTTGAATGTCTATTTTATTTTTTTTGCATTTTATTTGTCTTTCCAAAAAAGATATGTTTTTTGTCAAGGTTTTTTTTACTGGTTTATTTATTTATTTTGGGTAGGGGGCTATCTTCGCCTGAAATATTTGTGAGGTTGTCAATGTATGTTGTTTTTAGGGTGTTCACTTTGATGTAATTGTCTGTGCTGCATTATTTTGCTAAATCTTTCTCAAGATGTTATGACTAATGTTTCAATCCTTAAGGCCTCATTCACACATGGATCCGTTCAGGTCCGTTTGTCAGTTTTTCAGGCAGACCTGAACGGGCGCTCCATGCATGTCTATGGAGCATCGGATGTCAGCGGAGACATGTCCGCTGACATCCGACCTGATCCGATCCGCTAAAAACAAACATATGGGGCACACGTCCCCATCCGTCCATGCGGATCGGATTGGGTAAGATCTGATGAAAACGGACATGCTGTCCGTTTTCATCAGATCGCTCCATAGAGGACAGCGGGGCTCGACAAGCTCCTCCCCGCTCAGTGAGCAGAGCGGAGCTTGTCATCCGTCGGCTCAACGGAGATCTGCGGACAGATCTGTGGCTGAGCTGGCGGATACAGGCGGACTCCATTGTGAATGAGGCCTAATAGATGTCTGTGGGCCTTTTATCTCCTGTTAATTTCCATTGCATAAACCATATTCTGTTTAGTGTCTCAAATGAACCTATGTTTTTTTTTTTTTATATTATTTATTTATTTTTGTTTATTTGATTTTTGTTTGTTTTTGCTTTCCTTGCTCTGTTCCCTGTTTATTTTATTTTAAGACCTGGAACCATAACCCCAGACTTTATGGTAGCTTGTCCATTCATAAGCAATAGGGTGATGAGGGGCTATTGTAAAAATGACAGTAACATTGAGATCTCTCTGTTGCCTACAAAAAGCTGTACTGCAGGAAAACGTTCTATTCAAGTATTGTCAGGATTGTTCCGTGGGAAAGTCCTTAAAAACAGAACACAAGGCATAAAGCTAAATACATAATACATATACATTTTTTGCATTACTAGCCAAAGGAATTGCCCTTTTGCCCTTTTGCCTAGCCATTCTTGCCACTTCACCGACTTCTGTGTGTGAGAAAAATCTTTATGCTACATGACAGCCAGCGTGTTTACAATGCAAAAACATCATAGTCACAAAACAAAACAAAAAATGATAATAAATAATAAAAAATGAATTTGATAGTGAGAAAAAAGAGGGTAATACCATAATTATAAGTACGTACCTTTAAGCCTAAAAAATATATAATTTACTATGCAAAACAAATTGCCTTCTATGCATTACAATATGTATACTATGTAACTGTATTTATGTTGCAGATAAAGATAAAGGCCCAGATTCAGATACAATTAGATTCGCGTAGAGTATCAGAAATACACTACGCCGCCGTATTTTACCTGGCTCTACGTGGAATCCCGGTAGATTTTGTCCAGTAAACGACGGCGGCGTAGTGTATTTCTCCCGGCGCAAGCCATCTACGCGAGTAGGGGGCGTGAAGCATTTAAAATAGGCGCGTTCCCGCGGCGATCGAACTGCGCATGCTCCGTTCAGAAATTTCCCGCCGTGCATTGCGCGAAATCACGTCGTTACGTCATTTTTTTTGAGTAGCGTCGTTTACGGACATTCCTATTCCCGAACGAGTTACGTAAAAAAAAAAAAAAATGGGCTACGCACCGTTAGACCAGCAAAAAGCTGGTCTAACAGTACGTAGAAAAAAATAGACTAAAGCGATTGCGAAGACCGCTCGTATCTTCGTGGATCGCCGTAAAAACTCATTTGCATATCCCGACGCATGAAAACGACGCGGACTCCTCCCAGCGGCCAAAATATCGCAGCGTAGATCCGAAAGCTTACGAAGACGTAAGCCTCTCGGATCGAAGCCCGAAGCCGCTGTATCATGGTTTGAGGATTCAAACTAGTGATACGGCGCGTGAAATTTGAAATTACTCCTGTCTAACACCAGTTAGACAGGCGTAATTGCTCTGTGAATCTGGGCCAAAGTCATCCAAATGCAAATTTACCCTGATGAAGGAAAAAACATATACCATTAATTTTCCAAAACATGTCGGGATGTATACTATGATTCTTCACGGACTGACCACAGTTTGACTCTGGCAGTGTCTGGATCATAAGCCTTGGTATACCTTGTATATTTTAATGTTACTGTCTATGTGTATAAAACGTATTTAGTATTGTGTAAAGTGTCACCCTGTTGCCTTTTATTTACTTCATTACTCTTATTTTCTGCCTTAAAAGTCCAAGGGGTGGCCTTTTTGCACTTGTGGCATGTTCTCCTTATCCATGTTCTAGGATGTTGGCAGTCTCATACACCAAATTCCCATAAATAACTTTTTTATGTCTTTCTTAATGTGTTTGAGAGTACCAGGGATGATAGAGAGCAGTACAATCTGGGGAGAGTTTGGCATAGTCGCATCAGTGATTTTACCATACACCTCTAAGGTTGAGGTCTGATAGCTATGAACAAGAGGGTAAGCCCCCCGGTTCAGTTTGCGGCAGAACATGCGTACGGACCGAAAGTTTGCACAAACTTTTGAACACTGTTAAAGTCTATGGGACTCAAAAGTCAAAGGGGACTCAAAAGGCTAATATGCAAGTTATTGTCCTAAAAAGTGTTTTGCGGACCCGGGTCCTGCCGCAGGGGACATGTATCAATGCAAAAAAAGTAATTTAAAACTGTTTGCGGCTATAATTTAATGTCGAGTCCCGAGCCCCGGCAATATGGATGAAAATTATTGAGAAAAATGGCACGGTTAACCCCCCCAGTCCATTACCAAGCCCTTGGGTCTTGTATGGATATTAAGGGGAACCCCACACCCAGATTTAAAAAAAGGCATGGGGCCCCCGGGCCCTATATACTATGTACAGCAGTATACAGGCAAACAAGACAGGGACAGTAGGTTTGTTCTTAAGTTGAATATGTTTGTAATTTGGAACAGATACATTTTTTAAGTGTAGCTCCAGCCAAAAAAAAACAATTTTTAAGCCTTTTGGATAGCATAGGGTAGGGTTATCCCTGTAACATTTGTTTCCTGACAGACTTCATGGCAGCCTACGTGTGGGTTAATCCTGCCTCCTCTCCAATGATATAGGACCCCATACCCATAAAGCTTTGCTCACCTCCCAGTACTGGTGTTCCTTTTTTGTCCTCCTCCATGGATTTAGGATACGCGTTCAGATGTCCAACAGGATGGATAGCACACTATTAAGTGGTGCAGCTTAATAAACAAAATTAAGCCTTAGGCGGTGGTGGTGGTGGTGCTGGCGGTGGCACAACACTGTAAAGCCTCACCGATACTCTTGTTTAGGGATGAGCTTCGAGTTCAAGTCGAACTCATGTTCAACTCGAACATTGCCTGTTCGCCTGTTCGCCGAACAACGAACAATTAGGGGTGTTCGCGGCAAATTCGAAAAGCCGCGGAACACCCTGTTGAAGTCTATGGGAGAAATCTAAAGTGCTAATTTTAAAGGCTAATATGCAAGTTATTGTCCTAAAAAGTGCTTGGGGACCTGGGTCCTGTCCCAGGGGACATGTATCAATGCAATTTTTTTTTTAAACGCCTGTTTTTTCGGGAGCAGTGAATTTAATAATACTAAAAGTGAAACAATAAAAGTGTACTATTACTTTAAATTTCGTACCTAGGGGGGGTGTAAAGTCAGCATGTGAAAAAGTGCATGTTTCCCATACATAGAACAAAGTGTAATTTATGAAATAAAAAAAGTAATTTAAAACCGGCTTTGCGGCTATAATGAATTGAGGGTCCCCCCAAATTCCATTGACAGGCCCTTCAGGTCTGATATGAATATTAAGGGGAACCCCGCCGTCAATTTAAAAAAAAATGATGTGGGGTTCCCCCCAAATATCCATACCAGACCCTTCAGGTCTGGTGTGGATTTTAAGGGGAACTCCACCCCAAATAAAAAAAATGGCATGGAGTTCCCCCAAAAATCCACACCAGACCCTTATCCGAGCACGTTAACCTGGCCAGCCGCAGAAAAGAGGGGGGGACAGAGTGCGCCCCCCCCTCTCCTGAACCGCACCAGGCCACATGCCCTCAACATAGGGAGGATGCCCCCATGTTGATGGGGACAAGGGCCTCATCCCCACAATCCTGGCTGGTGGTTGTGGAGGTCTGCGGGTGGGGGGCTTATCAGAATCTGGAAGACCCCTTTAACAAAGGGGACCCCCAGATCCTGCCCCCCATGTGAATTGGTAATAGGGTACACTGTACCCCTACCATTTCACGAAGGAAGTGTAAATAGTTTTAAAAAAAAAAAGAAAAAATCCAGCGGCGCTAATCCACTCTCGATGCGGGTCCCTGCTCCAACGTTGTCTTCTATCCAGCGACGGGTGATCTCTCCAGCCACGGGTGATCGGTCCAGCGATGAGAAGACTATCCATTCAGAGCAGCGTCGCCGTCCTTCTCTCTCCGCTGGACAACCCAGCGGAATGACGCGGCTACGTCACTGGGAAAGCCCGGTCTTCCCCCTTGCGTCAGTGGTGTGGTGGTGGTGCCCAGAAACAAAAATGTGCTTAGAAGATAACAACATGAACATTGAGGAGGAATAGGATACTTACTTAGCGTAACAGAATAGTCACTCAGCATCAGCATAGGCAGTTCTCTAAGGGATCTCACATTCATACTAAAATTATTTGGTTAAATCAGCATCAGGTGCTTGGTAGCTGGTGATCCAAGACTGATTCATTTTCATGAAGGGGAGCTGATCAACTGAGTCTGTGGACAGGCGCACTCTGTGATCGGTTACAATGCCTCCAGAAGCACTGAATGTGTGTTCAGATAGAACGCTGGATACAGGACAGGCCAGTAGCTCAATTGCAAACTGTGCAAGCTCTGGCCAGTGATCTATCCTCAAGACCCAGTAAGCCAGTGGATTTTCGGTTGGAAAGGTCTCCAAGTCTGATCTTGCCCCTAGGTATTCCTGAATCATGTAATTCAAATGCTGGCGATGGTTGCTGGAACCGATCAGACCTTGGGGCTGTGGACCACTTTCTCCACTGCTCCTTGTGTGACTGACTGAAGTGTCAGCAACACGTTGTCCAGGAGGACCAAAAAATTGTATTCTCCCAGGCTCTGGAAAGCATTGCAAAAACTTTTCTGCAAGGCCTCCCAAAGATGTTTAATCCTCTGTCCCCTCTTCAAAGGCTGGATGAGTTCTGCAACCTTTCCCTTGTAACGTGGATCAAGAAGGGTTGCCAGCCAGTAGTGATCCCTCTCCTTGATACCACAAATCCGAGGGTCCTTTCGCAGGCTTTACAGATCAGGGAGGCCATGGAGCGTAGGTTTGCTGAGGTATTCGATCCAGAGCCCTCTGGGTCACTAAGGGTGACATGATCCGCAGCCACCTCCCCCAGCCACGTACAAGTCCATGGGTTTCTGGTGACTGAAAACGATGCCTTGAAGACTGCTGCTGAGTGCTAAGCTCCACCTCCATGCTGACACAATCCTCATCCTCCTCATCCTTCTCTTCCTGTGTGAGCGGTGGTCCCGCAGGAATGCTGTCTGGATAAAGGGGGCCTTGAGTGGTAAGGAAGTCCTCCTCTACCTCCCTCTGTTCTGCCTCAAGTGCCCTGTTCATTATTCCACGCAGCGTGTGCTCCAACAGAAAGACAAGAGGGACAGTATCACTGATACATGCACTGCTATTGCTCACCACCCTTGTGGCCTCCTCAAATGGTGACAAGACAGTGCATGCATACTTGATCAGTAGCCAGCCGAGCACTGACATTATGACAGGCGGAAATGCCCACAGACTTTCCTGGCCGGCCTCAGAAGATCCTGTAAGCCGGGGTACCTGCACAAGAACCGCTGCACCACTAAATTAAGGAATTAAGGACGTGAGCCAAACAGGGAACATGGGTCAAATGTCCCTGTCGGAGGGCGGAGAAGAGGTTGGTGTCATTGTCACAGACCACCATTCCTGGCTGCAGCTGGCCTGGCATCAACCACCTCTGAGCCTGTCCCTGCAGTGCTGACATAATCTAGTGCTTGCGCAGCCCCTAGAATGCCTATGGAACACTGCTGGTTCCAAGGACAAATCTGCACAGGAAGAGACCATAGAGGACGAAGAAGAGGAGGGGTGGAGGAGAGAGGTGTGGAAGAATCACTACTATCAGCATTTTGGGGGCATGGTGGTGGAACAAGCTCCATCAATACTGCACCCTCTCCTGCTTCCAGCAGAGTTACCCTGTGTGTAACATCGCTGTCCATGCCTGCTGGACCATTAGTCAGCGGTAATTTGCACGTTCCAATGAGGCCAAGACATTGCCTTCCACATGCCGGTAGAGAGTCGGAATGGTCTTCCGAGAAAAAAATGGCATTTGGGAACCTGCCACACATTCCACAAATTCTCGAAAGTGGGAAGAGTCTACCAGCTGAAAAAGCAGCAGTTGGAGTGCTAGCAATTTAGCCAAATTAGCATTTAGCCACTGAGCATGTGGATGGCTGTAACCAAATTTATTTTGCCGGTTTAGCTACTGGGGTAGGGAAATTTGCCTGATACAATCGGATGTTGGTGTTCCGCTAGCAGATTGCCTGGAAGTGTTGATTCCTCTCATTGTCATTGTCCTGCTGGAAGGGGTACCTCCACCGCAGTCCCACGTATTTTGTAGATTTCTTCTAAGGTTGCCCTGTATTTGGTTTCTTCCATCTTTCCATCAACTCTGACCAGCTTCCCTGTCCCCGCTGAAGAAAGGCATCTCCACAACATGATACTGCCACCACCATGTTTCACGGTGGGGATGGTGTGTTCAGGGTGATGTGCAGTGTTAGTTTTCTGCCCCACATAGTGTTTTGCTTTAAGGGCACAAAGCATAATTTTGGACGCACCTGACCAGGGCACCTTTTTCCATGTTTGCTGTGTCCCCCACATGGCTTCTCACAAACTGCAAACAGAACTTCTTATGGTTTTCTATCATCAATGGCTTTCTTTCTGCCATTTTTCCATAAAGGCCAAATTTGTGGAGGTCACGACCAATAGTTGTCCTGTGAATAGATTCTCCCACCTGAGCTGTGGATCTCTATAGTTCCTCCATAGTTACCATGGACCTCTTGGCTGATTATCTGATGAATGCTCTTTTTGCCTGGCCTGTCAGTTTAGGTGGACAGCCATGTCTTGATAGGTTTTCAGCTGTGCCTCTCTTCTGAAGGCAATTGGTTCCACTAGATTTTAGTTAGGGGTATCAGAGTAAAGGGGCTGAATAAAAATGCATGCCACGCTTTTCACATATTTATTTGTAAAAAAAAAAAATGAAAACCTTAGTCCATTCCACATATTGTTTTTTTACATGGGCATGTAAGTAAATACACAATGAATTTTGACACACGTGGTGAAGTGCTTCATCTGATAGGTGTGGTTTGTGACAGTGGACTCAAACATGTCCTACTTTCTCCTACCACACACATTGTGATGGCACACATTGCACCTGCACCTGCACCTGCAACATGGATAATAACCCTTTTAGGCCGCGTACACACGATCAAATTTGTCCGCTCAAACTGGTCCGACGGACCAGTTCAGCAGACAAATCCGATCGTATGTATGGGCTAGCGGATATGTCTGACACATTTTAAAACATGCATTAAAAGTACACTCACCAGCGGACATATCCTCCCACGCAAGCATTGTATGGATGCGACGCATGCGTGGAAGTTGTTTACTTCCTGGTGCGGTGACGTGGTGGCGTCAACGTCACTGCCACGTCACCACGCTGTCTGCTGGCGGGGATTTTGATCCAATGGTGTGTACACGCCATTGGACCAAAATAGCGCGGCGGACATATCCGATGAAAACGGTCCGAGGACCGTTTCCATCGGATATGTCCGTCCGTGTGTAAGTTGTGAAAAATATGAGTCTACTCGGAGGTTCAATGACATTGGGAGCTATTTTTTTTACGTAATGATGGAGCGCCATGGTAGATAACTTTGGCACAATCAGGAAGGACCGGACCTAGAATTTATTTTTGTTAAATTATTTCTATATTTCCTATTGTTATTATACAGGCGGTGTAATATATCATGTGAACACTTTTACTTTCAATGTTTTTAATTAGAATTTTTATTGGTCCATATTTTGTGACCAGACCGGATTGGGACCGGGTTTAGCGTTGCAGGGACCCGCTCAAGTTGAATGCTGTCCAGAGTGAGAATTGGAATGTGTTCCATACATTTAGCTTAGTTCTGGCTGATTATCATTCATTTGGACAGCTCCCGTGTCATCTAGCTGAACCGTAGAGACGGATCAGCCGATGACCACGTTGAGGCTTGATCCACAGGGACCCTATTACTGTTTAGAAGATGTGGAGCTCAACCCAGAAGTTATAGGTATGGCTGTGTGACTGAGAGATGTCTTATTTGTTAGGGCTTAACTCTATCCAAGCCTCACCATGGATCAGTACCTCATTATTGAGATTTATATCTTAAAAGGTAAACCAGGAGGAGTCCACTGCCACTAATTGAAGCCAAAGGAGTTACAATCTAACAGCGCTATTCAACCCACTTAGAAATAAGGGGTCGTATATTTCTGATGAGTGCGGTTTTGGAGTGTGCATGAAATGAAATCACCATTATGTTGCATGGAAAGAGCACATTTATACTGTATGTATATTTATACTGTACTATATGTACATTTATACTGTGTTTAAAGATATCATTTTAGACAGACTGCTATAAAGAATTAAATATGATACTAGTTTCACACTTCAACTTCATTTGCAACTGACTGAATGTTTAGCTTATATACATTTCTTGAGTGTAGGTTTTCTGTAGTCCAATATTTATATGCTGGTGTGTATATATATATATATATATATATATATATATATATATATATATACTCTTGAACTCACCAGAACAAATGAATAGCCAGACAGTGAATAAACACCAGATGGGGTACTGCACTTGTCATCAGCCAGGTAAACACTAAATGCTGCAGGCTCCAATTCAAACAAACAAACAGAAAGAGGCCAATATAGCGTAATTCCATTTTATTGCTAACAAAGAACCCCCCACAAAAGTGATCCCCTCATCAATTGCATGTACATTAAATAAAATTAAAGTAAGCCACACATCACCGTCTCCTTGAGAAGAAGAATCGCTGCTCGGACCTTGCGTGGATAGCAAACAGCTAACACTTCCTGGTTCCGGGAGGGCTGCGATGAAACGCATTCGTCACTTCCTGTTTGCGTCGTGTGGGTCACGCCCTGACGTGTTTCGTCATATCCTGACTTCGACAGAGGTTTACATCTATGTCACATTATCTCCTGGGTTCCTAGATAGGTATAAGTTCAGATTTCTTTTGTAAGCAACTCAGAGACCACACCTGGTGGTATTTGTATTCTTGAAGGAATCAGGGAAATTTCGTTCTACAGGAATTTATTTTACTTGAATACCTTCTAACACATGATTTTTTTATGTTTGACGGGGGCTACTATACTATCTCCAGAGATGCGGGGCTTCTATGGGAGCAAAATTTTCACCTTCGCTTGCCAACCTCTATATGGGGTTGTGGGAGAGGTCCTGCATCTTTGGATGTGATAGCCCCCGTCGTTTGGATATCATTTTCTTTTGTTGGTTCATCGATGACCTTCTATTTGTGACATCTGATGTGGACACTGACCTCCAGGTTTGGCTTGAGTTTGTTAACAACAATTCTATAAACCTTTAGTTCACAGGAAAACTCAGCGCTGTCTCTATGGATTTCCTGGATTTCAACCTCACAATTGATAATGGCATGGTTACCACCAGCATCTATAGGAAACCTACAGCAGGGAAAGCACTCTTGAGGGCAGACTCAGGCCACCCGAGTCACACGGTTCGTGGTGTCCCTTATGGACAATTTCTTAGGCTTAAAGAGGGGGTTCACCCTAAATATACACTTTTTCAGGTGATCCAGCATACTGGCGTCAGCGCCAGTATGCTGTTTTTTTTTTTTTTAAATGCTCCACTTACTGTATTATCTTCAATATTGATTTATCTCCCCAGCGGGGGATGGCGCGTGTATAGCCCGTCACTAGTACCGAAACTACCCGATTTAGGACTCGGGTATTTCCGGCGCAATATGGCGCCTGCGCACAGACCTAGGAGCTGACTGCGCAGGCGCCGTATTTCTCCGAGTCCTATTTCGGCTTTTTTTGGAGGGCATGACGCGCCATAGCCATAGGACTCGGAGAAATACGGTGCCTGCGCAGTCAGCTCCTAGGTCTGTGCGCAAGCGCCGTATTGCGCCGGAAATACCCGAGTCCTAAATCGGGTATTTTCGGAACCAGTGACAGGCTATACAGGCGCCATCCACCGCGGGGGAGGTAAATCAAAATTGAAGATAATACAGTAAGTGGGGCATTTAAAAAAAAAAAAACAGCATACTGGCGCTGACGCCAGTATGCTGGATCATCTGGAAAATTGTATATTTAGGGTGAACCTCCGCTTTAAGCACCTATGCAGTGAATCTGCGGACTTCACTGTTGAGGCAGCCAACATGACACAGAGATTCATCGATAGAGGCTACCATCCATGAGCGGTTCAGAGAGCTCTAGCATCTGCTAGTAGTATCCCCGGAGAGGCATTATTACAGGATCACACGAAAAAGGACAATTATAAAACAGCCATGTCCTTCAATAGGGTTCCGGTGTTTTCTACCCCCTATAGCCTTGAATCAAAACAAATTAATTTAACTATTAAGAAATATCTTCCTATTTTATTAAATGATTCTATTTACCAAGACATTCTTTCTAAGGGCATTAAAACTGTATCCCGGAGAGCCCCTACACTGGGCAGTTATCTTTCATCCAGTCTTTTCCTTAGTAAATCCCGGACATCTAATTGGTTGCAGTTTAGGGGTACTTTCAAATGTGGCATCTCTGGATGCAACTATTGCAAACATATCAAAATAGGGCAGGTTGTACAGTCTAGCATTAACAGCAAGCAGTTTGATATATCGTAATTCATGAATTGTAACACAAAGTTCCTGGTTTATGTTATTAAGTGTGAATTGTGCAACATACAAGAATTCCTGACGGCCTTAATTTTGAATGGGATGTTTCCCATTTTTACGACTAGCCCTCACTGCCTGCCCAGTATTCCTGAACAAATAATTTTCAGCACCTCTATATCCATACATGTGTGTGTGTGTTGCTCTTTTGTATATTTATGATTCTTTTATTTTCTGGGATATCTCAGTTAGAGAGTTTTTTCATGCGGCATTGCCTTTGTTGTAGGCATTGCTCGTGTTTCTTTTGATTATCCATGATTCCCATTTACATATACATTTAGACATATGTACACTCGAGCATTCACACAATATGCATATATGTATACTGTATATCCACATATTGGGAAAGGGTAAATCTCGCGCCAGTAAAGGTGTAAATGAATTAGTAACTAAATAAATTTAAATAAATAGAATATTTAAGCTGCTCCCCAAAAATTCAGTGGCCTGAAATATATTGGGAAGATTAGAGGGTAGGGGGCGCTAGGTGAACTTATAATAATAGTGCTATAAATCATAAATATAGTGAAATAACATATATCAAAAATATAAGATGATTGACAATAGTCACATATAGTGAAAAAAAAGTCCATATATAAACTCAATAATGTGTAATAATATAAGTATATGTGAAATGTCCCAGTGATTCCACCAATCCTTATTCACAAATCCTCATTGGTGGAAGTAAATGAAATATTGTGTGTTGAAAAATAGATCCTTAAAGTAAAGTGTCCACCTTCACCCGCTATATACAACAATTCACCCGACGTGCTCAAATAAAGGATGGCACCTTACCAACAGTAGTTGACCCTTTGGTTAGAAAGAGGTCAATTATAGCTTGTTATCATAAAGTGTATTGCTCCATGCAAAACCGGGGATTCTTTCTCAGGCGACCATATTCCAGTAGCATAACCATGGGATATAGGATAAATGAGAGGACCGCAATAGTATATATAATACTGTTTATTTAAAATAAGATAAAAACAAAAGCTGCCAAGTGGCTCCTTTCTATTTGCGGTGCCTGTATCCCGGCACTGAGGCTGCTGAGCGTATATCCATGTATCCGTAAGGAGAGATGGCCCCCGTCACTGGAAGGTCTGGCGTGCGCTCCACCACCAGGAACCAGCTGGACCGGAAGTAACGTGACTGTGCGTGACCAGGTTGCGCCTCAATGTACGTTTCGTATATTACGTCATTATATTACGTTATATTCAAGCATAGTTGTACATTCTTTTATGTCGGCTATACGTATGTATGTCATTTAGCCTAGGAGTCCTGCTATTCATATGGGTTTTTATTTAAATACATTTTCCTCTTTTTTAGAGTTAATGGATTAAATTTTGATATATCCACATTTTATATGTTTTTGAGGATTTAAATTTATTTAGCCATATTAGCACAATTTTTCATTCGTGCGATGTTTATTGCATCTAATTGTATTGTTCATGTTCAGTATTCATGTCTTTATGTGCCAATGGTTAGTCTATACCTAGTATTTGCTTTAATCTTATATACGTGTAGATTGGATAGGTCTATATGATCTAGTAAACAGCCTGGCATTCTCTATACCAGAACCATTAACATCAATCACCATCACATTTTCATGATTTTATTAGTATACATATCTAATTTTGGCACTTAATTATTTATATTTAGATACATTTACATTTTCATTATTTATCTCAATTCATACATTATGCACAATAGCCCGGATTCACATACATCGGTGCATATATATGCCGCCGTAGCGTATGTCTTTTACGCTACGCCGGCGCATCGAGGAGAGGGAAGCACAGAATTCACAAAACAAATGCTCCCAACTCTGCGCCGGTGTAGCGTATATTCATTGGCGTAAGTCACCGTAAGTGGAAGTGGGCTGGAAGTGGGCGTGATACATTCAAATGAAGCGTGACCCCATGCAAATGATGGGCCGAGCGTCAGACAAGTACTTAAAACGAACTGTGCATGCATCATGCCTTGGACGCATCCCATTGCACATGCTCACAATCACGTCGAAACAACTGCCTAATATACGTCGAAAAACACTGCCTACGACGTGAACGTAACTTACGCCCAGCCCTATTCATTTACTACGTAAACAACATAAAATACGAAGGCTGTGTTCCCTGGTCCATACCTTTGCATGAGTTGCGCCTCCAATATGGGGATTAACTTTACGCCGGACATACGACTTACGCAAACTACATATATTATGCGCCGGGCGCAAGTACGTTTGTGAATCACCTTATTTGCCTAATTTGCATATTTAAATAGGAACTCAATGGGAACGCCAGATGCGTCCAGCATAACTATGCTCCCACTATACGCCGGCGTAGGCAAGTTACGTTGGTGGAATGAAGCCTGTTTTTAGGCGTATCTTAGTTCTGTGGGCACGGCGCACAGATACGACGGCGCATATTTACACTTACACAGCATATCTCGAGATACGTCGGCGTAAGTGCTTTGTGAATCCGGGCCTATGAGTCTAGAGTTCTAGACTTTCGGATTTTTTTGGATGGAGGCTATGGCTATGTGTGTATGTATCCTTTAGCCTACCGTTGTGACTATTTATTTATCATTCACTTATTACACATAGTCACAATTTTTTCTTTCCATTTTTATCCCATTTACTTTATATATCACATATATACAGGGAGTGCAGAATTATTAGGCAAGTTGTATTTTTGAGGATTAATTTTATTATTGAACAACAACCATGTTCTCAATGAACCCAAAAAACTCATTAATATCAAAGTTGAATATTTTTGGAAGTAGTTTTCAGTTTGTTTTTAGTTTTAGCTATTTTAGGGGGATATCTGTGTGTGCAGGTGACTATTACTGTGCATAATTATTAGGCAACTTAACAAAAAACAAATATATACCCATTTCAATTATTTATTTTTACCAGTGAAACCAATATAACATCTCAACATTCACAAATATACATTTCTGACATTCAAAAACAAAAACAAATCAGTGACCAATATAGCCACCTTTCTTTGCAAGGACACTCAAAAGCCTGTCATCCATGGATTCTGTCAGTGTTTTGATCTGTTCACCATCAACATTGCGTGCAGCAGCAACCACAGCCTCCCAGACACTGTTCAGAGAGGTGTACCGTTTTCCCTCCTTGTAAATCTCACATTTGATGATGGACCACAGGTTCTCATCGGGGTTCAGATCAGGTGAACAAGGAGGCCGTGTCATTAGTTTTTCTTCTTTTATACCCTTTCTTGCCAGTCACGCTGTGGAGTACTTGGACGCGTGTGATGGAGCATTGTCCTGCATGAAAATCATGTTTTTCTTGAAGGGTGCAGACTTCTTCCTGTACCACTGCTTGAAGAAGGTGTCTTCCAGTTTCTTCCTTTTTTTTTTCCTCATTACTTTTTCCTTTTTTTTTTTTATTATTATTATTTTTTTTATATATAAATGTTGGCATTATCAAGTAGTCCCTGTATATATATTTTCTAAATACTTTATATATGTTCATGTCCTTTTGTCCCGCCCAGCCCCCCCCTCCCTCGTCCTCCCCCCCTCCCCCCCCCACCACACCAATTGATGCTCTCTTATCTAATCGAGCAAATTTGTTACCCTGTCCGCAGGTTCTCTACATAGCTCCATGTTCTTTTAAATGCTCTCCAATTTTCCCATTTTGTAGTGTCCCTGTTGTCTTCAAGGCTATCTCTAAGATCTTCCATCCAGTATGTTTCCTCCACAGTGTCTATCCATTCCCATATCGTGGGACATTCTGAATCCTGCCACTTCCTTGGTATTAGCCTTTTAGCGGCATTTAGTAGGTGTGGTACCAGTGATTCCCTGTATTTTTTAATTCCTTCGCTCCCTCCGTGAAAGAGTACCGTCCATGGCTCTCTTTTGATTTTTCCCTTTGTAATATCTTCTATTATCTTCAAAATCTTTTCCCAGTAGATTTTAACCTTTGGGCATTCCCACCAAAGGTGGGCCATGGTTCCAGGGGATTTACAGCCCCTCCAGCAATCTGCTGACTGGCCAATCTTGAATTTACTAAGTTTTACCGGTGTTATATACCAGCCTGATAAGCATTTAAAATTAATTTCGGCTGTTCGGCTATCGATAGCTGAGGTATGGGTCAATTTTAGAATTTTATCAATTGTGGTCCTATCTTTATGTGTCCCTAATTCCTTCTCCCATTTTTTAATAAAAGGGGGTACGTCTGGTTCCTCGAGCTGTAATAGGATCTTATAGATTTTAGAAATATTTCCTTTGCCACTTTCCGAGGAGCATAGTTTTTCTATGTCTGAAAGCTGGTCCCCAGATCTTAAAGGTTGGGGTAAATCTTGAATAAAATGTTTTAGCTGTTGGTACCTCCAATTATTAAGTGTCATTAAATTTTCTCTTTGTTGTAATTGCGTAAGTGCTATTAAATGTCCTTGGTGTGTTATATCTCTTACTTGTGCATTATCTTTTTTGATCCAACTTCCCCCTATCTCCACTTTCCCCGGAGGGAAATATTCGTTGTCCTTTAGTGAAATTAGGGGTGAATTGAAATTTTTATCAAATTTTTTTTGTGTTACATCCCAAACCTTGAGTGCAGTCTTTGTTATTTCAGGTGTGTCTGTGCCAAGTGCTCTAAACTGTGGGGGGTTCCATATTATTTTTTCTAGTTTCGCTTTGGCTAGTGCATTCTCCAAATTAACCCATCTTTTTTCTGTGTTTGCTCTGGCCCACTCCACAACTCTCGATAGAATTGTTGCTTCATAGTATTTTTTAAGATCTGGGATGGCCAGTCCCCCCTTGTTTTTTGTTTGTTTAAGAGTCTGGAACGATATCCTGTGTTTCTTATTTCCCCAGATATAATTCATGATTACGTTTTGGAGGATACGCAACATTTGTTTTGGGAGGTTGATCGGGATCATTTGAAACTTATATAAAATCTTTGGTTTCAACACCATTTTGCAGAAATTTATTCGTCCCAGCCATGAGATTGGTCTATTTTTTATCCTGTTTATCTCCTTTTTAGTTTCTTCTATTAAGGGGATATAGTTGATTACATATATTTTTTTTCCGTGTTTGCTAGGTAGATGCCAAGATATTTGAGCTTGTTTACCCATGGGAATTTAAATTCAGATCTAAGGGTTTGCGTATCTTTCTTTGGTATACTGACACCTAGTATTTCGGTCTTCTTTACATTTAATTTGAAGTTTGAAATATCCCCATATTGCTTACAAATTTTTAATAAATTTGGGATGGAGCTTTTGGGGTTGGTTAGGTAAAAGAGAACATCGTCAGCAAATGCCGACAATTTATGTTCCTCTCTACCCACCTTAACTCCATTTATTTCAGGGCTTTTACGTATTCTAGCTAGGAGGGGTTCAAGGGACAGCACAAATAGTAACGGTGAAAGGGGGCACCCTTGTCTCGTACCATTTCCCATTGTGAAATAGTGGGATAAGCCCCCATTTATTTTAATCCTAGCTGTTGGGGCCTTATATAGAGTTCCGATCCACCCCAGCATCCTTTGTCCAAAACCCATAGTTTCCATTGTTTGTAGCATGAATCCCCAGTCTACCCTGTAGAACGCTTTCTCAGCGTCAATCGACAGGAGTAGGCCGGGGATCCCGCTTCTCCTCATTTCCTGGAGCAGGAGGAGGGCCCTCACCCCGTTGTCTCTTCCCTCTCTGCCTTGGACGAAGCCCGTCTGGTCGGGGTGTATCAACCCCCCCATCTCACGTTTTATTCTTTCGGCCAGTATCTTTGCAAATAATTTTAAATCTGCATTTAGCAGAGATATTGTCCGATAGCTCGCACATATCTTGGCATCTTTCCCTTCCTTTGGTATAACGGTAATTGTCGCCTCTACGGCTTCTCTACTCAGGGTATAGTCTTTTCCCAGACCATTAAAGAATTGACATAATCTTGGTATGAGGATATCTTTGCATTTTTTATAGTAGAGTGCGGAAAAGCCATCCGGCCCCGGACTTTTTCCCGAAGCTGTACCTGCTAACGCTAACAATATTTCATTTTCAGTGATCGGCCTATCCAGGGTTAGTGCTTCTATTGGGTTTACTGTTTGGAGTTCCGCTCTCTGGAGGAAGTCCGAGATTTTGTTTTTTTTCTCTCCTTTTTTCCAGTTTATCTGTTTAACTGTGTATAGGTTTTCGTAATAAATTCGGAATGTTTCAGCTATGTCTTTTGTCCTGTACACCTCTTCTCCTTGATCGTTTTTAATTTTTTCGATATAGTTTCTTCCTTTCTTCTTCTGTACCATCCTTGCCAGGTGTTTACTGGTTTTGTTACCTCCTATATATCTTTCTTTTGCGATTAACTGGAAATCTCTTTTGGTTTCCTGGAATAGAAGATTTTTAAGTTGGTTACGTTTATTAACTAGTTCTAGGTGTAGGTCTTGTTGCTTGGCATCTCTTTTATGTTTTTGTTCAAGCTTGTATATCTCCTCTATTATTTTCTCTTTTTGAAGTCATTTCTCTTTTTTCTTTCTTGCTCCTTCTGAAATCAAGGTCCCCCTAATTACCGCCTTGTGAGCATCCCATAGTGTGGCTTTGGAGATTTCACTTGTATCGTTTATTTTAAAATACTCTTCCAACTCCTTTTGAACTCTAGTTAAGCTATTCGTGTCTTTTAGTAATTCCTCGTTGAGTCTCCAAATTTGATGTGGTCTCGGATTGTCTGAAATGTTCAGGGACACACTGATTGGGGCATGGTCCAAAATAGTCATGGGTTCTATTCCCACATCGGTGACCTCCTCCAGTAAACAGTGGTCCACAAAGAAATGATCGATGCGGGAGTAGGACCCATGTACGGGTGAGTAGAAGGTATAATCTCGTGTCACCGGGTTTAGAACTCTCCGCACATCTACTAATTAACTGCTATGCAGGCTGTTTTTTTATTTACTTAGTTGTTTTTTATTGTTCCCCACTATTTGAGATGTCTTATCTACCTTCGGGTCCATGCAGAAGTTCAGGTCCCCTCCCAGTATGACCCTGCCTTTTTTAAAGTCCCTTATCTTTCCCAGGATTCCTATAAAGTATTTTATCTGTTGGTTATTTGGTGAATAAATATTAACTAGGGTACACTCTGTCTCTTCTATTTTCCCTTTTAGTATTAGAAATCTCCCCTCAGAGTCTGTTAATCTTTCCGTTAGGCTGAATCTCACCCCTTTGGCAAACCCGATAGCTACTCCCCTCGCGCGTTTTGAGATGGTGTCCCCATAATACCATATGGGGAAGTCAGTTGAATTTAACCTGATGTTTGAATCTAAAGTGAGATGGGTCTCCTGTACAAAAGCCATATCAGTTTTGATTCTCCTCAGTTCTTTTAAGACTTTGTGTCTCTTTGTGGGGCTATTTAGTCCTTTTACGTTATATGAAACACATTTTATTATCGTCATTGTCTATTAATAAGACCCCTCCTCTTTGATTCGAGTTTTTAGCCTCGATCTAGTTGCAATTGCTTTCTCTTTCGGTCCTTTTGGTATGGTGGGTCCCCTTCCCCTGCTTTCCCTTCCCCTCCCTCTTCCTACCTCCCCACCCCCCCTCCCCCTGTCCCTTCCCCCCATGGCCGAAGATAGGCCTCAGAACCAATTTTTATCCCTTGGTTCAGTTTCCCTCTGAGGTGGGCCCTATTTCCTGTCCCCCATCCTATCTGGGTGAAGGAGCGGAAGCATAGGCGAAGTGTTGTGCTTCTTGGGAGTGAGAAGACCACCAAGTTGTTTCAATTCACCCTCTCCCTCCTCCTCCCTCCTCCCCCACAAAAAACAAAAAACAAAAAAAAAAGGGAACCCTCAGCCACCTCCCCCTATTGAACCCATCCAGGAAGGTCTGGTATCTGTAAGTCTAATCTGTTGCAGAATTCCCTCAAGTCTTCAGGGAATCGCAATATTGCTGATTTTCCTTCTTTTGAGGCTACCAAGCTTGCTGGGAATCTCCAGTTATATTTAATATTCTTGGTCATGAGTTGCTCTAGGAGTGGTTTTAAGAGTCGTCTCCTAGCCAGCGTCTCTGGTGCCAAGTCCGCATAGACCTGTATGGGGGACCCGTCATATATGAGGGGGGGATATCCCCTCAATTTTTTCCATATTTCGTCTTTCTCTTCGAACGATAAAAATCTGACGATGACGTCTCGGGGCCGTTCTGTATTGCTTCTGTTTAATCTTCCCACCCGATGGACTCTCTCTATTCTGATCGAGTCCTCAGGTGTTTTCCCCAATATTGGGTTTAATATTGTCCTGGTTATTTTCCTCAGGTCCTCCCCTTTTCCTTCCGGAATTGCTCTAATTCTCAGGTTCTGTCTCCTGGATCTATTTTCCTGGTCTTCAAGCTGGTAGAGTGTGTTTCTCTGTTGTGAATGGAGCTGAGCTAGTTGACTCGTTTGAGTCTTGTTTTTGTTTCTCTATCTGTTCCTCCATCGTCTCTACTCTGGCGAGAAGATGGCCAAAATCCGTCTTAAGGCTATGTATTTCTCCTTTAATAACGTTTTCCCGTCGCAACAGCATCTTTTCCATGTCTCCCCTGGTTGGGATTTGGTCCTCTGGTCGCTGTTCTTCCCTTCTACTTATTTCTCCAACCCCCTCGCCATTCTCTTCCTCTCTTGAATCCTCTCTCAGGTCCTCCAATATTTCCTCTTGGATAGATTTCTGAGCCTTTTTTTCTTCCATCTTTTTATCTGTCTTCCCTTGTGAAGATTTTGGAGATCCTGTATTTCTAGAAGTTGTTGCTTTGGACATGTATTGTTGGATTGTGCTTGGGGCGGCCATGGATCCAGGTGTCTTTGATGTTCCTCCCTTTGTTGATCTGCTTGACATCCTGGACATATTATTTTTCACCTTTCTGATTCTTTTCCCCAGGTTGCCTGTTTATAGGCTTCCTTGCCCCCACTGGATCCAGTCTTTCACCCTTTTCTTCTCTTTCTCCTTCTTTCTCCCCTTTCCTAATAGCCGATTGGTAGGACCTGTAGGGGTCACTGTTCCCTTCCGATGGATGCAAGATATACCCCCAGACAATGGGCAAGGTCTTACTCTTTTTGGGAGGGGGACCCCACTATCCCCTTCCACGATTCCTTAGTTGGATTTATGTGTGTAGTTTGGGTGTTGGTGGGGTAGGTTACCTTCACCTCTATTTATACTACCTGTGCTGGATTTTTACCTTCTAGTAGATTATCCAAGGGCGCCTTGAGGCCTAGAGGCTTACAGAAAAAAAAAAAAAAACACCGTAATAATAATAAAAGGTGTACCGCTAATCCTGTGCCTCCCATGCGCACACCTTGGCAATACACTTTCCTGACAATGTTTATATATTAATGTGTGATTCAAAATTTTCTTCCTGTCCCACACCTACTCCTGTAGGGGGGGGGGTTCTTTAACACATTTAGTTAAGTGCAGTAGGGTCCAATGTTTATATTGAAATAATATTCTGAAACCTGTCACCAGACTGAGGTTAATCTCTCGACCCTTAATCTCCCTCAATGACCATCACTGTTACTTTGCTACCGCTTGTTCTGGTATCTCCATTGTAACAACCTTCCGGTGTATGGTCGCTGGTAGCAATTGCTTACCGGATTGTGTGTTGTCCGTTATTTACTAATGAGGCTCGGCTGTTTCTGGGCTCCACCCCTTTCAATCTTTCATGCTGGTAAACATTAGTTCACTAATAGGTCACATATAACCAAAGAGCTCATCTTTTGCATCCCATTCTTTGCAGTGAGGCCAAGTATCATTCTGCACCGATCTAAGCATAGAGTTGATCCAGACGTGCCTCCCCCTCAGCTTTATAATGTGTCAGTGTTCCAGGAGACATTTATACCTTTTAGTACATTTAACTTGGTAATTTTACCTTCAGGAACTAATTTGTATACTACCTGTTGTTCACACCTGCAGATCCCTTTCACCTTTTCCTCTCTTGTTCTTTCCTCCTTCTGCTGTCAGTGTTTGCCGTGCAGAACAGGCTGGGTCCGACCTCCTTCAGGGGATTGTTAGGAGCTTCTCGGGGAAGCCAGCCACATTGGCGGGGGGGGAGGGGGAGGGCTGGTGGTGGTCTCTATGGAGAGGCGCGGCACTCGTATTTCATGCCGCGATCTCTCCTATATGCTGCAGGGTGAATCCGGTCCGTTTAGCGGAGCTGTCCCGTGGCAGTCTGCGGGGAATCATCCACGGCAACACGGGCTGGCAATCACGCTCGCCGGGAACGCGGCTCCTCATCCCTGCTTCCGAAGCTTCCGCAGCGTCTCGCAGCGTCTCTCGGTCCCGCCCACCTCACGGCGCATCACGTCCTCACGTGCACGCCATCATAGCCTCACTGCCTTGCAAGTCCTTCTTTTGACCCATTTTGCCAAAGGAAAGGAAGTTGCCTAATAATTATGCACACCTGATATAGGGTGTTGATGTCATTAGACCACACCCATTCTCATTACAGAGATGCACATCACCTAAT
Organism: Rana kukunoris; assembly: GCA_029574335.1. NCBI lineage: Eukaryota > Metazoa > Chordata > Amphibia > Anura > Ranidae > Rana > Rana kukunoris. The sequence continues at coordinate 143,286,675 of CM056054.1, read as the reverse complement.
ATGCTTAATTGGTAGTAGGCTTTCGAGCCTATACAGCTTGGAGTAAGACAACATGCATACAGAGGATGATGTGGTCAAAATACTAATTTGCCTAATAATTCTGCACTCCCTGTATGCCATATATACATATATGTTTTTACACACATTATATGTTTCACTATTTTTACTTCACTGGATATTTTATGTATATGTATTGATGCACATTTTGAGTATTTTACCTAATCCCTATTCAGGGTCTGAAAGGGTTTTTTTCATCACATATTTGCATCTTTTATCAGCTGGCTTATTAACCAATTATGAGCTTATTATCTACACCCTTGGGTTTTGGTTATTTGACTCATTATAAGTGGTATATAATAGAAATGTTTTTGTGTGTTTAGTAGCTATGATTAAACACTAAGTATAGTGTGAAACGCGTCAGCTCTGCCGGTGTGTTGTGACATGTAGTGCTGTTTTTCTATTTGGATTTTACAATAAAGGCAATTTGTATTCGGAGTACGGCTGTCCAGAAGAATCCGTTCTTTTGTTTTGCAACCACACCTGTTGAGGCGGAGGTAGCTGAGCAAGTAATGTGCAGCCAGGTATGGGGACTTCCACTGTCAGAACAGGCATCCAGGCTGGAGACTAATAACATTCAGCTTCTGAGGATCAGTTACTGTAGGGAGTCTATCCCTGACTGCTACCAGAGTGCTTCATTTCTATTGAGGTGGCCCTTTGGTCTTGATCCTGGCATCTCTGAAGCTGTTCACCTTTGTTACCAGAATTACTTTGGACTTCAATGAGAGACACTGTTTATGAAGACAATTGTAAGTAGCTGTAACCTAAATTGTTATACTGAAGTAGTGATGCTCAGCTTGACTCTCTGTTATAGTGTATTTTAACCTATGCCTTTGCAGCCACATGTTATCCTGATTGAGTCACAGAGACAATGCCCTGAAGAGTTCATGTTTGTGCAGCTTTCATAATCATACTCTACATGTCAGCATGTTTTTGCCATTCTAAGCCTTTTGCATTATTGTAAGTATACTGCAAGTTACAGTTACTCCCTCTCTGAGTAAGCATTTTTGCTTGCACATGATTGGATGATGGAAGTCAGCAAAGCTTCTGCTCATTTACTGAGCTTTGGAGCAACTGCTGTTTGCAATGTGAAAAGTTTATTTGTCTTTAGTAAATAAACCCCTCAGTATCAATGACTGATTTGCACAAAAGAGAACCACACAGGATAAATAAACAATAGAGTGCAGCACAGTGCCACTTAAACTAGACCCAAACATCCTGCAAGACTGAAGGTTATGCATTAGTTCTCACACTGAGAAGGTTTCCCCAAGAGAGCAAAAAGTAGAAAACAAGAAATAATGGCACTTATGGGTTTTCAGTGACTAGAGGCAGGGTCGAACGCTACAATAATTCTGGGAATACAATGTCTCATAAAAAAACAGTCTTTAGACATGAAGAGAACTTCTCCTGCCGGCTTGCTAAATTTCCTAAGTTGGTGCACAATAATGATGTTGTCTCTTTGGAAGAGGATGACATTTCCCAGAGATATAGGGAAACAGCAAGCAGAGTAACCCTTTAGAATATGGTAGTAAACTGAGGAGATTACTTTAATTACATGAAATTATTGCGTAAGTTGGCAAGGGGTGGGAACATAATTTAACTGATGTGTATCCCTTTAAATGGAGAACTGGCTATAAGCAAGGTAGACCTGACATGGAATGCATGTAAAACTCCCACGGTAAACCTGACATAGAAACGGAACATTGTACTGGAGGTTCTTCACACAGTGTAGCAATGAATAGATGGAATAGATAGGCTGCAGCACTGAAGGGGTTATGTAGTCTCACCAAATCCATCTATGAAGCAGCCAATGTAATTACCCTGCAGTTGGGGGGCCCCTCTAACTATGTTTTCCTGTTCTGGATGTGGATGCAGTGCCGATGGTGATAACCTGGGTACTCTACCTACAGGGTACACTCTCCTGCCTCTCAGGGTGATCAGCGATCTGGGATCTCCCTCCCTTGGATCGCTGGCACAGCTCGATTCAGCCAGTATCCTCCTTGAATCACAATGCTATCCCCCTCACCTCCACACTCTCTCACACAATGGCATCCCTAGGGGGGCAAAGGGGGCCCTGACCCCCCCCCCCCAACATTATGCTGTGCCCCACCAATTTATTTTTATTTTTTTATTTTGCTCAGGCTGCCACTGGAGTAACACAGTTTCTCCTGAGAGGGAGAGCGTCCCCAGTCAGCTCTACGGGGAATTCCTCCGCCTCCTTCTGTTTGCTGACACTGCATAATGCGAGCGCTCACACAACCGCAGCTGCCCGATCAGCAGGGAGGTATACAGCTCCTCCTCCTCCTTCCAGTCCCATCCACACTATCCCAGCATGCATCTGAAGAGAGGGGCTGTGTGGGGGTAAATATGAAAATCATCAGCATTCCTGGCTGTGTGTGAATGATGCCTGAGATTCTAGCCTAGTGCAGACTGCAGTACACTGTAATCACTGAACTGCATTATCTCCATCCCTTCTCTCCCCCATCTGTCTCCCTCCCCCTCTCCTGTTCTTTTTAAGACATTCACAATTTACTTTCACTTTCATTTAGGTAGGTATCATACGGGAAAAATGTTTTCCTGCATCCACAGATTGCAGGAAAGAAACTTGCATAATTCCCCCATCAAAAAAGACAGTGGTGACAAGGGAATATCCCTCCTACCCAGCAATTGCATTCTCCCAAAAAACAGTGGCTACAGAAACCACTAGTGATAATCATAAGAGAATCTGCTTGTCATGGACCGTGAAATCATACTTCATGTATTACATAAGATGAGACATTATGTATATGACATATTGCAGGATGCCTTTGGACATTATGAGGTGTCTGTCTACTGTAGATGGGGATTGAACTGAAATAGACTATTGAGGACTATTGAAAGGCTAAGTGGCTTGTGAAAGACATTCATTGTCCAGTGTGGGGAGGTGTTAATTCAAGTTGGCTCTTAGACCTTTCTATTGTGTGATAACACTGTTTTGAGCCTTTTGATTATCAGGAGTATTGGATTAGCATGTCATTATCTAAAAAAGTGTGATCTCTCAGATGTAGTAATGACCTCCTCTCTATGCGGAGACAAGCCGGCTAGATAACATATTCTGTTAACTTCACTGATGTCATTGTCTACAGGAATGTCATTCTCGCTGAGGTAGTGAAGTCATGCGGAAGGCATCGGTGCCGAGATGTCTCTGTATGGAAACTCCAGTGTGTGAAAAAGGGGGTGGAGATTTCATTGTTCTTTGATTGATGGAAGCTGTAACCTGTATATAACCAGCAGAGTGTTTCAATAAAGTTGGGTTCTGGTTGAGCACATATACAACTCGTTTGGTGTGTGTTCTTCATGGATCCAATCGGCACATAGCTGTAGGTTGGATCCCGGAATCTTGGATGACTGGACCATCAGATGTTGCGAGCTGCAAGCTGATCGAATAGAAGCAGTCGAGTGTCGGGAGAGCAGGATCTGGGCGAGCAAGGGTCTCGTCACATTGGTTGGCAGCGGTGGGATTTGCTCTCCAGTTACTGGGACAACTCCAAACCACCACCATGAATGACCAGCTATGCAGCCTGCAGGAGAACCATGCTAAAAGACTTGCTTGAGAGCTGTGGAGGGACCGGTGGGAAGAACAAGACCACCCTGATCATTGCGCTAGCCGAGATGGATCAGAGGGATGGTGATGCAGGACCCCGGTCAGTTGAAGACTTGTTCCAGCAGCGAGTTCAACAGCGGTTGACATTATATGGTGCTAACCCATCAGAGACCGCCAGACAGGAGGCCATTAGAGACATCCAGCTGCAGGATGAGCGCCAAGAGAGAGAACGAAAGAGCCAAGAGAGAGAACGAGAGCGACAAGAGAGAGAACGAGAGCGGCAACGTGAGCTGGAATTTGTCTACAAACAGCTGCTAGACTCCGCTCAGCAGCAGGGTGATGTTCCCTTTGCCTGGGACTATGAAGAAATAGCAGCTGACAACACTGAAATTCTGGCTGAAATCCTGGCTGAAGAATCGTCCATGTGGCAGGGTAACAGTGTGCTTTGCCAACCTGCCCCTGCAGCTATGGACCCGGAGGTCTTATAGCGGATGCAGCAAGTGCTGACTGACCTTGATGATCCTGTTTCTACAGGGGATTTAATAGATTTTTCTGCTGAGGAAGAACAACCTGATGAGCCTCCAGTAGAAGAGCTGGGATCAGGGCCAAACTTCACTGTGCTCTGCCCAGCACCAAGAGCAGTATTTGTGGAGTTACAAGGAACTTCCCCAGCTGAAGCGCTGGGCACCCGACAGCGGGATCAAGACCTCTGCCCCACCCCTGTGGCCGTTCCGGAGGCTCAGGGTGAGAAGATGGCGATCACTCCCCAGCCACAGATTACAGAATGTATGGACTGTTCAGAGGATGTTACGGTTTATGCACCCCCAGCAGAAGTGCTGGCAACAGGACAGAGTGCTAGCCATCTCTGCCCAGCACCGGGACCAACTGTGGAGTCCCAGGGAGCCAGGGCGGTTGGCCCCCCTCCCCAGCAACGAGCTGAGGTGGTAAAGCTCCTACTCCCAGCGGAATCACTGGCAGCAGGACAGGATGCTACTGGCAGCTGCACCCCACTACAGCTTGAGCGGATATCGGTGGATGGGACTGTGGTCTCCACTCACAGCAACCCAACAGAAGAGGGGGTACCTGTGGTAGTGGATGGAACTTCGATCTTCACTGACACAACCTCAGAAAATGGTGCAGCACTGAGACAGGAGGATGTCGGCTTTGCTTTGCAAGCACCAGGGGATTTTCACCTAGCACCAGTGGAGGGGACTTCAGTCTCCACTGTATACCCCAGGAATGGTGGCCAGTTGGCCCAGATCCCCAACAGCATGATGAACTGAGCCCAGCCACCCTGTTTTCTCTCCAGCGGCTGAAAGGACTCCAGGGAGAATGGCCAGTCCAGGCTTCTCCCCAGCGGCAGGCGTATTCTCTGAGGGAGGCAGAGGTTGGCGGGGTGAGTAATGCTCTGTTTGGGAGAATTTATTTGGGGTACTGTATGGATACCGGCATTGGGGGCCTGGAGCTACTGACTAAATTCAGAGTCAACCTGCCTGGTGGCTCCTACTGTGTTAGTCTCCTGTCAAAAGGGGAGATGTGTGACAGGCCTAGACGGGACAGGGGCTTTTGGAGAGGACTGAATGCGAGCCTCTTGCCATCCGATTATGGGCCAGGGCCTCAAAGCAGGAAGGCGGATGGGGTATCCTGGTAGACGGTCCTGGAACCTTAAGACAACTTGTCCAACATCCTCGAGTTGATCCGTGTGGGTCCCACTGCGGCTGTTGGACTATTTCCCAGGGGGAGTAATGTCATGGACCGTGAAATCATACTTCATGTATTACATAAGATGAGACATTATGTATATGACATATTGCAGGATGCCTTTGGACATTATGAGGTGTCTGTCTACTGTAGATGGGGATTGAACTGAATTAGACTATTGAGGACTATTGAAAGGCTAAGTGGCTTGTGAAAGACATTCATTGTCCAGTGTGGAGAGGTGTTAATTCAAGTTGGCTCTTAGACCTTTCTATTGTGTGATAACACTGTTTTGAGCCTTTTGATTATCAGGAGTATTGGATTAGCATGTCATTATCTAAAAAAGTGTGATCTCTCAGATGTAGTAATGACCTCCTCTCTATGCGGAGACAAGCCGGCTAGATAACATATTCTGTTAACTTCACTGATGTCATTGTCTACAGGAATGTAATTCTCGCTGAGGTAGTGAAGTCATGCGGAAGGCATCGGTGCCGAGATGTCTCTGTATGGAAACCCCAGTGTGTGAAAAAGGGGGTGGAGATTTCATTGTTCTTTGATTGATGGAAGCTGTAACCTGTATATAACCAGCAGAGTGTTTCAATAAAGTTGGGTTCTGGTTGAGCACATATACAACTCGTTTGGTGTGTGTTCTTCATGGATCCAATCGGCACATAGCTGTAGGTTGGATCCCGGAATCTTGGATGACTGGACCATCAGATGTTGCAAGCTGCAAGCTGATCGAATAGAAGCAGTCGAGTGTCGGGAGAGCAGGATCTGGGCGAGCAAGGGTCTCGTCACATTGGTTGGCAGCGGTGGGATTTGCTCTCCAGTTACTGGGACAACTCCAAACCACCACCATGAATGACCAGCTATGCAGCCTGCAGGAGAACCATGCTAAAAGACTTGCTTGAGAGCTGTGGAGGGACCGGTGGGAAGAACAAGACCACCCTGATCATTGCGCTAGCCGAGATGGATCAGAGGGATGGTGATGCAGGACCCCGGTCAGTTGAAGACTTGTTTCAGCAGCGAGTTCAACAGCGGTTGACATTATATGGTGCTAACCCATCAGAGACCGCCAGACAGGAGGCCATTAGAGACATCCAGCTGCAGGATGAGCGCCAAGAGAGAGAACGAAAGCGCCAAGAGAGAGAACGAGAGCGACAAGAGAGAGAACGAGAGCGGCAACGTGAGCTGGAATTTGCCTACAAACAGCTGCTAGACTCCGCTCAGCAGCAGGGTGATGTTCCCTTTGCCTGGGACTATGAAGAAATAGCAGCTGACAACACTGAAATTCTGGCTGAAATCCTGGCTGAAGAATCGTCCATGTGGCAGGGTAACAGTGTGCTTTGCCAACCTGCCCCTGCAGCTATGGACCCGGAGGTCTTATGGCGGATGCAGCAAGTGCTGACTGACCTTGATGATCCTGTTTCTACAGGGGATTTAATAGATTTTTCTGCTGAGGAAGAACAACCTGATGAGCCTCCAGTAGAAGAGCTGGGATCAGGGCCAAACTTCACTGTGCTCTGCCCAGCACCAAGAGCAGTATTTGTGGAGTTACAAGGAACTTCCCCAGCTGAAGCGCTGGGCACCCGACAGCGGGATCAAGACCTCTGCCCCACCCCTGTGGCCGTTCCGGAGGCTCAGGGTGAGAAGATGGCGATCACTCCCCAGCCACAGATTACAGAATGTATGGACTGTTCAGAGGATGTTACGGTTTATGCACCCCCAGCAGAAGTGCTGGCAACAGGACAGAGTGCTAGCCATCTCTGCCCAGCACCGGGACCAACTGTGGAGTCCCAGGGAGCCAGGGCGGTTGGCCCCCCTCCCCAGCAACGAGCTGAGGTGGTAAAGCTCCTACTCCCAGCGGAATCACTGGCAGCAGGACAGGATGCTACTGGCAGCTGCACCCCACTACAGCTTGAGCGGATATCGGTGGATGGGACTGTGGTCTCCACTCACAGCAACCCAACAGAAGAGGGGGTACCTGTGGTAGTGGATGGAACTTCGATCTTCACTGACACAACCTCAGAAAATGGTGCAGCACTGAGACAGGAGGATGTCGGCTTTGCTTTGCAAGCACCAGGGGATTTTCACCTAGCACCAGTGGAGGGGACTTCAGTCTCCACTGTATACCCCAGGAATGGTGGCCAGTTGGCCCAGATCCCCAACAGCATGATGAACTGAGCCCAGCCACCCTGTTTTCTCTCCAGCGGCTGAAAGGACTCCAGGGAGAATGGCCAGTCCAGGCTTCTCCCCAGCGGCAGGCGTATTCTCTGAGGGAGGAAGAGGTTGGCGGGGTGAGTAATGCTCTGTTTGGGAGAATTTATTTGGGGTACTGTATAGATACCGGCATTGGGGGCCTGGAGCTACTGACTAAATTCAGAGTCAACCTGCCTGGTGGCTCCTACTGTGTTAGTCTCCTGCCAAAAGGGGAGATGTGTGACAGGCCTAGCCGGGACAGGGGCTTTTGGAGAGGACTGAATGCGAGCCTCTTGCCATCCGATTATGGGCCAGGGCCTCAAAGCAGGAAGGCGGATGGGGTATCCTGGTAGACGGTCCTGGAACCTTAAGACAACTTGTCCAACATCCTCGAGTTGACCCGTGTGGGTCCCACTGCGGCTGTTGGACTATTTCCCAGGGGGAGTAATGTCATGGACCGTGAAATCATACTTCATGTATTACATAAGATGAGACATTATGTATATGACATATTGCAGGATGCCTTTGGACATTATGAGGTGTCTGTCTACTGTAGATGGGGATTGAACTGAATTAGACTATTGAGGACTATTGAAAGGCTAAGTGGCTTGTGAAAGACATTCATTGTCCAGTGTGGAGAGGTGTTAATTCAAGTTGGCTCTTAGACCTTTCTATTGTGTGATAACACTGTTTTGAGCCTTTTGATTATCAGGAGTATTGGATTAGCATGTCATTATCTAAAAAGTGTGATCTCTCAGATGTAGTAATGACCTCCTCTCTATGCGGAAACAAGCCGGCTAGATAACATATTCTGTTAACTTCACTGATGTCATTGTCTACAGGAATGTAATTCTCGCTGAGGTAGTGAAGTCATGCGGAAGGCATCGGTGCCGAGATGTCTCTGTATGGAAACCCCAGTGTGTGAAAAAGGGGGTGGAGATTTCATTGTTCTTTGATTGATGGAAGCTGTAACCTGTATATAACCAGCAGATTGTTTCAATAAAGTTGGGTTCTGGTTGAGCACATATACAACTCGTTTGGTGTGTGTTCTTCATGGATCCAATCGGCACATAGCTGTAGGTTGGATCCCGGAATCTTGGATGACTGGACCATCAGATGTTGCAAGCTGCAAGCTGATCGAATAGAAGCAGTGGAGTGTCGGGAGAGCAGGATCTGGGCGAGCAAGGGTCCTCGTCACACTGCTCATTAATGGTTCAAATCTCAGCCAGTTCCTGCTGAACCAGCTGAGATTTAAACTGTCTATGGCTGGTCTTAGCTCTTAGGCAGCCCATACATTGATCACTTTTTTCATTAAACTGGGTTAAATTAGGTTGAATGAAAAAAAAAGAAGAAATTATCCAATTCCCCCATCTACACATTATAGATGGATGGGGGAATCCTCCCAGTGTGGACCAGTGCTGGAACAACCAGAGTCGCTGTCCTGTCCTGGCTATTCACAGTGCTGGTCTCTGTCTCCATGGCAGCAGCAGCAGCACATTGGAACCCAGTGCTGGTTACTTTAAGAGGGTGATGTACAGCACAATTTGTTATGAGATGAACTGGTTGTTCAAAATTCCACATGCCAGAGCCTGCCAGGAAGTCCACACTGCACAGCGCTAATCACAGGCAGTGATTTTCCAGTCCGCAGCTGCACAGATCAGTAAATGTCTCACTAGCTGTGATTAGCGCTGTGTATCGGCTTCCGGGTGGGATCGGCATGTGGGATTTCAAACACACCCAAGCCCATCTCTATTGGTTGAAGACAGTTGAGCTCCTTGCAGGTTGCTTAGCAGCAGTGGAGCCTTCTCTGACATGCTGATCGGGATGCAATCCAGGTGATGCTCCTAGTCAAATCCTAGTGTTAAATATCAGTGATTTTATTGATCAAAGCTCACACTTTACAGGCATAGCTGAACATATGGTTGATTATATATATGTGGTTTTACTCTTGATGCTAATAAATACTGTGTTTATTAGATCTGACTGGGAGCATCACCTGGATCACATCCCGATCTGCATGTCAACAGAGAAGGTTATACAGCATTACTGCTGCTAGGTGACCAGCTGGGGGCTCGGCTATCTATAACCAATAGTGCAAGCCTTCCCCTGCATGCACCAATAATGTCACCAGCAGTAGGTCCTAATAGACTGCCGCCGCTGCCAAGGAGACAGACGCCAGACCAGCCCTGTCAATAGAGGGGACAGGACAGCTGGGGAACCCAACAGTGGCAGAAAACCAGGGCTCGGTGGAAAGACAACCTTTGCAACCCTGATAGTTCTCCTACTGCTTTAGACCCTTATATTTTCTTGGTGTGCCTTATCTCTTGTTTTCTGCCACCCTGGGGGGCCCCAGTATAGTAGGAAGGGAGCTCACTGCAGAACATGTGAAAGGGCCCGTTGTGGGATCGTAGTAAAGGGCCCCAGGATATATAATTGCATTTTATAGTTGGCCCCCCTACCTTTGTCCCTGCCCCCCCATGCAGTGGCGTATCTAGGGTATGGCAGCCGTGGAAAGTGCCATGGACGCCATATGAAGGGGGCGCTGATGAGTGGCTGGGGAGCAAGGCACTTACCAGGGTCTCTTCTTCTCTCCTCCCGAGCATAGGCATGATCTCCTTTTTAGCACCTTTGCTAATGGACAATGGCAGCGCAATCCCTGCTGCGTTCAGCCACAGCCCTCCCCTGTTCTCCCATTCCATCTGGTCGGATTGGCAGCGCACAAAAAAGAAGAAGGAGGAACATCAGTTTCTCTCTCTCCTCTGTGAAAACTGAGGTCTTAAGTGATGAAGATTTCATCACTTACAGTATTGGTTCTGCATTTACCTGGCCTTGGAGGGCAGAGGAGGGATCAGGGGTCTAATAAACCCCACATCTCCATAAAGAAGCTATGTCACTACCAAATGTATCACAAGGGATGATACATATCACTAGTTTTGTTATCTGAAAGATGGGTTTCAAATGTTTCAGTGCTTGCCATAGGTGCTATTTTCACTAGATACGCCTCTGCCCCCATGTGCCCCCCTAAATATGAAAGCTGGAGAGGCCACTGCTCTCACAGTCTCCTCCTCTCTCCCCTTGCTGTGCTTTTCATTTTGAAAAAAGCCCCCCCCCCCTCCACAGATCTCTGGGAAGTGTAGTTTAGTCCAGCTGATCTGAATCAATGAAACCTGCTTACAGCACACACGTTTTAGCATTACTGTACAGCTATATGATAAGTGAGTTGCTGAGCACTGTCATCTTGTGGCCAAATACAATTCTGCATAACAGTAACAATGCACACATATGTAGCAAGTATGAAAGATACCTTCAGTTGTAGTCACTTACATTGTACAGCTTCACAGTCTGAGGCCTCGTACACACGATCGGACAAATCCGATGAAAACGGTCCGCGGACCATTTCCATCGGATATGTCCGATCTGGAGTTTGATCCGATGGCGTGTACACACCATCGGATCAAATTCCCCGCCGGCGGACGGCGCGGTGACGTGTCGGTGACGCGGCGGTGACGTTGACGCCGCCACGTCACCGCACCAGGAAGTAAAACACTTCCGCGCATGCGCCGAATCCATTCGGCGGCGGCGCGGCGGCGGTGCGGGACGACATGTCTGCTGTTAAGTGTACTAACCAGCAGACATGTCGGGCGGACAGATTCCCACCGGATAGATTTCAAAGCATGCTTTGAAATCTGTCGGGTGGACAAATCTGTCCGCTAGCCCATACACACGATCGGAGATGTCTGCTAAAACGGTCCATCGGACCGTTTTCAGCGGACATATCCCCTCGTGTGTACGAGGCCTCAAACTTCAAAAGATCTCTATACATACATATTGGGGTTAATTTCCTAAAGAAACATGGAATTTTCATTTGCAATGTGAGAGTTCAGCTGTAGCATTTTGATTACGTGCAGGCCTCTTTTTGATGAGAAAGAGAGAGAGAGATTATTTTTTTCTTCAACACATACTGATTCTGCTAAATAAGGCATGGGCATCTAGGGGCAGATTCACAGACATTTTGCGTAGCGTATCAGAAATACACTACGCCGCCGTTTTTTACCTTGCTCTACGTGGAATTCAGGTAGATTTTCTCCGGTAAACGACGGCGGCGTAGTGTATTTCTCCCGTCGCAATCCATTTGCGCGAGTAGGGGGCGTGAAACATTTAAATTAGGCGCGTTCCCGCGGCGATCGATCTGCGCATGCTCCGTTCGCAAATTTCCCGCCGTGCATTGCGCGAAATCACGTCGTGACGTCATTCGTTGTTTATGTAGCGTACTTTACGGCCGATCCACGTCCCGACGAGTTACTTTAACAAAATAAAAATTTAAATAAATTCGAAGCGGGAACGACGGCCATACTTAACATGGGCTACGTAAAGTTAGAGCAGCAAAAAGCTGCTCTAACATTACGTAGTAAAAAATAGACGAAAACGATTGCGACGCCCGCTCGTATGTTCGTGAATCCCCGTAAAAACACATTTGCATATCCCGACGCACCAAAACGACGCGAACTCCTCCCAGCGGCCGCAAATAGATGGCAGCGTAGATCCGAAGGCTTACGAAGACGTAAGCCTCTCGGATCGAAGCCCGAAGCCGGCGTATCATGGTTTGAGGATTCAAACTAGTGATACGCCGCGCGAAATTTGAAATTACTCCTGTCTAACCCCAGTTAGACAGGCGTAATTGTTTTGTGAATCTGCCCCCTAGTATTTAGTTTGTATGACCTGAAGTCATGATAGAGTTTTTTTCCTGAACATGCACCTGTCCTAAATTATCTCACCTCCCGTGCTTTATTTTACGAATGAGTTTCAGATACTCTGAACTATGGATTTGCACCATTTTTCTATTTGCAGTGCATGTGTTATGGTATGATGCAGTGCTAGTGCACTGCTTGTTTCTGTGCTAGTGCATTGGGGTGCCACTTATAATTAGGGATGAGCCGAACACCCCCACGTTCGGTTCGCACCAGAACCGTCGAACGGTCCAATCGTTCGCACGAACATTTAGAACCCCCATTGAAGTCTATGGGACTCGAGCGTTCGAATTCAAAAATGGTCGTTTTAAAGACCAATTTTAAAGTTATTGTTGGAAAACGTCTTTCAGAACCCGGGTCTTGCCCCATGGAACATGTATCAATGGAAAAAAAGTCTTAAAAACGGTTGTTTCGTTTCACTCGAATTTGCCGCGAACGATCGTTTTGTTCGAAATTCGACGAACGATCGAACGGACAATGTTCGAGTCGAACATACGTTCGTTTCAAATGCGAAGCTCATCCCTACTTATAATACATAGCAACACAAACCACTATGGCACACATATTGCTGTAATGCACAATAAAATGTGTGTTACTGAAATGCATAGAACAACAATAGTCTAGCTCATTACAATTCTCTCTCTCTCTCTCTCTCTCTCTCTCTCTCTCTCTCTCTCTCTCTCTCTATATATATATATATATATATAAACTGCACAACCCTGTAATATTACTTTCATAGGGGTTAACCTTTTAAACATTTTAATTTAAAACGTATTAGAAGTGTTTATTATTAAATAATAAGTTAGAATTTTCTTTCCTAATGTCTCTTTTCTTTCCTATTCTTATTTCAGGTTATAGGTCTCCTCTTGATTCATTGTTATTAGGAATAGAAAACTTCAAATATAAGTAGTGACAATTACAGTATATGTTGCTATAGATGTGGTATCCTGGAGCTATATCTCTTGAGAGCTTATTTGTTAAAAATAATGGCTAACTGTAAAAAGGCTGCTTCCCAAATTACCCATCAATGTGTCACTTGGATCAATGAAGAATGATGTCACACATTTCAGCCTCATTTCTTCGATTCTCTTACTTAAAAATATAAACAACACATTTTCTGCCATCATTTTCACAAAAGTGTGATTTTTTTTCATCTACTAGTATCTTTCACACTTCTTATAACAGTGCTATCAAAAACTGCAATCCCTGAAGGTATTTAGATACAACTTAATAAAAAAAAAGGTTACTTACACTAACTTATTTCATGGATTTTATATGATGTACAGTGACTTGAAAAATAATTCATACCCCTTTAAATGTTCCACATTTTGTCATGTTACAACCAAAAATGTAAATGTATTTTATTTGGATTTTATGTGATAGACCAACAAAAAAGTGGCACATATAATCGTGAAGTGGAAGGAAAATTATAAATGGTTTTCAACATTTAAAAAAAAAAAATATGTGAAAAGTGTGAAATGTATTTGTATTCAGTCCCATTAACTCTGATACCCCTAACTAGAATCTAGTGGAACCTCAATAATCTCAATATAAATAAAGATGTTCTGCGAATCCCTCAGAGGTTTGTTAGAGAACCTTAGTGAACTAACAGCATCACGAAGGCCAAGGAAAATACCAGACAGGTCAGGGATGAAGTTGTAAAGAAGTTTAAAGCAGGGTTAAATTATAAAAAAAAATATTCCAAGCTTTGAGCATCTCACGGAGCACTGTTCGATCCATCATCTGAAAATGGAAAGAGTATGGCACAACCCCATACGCTTGTTATGCTGAATAGTCCAGAGTTTAAGAGTTCCCTTCACTGGAACTAAGGGGCCAAGCCCAACCCCCGAAAAACAACCCCACACCATTATCCCCCATCCACCAAATTATTTGGACAGTTTGGGGTGAAGGAACTTGAACGGCCTGCACAGACTCCTCAATCCAATAGATAACCTTTGGGAGGAATTAGAGTGGAGACTGCGAGCCAGGCCTTCTTGTCTGCATCAGTTCCTGACCTCACAAATGCGCTTCTGGAAGAATGGTCAAACATTCCCATAGACACACTCCTAAACCTTGTGGACAGACTTCCCAGAAGAATTTAAGCTGTTATAGAAGCAAAGTGTGGGCAAACTCAATATTTAACCCTACGGACTAAGACTGGGATGCCAATAAAGTTCATCTGTGTGTAAAGGCAGATGTTTCAATACTTTTGGTAATATAGTGTATATACAGTATATGTGTGTATATATATATATATATATATATATATATATATATATATATATATATATATACATACTATTTTCACATGGCTGGGATTCATGCATCCTCTGTGGAGCCAGCACGCTTAACATAAGTGTATTTGGGGACCACACCTATGCAGGCTCCAGCTCAATATGAGCTTATTTTTAAAACCCTGTCAAGTATCCCGTGGATATACACCCAGGAGGCACTCTACTCAGTGTGGGCACTTATGTTGTAGACACCACTGCAGCAAGTCTTTAATATTATCATTGAATTACTCTACCTGGGATTTACCACGTGACCTCCTCCTTATTGTCTATTTTTTATTATTGTATTCTAAATAGATGCATTTGTTGTATAGCATGTTACATTATGTAAAACATTAAAATTGTTATATTTTTCATATATGCCTATAAAGTCAATTTTTTCCGTATTCTTTTTCATCCAATAACTATTGGACATGACAGTTTGGTTATCTAGGGTGTTGATTACCACCCAAGGGCATCAGTAATCAAATTATACTCTCTCTCTCTCTCTCTCTCTCTCTCTCTCTCTCGCTCTCTCTCTATATATATATATACACACACACATATATATATATATATATATATATATATATATATACTGTTTTCACATGGCTGAGATTTATGTATCCTCTGTGCAGCCAGCACGCTTAACATAAGTGTGCTTGGGGACCACACCTATGCAGGCTCCAGCTCAATAGGTATAGAATTACAGTGTGCAGAAGTATCTTGGAGCACTGGAAGGCTGGACTTAGGCCTCGTACACACGACCGGTTTCCTCGGCAGAATCCACCAAGAAACTTGGTGGGAGAGCTTTTTTGTCGAGGAAACCGGTCGTATGTACATTTTTAATCGAGGAAACGGTCAAGGAACTTGACGAGCAAAAAAAAGAGCAAGTTCTCATTTTCCTCGACGGTAGTCCAAATTGGCTCATCGTGTTCCTCGTCGGGCTGCTTTTCGACGAGAAACTCGAGCGTGTGTATGCTAAGAAACCTGTGCACCCTCGGTAAAAGTAGCGCTTGTAATGAAAATAGCACATTTGTCACGCTGTAACAGACTGAAAAATACAAATGTCTCCTACCAAACTTTTTCCTAACACGCAGTAACATGAGATTAGCAAAAGCAGCCCCTGCCGTTGTATGTGTTGAAGTCACCACGTTTGAGAACGAGGAGATTTGGTCTTTAATGTGTGTACGCAAAGCAAGCTTGTCCAGTTGCTCGACAAGCCTAACAAGGAACTCGATGAGGAAAACTATGTGTTTTTTGTTCCTGAAAGTAAAGAGGAGAGGACTCTTAGAAGGGTTAAGGAGCAGAGTCTCAGGAGCTACCTTTTCTTCCCAATAACTCCTGAAGATTGAGATGAGTTTTACTGCAGACAATTCTCAGGTTGTGGCCCTCTACCTTTCCAAAACAGAAAGATACTAAGAAATAAGGACTGCTATAAAGGTAGAACACCATGCAGTGCTGAGATTCTGGGATCACATGACAGTCGGTAGTACAGCACAGGCTGACGGAAGTGCACAAAGACACTGTGAAGAAGTAGTAGTGCACAGAAACATAATGGATGACTAGGAGTGGGTAGTAGTGCCCAGAGACACACAGGAATCTCTAGATGCATGCAGAATTGCATGGTGAAAAGGATCAGGAAGCAAACTAGTAATACACAGGGAGACACCCAAACTGGCTGCACACTAGAAGTGAAACAGAGGCACAAGTGTGCTAAAAATGCTCAGAGGATACAAGAGCAACAATACACATTGCAGGCAGGATCA
This sequence comes from Rana kukunoris, assembly GCA_029574335.1. Classification (NCBI taxonomy): domain Eukaryota; kingdom Metazoa; phylum Chordata; class Amphibia; order Anura; family Ranidae; genus Rana; species Rana kukunoris. The sequence goes on along the minus strand of CM056054.1, from coordinate 143,270,351 downwards.
CAGAGAGCCACTGGTAATAGTCTTGGCAACACTGGGGGCACTGGGCGTAAGGAAATCACACTGGAAGCTTCAGGAAGATACTTGTGAGGTCACTGGAAGCAAGGATGGTCTGCCTACAGGAACACTAAGAAATGCAGAATCTGAGGCCGCATACACACGATCAGACCGGTCCGATGAAACTGGTCTGAAAACCAGTTTCATCGGACCAAATTAATTGCGTGTACGGCCCATCGGACCGTTGTCCATCAGACCAAAGTTTTAAAACTTGCTTTAAAATATGTCCGACGGACACCTGTCCTTTGGACCAAAACGATGGTTAGTACACAAAAGCATCGAACCAAAAACCTGCGCATGCTCAGAATCAAGTCAACGCATGCTTGGAAGCATTGAACTTTGTTTTTTCAGCACGTCGTTGTGTTCTACGTCACCGCATTCTGGCCAGATGGGATTTTGGACTGATGGTGTGTACGCACATCAGACCATCAGACCACTTTAGCGTGGTCCGATGAAAACGGTCCGTCGGACCAGTCTCATCGGACCGGTCTGATCGTGTGTACTTGGCCTCAGAGTCATTCTAAGTCTGAGAGAATGAGCCCTGCTCAAGTAGAAAAAGATGTGGCCTGGCTGGGCTGGGACTAGGTGTGTACCTGATTGAATCAAAAGCAGGTGAACTACTAGTCTTGAACACGTCTTGTGGGAGAACAGGTAACAGCAGAACATGTTAAAGCTATGGCAGGCCTGCTAGCCTGTGGGAATACAAGTGATACTTACATTCAATCCAGAAATGTCTCCTATAGCATTTATTCTTTAACCACAAGACATACTCAGCATTCTGGGTTGAATGACAGTTATTTGATCCACTTACTGAACATCCAGATTGTTATGGACCCACGCCTAGAGTGGTAACATCACACAATCTGGGCTCCCAGTACTCCTGGATTGAGCTGTATTCACACCCCATTATGTAGACATCGCTCAGTCTTGAGGAAAGGACCACCTAAACCACTGCCAAGGAATAAGAATGGGTAAGAATAAGATAGTGAGGGGTGTAATTACACCTCAACTTTTAAAACCAATGATTTTATCTTATAATTGGCATCATCCCCTAGCAATCAACTAGAATACCTAAAACCTGGTACACACACTACAGTTGTCGTGTGTACGTTTTCGCCGAGCAAACTGACGAGCGAGGCGTCGAGCCAAAATAGAGAGCAGGTCCTTTATTTCCTCGACAGGCCATCGGGACTAATGGCTCGACGCCTTTTTCGACAGCCTGGTTGAAGAACTCGACGGCCGCACGAGAACCTCGTCGGGCGGAACAATGAGTTTAGCCCGACGAGGTTCTCGGACGTGTGTACGCGGCCTCACATGCACAGCCAGATCCCTTCCTTATACCACAAATATTGCAAAGTCTGTTGCCTTCTGTATCTCTGCTAAAGTCAAACACTTGTAAAGAGATTGTTCAGTTTGACATATGAGGCCTGTTGTAGATTACAAAAAATGATACAAAAGATTGAGGATTTTACAATATTTTGGTTAACATGGTGTTTAGGCGCATTCTGGTCAAAATAACTACTGTATTTTTTGGCATATAACACTCACTTTTTTACACTGGAAATAGAGGGTAAACTGTGCCTGCGTGTTATACGCAGGGGGCTGTGGAAAGTTTTTTTCCTAAAACGTTCCTCTTAAAGTTAGGGTGCGTGTTATACGCCTGTACATGTTATATGCCGATAAATACAGTAATTTCTATTACCTTTACCCAGTGTTGCCAACCTACCAGATTAAAATTTTTACTGGCATTTCACAAAAGTTACTAAATTACATTTAAACTGGTTTTATGTTTCTGTGAAGTAAATAGACACACAGAACAAAAACAAACAAATACAGGGCAGTGTTTTGTTTTTAAAATGAATCTGATTGGTTCTGCGGAGTTTTAGACACACAGTAATGACAGCTTGGACTACAGTGAAAAGCTGCCATGAGATTTTTCATAAGGAGCCAGACAAGCAGGAAGTGTGGAGATCAGAGCAGAATTACAGCAACTTCAAAGCAAAAACGAACAACGAGGACATGAAACCAGGACTGCAGTAAGGTAAAGGAAGCTATTTAGCTAAAAAAAAAATCCTTTAGTGATCCTTTAAGTTCAATGCTTCCAAGCATGCGTCGACTTGATTCTGAGCATGCTTTGATTTTCAACAGATCGACGTGCCCACAGACGATCGGTTCGTCTGATTACAACGGTCTATCAGATCATTTTCATCAGACGAATCGATTGTGTGTACGCGGCATGAGAGATATGAAAAGCATGTACACTATGAGAAAAATGTTTCCCCTGTGTTACAAAACAGAAACCAAAGATAAAAGTAAAATACATAAATTAGTATTAACTTTGTACATTGAGGACAGATTGGTTTTGTATAGTCAGAGCAAAACTTTAGATCTTGCATCCAATAAAATAAAATATTTAGCATGCTGTGTAATGCTTGCTATTTTTAAATCATCCTTTTCCCTCAATATATTAGAAAGTCTGGCAATCATCTTTTAAATGTCTGAATACTCAAAGAGAAAGAAAGGAATTCAAAGCAATTACTAAGCGCAGTAAATACTTTTTGTTTATTGACTTTAGGCCATGGGTTCTTGTTTTTTTCTTGATTTCCAGAATGAAAAGAAAATGTTTCAAAAACCCCATTATCCACAGACAGTCCCTTTTCATACTACATTTCAGTGATTGAATCCATTAGTTTCACTTTTAATTGCTTTTGAGGCAAATGTTTTGACCTTTTCATTTTTTTTATTCTATAATCACAAAGGAACCCATCCTGGTTAAAACATTCTCATTGACATATTTTTAAATGTGGTTAACCTTTTAAATGTACTTTTAAACGTTTCATTCGAAATTAGTATTCAGTATAGAACTGGATGTTATGATTTTAATACCATTTTTGTTCCCACTGGATTTTCAATACATTTATCAGAACAATGAAAATATTTAACAATGAATATATAAGAAGGCTAGTATGGTGGTCTAAATTTATGGGAATTGCCCAGGGGTATTTAAGAAGACCACACACCTGTTGTCATTGTCGGTTCTGGTGCATAATACCTCAATTCTCTAGGTCTGCTCTTCCTAGCTCACCTCATGGTTCATAAGTCTGTGCATTTGATTTCCAGTGTGTTGTGGCATCTCTATTCGTAGTCTTCGTCGGCGGTTCTCGCTCGCTGTTGTAGGTAGGACAACATATGCAAGTTGTAATTTGACACGTTCCCTATCTTGCATCCCTTTTGTAGTTAGCTGCCTCCAAGTCAGAGTTGGTCGTGTCCAGACATCATTCGGCACAGGCCAGTGCATTTGTAGGTTTCCTCTGCTTTCATGGTCATCTATGAACCTGCCACCAGTTGTTACTGGCCATTCATTCGTACGTTCGCACATACTTTCAATTTGATACAATATGCAACTCAAATTCAACTAGGGGACTTGTAACTTTAGCCAATTCCGGCTGCTTCACCCTTGCATCACGGGCCACAGAGCACATCCTCAGGCACGTGCTACCTCAAGCAGCACAACACTTTATGGCTAGGCCAAGTGGATGTCCAGTGGCTTAGGTTTTACTTTTCCTCACACCTGACTCACTCACTGACTGCCTTCGTGGTGCATTGGACCCAGGAGTGCTGGAATCTCCTCTCAGCGAGCATTGGCAAGCTAGCCACAGATGCCTCCAGTCCGAACTGGACCCGGGGTTCGTCATAGGTCCTTTTGCTGAATCTCCTTTCACTACTTAGAGAGCCAGCCCCATCGGGCTTATCTAGGGAAATTTTTCAAATAAACTTTGGTTGGTGTACACCTCATTCTTCCCACGATCCAAGTTTAAACTCCCTAATCTCTTCTGGGGTTTTTTCCCTTAAATATGCATCGGTTGACCTAGCTATTCAAGCCGTTATTAGCATAAGCATGGGTGCATGACTGTCCAAAGCGGACATGTCAGACGCGTCTAAATTACTGCCCATTGAGTCATCCCTTTGACAATGGCATGGCATAAAATTGAAAGGTACAAGATCCAAACTAATTATCAGGCTTGTCCCAGCAGCTATAGCAGATTTGACAATGTAGGATGAATTTCTCGCAAACTGGAACAGCATATCCATGTTTTATCTGTTAGCATCAGCTTTGTCACCTCATGTGGTCCGGGCTGCCGCAGCCTCCACAGACTTTTCTGCAATTATTGGCCATCACTGGTTCGCAGGACCATGGCCACCAGAAATATTTCTAATCCCTGGTTTTGGTCAGTCATCCTCACTTTTGGAACTGTAGCCCATTGTGGCAGCTGCTCGGGTTTGGGGCCATACCTAGACAGGACAAACAGTGGCTTTGCCACAGACAACCAGGCCATGGCCGAAATAATGAACAAAGGCAAGTCCAAGTTGCTCACATAGTTACATAGTTACATAGTTAGTCAGGTTGAAAAAAGACACAAGTCCATCTAGTTCAACCATAAAAAATAAATAAATAATAATAATATAATAAAATCCCATATACCCAATTCTATACCCATAGTTGATCCAGAAGAAGGTGAAAAACCCCAGCAGAGCATGATCCAATTTGCTACAGGAAGGGAAAAAATTCCTTCCTGATCCCCGAAAGGCAATCGGATATTCCCCCGAAACAACTTTACCTATAAATGTTAGTATCCAGTTATATAATGTACATTTAGGAAAATATCCAGGCCTTTCTTAAAGCAATCTACTGATCTGGCCAGAAACACCTCTGCAGGGAGTATATACCACATTTTCACAGCTTTTATTGTGAAGAAACCTTTCCGTATTTGGAGGTGAAGTGCCCTCTTGTCCTTTGTGTTGACTGTAAAGTGCATAACTCAACACCAAAATTAATTTAAAACATATATATGTTTTAAAATACGTTTTTAAAATAATTTTCTAAACATTTTTAGCCGATCCTTTTAAAGTTTTACTAAAAAACTCCAAACCCAACTGGCCCCGGTTCCTATCATATAATTTATACTTTGGAAATAATCCTTCATTCCCTGTTCTGTGTGTGTAGGATTTTCTTGTGAAAATCCAAAAATGGGACCAGTTCCTGTTTTTTCCACTTGATGGCACACTGTATACTACTTACAGATAGAGATTGATTCATCCCTAGTTTTCCATGCTTGAGAAAGGAGCGAGCTTAGGCATTTTCAAGCGCCAGCTCTGAAACGTTGTTGCATTACAGTGACATCACCGCGGCTCACGCTGCACTCCAAGCCTCGTTTCCAACTAGTCTCCCCTTACCAGCTGGTTCACCTGCTACATGGATGGCCAGACATAGAGGGGTTTGGGAGCAATATCAGCAAACAACTAGCGCGGAAGGACGCCACATTAGGACCAACCCACAGGATCTATATGCCGGATTCTTACTACTCTATATGTAAGTTGATGCTGTTACCTATAATCCATTAAAGCTGTCTGTCGCTTAACCTGGAGGCGCCCTCTGTTCTTTCTTTTTTTTTGTGTACATGTTGGAGTCTTTGCTCTTGTCTCCCCTGCTTTGGAAGGCTTGCCCCGGAACAGCGATTGGGACCATCAGCTTTTTATAGAACAGTGTCCTCCTCTCGTTCTCTTCAATGCTTCCCCTCATCCTCAGGTTTTTATATACATTCATTTTTATATACATTTTTTATTTTGGAGTAAGGACTTATACAGCGGACTCCTAATTACAATATATCACTGATTTCTAGCGCCACGATCCCAATTCTTTTTATCAACCAATGATAGATGTTCTTGTAAAAAAAGATCTTGGCTCTTTTCAACATAGCTATTGGCACTGCCCCTTGTTAAATCATTTTGGAAGACTGTCCATCATTTAGTCACCTTCTTCCCAAAATCCTAATGTTTGAGTCAGATTTTTTAAACCTTCTAAAAATTGCTATTACTAGATGCCTGAAAGCATTAAATGGAAAAACTTTGAACCCCTTTCTCTTGTGGAGATCCACATCAGGATCCAAGATGTCAAACGTATGGAAAATCTTATTGCTCATCTGTTAGGACCGAATTCACCTGCTGGTGGCACTGTGATTCTCCAGGGTGATTAGTGCAGTTCCAGTGTCCAGCAGCAGGATGTCTCCTAGAAGCCAGCAGGTCCAAGTGATCAGTTCTAAATACTCTCAGCTGCTAGCCGGACATATAATGCTTCTCCCACTAGCACACGTACCCTCAGTGTTTTGGCTGTTCCTGCCCTGTATTCTGGTTGCCGTCTGACTCTCCTGCTATTTATTCTTGACCTTGCCTTTGTTCCTGCCCTGCACCCAGTACCCTGCTGTCTTGCTCTCTGCTCTTCCAGTTTTTCCCTGCCTGGTGTGTATCCCATTTGTGTATATTGTTAGTTTGGTTTTGGTTTTTGGTTGCTGGTTAGGCATTTTGTCATTTAGTTTGGTTTCTCATGCATTCTCATGTTTATTGTTTGCTGATGTGTGATTATCTTTCACTCACTCTAAATAAATCTCACTTTAAAGATATACTGTACATACATGGTCTGGTTTGGGTCTTTTCTGAATTGTTTTTTCTCACGATGTCATGATGTTTTCACTCCACCTTTTACTATGTTTCAGGCTGGATTTTTTGGGATGGCTGCTGAAACATTGTACAGGTCTGTTTTTTTTTTAGCAGTTTTCAGCCTATTTACAAGTGTCATTCGATTGTATTACTGCTGTACTCTTTAATTGAGCAAGGGAAAGACCAAATTTAATTCTGCCTCTGCTACAAGCCTGGTCAGAGATCCTATCCCCAGTATTAGATGATTCACACAAAGTCAGATCTGCTGCTAAACTTCCAGAATCCCTCCCTCCCACAGCTGCTACTGAGTGTTCTTTACCTCCTGTAGATCAGTACCCTGCGATCAGTAACCAAACTTCCTCTGCATGTAATACTTTTAAGGCTCCCCCTGCAGTACCATTGCCCATAGCAACCTCTCAGACCTGTACATCTGTTAGTCTTCCCTCTATGCTTCCCAGTACTGTTACTACTTTTCTATCAGCAGTACACTCTGAACAGCACCATGCAATTACTTACAGGACTGCAGGTATATAAACCAAAAAAGAAACAGAATTTTTATCCTGCTCATACACCTCTGCCACTATCCATGCTGCCTGCTGGTGGGGTCCAGTCCTCCTCAATGCTGCCTGCTGATGGGGTCCATTCCTCCTCCATGCTGCCTGCTGATGGGGTCCAGTCCTCCTCCATGCTGCCTGCTGATGGGGTCCAGTCCTCCTCCATGCTGCCTGCTAATGGGTTAATTTCTCCTTCATACTGCCTGCTGATGAGTCCAATCCTCCTCCATGCTGCTGCTGCTCACTTGAATATGATCAATGGCAATATAGATAGCATTACACAATTGACAGTAGATGTATCCTCTCCTTTTTTTGATGTGCTACTGTTTTGTAAAGTCTTTTAGTTAGGTGATAATAAAATAATGGTTTTCTGTTAAAAATAACAAACATATTATACTTGCCTGCTCTGTGCAGTGGTTTTGCACAGAGCAACCCTTATCCTCCTCTTCTTGGTTCCCTTGCCAGCACTCCTGGCCCCTCCCTCCTGCTGAGTGCCCCCACGGCAAGCAGCTTGCTATGGGGGCACCCAAGCCGAGCCGCCACTGCTCTGTGTGTCCATTCAGACACAGAGCCGCCCCCTCCCTCTCCTCATTTGCTCGCTTACTTTAATTGACTCAGCAAATCAGGAGGTAGAGTCACAGGCAGCTGACACTCCATTGCAACATAGCTGGGTCAAGATGGAGCTCAGGTAAGTATTAGAAGGGGTGCTGCACACAGAAGTTTTTTTTTTATCTTAGTGTATTAAGATAAAGAACAGTTCCAAGGTTTACAGAAGCACAGAGGGTAAACACAAAGTAATCATCAGCAGAATACTGTAAACCTAAGAAGCAGGTTATTTAAAGGATAACATCTAATAGGTTAAAGAATTATATCAGTTGTGAATTAAAGAGCAATTTCAGGTATCTTTGAGCTTCTGAATTTTCGATTTCCTGTTTTAACTAGTTTAACCCATTTAACCTTTAGTTTAAAAGAATGCACCAAAATTAAAGAATGCTGTGGTTAAACAATATCAGCCCTCTAAAAAATGCATGTTAAATGGTTTTGTGAGATACTGTGTTTCAAGACTATTAAATTGACATCACTAACAGCTTGTCCTATGAATACTTTTTTTTTTATCTTAACTTTTCTTTATTGTTTCTTGTCATACAAAAATGTGTGCATTCATTAACAACAACACATGGCAGAGAGTGCATATTATACATTCATAACTAAATAACACCAATTTCAAATTCTGTGTATAATCTTTGTATAAACCTATTTCCTCCCTCCCCCCTCCCGCCCCCCTCTAGCCCCTCCCCCCGTGCTGATCGCCTCTCCCCTCTCAGTTGTCTAGGTACATTTGTCTAACTTTTTCTTTGTGCCGTTCCACTGACATAAAGGAGCAGCCGGGGGGGGGGGTCCCTCCAAGCTACCTATGCAGGGCTAATTCCAAGAAAGAAGGGTCAGGTTCACATCCTTCCTGAATTTAATGTCTGTATATTAGGAGATTGTTATTTTACAGTGGCGGGGGAAGCTACCGGTTATATCGTTATTATATCTCTAAACGAGGGCTCCTATATCACTCAGCCATAGTCCCCAGACTCTCTCAAACCTTCTATAATTTCCCTGTTTAATAAAGGCCACTCTCTCACTCCAGATCAACGTATTGATAGTTTCAGTCCAATTCCCAACTGAGGGGGGGACATGCGCCTGCCATCTCTGAGCAATTAGCTTGCGTGCCTGGAAAAGGCCTCGCAGTACGCCCTCTAAAGTTCCCGGAGGTATTCTATGGTCCTCTATGTCCCCTAGAAGGCAAGTTCTAGGGAGGACTTGAAAACGTTGTTAAGTTTATCAACAACTCCTGTCCAATATCTAAAGAGCTTGGGGCATCTCCAGAACATATGGGCAAGATCCCCTGTAGCATTGCATCTAGGGCATTCATCGCTTCGATTCAGTCCTATTTGAAACATTTTTTTAGGGGTATAGTAGACACGATGTAGTAGGTAAAGGTGGGACAATCTCTGCGCCGGAGCGATAGATACTAGAGCCCCTCTCTTTAGGATCCTATTCCACTGCTCTGTTGTTATCAATCCCAAGTCTCTTGTCCATTTTTCTCTGCTCCTAGACACACCTGCCTGGTTTATGGCCCTAGCCCCCAGTTTGTCATATAGCACTGAGATTAAGCCTTTCGCTGTGTTAGCCTGGGCTATTTTAATAAGAATGGGAGTCTGGATACTATCAGCCGGGTAGATCTTAGTCTGGGTCTGAATGGTATGCCTGATTTGAAGGTATTTGAAGAACGTCTTATTTGGTATATTAAATTCCAATTTTAAGTCTGAGAATGATTTCATAAGGTTACCCTCATATAAGTGGGTTAGTCGTGTAATTCCCTGGCTCTCCCAGATTTTACACTTTTCTACTTCCGCTACTTCTGGCAAGTTTTTATTATTCCAGAGGGGGGCCAACTCAGTTATCCCAGAGTACCCCAATAGAGCCTTTGTTGTCTGCCACACTTTATTTAATAGTTTTATAGTCGGGCATTTATGGGCAAATGAGTTTGCCTCCAAGACTTCTACCAATGTTTTATGTGGGGCCTCGGTTAGTATTAGCCTAAAGCAATCATTCCCTCGATCCGGAATCCCACAGCCTGCGATCTGCTGTAGCTGAGACGCAAGGAAGTACATTCTCGGGTGCGGGACCGCCATCCCTCCCTCCCCGACCGGGAGCTGCATGGTCTGCAACCCAATTCTGGCCTGCCTTCCTTTCCATATTAGTTCTCGGAATAATGTTTCCATTTTTTTGAACCATATTTGGTTAACCCAGATCGGAGAGTTATGGAGTACATAAAGTAGCTGGGGAAGCCAGATCATTTTAATTAAATTACATCTCCCAGCTACAGAGAGAGGGAGGCGGTTCCAAGCGTCTTTCTTTTGTTCAGCTTTGCTAATAATGGGGTTATATTTTCAGTAGTGTACTCCCTGACATCCCTGGTGATCCATATCCCGAGGTATTTTAATTTTGTTGGAATTTTTAATTGGGGCATTTCGGCTATCCTCTGGGCCTGTAGCGCATCTATAGGGAGCAGAGCCGACTTGTCCCAATTTACCTTCAGTCCTGAGAATCCACCAAATTCCTTAATCATTTGAACCACTGGGGCCAACGAGTTGTTAACGTCGCCTATGAAAAAGAGGACATCATCCGCAAATAGCGATATCCTCCTCTAGGCCCCTCCTGAATCCCTGGATGTCTTCCTTGAGCCTGGTTTTAATGGCTAGAGGCTCCATGGCCAGTGCGAACAGGAGAGGGGACAAGGGACACCCCTGTCTCGTCCCCCTCTCCAGCTTAAACAGGCCTGCAGCTTCGCCGTTTATTTAGATTTTTGCACATGGTTTATTATAAAGGAGTTTAATCCACCTAATAATAGACGGGCCAAATCCAAAGTTCTCTAGAACCTTCCATAGATAGGGCCACTCCAGGCTATCAAATGCTTTAGCAGCATCTAAGGCCAGGAGTGCTCTAGGGCCCTCATTATCGGTAGGGATCTGCAAATTTAAAAAGACCCTTCTTATATTTAGGGATGTTGACCTATTCGGGATAAACCCTGACTGATCGGGGTGAATAAGTCTCTCTATACATTCCTTTAGGCGTGTCGCCAGGACTTTTGCAAGGATTTTAACGTCTGTACAAAGCAGTGAAATTGGACGATAGGAAGATGGGTCTAATTGGTCTTTTCCCTCCTTATAAATAACAATAATTGTGGCTTTCATCATGGAGGCAGAAAGATTTCCCTCCGAGAAGGCTGATTCCAGAGTATGTAATAGTTCCGGTAGCAATATGTCTCCATATCGCTTGTAAATTTCTATTGGGAGCCCATCGGGGCCTGGTGATTTATGGTTGGACATCCCTGTCACTGCAAGCTTTAGTTCTTCCAACGTTACAGGGGATTCCAATTTTTCTTTTTCCATATCAGACAGATTTGGAAACGGGATGCCTTGAAAGAAAGCTTCCATGTTTTCATTTTCTCCCCTTGATTTATATAGTGCTTTATAGAAATCATGAAATCTATGCCTTATCTCCATGCCTTCAGTTAAGATTTCACCTGTGGGCCCCCTTATAGCTCCAATATTGGAGGAAGGGGTGTTGGTCCGTATCAATAGTGACAACGTACGCCCCACTTTCTCACGCTCCCCAAATTGAGATTGTTTCTGGAAAATATGATGATTCTCTGCCTTCCTCATGGTAGCCATTTTATAGACCTGCTGTTTGTCTAGCCATTCCCTTTGGCAGCTTGGGGAGGGGTCCTCGATGTATCGCTGTTCAGCCATTAATGCCCCATTTCTGGCCTCTTCTTCCCACTTCCTAGATTCCCTCTGTAGCCTAGCCACCCTTTGTATTAGCAATCCCCTTAGGTATGCTTTCAAGGAGTCCCAGACCACCCCAGCCGCTGCTGTACCTGTATTAATCCGGATGTACTCCGTCAAATTGTTTAATAATTCTTGTGGGTCCCCGAGTAGTTCTAGCCAATATGGACTAATTTTCCACTCCCTTGGGGGTGCTGGCTCATTCTTTCTAAATACTAATTCTAAGGGCGAGTGGTCTGAGACTCCTCTTGGGCCATACTCTATTGCCTTCACCATATTTAATAGTTTTTCATTGCCAATGGCCAGGTCAATTCTTGACAAGGTGGCATAGGAGCTAGAGAAACATGAATACTGCCGAGTCTGTGGATGATAGATACGCCAGATATCTCTTAACCCAGCCTTCTCCATAAACTGGACCAAACGGCCCCCCAGTTTAGTGTTCGAGTCAGGTTTTGGGGGGAATCTATCGTTCACATTATCAGGGGCTACATTATAGTCACCCACTGCTATCAGGGGGGTATCTGGCTTATCTAACATAAACTCAACTAGTTTCTGTAGTACACTAAAATTAAAAGGGGGAGGGATATATATATTGGCAAGTACGAAGGGCCTATTCTCGATAGAACAGGATAGAAAAATGTATCGTCCCTGTTCGTCTATCCAGCTCTTTTCACAGGAAAATGACAGTCCCTTCCCCACCAGTATACTGACCCCTCTTGATTATGAGGAATGTACCGAATGGTATCGGAATGGAAATTTCCGAGCACCCAATTGGGCCATTGTCTCCCGGGATAGATGTGTCTCCTGCAGAAAGAGTATCCCTGTTCCCTTCCCATCCATTGACGCCAGAACCAGTGCCCTCTTAATAGGGTCCCCCAGCCCCCTTACGTTCCATTATCTAATTCTCCAAGCCATAGGCAATGTAAAATAGTGAATAAACGGGAATAGACCATGGTGTAGGGTTGCTCTTCTCTCCCCTCTCCTCCAACTGTTTACTCAGATCAAAACCTCTCCCCTTACTGATGGTGTTAAGAATGTTTAAGAACCTTGGAGTCCCTCCTTCCCCTAGCTTACCCTCCCACTCCATCCCTCCCCCCATCCCCCCTTCCCTCCACCCCCCCTCCTCTCCCCTCCTAAGCCCACCCTTGTGCTTAGGTCCTCCCCCCCCTTTCTACTCCCACCCTGCCCATTGGGGCTCCCCTTGGGGGCCTCTCCTGTGACCTTTCCTCTCTTACCCACTCTCCTCACAACCAACATTCAACCACTAGTGCACCACCCCTGTCCACCCTCTCCCCATAGAGAGAAATCTCACCTCCCCCTCTCCCCCCCCCCCTTCCCCTGAGCAAAACTAAGCAAAGCTAAGTGTATTTACTGATGTCCCATTCCCCGCAGGGACCTATGACTCCTATCACGTATTTCCCCAATTATACAGTTATACATGGAGAAGAGAAAAAAAAAAGGAAAGAAAAGAAAAAAAAAATATATATATATAGAGGGTGTTCAAATGTGTTGCCCCAATTATATAAGTATATGGGAAAGAAAAAATATAGAAAGTACATAATAAAAAAATGGTGTCGCAGACTATTTAGAAGTGTCACAAAGTTAAAAAAAAAGTCTCAATCCTCAATCCTCAAACGGTGTATACTGTGCAGTACAGTGGCAAAAGGAACAAAAAAAAGGGCAAGCTCAGCAAAATTGCTATTTTTTATCTACTATATTGTTAAAAATGTGACTAAATTGTGCCTAGATGTGCAGTAGAAAGTGATAATTTAAAGAACCCAAAAGGCGTCTCTTCATTGACGCTGACAAAGTGAACCAGTAAAATGTTCTCCCTTTTCTCTTTTTCCGTTCCTTCAACTGTGGCACCCAAGAGAGAAAGGAAAAAATAAAAAAAATAAAAGGGGGGGGGGGGCGAGAAAACACATAATTATTCTTGCAGCCTATTGGGCTTATAAGTCCTTGCGGATGCCATCCAGCCATCCTGATACTTCAACTGGCGTGTTAAAAAAAAGTCCTGCCCAGTGCTGAAACCCGTAGACGAGCCGGATACACTAAGGCGTATATCAAATTATGTTGCTGTAGAATGCGTTTAACTGGGCCAAATTCCACTCTCCGTTTTTGTAGTTCTGGGGAGAAATCCAGGTAGAACGAGACTCTGGTGCCATTGTACATAATGTCCCCCTTCTCCTTAGCTTTCTGAAGCAAGGTGACTTTGTCAGCGTAATTGAAAAATTTAAAGAGCAAAGATCTAGGGCGCCCTCCTGGTTGTGGAGGTTTGGAGGGAACCCTATGGGCTCTTTCAATAGAGAAAAAAGGTGAAAATGTAACAGTGTCAAAGGTTTCTCTGAGCCATTTCTCCATAAATTTTATAGTGTCGGAGCCCTCACACTGTTCTGGGAGACCAATCACCCGCACATTGCTCCTGCGAAGCCTATTCTCCATTTCATCTATTTTTGATGCTTGGAGGTTATTTTTTCCCTGTAGCCCCTTTAGTTAATTCCTCATAGGGTGCAAAATGTCCTCTAGGGTGCTTATTCGCTCTTCCACATTAGTGATCCTTACAACGGCTTTACTCATATCCTGATGCAATAAGGAGAAATCATCTTTCAGGCTCTTGAGTTGGTTATCAAAGCCCACCATGAGTGTTTTACAGTCATTAACAGCTCTTAAAACATCTTTCAATGTAGGCTCCTCAGTTGGCTCCATAGCGGCTCTAGCCAGAGATCCAGATGTAGCAGCCAATGTAGTAGCCGCCACAACAGTTTTCTCCTCTCCAAGTTTCTTAACAATTTGAGCCTTGGGCCCAGTTAGATTGATTAAGTTTGTTGTTTTGGAGACTGCTATTCTGGAGGTCACTGAGCCTAAGCTTCGCCTATCCGTAGATGTCCCTGTCGTGCCCTTGGATTGGGCGGCTATGGATGATACCCCCCCCCTGTATAGGGGGATGGTTGGTTGACTTAGGGGAATGAGCAAAGCGCTCAAGCTTGGCTGCAGCGGCCTGACTGCCTTTCTCTCTCTCTTTAGTTGATCTTGTAATAGGGGCGCCCTCTGAGTAAGGCGCACCTTTACTCATAGTAAACATGTAGGACACGGCAAGTTCTTGCCTTTCTTGGAAGGGGGATCAATAGATCAATAGGCGGCCAACTAGCTCTATTATTTGGCTTGTTTAAATACTTTTTAACTGCGGATTAGAGCTACCATGGACAGTACAACAAAGGAATTAAAGATACAACTGAATGGTCCAATTAACTCATTTGCTATGCAACATTTTGTTAAATTACCGATAATATCCTCAGACATCAGGTTTACCAACAATATTAACACAAATCATTATATTGCTTTTTTTTTTGTCTGGTATAAAAATTAATTCTTGTTAAAATTGCTTTCCAATGTGAGTAATAACAATGCATTAATACCCTAGCTACTCAAAAGCACAAGTGGAAACCAGCATCACACATTGGACTTTATAACTGATGTAGAAATAAATGTCATTTGTATTACATAAGCAGAAGATTTCACGTTCAAGACATTGTTTCACAAAATAACTCATTCTGCTTTATTATATTTATATTCATATATTTATATTCAATTACATTCCATTACAGATTTGTAGTCTGCTGTGATCTGAAGCTTTTTTAAAGTTGGTTAACTAGAAGTTAAAAGACTGCTTGTTAGGGTTGTTAAAATGTAAAGTATTAAAGCATGTGAAGCAAGATCCCAGCATTGTAGAAAAGACAAGGCTAAACATGTAATTTATGTCAGGTAATCAGTGGTAGCCAAAAATTGCAAGCATGATTACCATGGCATGGTAAATCATTATTGCATAAAAACATGTTACTTTTCTTATAATTTTCCGTGTTCTATACTTATTTTGCAGATTATAGACACTCTTTAAAGGATTTTTTTTTTTTTTTAGCTGTTTTTGTTAATGTTGTATGTGAGTAAAATATAGGGGTCTGATAATGTTGATATAGATATAAATATATATATATAGACGTTCACTTTAAGGATTGATAATACACCTTTGTTTGCTTTTTCACAGATGTTCACAGCTTCTTCGTTTTGTCCTTGAAAATCAGACAGGATGCTGATAAGGCCTGTTCGAAATAGACTTTCTTCAAAACCAGTTTGAGCTGGCCAGAGACTCCTGAAAAAGATTTTTTTGCCAGTCACGTGATGTGACCACCCATTTAACTGTTCCCTTGCTATAAAGAAGAAATGTACTTTAATTGGACCAAACTATACGATCACACCTAGATACATACCCATATCTTATGAATATTCATACGTATAAATTTTATACCCCGTAGTTTTAAGCTCAGAAACACTTTCACTTTTACTCGCTTATATGCCGAGATCTTTGTTGTATTTCTCCATTGCAATGTTTTATAATTAAAGCACCTACTAATGTGGATCTACTGTCTCATCATCTGACTGTCTTAATTAAGACCCCCAAATTGGATTTAACAGCTGATGCCTGTGACTCGGATGCAGTTCCGTTGGACTTCCGACCAAAGAGACGGGAAACCCATGGTGGGCAGAACCAGTGGCCACGGTAAGAAAACCTTTTATTCTTACTCTTTTCTGCCCACCACGGCAAGTACCAGTCGGTGTCTGTAAAAAATGCTATACTTTACAAGGCTAGCAACTATACACTAAAGTAATGAGCTCAAGAGATATTCACAGGTTTCCTATATTTACTGCATAAATGGATTCCTTGGTCTATGCCTATTAATATACAAACGCACACATACGCACTGCTGCTGGTAAAAATGAACATCTCTGTTTATTCCCAAGGAGATCGGGATAGTACGACATCACACATTAAAACATCACAATACATATATATATATATATAAGAGAAATTCAAAGATACTTATCACACAAGCTGGTTAAACAAGGAGCATGCAGCTCCCATAGGCATGTGGCAGTGTTCAGGAGATGGATCAAATAGAGGGACCTTACTCTTTGTGTGTGCCTTTTTATCAACCCCCCCCCCCCCTTCACTCGAGACAACCCCCCTTGCCCGTCCGACCAGATAACACCAAGTCCTTCCTATTCCTCTCTTTGAAGCTTGTAGCCTTTGTTATGCAAATTCCAACATGCTACACAGTTCTCAACTGTAACGTCCAGATTTTAAGTCATGTTTTCTTCTCCAACATATGCCGCTTTGCGCCTAAAAAGGCGCATACCATTCTTCAGACCTGGGTCTCATTGAACAGTCCATATGGTCTTACTGTCCAACATGTGTTTCCGAACCAATACCTCTGGAACGTGTTGCATCCTCCAACATGTGAAACGGCTCTTATGGAACAGTCCATAAATGTCTTAAGGCATGTGGCTTTCCAACCTGTTTTTTTTTTTTTTCCGGACCAGTACCTGTGGAGCAGTCCTTAATGGTTTTACCGTATTGCGCCTCTCAATATAGGCTTCAGAACCAGCTCCCATGAAATAGTCCATAGCAGTCCTAACGAGCTGTGCTTCTCAACACATGCCGCTTTGCTACTGGGTGACACACCAACGTCATTCTTCCGTGACAGCTTCCCTGTCACCATTCTGTATCTTCTATATCTTCTTCTTCCTGCCGTCTTCAGGACGAGGTGCAGTACAGACAAGGGGTGTCCATTCACTCACCATTCACCAGCACACACTCAAGAGTAGCATCTCAACCAGCTTTCAATTACAGAATCTGGAGAAGGGCCTTACTTGCCCATCTTACTAGCCTAATATACACCTTTATCACATTACACCATGACATAAATCAACCCATTACCATAATATCTACACATATACATATGATCCATCAAATTACATATCCCACTCCCAACCTTCTATAACTCTTTACTGTAAATACGGGTCGGGATTACGCCGGCTTGCTCACAGTGGTTTTTCCTACTGCAACTTGGCCTGTCTGCGGTACCTCAGGGATCTAAATTGGCCGCAGAGTCTCTAATTTGTACTAAGAGACCCTACCGTCAATTTGTCCCTCAACTTGCATAGATAAGCAGGAGAGCTTCCTATATAAATTTTGAGTCTAACAACACATATAAATCTCAAAGAATGACAAAAAAAAACACAGAATTCCATCCCTGTGACTGGATTCCAGTGACTATGCCCAGGGTATATCCTGCACCTCTACCTACTGTTAGGTTCAAGAAATACCCTTGTTTCATGACTGACGTTACATTGGTATCCTTTAGGACAAGGACAAATTTGTCTATGCCCTAAATAATAACCAGGTGCTTCCTTCCCAGCAATGATCTCTCCATCCCGAACACAAAGTACTGTGTATTGACCTGGTATGCAGAGGACATCGTGGTCATGCTTTTCGACAGAGGGAAATATAAACCTGCCCCCAGCTTCCGTACTCTCTGACCACATGTGGGTCCTTTAGCCACACACGCACCAAGATAGAATCCCCAGTCAGTAAGCCCATTGACGCCACACAATATACAGACCAAGTCTGCACTTCTATATATGGACCATACAGCACAACCTTTCACAATCCAAACCAGTACAGCACATCCAGGCATTCGACTATCAGTTTGGATTCGTGTAAGCGAAGTGCTCTGCAAAGTCTTACTGAGCGGTGATGCTGACTCATCAGGCCACTGGCCCTCACAGAGAGACTGTACAATCAGCTTGATGGTGGTCGATAACTCCGCCTACCGCTGCGTGCACGCCAGAGCCAATGACATATACCTGTCCTATACCATCTTACACTCTCTACCACCTCTCACCCTGGTTGACAAAATCTCGAGCCACGTTACACTGGGTCCTATTCCCCCAATATAGTGCTGAATACATCCCTGCTCTTCTGGTTACTCTGGTTTTTTATATTTTTTGGGGGGATATTTATTATAGCAAAAAGTATAAAATATTGCATTTTTTTTTCAATATTTTGGCTATTTTTTGTTTATAGTGCAAAAAATAAAAATCGTATAGGTGATCAAATACTACTTTTGATTCAGAGTAAATTCAGCACAAATAGGGTACTAGGATTCTATCAACCACTGCGAGATGCTGAAGCGCCATGTAATGACGGCATACTGTACCCTGGTAGCCAGGGTTTATTGCTGTCACTGGCATTACCCATGCAGGGTTTCAACCTCTCAGGTAAGACATCAATTAGGTGTATCTCCCACATGTCCAGTAACCGAGAGCTTCTCTATAGGACTGCTAATATTGAGACACCTTCCCTACGAGGATGTTTTCACCCCATTGATGTATCACCTGGCACCCTCTAGTCTGGCCAACAGACACTGTATTATGCATAAGTGCCAGCCTCCTAGGTACCTGCACCATATTCAGTTATGTCAATACATGTGAACAAAAAACATTTCCTTCTTTCATTTCCTCCTCCCACAATAAAAAACATACTTTACATCTCTTGTTCTGAGGGATTGGATACGTTATATTCCTTCCCCAACCTCCAACCCTTGCATTTGTATTCATAGTCCGTTCGCATCCATAAATGACAGGAGAGACTTTGGCAAAATGTTTCACGCGTCTCGTTGTTGGGCAAAGTCTTTCAGATTCAGTACTAGTGCAAAAATTGTTCGTAAGCAAAAGAAACCTTATATCTCAAGTATTAATCTGAATCTTTTCTCTCCTGAACATTTATCAGAACAAATTTTCGGTGTGGTATGGCACAGACGAACTGCCAACCAGATGAACATTCTTCATCTCTGTTCCAGAATCCTCTCCAATTTCGCTCCACCAAGATTCTGGAATTAAAGAACAAGAGCAGAATCAAATTCTTATCGATAATATCTCATAACACAGGAATTTAGCATTCCTGACTTCTAAACAAATTATCAAAACACCATGATTCCTCTAGGATGAACCCATTCTAAAATGGATCCCCATGGTACAAGCAAAAATATAAAATATAAAAAAAAATGCATGTGAGCGTTGCTTCTCAAAATTCTAAATTTTAAGCAATACAAAAAGCAATGCATTATCTGTATTCTAAGATCTATGCACTACTTCCCCTTTCAGGTGGATAAAATCACAAAATATTGGAATTCTTTCCACCTGAATAAAAAGAAAAACCAACAAAAGAAAAACAAAACATAATTCCAGCAGCTAAAATGGCTTCCTAGTGCCGCCAGCTGCTAATTGAGGACATAATTCAACGACCACCAAGTCAGTTGCTAATGATCCTTTTCAGGTGTACTAAACCTAACAATTTCCACCTGAACAAAACAAAAATAAAATAGATAAATATAAAAGTATTTTAAAAAAATATTTATAATAATAAAAAAAACTATACAAAATTGAAAAATAAAAAAATGAAAATTAATAAAAAAAAATATTAAAATTATAATAAAAAAATTAAAATTAAAATAAAAAAAATTGAAATAAAACATGAAAATTAAAACTAATAAAACTAATTAAAAAAAATGAGAACAAAATTAAAAATTAAAATTAATAGAATAATAATAAAAAAATAAAAATATGAACAATGAGAAAAAATTAAAAAATTATACTACAAATGATGGAGAAAAAAAAATGTAGAACCTGGCCATCAACACATAACAACAACGCGGCAAGACAACGACCATCAAACATTGACAAACACTCAACTTTTAATTAAAGACATCCATGGACTTTTCCCCTGAGAAGAGTGAGCGCTCATTCCTATCTGGAAGAGAATTAGTTGATGGGGAGAAAAAAAAAAAACAACAAACAAAAAAAAACATCTGTACTTCATCACAATCATTCGTAACCACACTTCTACTCTATAATCACTGCCTGACTATTGTTTAATATCTTTTTTTTTTCATTGTTTGCAAACAATTACTAATTAATGAGCTCATGGTACCATGTGATAATCGATTATACATTTACAATAATCCAACCCCTTTTCTGTTAAATTTGCACACTGTTGTTCTCACTTGTCAACCAGATGAACATTCTTCATCTCTGTTCCAGAATCCTCTCCAATTTCGCTCCACCAAGATTCTGGAATTAAAGAACAAGAGCAGAATCAAATTCTTATCGATAATATCTCATAACACAGGAATTTAGCATTCCTGACTTCTAAACAAATTATCAAAACACCATGATTCCTCTAGGATGAACCCATTCTAAAATGGATCCCCATGGTACAAGCAAAAATATAAAATATAAAAAAAAATGCATGTGAGCGTTGCTTCTCAAAATTCTAAATTTTAAGCAATACAAAAAGCAATGCATTATCTGTATTCTAAGATCTATGCATTATCTGTATTCTAAGATGGCCTCGCAACGAAACCATTAAATTTGTTGTAAAGCGAGTAATTAAGAAATAAAAACAAACAAACAAACAAACTTGTAGGATCTGCAAAAAAAAATAAACATTAGTATCCAAACCAATTTAACGTCTTCCATGATCTCTAGAAACAGGAACACAAATACAGTTATTATACACAATTATCACAACATTTGACTTTTTAAATCTCTCAAGCCTTTTCCATTCTGTAATGCAAGGGGAATAATTGCCATATTTTTCTAAACTAAGCAGGCAGTATTGGTAAACTTTGCCATATTACACAGGAAAAATGGCAACGCCATCTGTGCCCAACTACATATAAGCCAGAATGGCATCTTAGCCCAGGGGGCACCCATTGGAATGTTCATCCAGTCTTGTTGGCTGTAATTAGGGCGTTGGCTGTCATTTATTATCTCCTCTTGCGAATTGTGTGTTCTGTCCTGGCTGCTATCTTTCATATCAGATTTTTGTGATAGGCTGTTCTTACCCTGGTGGGTTTTCATTGCAGCTACCTGTATTTCTGGGGTTTCCTGCTGCATGCTAGCAATCTTAAAGGCTCTATTCCATTTAGAACGTCTGAACTGTCTATGCCTACCTGTACCTCTGCTTTTTAGTGAGAAATCTGCCTTTGACCCATATTCCCTATGACTGGACTCTTGACAGTAGTCTCGTAGGATATTGACAAAATTTTGGTAGGATCTAGCATTTCTCAGGGCCATTCTAGCGGGATAGCTTACATAACATTTATTGGCCATTGAGTATATGAAACTTGCATCATCCTCCAATAAGTCAGGACAGTTGAACACTTTCGTATACAATGCAAGATACTCACTGCAGAACATTATCGGATCATCCCCTCTTCTAAATTTCATTCGTTGCAAATCACTCATACCATTATCACGACTGTCCACAATTCGCCTCAATTCCCCTCTTCGCATTTCTGCATCTGCTAAGTTGTCATTAACCTGCGCCGATAACTTGCCTACAACAGGTCCTGGTAGCCATGCTTTCAGAAGAGAGCATGCATCCTCATTACTCAAGTTGTATTTAAGTACAAGAGCCTCAAATTTATTGGACAGGCTCATTGGTGATTCCAGGCTGTTAAATTCCCCCAGAACCTGGCATAACGTAAGTCTTTCTTGGATTGTAATCAAACTGTTATTCTGTTTTGCAGCTATAGGTGCAATATCTGACTGTGTTTCATCACGGCTCTTTTCCTCAATGACTGTGCAGATACTAGCCAATGTGCCTTTGTTCTCATTAAGCGATACAATATATTGCTCTTTTGTAAGAAGCTGGGAGTGTGCCTTTGCTAATTCCCTTTCTACAGATATAACCAACTCTTCCATCTCTTTCACTCTTATTTGCAATGATTCTAAAAGTTTGCTCTTCATCTGACCGTCCGCGCTCTGTGAATGAAGCTGCTCTCGCAGATCCCTATTTAATCTCGACAAGCTGTCTGCTTTTGCCTGCAACCCCTCCTTCTCATTACTGGATGTTATTGCAATCTTTCGAAGTTGTTCACTGAATTTTCCTACGTCTTCCCCAACACGTCTCCTCTCTGCTTCCCATTTCTCTCCCATTTGATCAGATATTACCTTAATTCTGAGCAATACTGCAATTTCATTAGCCAATTTCTCTTTTCCCATTTTCTTTATTTGTTTACCCACTAATCTGGCATTATGTTGCTGACACTGAGACAATAGTGCAGCACACTGGTTCTTAAGAGACTCATCTGCACATGAATGATAACTAACCGAGGCATGTTTCTTAACATATGTATACACAAGTTCCATTTTATAATCCACAGTATACAATCCACAGTACACAATTCTTTTAGTACTAATGTTCTCACACTTAGCCACCTAAAACGATTTAGCACATACCTTTAATACAACTGCACTTTCCCCCCACAAAAAAAAATGTATTCACCTATTACATACGTTTCCTTGGCTCAGGTCATTTGCATGTCACAGACCTAGAAAGGGGGGGTCATTTGGGCTGTCAGCAGCTGAGAAAACACACATCACCCACACCAGACAGAGAGGGGGGGTGGTTGCTCTTTAAAAATGAGGAATGGTGTTCTATAGTTCAAACTTTAACAAAACAGCGCTTTGGGCCTGTTAATTCATCTAACACAACATCACAATCCATGGATCTCACACACTTCCGCACAAACAAACGTACCTCTCACACTGCCCCAAGTAATGAGCCAAACTCAATTATCTTTTAGCTCTTACAACTCACAAAATAAAAAATAAAAAACAAAAAACAAACAAATCGCTCCTAGCATTCACTATTCTCATTCCTTTCCACTTTTACCTGATGTCATTCAACACAATTGAACCTTTTGCCTATACATAGAAAAGACTCATCACACATACCGTCCTTCTAAAAGCTGCCTTATTCTTGAGCATTCCTGTCCTGTGGGTTCTATGTGGCTTTTAGGGCTACCACATTTCCGTTGGGTGCCAATAAATGCTACACAGTTCTCAACTGTAACGTCCAGATTTTAAGTCATGTTTTCTTCTCCAACAGTGTCTGAAGTCTATTGGCTGCGTCTGATGTGTTTGTTTTCTTTTGATGAGATGGTGAGATAAAATGAATGCAAACCAGAGTAATGTTAATGCTACACTGTTTGACCCAAATAACAGAGTCGATAGTAATCATTGTTGGTGGATTGCTAATGTTTTGCTTATATGCTTGGGGTGTCAATAGATTTATGAGACTTGTGAGAAGGTATGCCCAGAGGACTGTAGTGGTATAATAGCCTGTGTGGCTACGTGATAGGCCTGTGTGGCCAAGTTTTACAAGTGCCATTTGACGGCTACTGTGTGTAGCCCGGAGAATATATATACATTTTTGGGTGAAGACCCACAAATTGTTAGAGACTCAAAGTGAGGACTCTAAGAATGGAAGTACGGTTCTCCCATGGACCTCTCAATAAAGGGAGAGGTAGGAGAAATGGCACAAGTAAATTAAGTCCTCTGACAGAAATGACAGACAGATACGGACAGTGGTTAAGAAATGACACCAAGACTATTATAGGCTGGACCAAAACAGAGCTGATCTAGTACCAGAATGAGTTATGATAAACTTGGGTTTCTGTGTATGTTAATTTTTATGACAGAGTTGAATAAGGTAATTAATAATGTACAATGTGTATTTTTGAAAGTATGCAACGTGATGAAACTAACTAATTATGAGCCTGTCAAAGTTAGAGAATTAGACCAGGCAATGCCATTGTTGTTATATAAATATTTAAGAAATGTTTGAGAAGCAGAAAATCAATGCTACTTTTGGATGATTGTAAGATAATGATGAGAGGAGCCTGCTGCCTTTTGCAGTTTCATCCCCCCTCCTTTGTGCTTGGGTTAGTGTGAGAAGAAAAGAGTGAGATGCTTCTCCCTTCAAATACCTGGTGTAAGGGAGCCAGATAGGTCTGAATATCTAAGAAATGTTTAATTATGTGGCAACGTGAAATCCTAGTTAAAATAGTTAGTTTTTGTTATGTAACTCTTGGATTAATTTTAAACAAAGAAAGAAAAGGTAGCCATGATTATAATTATTTAAATGTTTAGCTCTCCATTCTAGGCTAGTGAACATGAAAGTGGAGAAAGGCAAGTTTATTTATAAGAGGAAATGGTTTAAAGGAACATGAAAAGTAAATTGCATTATGAAGAAAGTGTACAGAATTTTGTAGAATTATTAATGAGGATTGCTGGATGTGAGAAAAGAGAAAAGGCTGAATGCTTTTGTAGCCCAAAATGATGTTTCTCAAAAAAGAAACCAGGAAATGCTATAATTGTGGCATGATTGGCCAGAAAATGCAGATTGCCTGACAGACATAAGCAGAAGAAAGAGAGAGATAATGAATGAATAGTAAAGCAGCATGAACTTTCTGAGCACACAGAAGTTAATTTGTGCATCTCTGAGACGGATGGTAAATACTGTTTTGTAACATTACGCTTTCCACTTTAATTAACGTTATGATGGAATAACAGAATTGCAGTTGAGGAATCAAAGCTACGATAGCCTTTGTTTGGATGGTGATTTTATGATTGCATTCACTTCTGATCCTACTCAGATAAATCACATTATTAGGTTTAGTGGGAAGGATGAGGAACAAGCGTTTATGCTCATCTGAAAGACCAGCAACATGAAGAAAAAGATGGTGATGAAGGCAAAGATGGGACTGGTGCCATTACTTTAGAATTAAGTTCAACTGAGAGGTGTCCAATTTGTCTGAACAGTCTTTTCCTGAAGGTTGGCTTTCCAGAAGATTGTTGTCACGTTTTCTGTATCCTGCTTTCTTAAATTGTGTGAAACCTCTTCATCCTACCCTGTTGACTGCAAACCCTTTCAAGCCGGTTATAAAATAGATTTGGTTGGTGGATGCACCAAGATCCATGCTGTGGGAAGAACACTAAAAGAAAACTGCAGCTGCAACCTGTGCCAGTGGTGCTGTACAAAAGAGAAGACATGCTTTGGAATGGATGTTTCGAAGCAATACTGCTTGAATTAGGAGAAATAGAAGTGAAAAGATGTACTACAATCAAGCTTGCCAGCTTTTTCCTAGAGAGAGAAGACCTCAAAGAGGAGGGTGACCACCAGATCTGCTTAAAACTTATGGAAGAAGAAATGTAGCGAATTTCCCCAGTAAAGGACACTACTCTTGAAAGTCCTCATCTATCTGATCCTGTTTGTAGACAATTCATGCCTGTACAAAAATGGAGTCCCAATAATGGCATATGCGGTGAATACATTGGAGGAAGTGATTGAGATCCAACTATTCCCTTCATCACTTTCAGCGCAGGTTGCCAAAGTGGTAGCACTCACAAGAGCCAGTGAGACTGCGAAGGATCAAATAGCCAACATCTACACTGAAAGCAAGCATGCTGTCAAAGTAATCCATGATTATGGACCCATAAGGAAGAACATAAGACTCACAACTGCTGCAATTCAAAACTGAAAATATATATTTTATATAAGAACTTTTTGAACCAGTCACCCTCCCAAGGGAAGTAGCCACCCCGAAGGTTAACGCACATACCGAAGGACAACCCATGGAAGTAAAAGGAAACAGTTGTCTGATCATACTGCCAGGAAGACTGCTGAAACACCAATTGTGTTAAGACCACCAATTGTTAATTAAGACCCCCAAATTGGATTTAAGATATGTTTACTCACCCACAAAGAAATATTTATACTAATCTACGACTGGTAAAAAGGCACTTATCTAGAAAGGAATGACTTATCAAGTTCTGTAAATAACAGGCTTCCCTCAGAATTGTTGAAAGTTGAATTACCTGAATACTTAAAAAGCAGAATAGCTATTAGGGATGAGTGAAATAAAAGGTTTTAATTTTAAAAGAAAACTTTTTAATTTTGGTGAAATGCATTGGATTTAATGGACACAAAGGAAGTAAAATGACCTGTCATGTAACTGCAAAAGCCAATAAATGCTGGGTCTGTTAGTCTGAAGTCCTGACAAGGCTCTTCACACAAATGGCAGCAATTGCAGTACCTCCGATCAGGCTTATAATGGACCCGCACACCTGGGTATTCAGAAAAAAAAAATCACAGTGCCACACTTAACCACTTCAGCCCTGGAAGGATGTACCCCCTTCCTGACCAGAGCATTTTTTGTGATTCGGCACTGCGTTGCTTTAACTGACAATTGCGCGGTCGTGCGACGTGGCTCCCAAACAAAATTGGCGTCCTTTTTTTTCCCACAAATAGAGCTTTCTTTTGGTGGTATTTGATCATCTCTGCGGTTTTTATTTTTTGCGCTAAAAACAAAAATAGAGCGACTATTTTGAAAAAAATTCAATATTTTTTACATTTTGCTATAATAAATATCCCCAAAAAATATCTAAAAACATTTTTTTTCCTTAGTTTAGGCCGATACGTATTCTTCTACATATTTTCCGTTAAAAAAAAATCGCAATTAGCGTTTATTGATTGGTTTGCGCAAAATTTATAGCATTTACAAAAAAGGGGGTAGTTTTATGTCATTTTTATTAATATTTTTTTTTACTAGTAATGGCGGCGATCAGCGTTTTTTTCTTTCAGCACCGAGACATTATGGAGGACACATCGGACAATTTTGACACATTTTTGGGACCATTGGCATTTTTAATAGCGATCAATGCTATAAAAATGCATTGGATTACTATAAAAATGCCATTGGCAGTGAAGGGGTTAACACTAGGGGGCAAGGAAGGGGTTAAGTGTGTTCCTGGTGTGTTCTAACTGTATAGGGGGGTGGCCTCACTAGGGGGAATCACTGATCTTCTGTTCATACATTGTATGAACAGAAGATCAGCGTTTCCCCCGCTGACAGGAACGAGAGCTTTGTGTTTACACACATAGCTCTCGTTCCCCACTCTCTAACGAACGAGCGCTCGTGCCCGGCGGCGATCGCGTTCACCGGGCACGCGCGCGGGACTCGGGGGGCGCGCGCGGGCCGCCGGTGGTGCGCGCGCGCCCCCTAGCGGGCGAAAAAGATAGGACGTAGAGCTACGTGCTCTCACCCAGCAGTGCCACAGTCCCACCGTATAACTGTGGTGGGCGGTCGGCAAGCAGTTAATGTGCTGTATAATTCCTTATAATAGAGAGTTAATGGAGCTATAACAGTAAATCAGTGGAACCTGGGTTAGAAACACAGAAGATATGTACAAAAATATTGTACTCCGTTTTAAAGTATCACTAAATCAACAAGCTTTTGCATTGTTCATATTTCCTGTTTAGTTAAAGAAAATATTCTGTTTTCTCAAGGGTGTTAAATGACTTTAAAAAGCTCTTTATGTCTTGTTGTCTGAGCTGCATAAGCTCAGCTTTGATAGTGTACAGAGAAGTGTACATGAGTGAGGCTGCATTTACATTGACTTGCAGTCACACTATCTCTGTACACTTCCAAAAAAGCTTCATGCAGTGTTTGGAGAGATATTCTTGTTCATTTTCATGCTGAGCTGATGAAGCTCATGAGACATATTGCAGATGATCATGGTAAACCACCACAAAAACATCAAACGTTTCTCTTAGCTAGACTTAAAAGCATTTATTACTTCCTATAAAAGACGATTTATTCATTTGCTTGATTGACAGAAAAAAGTAAGCTTAAAGTGGATGTACTTTTTTGCTGACACAATTTATAGTATAAGATTTCCTATCATCTGTGCCCAGTCCTGCCACACAGAGTTAATCCAGGTCTGAGCAATCTTCTTTTATTCTTCAGTGAGATAAATCTTGACAAACAGAGAAAAACTTTTTCAAATTCTCCCCTTGCTTTGAGTGGCAGGTTATTTACATATCTCATGCACTAGCCTGAGACAGGCATTATTTTTTGATTCCCACCCCCACTCCTTTTCTGAAGTCACGTGGTTACTTTTCTGCATTTTGACTGGATGTTAGTGATCATAGCAGAATTTAGTGTAAGAAATACACAAGAGAAAATGCATGTTGACAAGGGGAGTGTAGAGGTGGGCGGGGAGTCATCACGACTGACATCACGACTCCACCCACAGAATCTGCAGTTTTTCAGTTCTTATAACAGACAGAGGGGAGACATTTGACAGGTAAGGATACATGCAGGGGGCATCTATATCCTCATAGATAAACACTATGACAGTAGTTTAGAAAAGAGTAAGGGCCAGATCCACACACCTCCCCCGCCGGCACGGCATATCCCATTTACCCTACACCGCTGTAAGTTACAGCGGCAAAATCCTTATCCTCAAATAAATTCCGCTGTAACTTACGGCGGCGCAGCGTAAATGGGCCAGCGTTCGCGGGTGTAATTCAAATGGGGTATAGGTGGGCGTGTATTATTAAAATTAACAATCACCCGATGCAAACAACGTTTTTTTTTAACTGCACATGCACCAGCCATGGATGTATCCCAGTGCGCATGCGTGAAATCACGTCGCAAATAGTCAATGAAAACAACGTGTAACTTACGCAATTCCCTATTCGCGAATGGGTTACGCAAACTACGTGAACGATGGAAAATTTGACAATGGCCCGACGTCCATACTTAACATTGGCTGCACCTCCATATAGCAGGGGTAGCTTTAGACCGGAGATCCGTTTACGCAAACGACGTAAAGGGAATGCGCCGGGCGCTCGTACGTTCGTGGATTTGCGTATCTCGCTCATTTGCATATTTTAAACTGGAAATAGACGGAAGCACCCCTAGCTTCCATCGTAAATATGCACCTAACGTTACACCAGTTGTTTCTTAGCGTAATTCTGGCGTATCTTGTTTTGTGGATACAAAACAAAGATACGCCGGTGGGAAATTGGAATTATGTTGGCGTATCTGTAGATACACCGGCGTAATTCTTTGTGGATCTGGACCTAACAGAGTGGGTTTACATCCACTTTAATTTTCAGTAGCTAAACAAAAATGCATTCAGGTGTTGGGTGACCTTCAGATGCTTTCTAAAGAGAGCTAGACAAACCTTTGACATGCCATCTATTTTGTAACAATTTCATATTTATTACATGTTTGTTGATATACAGACAGTAATATCTAGTCTAATATCTAGTCTAGGTGTGTTATCTCTTGAGATGAGTGAATCAATTCATCTTAACCTCCCTGGCGGTATGGTTATGTCAGATTTTTGATGCTGAAAGCGATACAATTGTTTTGCATGGGAATTTGGTGTTTTATATTGTAGGCCTTTAACCACTTCAGTACCAGGCATTTTCACCTTCTTCCTGCCGGGCCAATTTTCAGCTTTCAGCACTATCACGCTTTGAATGACAATTGCATGGTTATGCGATGTGGCTCCCAAACAAAATTGACGTCTTCTTTTGGTGGTATTTGATCATTCCTGCGGTTTTTATTTTTTGTTCTATAAACAAAAAAAGACTGACAATTTAGAAAAATACACAATATTTTTTACTATAATAAATATCCCAATTAAAAAAAAAAAAAAATCTTAGTTTAGGCAGATATGTATTCTTCTACATATTTTTGGTAAAAAATTGCAATAAGTGTATAGTAATTGGTTTGCGAAAACGTTACAGCGGCTACAAAATAGGGGATAGACTTATGATTTTTATTTTACTAGTAATTCCGGTTATCTGCAATTTTTGTCAGGATTGCGATATTGCGGCGGACAGATCTGACACTTTTGACACTATTTTGGGACCATTCACATTTATACAGCGAACAGTGCTATAAATATGCACTGATTACTGTATAAATGTGACTGGCATGGAAGGGGTTAACACTAGGGGGCGATCAAGGGGATAAATGTGTTCCCTGGGAGTGATTCTTACTGTGTGGGGAGGGGACTGACTGGGGGAGGGGACCAATCGGTGTCCCTATGACACACCATTGGTCTCCTCTCCCTGACAGGATGTGGATCTCTGTGTTTACATCCACGTCCCTGGCTCTGTAAATGCTGATCGGGAGTACCTGGCGACATCGCGGACGGAGACCTGCGTGACGCGGCGGGCATGTATTTTCCGCACAGGGAACTTGTAAACAAGAGGATGTCCAGGGACGCCCTCCCGGCAATTGAGCGCCATGCTCTAGATGTCTTCCGTCTATAGCGCTGGCGCAAAGTGTTTTTTTTTTTTATGTCACAATGTAGAGTATAAGATTTACTATCATCTGTGCCCAGCCTTCCCACACAGAGTTAATCCAGCGCTGAGTAATCCTCTTTCAATGTTCAGTAAAATGAACAGCCTTCCAGATAAAAACCTGCCTAAATAAAAAGTCTGTTTTCTCTCATCTTGCTTTGAGTGACAGGTTATTTACATATCTAGCTTGGATATGTTTATCATATGTTATGTTTATCATAACATGAGGTATAAAAAATGAGAAATTCACCCCTCCCCCACATAACACATCCTGGTAATATACAATGAACTTTGGATCACCTCATGTTATGATAAACAAAACATAACATATGATAAACATGTCCAAGCTAGATTTGTAAATAACCTGTCTCTGAAAGCAAAAACAGAGAAACGGACTTTATAATTTGGCAAGGTTTTATCTGGAATTCTGTTAATTTGCACTGAACATTACAAGAGGAATACTCAGTGCTTAATTAACTCTGTGTGGCAAGACTGGGCACAGATGATAGGAAATCTTATACTCTACATCAGGGATCCTCAAACTATGGCCCTCCAGCTGTTGCGAAACTACACATCCCATGAGGCATTGTAAAACTCTGACATTCACAGACATGACTAGGCATCATAAGAATTGTAGTTCCTGAACAACTGGAGGGCCATAGTTTGAAGACCCATGCTCTACATTGTGACATCAAAAACATTTTGTTTTTTTTGGGTTTACATCCACTTTAATTAGGAATAACTCACTTAAATCTGTCCAAACAAGAGTCTAGTAGACAACCAGGGTATGATAAAGTTTGAAACACAAAATCATAAATTATAATATAATAAATAACTATAAATAATTATAACAAATAATAATATAATAATAATTCAATAATGAAATCAAATGAAAAACACTGCTCAGTTGCAGAATTGTCACTGTCCTTACTTTCATTGTTTGATGATCAATTTCCCCACAAATCACTATCGCTCAATTCTGCAAGTGATTCTAATTTATTATCGCTGTTTTCTAGCTGGTCTAAAACCACTTTTGATGTAAAGGGACACTTTTTGGTTGCTTGCTAGGGTTGTCCCGATGCCTCTTTTTTAGGACCGAGTACAAGTACCGATACTTTTTTTTATGTACTCGCCGATTCCGAATACCGATACTTTTTTTTAAATGCAGCCATGTGCCCCAAATGCAGCCTTGTGCCCCCCCCCCATATGCAGCCATGTCTCCCCCCCAAATGCAGCCATTTCTCCCCCCAAATGCAGCCATAACTCCCCCCTCATATGCAGTCATGTCTCCCCCCCATATGAAGCCATGTCTCCCCCTCATATGCAGTCATGACTCCCCCCCCCCACATGCAGCCATGTCTCCCTCCAAATGCAGCCATAACTCCCCCCTCATATGAAGCCATGTCTCCCCTCATATGCAGTCATGTCTCCCCCATATGAAGCCATGACTCCCCCTCATATGCAGTCATGTCTGCCCCCCATATGAAGCCATGTCTCCCCCCTCATATGCAGTTATGTCTCCCCCGCCGTCTAGTTGATCGGCGCTCAGCAGAACATAACAGCTTTCATTTGAATAGCTGCTGTTCCCTGCCGCGCGTCGTTATGGCCCCTCCCCCTTGTCCGGGCACTTTGATAGACAGATCACCTGTCCAATCCTGGGAAAAGTGCCCGACAAGGGGGAGGGGCCATGACGACGCGCGGCAGGGAACAGCAGCTATTCAAATGAAAGCTGTTATGTTCCCTGGCTTAAGCGCCGAACAGCTAGACGGCGGCGGCGGCAGCGGCAGCAGCAGCTCTCCAATGATCCAGTGTGATTTTATACATACCTGGGGACTGCTCTGCTCTCCGCTTTCTTCTTCGCTTCCTCTCCGACTTCCTCTCCGCCTCCACTCCGCCTTCCTCGCTGCCCCCTCAGTCTCCTCTGCGATCGGTTCCCGCCCGCTCTCCGCCCGCTCTCTGCTCTCTCTCCGCCCCCACTCCGCCCCTACTCCGAAAAAAAAAAAAAAGTATCCGGATTAGGCATCGGGGGTATTTGCGGGAGTACAAGTACTCCCGCAAATACTCGGTATCGGACCCGATACCGATACTAGTATCGGTATCGGGACAACCCTATTGCTTGCTATGGACAATCTACAGTTTCCAGGCAGAAAGAAAAGTATTTATAATGTAAAACTGCATGCAAGGCACTGGGCACTGCACAAACCACTGTATGTGAAATAATTTGATACAGTACTGTAATCTGTAAGATTACAGTGTACTGTATGTGTACTGTTTTTTTATTTTTTCGAATTTGGCGCTGAACTCCATCCCCGTGCATTGAAATGCTCGCAGGGAACGGAGTCGGCAATCGAGCGGAGAATGAGACAGCGCGCACACACAGTGGGGAGACATAGCAGGATTCAGGGGACAAGGTAGGTAACTTTGCCTGGATCCTGCAATGCGGTCCCAAGTGTGTCTCGGGGGTTACCTCTTTTGGTACTGAAATTTCACCCCTGAGCCATGATCGGGATTACCGCTAGGGCGGTTAACCAAGATTCAAATCTGATCAAGGCTGATTATCTGAAAGGAGGTGACCTTGACAATCTCCACTGTTTTTAACTCCATATGTGTATGCCCCCCCCCCCAATAATCTCTAGAATCCCTAAATTAATTCCAAAGATTATTTTGCATTATTTTCTTACCCTTGGACTGAGGCTATCAAGAGAAGTGATAAAAGCAGAAAGTGCAATTAGCGCAAAAATAAATGTGTAAATAAATTACCCCTTCCCTGTTAATGCAAATTCACAAAATCCAATAAGATACGTAATATAGAAAATTAGTGCAGCGCAAAAAAATTATAAAATATACAAAATTCAAATGATGCAACAAAACGTGAAAAATGTGAAAAAACAAAACAAAAATATGAATAAAAATATTTCCCAAATTAACGTGAAATGAAAGTCCAAAAAAATTTGTGACAAACAAATTCCAAACTCCAAAAGTATTTCACCGGTGTCGTGAGCTCAAATAATAGGCAATCCCTCCACCACTAATGAGATTGGCAACTCTCACCTTAGAGCATGGGCTCCTGTGTCACCAGGTAGCCATGCAAGCAGATACCTTAAATGCAGATGCACCAGATAGCATAATGTCATGTCAGATCCCTCGACGTTGAGTCCTTCAGGAGTGAGAACCTTGACCTCCACGATCCAAAAAGATTCTCTTTGACGAATGTCGAATGTAATTTCCCCCCCCTCCAATGTCGATCGACCCTCTCTATCCGCCAGAATTTTATACATCTGGGGTCTCTATTGTGGTATTGCCTGAAATGTCTGGAAACACTATGGGTACGGAGACCTCTTTTAATGTTGTTAACATGTTCACCAACCCAAACCCCTAAAGCTTGTGAGGTGCGGCCTATATACTGGAGTCCAAATTCGCACTCCAGCATATAGACCACACCAACAGTGCCACATGTAATGAGATTTCTGATTGTATATGTTTTTTTAGTAGAAAAATAAGTGAAATCCTTACATTTCTTATTATTAGATCTGCACTGTTTACATGCTTGACAGTGTCCACAGGCATAAAAACCTGTGAGAAAAAAAAAATTCTACTTTTTTTAAAAACCGTTGGATCAATAACACCTGGAGCTATAGCATCTCTAAGAGTGGGTGCCTTTTTATAAATAAAGAGAAGAGAAGTTACTGTAGGCACACCATCCCATATAAAAGCATTGAGATGATGACAGATTGGCGTTGATTTACTAAAAATCTGGGGCAGTTCTACACAGAAACCAATCTGCTTCCATTTTTTTTTTGGGCAAAGCTTAATTGAACAAACTACAGTTATAAGCTGATGACTACCATGCACAGCTGCACCAGATTTTGTAATATCTTGTTTTAGTAAATTAACAGTGTTTTGTCCTTACATTTGTATTTGTCAGAGAATGTTCAGTTTTGAATTTTCTGCTACCCAACGCTTACAGCACTGCACCACGGCACCACAGGGTGTGGTCAGTTGCTACTTGTCAGTCAATCAGTCTGTCAGTTATTCAGTTAGTCAGTCAGTCATTCTTCATTATTAGCAAAGGGATTACATAGTTTCCATCTTGTCAGTTCTTCCACAGATGTTCCTGGAGTTTCTAGTACCCTACACTCAGAATGTCAGAGTGTTAGATAGCGCTGAATTCATGTGAGTCAGAAAATCATGATGGTTTGCTCTGAATGGAAGTTCATTAGGTAGTGGTTGTTCACATTTCTCCTGAACTTGAACCACACATCTGAAATCTGAATCAGGAAAATAGTCCAAAGGATCTGCCATTTTGTTTCTGACACTGCTTGAGTGTCAAGTTGTCCTTCCCTTAGGATGTGTGGGTTCTCTATTTTATTATATCTGGTCCAATGAGGATCCAGCTTTTAATACCACAGGAGATTTTTTTCCCCATAATCCTGCTGACGCATTAAAGGCGGGATATCTAGCTGACCAAGTCACCGAATGTCTTCCTTTGAGTGGAGGCTTCTTTTGTTAAAAGAGGATGCTGACACTTTGCACATAATATTTTTGGAAATGGAATAATCCCCCTATCATATATTTATTGAGAGAGATAGAAATGGGAAATCCAGAGACACTTGTATGAGAGTATTCTTTTAATTTTCTGCTGCATTTCCTGGAAAGGAAGTAGAGGTAAATCTAAAGGAAACATGTACAGCAAAAAAAGAAACAGAAATTTGAACACTTCCCTACTCTGAAACTGAAAAATAGGGTATATATTCAAATTAGGGTATGTCTGTTATTAACGGTGCATACACTTTAAGTATTTGGGCAGTGACCATTTGTGCATTGAAATATTACAGTATCTGGATGTATACCATGTTATATGTATACCTTTGTTGTAGGTTGGATAATACTGTTATGAAGGAAAATAATACTTGTGTACCAAAGATTGCATCTCAAGTTTGTTCTTCATTAAAAAAGTATTCAAGCAGTGTGCTTTATTAAGTCACAATATTCTTGATACACAGGAGGTTGTGATTAAAAAAAATGCAATTGCAAACATCGATTTGCCCTCTATTATAGGGCTAAAATTGTACTGTTTAGTTGTCTTTTTGGAAACAGAAATCTGACTCTTGCACTTAATGTAGCTGTATAATGGCTTTGACATAAATGAACTGTTGTAGAACACTGCCTGCAGTATAGCCTTATATATTAAATGTTTAAGAACCATCACTTTTGTACACTTTGTAACCTGAATTTTTTTTGGTACAAAGGCAGCATGGTAATAATTATTTTTAAATTGCTTTTTCTATTGGTTTACTGTACTGGTAGTTTGTTGTAGGATGATAAATACTGTTTCATTTGAAAATGTCCAATGTATTTTAGCAAAGTGGGCCCTGTCCAGTAGGTGGCTTTCAGATACAATGATAAAAAAAAAAATGTATCTTGGAAAACAAACTCCCATATATACTTTTCTTTTACCAAAGTACATGTTTACTGAGCTTAGTAAGTAAGGTAAAGCTGTGTTCACATTCGTCAAACAATTTCATGTAAACTGTTTTTTTTTTTATTTCCCTCAAACATTATTGGGAATTCGAAGTAAACACAGGTTCCAACTGTTACCACAACTGATGCTGCAATGCAGTGCATGTGGTGTGTTGCGCTAAAAGAAAAATGTAGGTCCAGTTTTGGGCCAAAATTAATGGGTTGCCTTCACGTAATGCTAATTAGCAGGAAACATACTGTACATTACCAAACTGCAGTATGTAGCATGTACCTCTATGAAATGCAAAGATCTGAAGAGGCCCTCAGTAAATCTACCCCAATGTGTATGTATTCAAAGAGACTAGCAGAAACTTATAAACGCAGAATAAATGTTTTTTATTGGTTGCATAAATGAGGGAAATGCACACTCTTTATAGGGCTATAAAATATACATAAAATTACAAATATATGTATTAAAGCGATTGTTAACGACCAACTTGTAAAACAACCCATTCAAATAGAAATACAAGGCAAAAAGTACTGTATTTATTGGCGTAATAACACTCACTTTTTAGCCCTGAAAATAGAGGGTAAACTGTGTCTGTGTGTGTTACGCAGGGGGCTGTGGAAAGTTTTTTTCCTGAAACTTCTCTCTTGAAGTTAGGGTGCGTGTTATACACCTGTGTGTGTTTATATTCCGATAAATACGGTAGATATAAAAAAAACATTATAAACAACAACAACAACCCACTGAGCCTCCTAGCGAAAGGCTGTGGAGGGGGAGCATGTCAGGACATGGCTAATCATTGGGGGAGAGCAGGCGGAGTACCCAGCACAGCTAGATAACTGACCACATTGTGTTCCCCGGCCTAGTGTGGTCAGTTTTTAATAGCTACGAGTAAGCATCACATGATGTGAAACATGTTAGCCATCTTTTTCCTGTTGTTCACTTCATTTTGACTGCATCGCTTTGGTTGTTTTTTTTTTATTTTATTTGTACAATAAAGACATCGTTTTAAAGAGTGCGGCAGTCCAGGATCTTCTTCTATCCAATACATCATAGAGATACACAGACACCTAGAGGATCTCGACAATCATGCCCGTCACCACAATATTCGTATTAGAGGAGTCCCAGAAGCAATCGATCAAAATCCAATCGAGCAAACTGCTTTAACTATATTGAATGACCTGTTGGACTCCCCTATAGAATTTGAAAAATTCATAGAGCCCTTAAACAAAGAGGAAGACAGATCCCCCCAGAGATATCATATGCTGCATAATTACAATCAATAGAGAAAACGGACAGAGGCAGTCAAATAATAAAATATTAATAAAGCAGTCAAACAGTCAGACAGTGTAAACAGTGCAAACAGAGTAAACTTATAATCCAGAAGAACCCTGGGCCTTACATGCCTACTTTATCGGTTAAAGGTGGAGGTAGGGTGGAGCAGAGATATAGTTCAACAGGAACATCTTAACCCATGACTTACTCGCTCCTGAGTTACAAACATTGGCATGTATAGAAAAACAGAACAGGACATCCCACCTCCCCGCAACCGCCCCCTAATAGAAAACAACACTGTCCCGGTTCTAATGTACCTCGTCTGGGTCCCTGATGTCACTTGGAGCAGAAAAATAAAAGTAAAAAGGGGGGGGGAGAAGGCCGTGGAAGTGAAGGCGTCCCGGTCTAAATCGCCTGCTGGTCTCCTCAGTGCATAAGCGTCACTCCAACCACTCCATCCCACCCCCCACCCCAAAAGGAACCTTGTTAACCCTACATCTCCCGGCAGGGGGTGTGGTCCACAGGGACCCCCCGCCTGAGGCAGTTCCAAACGTCTCAAAGCCTCCGTGGGGGGGACATCCAAGCCAGCCCCAGGGTCTCCAGCAGAAAAATCCCTCGAAAGGCAATCAGCCCATGTCCCCCTCCAACGGAAAAAATCACTGCCGGCCAGGGGGGGAGGTAACAGCATGTGCAAAGCGCCGGGGAGCATCCAGGAAAATGCAGCTCGGGGCCTACTCACGGCCGCCCCCCCAGGCAGAGTACCGGGCCTTGGCTTGGTAGATGGATGATCCAGGGATACCAGAGCATACTACGAGGGGCAGGGGGCAGCAAGGGTAACCCCAGGGATCCCAAATGGCGGCATCCTCCGAGCGGCGTTAGATTTATCTCCGTCTCAGCAGGGGAGAAGCAGGTATAGACCAGGCAACAACAAACACGGGGCATCACGGGGAAGCAGGGCATCTATCAGGAAAATGCGGTCTGAGGCCTACTCACGTTGGTCGCCTCCTGACTGAGCCCTGGGCCTTCTCCTGCCCCTCTGCTGGCGAGGTTGGGCTGGAACGCGGTAGTTGGAGGGACCGGATCTACCAGCAGGCCTTGGAAGAAGTTGTAGCCAGTCCGGAACCGGGATCTTCTCCTCTTCAATGAAGTGGAAAAGCTTCGGCAGGTCAGCACGCATTTGCAGGGTGAAGGCTTTGCCATCTCTCTGAAAGGTAATGGCCAGCGGGTATCCCCATCTGTAGGTGTAGTCCTTCTGTCGTGCCAGCTCCAGGATGGGTCTCAGCAGCGCTCGTCGCTTCAGTGTTGCCCCGGACAAGTCAGGCAGGATTTTAATTGGTGCATCTTCTAGGGTCACCTCACCCTGTTCCCAGGCCCTGTGGAGGATCTATTCCTTCTGCGCATACTGCAGTAACCTGCACACTACATCCCGGAGGCTCTCCGGATCCATCGGCCTGGGCCCCAATGTCCTGTGTACTCTGTCCACCTCCACAACTCTTGAGGGATCCTCCAGCACCGCCTTAAATAGGTTCTGAACTGTCTGCTTCAGAGCCTCCATTCCCACTGACTCTGGGACCCCCCGGAGCCGCAAGTTGTTGCGGCGGCTCTGGTCCTCGACATCCTTGAGGTGTAGCTGGAGGGCGATAGCAGTGTCACGGTGCTGGTCTCTGGCTCTCTCCAGTTCCGACACCCTCGTTTCCAGGGCTGCAAAGGAGGTCTCCCCCGTGGCCACCCTTTCCGTTAGGGTGGGGACGTCTGCTCTCACCTCCTGGAAATCCCGCCTGTGTGTTTCCTTCAGGCGGAGGATGAGCGCCCCTATGTCCGACCTTGTGGGAAGTGCCTGCAGCATGGCCCGGATGTCGGGGTCTATCTGTATGCTATCGGGGTGTTGCACGGGTGCCGCCATGTCCGGTGAAAAACTCCGGTCGGCTCCGGGACGGGGAGGCCGGCGTGTTTGGGACTGAGTCTCAGTCACTATAGTCTGGGGCCTCCTCAAAGTCTCCACACGGTGAGCCACGTGGTG
The DNA here is from genome assembly GCA_029574335.1 of Rana kukunoris. Classification (NCBI taxonomy): domain Eukaryota; kingdom Metazoa; phylum Chordata; class Amphibia; order Anura; family Ranidae; genus Rana; species Rana kukunoris. Next base: position 143,231,293 of record CM056054.1, on the reverse strand, counting down.
CAGTTGCTCTGGCTCTAGAAGAGGAGTGCTTTTTCAGCCTGAAATATCAGTGTATTTCTCCGTATGTTGTGCTGGATCGGGTCACTCTGGTACCTGCTCTCTCCCTGCGTCTTTTGGCAGATTGCATGCCGATTTTCATAAAGTTAAAGCTGGTAAGGGATGGTCTGGGCCGGGAGCTCAAAGAAGTTGCGACTTCACACGGCCATGTCCAGACCACGCCCCCCTGAACTCACCTTTTTGTTCTCAATAATACTGTTTCAGAACATTAAATACTTGAATACAAAAATTTTATAAAATGACCCTGCAAGATGCATAATACATAATATATTTGGTGTTTGCTGAAAGCCAAAAACACTGTATATACAAACGAAAAAAAAACAGTTAAGCCTACCATTTAGGCAAACATCTATTAGTGTGAGTACTTGAATAGCAAGAGCACTGGAAATGAAATGCGCTGAAAATTAAAGGCAGATCATTTTGTACTGGCTTAAAAATCTAATGGAGAATAAAAACAAGTAATTAGCTGTTCATACAAGATGCACTGAATTAAAATCAGTGTAAATAAAATACATTTTCTAAACAGGACTTTAAAAAGTGATTCAGAACTGTATCGTATAATGTTCTGTGGTGATTTTCTTAGATTAGAATGATGGAAAAGCATTGCTTTGATAAAGATAAAACAAACAGTGAACAGTAGGAACAAAAGGGTTGTACAGGTAGGGAACCAATTTGTATGTAGCGCCCCATTGGGATACTAGCGGTTACAATTAGTTTTTGTTTTCCCTGTAGTCAGGGTTAGCAACTCTGCTGGTGTGGACTTGGTTACTTTCCCCTGTATCTCAACAAGCTGGGACATAGTGTGTGGAAGAACACAGATCTCAGCTTGCATATTAATGTTTCTCCAGCCAGTTCCTAGTCAGGGTGGTGAGTTACCAGCAGGGGGCTGAGGGGTGTATAAATAAGCTGGACCCCAGAGAAGAGGTCTCTTGTTCCTGGGGGATAAAAAGCCAGCCTGTGGGCTGTGGCATCCCTGGGCAATCCACCTGCACCGGCAAGAATCTTTGATGGGGTATTGGCTACTTTTTGGTTGGGGGACCTCTGTTCTCTTTTGAAGCATTTGCAGAAATGTTCTTAATGACCCAAGATACAGACAGTTGGAGTACAGAAACTGACTGATACTGCAGGAGGTTTCACGGTATTCAGGACACAGTAAGTATGAGCCTTCTGCACTTGAAGACTTTCTTTGGCCTCTTTAGGGAATTTTACACTTAGGACTATATTCCTGTTGAGGAGTTCCTGTGTGGTATTACATTGTCTATACTTCAAAGGGGTGCCTCCACCCTGATGTGTTAGTTCAGCATTGGTGTCATCTACTGCAGGTTTTAAAGTTATTGGAGTATCCCTAGGCTCACCCTCACCCTATCCACCCTATCCAAGTTCTATACCAAAAATTAAAAAACACATGAACAGCCTATTTTTTGACTCAAGTGATTGGGAAATACAGTGTGCCTGGCTGCTGTGCGCATATCAGGGAAAGGAACCTGACCAGTTCTGGTTTTGTGCTACATTTACTATAATCATGACTGAATCAGGACAATTAGTGATTGATTCATTCATTTTGATTCACCTAAACATTTTTATGTAGATCTGCCTGATCTGTTAGGAATCACACAAGTTAAGGAAGCCTGTCTTCAGAGAAACATGAAGGCAGCCATTGCTAATCTGTTCTTTTGAAAATGCTACATTTCTGGATTTCAGAACTTTTAGGGCTCTTTCGCACTGGTGGCTGGGGGTGGGGTAAAAAACACACGGCTGGGGGGCATGGCTTGCCTTGAGAGAAGATGGACGCCTAATCCCCGAGCTCCGACAGACCACAGCCTTTCATCAGCCTTTCTAGGAGACAAGCGAGAGCTTTACCCCCCTGAGTGATGGGGACCTCTTCCCGACACTCCTCAACCTCAAGATCGCGATCCCCGAGGGACACGACCGGTGGATTAGCCCAGCAAATACCGGACATGTTCCGGGCCCAAAGATCCAATATGGCGATGCCACCTCACGCATCAGCACCCACCCCTCCACCGTCGGACATCGTCCTAACGCCATCAACCTTATCCCCACCCGGTATGGGTGTCGGGACCCCAGGCTCTTCTGCACACCCAAGCCTCTCGGATCTCCATGCCGTTGCTGCTGACATAAAGAACACGCTGTTCGCGGCCATTACAGACCTCAGCCGCGAGATGCGCGCCATCTCCACTAGAGTACAAGAGATAGAGATCACCGCGGCCCACCATCAGACGGCCCTACGGAGGACAAGTCACAAGCTGGACACCCACACCCTACAGCTCCGGGACCTCCAGAGACACGTGGAAGACCTGGATAACAGAGGCCGCAGACGGAACCTGAGGGTAAGAGGCCTACCTGAATCGGTGGAGCCAGACGATATCCTGCCTGCGATAACGGACCTCTTTAACCAGGTCCTGGATAGGCCTCTGCAAACGCCGATCCCAATGGAGCGAATCCACAGAGCTCTACGGCCGCGTGGTAAGGATGCGGACCCGCCGAGGGATATCATCTGCTGCCTGGAGAGCTTCCAGACGAAGGAAGATATCTTGCGGAAAGCGCGTGGAAAACCCAGGCTGGAACGTGAAGGTCGCCCGATCCAGATTTACCAGGACCTGTCTGCTATCACCCTTCGCCATCGCAAGGACCTCCGCCCTCTGCTGGACGTCCTCCGAATGCAGGGAATCCAGTACCGCTGGAAGTTCCCTTTCGCCCTCTCCGCCTCACGTCTTGGGCGCTCGGCGCTCCTCCGAGTCCCGGAGGAACTAGATGACTTCTGCCGGGCGATGGACATCCCATTCGTAGACCTTCCCAACTGGTATGCCGAATTTGACGTACCTGACATGAGTCGCAGACCCCCCAGAGAGGAACCGATGGATGCGCAAACCTCCCGATACAGAAGACGCCGCTCGCCTTCCTCCGACAGGGAGCCCCCACCAGCCGCCTCTCAACTTGGGAATCATCCCCTAAGCCCGCACTCAGCACCGCTTCCCCGCAGAGCACGCCGAGGTCGTTGAGGATAGACGGCTCTTCCAAGATGGGTCCATACCGGAAGGTTAGACTGTGCTCCTGCTTCCCTACCTCCCTTACTCCTACACCACCTACTCCATTACCTTCTCCAATCCCCAACGGACACAGACTTACTCCCGAGACGTGATCTCCTGCTACACAGACCACTCACATCCTCACTCTTAAACGCCTCTGGAAGACTCCCCTGTGACAATGTTTGTCGTATCCTGCTTTTCTACCCCATTGGCTCGCTGCTTTGTTCCCCCGGATCTCACCATTCAGTTGGCCTGACCGGCAGACTCGCCCTGCACCCTCTAGGGGCTGACCCCCTTGCACCCCTTGGCAGGCGCTCGGGACCTCTACCCCTATGAACACAGAGCTGAGGCAGCGCTTAACCCCGCGCCCCTGCCCTTTCTCCCACTGCACTCTTCTGACGAGAACCCTTATTAGACCATAAGTCCCGATGGACCACCCGGGCCAACATCTGACACATACATCTGCATTCTCCGAGATGATGTTCGCTCCACCAATGCTGTACTGAACTGCCTTTACATGACCCCCTGTCAATCGCAATGGTGGCTTGCATTGCAGCTACAGACTACTGCAGAACACAGTGTCATTCCGCGGACAGCTAAGTATAAATGGACATTTTCATATGTGTACTGCTTTAATGTTTACCACAATTATCTCTGAGTTTATGTGCACCTCCCCAACCCCACTGCTCGCAACTCGGCTCTATACCCCAAAGCGCCTTCCGTCAAAGGCATACTCCGCTCCACCCCCCACCTAACCCTATGCCTCCGTCCCCCATGTATTGCAGGTCCTGCCGCTCCATACATGCTCCTAGACAACTGCCTCCGCATACATGAGCCATACTACCCCCGCTATGGGAGGCTAGCTGCATGCGACTGTGCCATGCCCATTAAACCGTTATGTGTCATTCCCCCTACCCCTCCCTTTGCAATATGGCCCACTGCCTGCGCTGCTCCGGCAACCCCGTACGGTTCTTAGGGTCGTGTACATGCAGTCCCATGTCCCCCCCTATCACACCTCAAGTCCCATGCCTACATTCCCACCTACCCCCCCCTCCACATTCCCTTCCCCTCCTCTCCTCCTTCCCTTTTCCTCCCCCTTATCCCCCGCCTCCCCCTCCCCCTCCTCCCCCTCCTTTCTGACAATTCAGTATGGACCCACTCAATTTCACGTTTAGTTTCCTGGGAATATTTGTTTAAAGCTCTGGAACACTGCAAAATTATACTGTTACAATTCTGACGGACTGTAAGTGATTCTCAGGTTTACTGGTTTAAAGTTTTAAAATCTTAAAGTTTTACAGTTTCAAGTTTTGATGCCTCTCTCAGTTATGGCCTTCAGTCGCTGTTTCTTGTTATGGGTCGTGCGGTACACTGCTCGAACCACCCACGATGGATGCCCATTACGGGTGGACCCCGGGCTGCTGGGTCCCTGATGCAACGGCCAAGGCGGCCCTTTCTGGTTATGGTACATTAAGTGCTGCAGCCCGGCAGGGCCTCCGGCTCTGACATCCGCCCTCCCTCCATGTTGATCCTCGGCTGTCGGGCGACTCTAAATCTCTAATCTATGCCCTTAACAGACGAGAGATGATCTCCTACCTTCTCCTACCATAGAGGCTACTGGTCTGTCGACCTCTCTCCTTAGACTCTCCTCCAAGACAATCACAACCTCCCAACAGTGGCCCTTCCCTCCTCTTCTGTCACATCACCCACAGGAAGTAAACACACCACTGACCTTCTCCGATAGTATTCCGGTAGCTGGCCTACACGATAATAGACCGGTAGGATACTCCTCACCGTTCTACGGATTAATATCCTCCCAAACCCTAGACCGACTGTTGTCACTCCTCCCTTGTCCCCCCCTCCCCACTCCTCTACCTGATATACTCGAAGACGAGCCCTCCCCTTACTCACTTTTCCTTGCGGTCAACACCCATACCCTACTACCTTACGCTCACTACACTCCAGTGTCGCATCGTCCCTTCCGCGACCTCTCTGTTTCTACCTCTGCTTTAGAACAGCTGGTGATAAGATGGCCCCCGTCCCTTCCAAAGCAGAAGTACCCTCGCTCAAATTAGTGTCCCTCAATGCCCGTGGCCTTAACACTCCTGAACGGAGATCGCAACTCCTTCAGGTTATGCACCGTAACAGGGCAGATATCGTTTTCGTACAAGAAACACACTTTCGCAGAGACGCCGCGCCGAAACTACACAACTTCCGATACCCCACAGGGTTTCATGCTACAACACCTCTCTCTAAGTCTAAGGGAACCTCCATACTCATAGCAAAAAATTGTCCCTTCCAGCTCAAAGACACGCTACTAGACGACGACGGCCGATATGTCATTGTTAAGGGGTCCATGTATGGCAGGACCATCACATTAGCCAACATATACGCCCCAAACACCCGGCAGGTCTCATTCTTCAACAGCATCACCACGATTTTGTCATCCTTCCAGGAAGGAATGCTTGTTTTAGGGGGAGATTTTAATGTCCCCCTAGACCCACTGCTCGACACGTCCACCGGGACATCCTCCCTCAAATACGTAACCCTTAAATCTATTAAAGCCCACCTCCAATCACTGCTTCTACATGACACTTGGCGTACTCTCTACCCGACTGGTAAGGACTTCACCTTCTTCTCACCCCCACACAAGAAGTATTCGAGAATCGACTACTTTTTTCTATCACAGGCAGACTTGCCTGTTTTGAGTAAAGCCTCTATTGACCCGATGTTTCTCTCCGACCACCACCCGATATCGCTTACTGTCACCCTGCCCGCACGACGCAATTCGACGTACTCTTGGAAGCTGGATCCCTCGCTCCTTACTGACCCCGTAGTCGTGGCAGATGTACAACAAACTCTGTCTCATTACTTTCTAGAGAACGTTCCGGGTGACACCTCAGCTATCACAACGTGGGAAGCACACAAGTGTGTGGTCCGGGGAGTTCTGATGGCAGCGGCGGCCAAGCGTAACCGAGAGCGTAAACAACACTTCGCGGAACTTACCGCCCGAATCCATGGGCTTGAAAAGACACATAAACGATCCCTAGCGACTTCCGCTCTATCTATGCTTCAATCTGCCAGAAAGGAACTCTTAGACTTGCTAGACAAACAAATCAAACGCAAATATGCTCTCTCCCAACGGGTCTTTTACGAATTTGGCAATAAGTCGGGACGCATGCTGGCCAAGGCTCTTCAGGCGAAAAGAGCGTCCACCACCATTCACTCAATTACTGACCCGTCAGGTCAAAAGCTATCCTCGCCCCCTGACATAGCGCAACAGTTCGTCACCTACTACACCCAGCTGTATAACCTACACACATCGGACTCCCCAGATGACTCGCACGTACGGCAGGCGGCCATTAAGGCTTTCCTGACTGAACATAGTCCCAAGCCCATTTCACCTGATCAGGCAGCGGACCTGAACTCCCCCTTGACGATGACAGAGGCCGAAGCTGCCCTGAAACAAATGAAACCCGGAAAAAGCCCGGGCCCCGACGGACTAACAGTGGCCTACTACAAATCTTTTGCCCCCATACTCATATCCCGCTTTCTCACAGCCTTTAACACGTTAGACCCCTCGGCCACCCCCCCTCCTCGTGACCTATTGACAGCCCACATTACAGTGATCCCTAAGCCCGGAAAGGACCCCTTATTGGCATCGAATTATAGGCCTATATCCCTACTGAATGTTGACCTGAAATGGTATGCCAAAGTCCTGGCAAACCGGCTCCTGCCTCTCCTGCCGGGACTGGTCGACTTAGACCAGGTGGGCTTCATCCCCGGCAGGGAAGCTAGAGATAACACCCTCAAGGCCATCTCCATCCACCACTGGCTCACGACACAAAAACAGAGGGGGTTCCTGCTGTCCCTTGATGCGGAGAAGGCATTCGACAGAGTGGCCTGGGACTACATGCGGGAGGTACTGATTTTTTTGGGTCTCCCGCAGCGTATGCTCCAATTTATCCTTGCACTTTATGCCAACCCCACCGCCAAGGTCCGGGTCAACGGTCACCTGTCGGATGCCTTCTCCATCACCAACGGGACCAGACAGGGCTGCCCACTATCCCCACTCATCTTCGTCCTCTCCCTTGAACCTTTCTTACGACGCCTCAGGACTAACCCTAACATTAAGGGGATTGATATCGACCGCCGCACGTACAAAGTCGCAGCCTTTGCTGATGATGTACTCCTCTTTTTGACAGACCCCATCACAACTCTTCCAAACCTACTAGCAGATCTCCACGCTTTCCAATCCCTGTCCAACTTCAAAATAAACTTCTCGAAGTCTGAAGCCCTCAATGTCTCCCTCCCCATTTCCTTGCTTGCCCAATGTCGACTGAACTTCCCTTTCAAATGGAAAGACACCTCGATCACTTACTTAGGCATTCAAATCCCGAAATCCCTGCCAGACTTATACTCTGCCAACTATCTACCACTGTTGCAACGGATCCAATCTGACCTTAAACGATGGTCTGCAGGCCCCTTTACGTGGTTTGGTCGCGCCGCGGCGATTAAAATGAACGTTTTACCCCGTCTGCTGTATCTCTTCCAAACGGTCCCAATTAGGCTGCCCAAAACTTTCTTCTCTACATACCGAGCAGCATGCTCACGATTTGTGTGGAACGAGAAGACCCCCCGTCTATCCTATACCAAACTAACGACTCCAAAACTGAAGGGTGGTGTAGGTCTCCCTGACATAGAAAGGTACCACCTTGCATGCCACCTGTCCAGAGTGGCCGACTGGAACGTCCATGCCAAATCAAAAGCATGGGTGGCCCTGGAACACGCCTTCTCTCCCATTCCATTAGCGCAAACTCCCTGGACCAGGCCGTCCTCACTCCCTCCCTCCTGCCGGACACACCCACTTATCGCTCCAACCTTAGCGGGCTTCAGAACGGCATGCACTAAGTACCGGCTTTCCTCATGCCTTGGACCAATGACCCCCCTACGACTGAACCCCGACTTTCGTCCGGGCCATACACCCACATTTTTAACAGACATATGGCCTCACTCACATGTCCGAGCTACTCACTTCTATGCAGGCGAGCGCATCATTCCCTACGAAGCCCTACAATCTAGGATGCGATCGGGTCCCTTGCCGTTCTGGACGTACGTCCAACTGCGACACTTCCTAGAATCTCCGCGTCCGCGTCCGCCCTGGTCCCGTGACCTCACTCCCTTTGAAGAAATATGCACGAGCTCCACCCCAACGTCGCACCTGCTGTCTTTTGTGTACACGCTATTATTCCCTGATAACACCCCGAAAAACAATTGGGCCAGCAAGAAATGGGAAACAGAACTCTCCATTGATCTCACAAACAAAGAATGGGAAACTGTGTTTTCGCACATTCACAAAGGCACGGTGAATGTGCACACACAGGAAAATGCATACAAACTGTTTTCACGATGGTATCGGACCCCGACGAGACTTCACACGATCTCCCCCGCAATCTCCCCGCTCTGTTGGAGGTGTGGCTCCGATAGAGGGTCCCTCTTACATATCTGGTGGTCGTGCCCCAAACTAACCGAATTCTGGCGCGAGGTCCATCGTATCACGGCGGACATATCGACACTCTCCCTAGCCTTTACACCGGAGCAATTCTTACTGCACCATTCCCATCTAGCCCCGAAATCGTACTTTCGATCCCTGGCTATGCATTTAGTGAATGCTGCGAGGCTTTGCATCCCCGCAAGGTGGAAGGCGACGGCCCCACCCTCGATAGCGGACTGGTTCCGGCGAATTGGCCATATTGCGGAGATGGAAAGCCTAATCCACCAAACCAGAGACACGCCCACGAAATTCACGGAACAATGGGCATGCTGGATACACTTCACCACCACAGACGGATACAAGCGGATAATGTCCTCACTATCTACCTAGACAAGCGGTGCGACATTGGCAACACTGAAAAAACTGATAATGCTGATCACGCCTCCGTGGTGTCCTGCCGTTCAACCCCATACTGGTTCTGCCCCCACCACCAACTGACCCATTCTGATTTAACCTTTATACCTGCCGGGTTTCTGAATGGAAACCCCCCCTTCCTCCACTCACTAGTCCTATGCTTCGGACCCCCATTACACCCCCTAGTAGATGCCTGCTGTGGACGACTGCCATCTACCGAGAATCATAGGGACATGCCAACCGCATACGGTCCGAAGGCCTACCTCGTTTGGCCTCTAACCCATCCTAACAACTTCCCGAACTATCGCCCTACCCCCCTCACCCGACCGGCGATAGGGATGCCAATTGACTACTCCTGCCAAGACCATTCCCATCTTCTTCACCCCACCCCCAAGTTCCTCCTTTCATTTCCCGTTCGACCACGAGTGACAACTGTGACCCTCCACCCTTCGCGAACTGTTATTTTATTCATGTGTTCTGTTTCCATGTTGAAATCTGAGATCTGTATTTCTCAGTAATTTATACGATTTGTACTATTGTTCATTCACACCTTGCTATGACGCGGCTGCGTCCGCAAGCCTTGTTCATCTACTTGTTTTATTGCACTAATGTATGACTTGTTATGTGACCTTTAATAAACTCTTGGAAAAAAAAAAAAAAAACACACGGCTAAGCCACAATTTTACTGCCCTTCCTCCATCCACTATAAGTCTAATGCTACAGCCTGATAGGGCTGTACACTTGCCACAGCTACAATGCTTTGCAACCCAGGCATGTTAACCCCCCAATTGCAAGTAGAAACTATGCCTTAGTCAGTGGCCTGGAACAAGTGTTCAGATAAGCACTCTTTTTACTTCTATTTTAAAAATATTTTTACATGTTTTCTACATCTGCAGTTTAATTTTAAATGTCATTTTTTAAGGAAGGAATGTAATACCACTCTTCAGTGTAAATAGGAACAGTATATTCTTTTTAATCTAGGATCGATGGCAGCTGATTTAGTGGCCACTGGAAAACAGAAATGATGGTGTATTAGTTTGTTTTGACAGTCAGGGGCAAGATGAAATATGCCTTCGTGGCAGATTAATGAAACTATCAATATTTGAAAAAAATCCCAGGTGATAGCAGTATTTTGAAATCATTTAATAACCACCAATGATTACACAAAATTAGACGGCAACATTTAAAATGGTAAACAGCTCATATGTAGTAATACTTGCAAAAAAAACTTGACTAGGAACCACAAATATTATTATTTTTTTTGCTATCCTCACTAGACCACGGGTTGCCATTGATATTCTGTTTAACCACTTAACCCCCGGACCATATTGCTGGTCAAAGACCAGAGCACTTTTTGTGATTCGGCACTGTGTCGCTTTAACTGACAATTGCGCGGTCGTGCGATGTGGCTCCCAAACAAAATTGGCGTTTTTTTTCCCACAAATAGAGCTTTCTTTTGGTGGTATTTGATCATCTCTGCAGTTTTTATTTTTTGCGCTATAAACAAAAATAGAGCGACTATTTCGAAAAAAATTCAATATTTTTTACATTTTGCTATAATAAATATCCCCAAAAAATATATAAAAAAACATTTTTTTTCCTCAGTTTAGGCCGATACGTATTCTTCTACATATTTTTCGTAAAAAAAAATTGCAATAAGCGTTTATTGATTGGTTTGCGCAAAATTTATAGCGTTTACAAAAAAGGGGGTAGTTTTATGGCATTTTTATTAATATTTTTTTTTTTACTAGTAATGGCGGCGATCAACATTTTTTTTCAGTACCGAGACATTATGGCGGACACATCGGACAATTTTGACAAATTTTTGGGACCATTGGCATTTTTATAGCGATCAATGCTATAAAAATGCATTGGATTACTATAAAAATGCCATTGGCAGTGAAGGGGTTAACACTAGGGGGCAGGGAAGGGTTAAGTGTGTTCCTGGGTGTGTTCTAACTGTATGGGGGGGTGGACTCACTAGGGGAAATCACTGATCTTCTGTTCATACATTGTATGAACAGGAGATCAGCGTTTCCCCCGCTGACAGGACAGAGAGCTTTGTGTTTACACACAAAGCTCCCGGTCCCTGCGCGCGGGACTCGGGGGACGAGCGGGGGTGCACGTGCTGGCCGCCGGCGGCGCGTGTGCCCCCTGGCGGCCGCTAAAGGGAGGACGTAGAGGTACGTGCTCTCGCCCAGCAGTGCCACCGTCCCGCCGTATAACGACGGTGGGCGGTCGGCATGTGATTAAAGTCTGGAGTTGTGTAGTGGAACAACAAAGGTATTTTCAATCCTTATGCAAGCACTATTAAATAGATAGTAAAGTATAGCATATGCATGTGTTTTAAACTTCTCTTTTTAAATTTTGTCTTTATCTCCAGGCCTAAACAAATTATGCCATACATCCCAGGAGTCTTGTGGAGTGGATGAAGGGCTTTCTCAGCTAACCCCCCCCCCCCCTGCAAGCATGGCTGAACTAAGGGAAGATGGATTCTAAGAAGTAAATGCTACATGAAACATTATTTAAGATTGCACAGCAAGAAATACTACGGGTTGTTTTTCAAAGTGGTTTCTCAGCTAAATAAGGCATGAATCGATGGGTGAGCTTGCTTTAAACATTAACAAGGAAATAAATTGCATTTTTGGGTTTGTGGTAATCAAATATAGCGTAGTTACACTTTCAAAATCTTATAGCAATATGACCCACTCAGTTTGGACATAAACATATACAATTCTGTGAAAAAGTTTCCCCCTTTTTGATTTTTTTTTTGCATATTTGTCACACTTAAATGACTCATCTCATCAAAATGTTTTATTATTACACAAAGATAACCCCAGTAAATACAAAATCAAGAAATGGGGGAACCCCTGGGGACGGGACTTTAAATGCACTACCAACAGAACTGAGAGGATGTATGAAAGTATAACAAAGTTAGTTTTATTAACAAGTAATAAATAGAACGCATACAAAACAGGATACAATAAAAATGTAATTGAAAAATATATTAATGACGCGTTTCGAAAAACATTTTCCTTCATCAGGGTTTTATCGGAAGAATTAATCTAGAGCAGGGGTGTCAAACTCAATTTCATTGTGGGCCGCATCAGCATTATGATTGCCCTCAAAAGGGTCAGTTGTATCTGTAAGATTAGATGTCCAGTGCATCCCCTTCCCTTACATTAGATGTCAAGAGCCAACCCACCATCAGAAGTTGAGTCTCCCACTCTCCCTTACATCACAGTGCACCCCCCTTACCTTATGCTGCTGCTGGGAAGAAGCTAGATGCATTGCTTGAAAGCATAAAGTAAGGGTCTGGAGGAGGACCAGAGGAGGGCTGGAGCTCTCCTGCAGTTGCAGGAGAGGTGCAAGGACCACATGAAATGGCCTGGAGGGCCTGATTTGGCCCGCGGGCCTTGTGTCCGACACCTGTGATCTAGAGAGTTACAAAAATACACGAAAGTTAACAATTCATATAAATATGACCATTTCCAAACAGAACTTGTCAAAAATGATGTTCACTTACATAGTGTTCTTTGACCATGACATGTCAGTATCCATAAATTTAAAATAGAGAGCTGAGCACCCATACGCCCCGGCACACGCCCCGGCATCCTCTCTATTCTGTTGGTAGTACCTTTAAAGTCCCGCCCCCAGGGGTTCCCCCATTTCTTGATTCTATATCCATTGGGATGTGGCACACCTGCATTAGTTTTCTCTATGAGATCCCTTCTCTCTACCAGTAAATACAAAATGCAGTTTTAAATGATGGTTTCATTTATTAAGGCAAAAAAGCTGTCCAAACCTGCTTGGCTTTATGTGAAAAAGTAATTGCCCCCTAAACCTAATAACTGGTTGTGCCACCCTTGGCGGCAACAACTGCAATCAAGCGTTTGCGATAACTGGCAATGGGTCTTTCACAATTTTGGCCTACTCTTCTTTGCAGAATTGGAGGGTTTTCGAGGAGGAACGGCCTATGTAAGGTCATGATACAGCTCCTCATTTGGATTTAAGTCCAGGCTTCCTGATGACGCATGCGTGCATGTGGGCATATGGGCAGTATCTCTTACACTTACGGAATTGTGTCACCAGCCTCCTCCACTGTATAACGCTGTAGCTTCCGCCCGCTGAACCGCAATACGAACGAGGGGTGGAACGCACGCTGCAAAAACAGTAACGCTGGACAAGCTAATGCCGGCCGGGCATTGGAACATGTGAGTGTGATATTTTAAAGCATTCTTGGTTTTAATAAACGGGTAAAAACGTTATTACACCATAAGAGGCTTTTTTCTTTTTGGGGGAGCCAAAAGAGGTGAATGTAAAGAGTTATTTGGGTCTGATACCTATGATTGAAGATCGTGTGGAACCGATGTCTGAGGATATTATATGCTGTTTCCTTTCTGTGATCTGGTGAGCGCATTTTTTGAATAGAGGTGGTGGTGACACTACAAGGGTGTACAGTCACGGAGATCATTTGACCACAGTATAGAGCACGTTTTTTCAGACACTTTGGGTTGGAAATCTAAAGGACTGATGCCGCGTACACACGATCATTTTTTGCGATGAAAAAAAAACACGTTTTCAATCATGAAAAAAAACTACGTTTTTCAAACTTCATTTTCCAAAACGACGTTGCGTACACACCATCGTTTTTCTACAAAGCTCTAGTAAAGCATGGTGACGTACACCACGTTCAACGGCACTCTTTTCCATTGAAGCTCCGTCTCATAACTTGCTTCTGAGCATGCGCGGGTTTAAAAACGTTGTTTTCAACATCGTTTTGCCCACACACCATCACTTTTTATGACACAAAAAACAACGTTTTAAAAAACGACACAAAAAATTCAAGATAAATTTAAATGACGTTTTAAAAAACATTGTTTTTTTTTCATCGCAAAAAATGATCGTGTGTACGTGGCATGAGGCACTGGTGTTTACATAGGTGCAAGAGCACGCATTAATAGGACTGTTAAAATATATATATTTTTTTGAGTTAGCATTGGTGTTTGTGGATGTTTTGTTTAATTAATTTATTATATATTTATATATGTTTTTTTGATATGAAAATTGGGTTTATGGAATCAGCGCGGTAGTATATGTCACATATACACAACTCATTTTTAAGCTTTTTTCACTTGGCACAGGTGTTTATAATAACTGCAGCAGATTGGAATAATTATAAATTTAATATTTAATATTTAGTTGCGTCGGTGTCACAACACATAAGTCCAGGCTTTGACTAGGCCACTCCAAAACCTAAATTTTGCAAATAACAAAAAGTCCATAAACTGAAATAATGAAAAACACTTGATATATAGGTAGCGCCTGGTTACTTCCAAGTTCCGGTGCTATTGAAATTAAGAGGGTGATCAGAGTGCTAATGACTCTGATTGCAATTACAATGTTCGAGTAGGGTCTCTGTTTTAGCTTGCCTGTACTGTAGGCTAATTCTGCTGTTGCTGGGGTGTTATCTAGACCAGTGTTTTTCAACTCCAGTCCTCAAGGCAAACCAACAGGTCATGTTTTCAGGATTTCCCTCAGATGAAAAGGCTGTGGTGATTACTAAGGCAGTGAAACTAATCAAATCACCTGTGCAAAATAATGGAAAGCCTGAAAACATGACCTGTTGGTGTGCCTTGAGGACTGGAGTTGAAAAACACTGATGTAGACATGTGCAGACTGGAATATTTAGTTTAGTTTTTTCGTTTTTGTTTGGAAAATACATTTATTTAGTTACTCCCGAAAATCGTTTTGATTTATTTTGTTTTTCGTTGGGGAATAGCTTTTGTCCGAAAATCCAATAATACTTGGTTTCTGTCGAATGGTCAAAAGAATATTCGACGGAACGTCGAAACTTTACGCCGAATCGTACATTTCCGTTCGAATATTCCGCCTACAAGAATTCTAATGTTGTATGACTAGTAATAATGTTGAATCTATTTTCTTATAAATCGAAATCTATTCTCTGTAATGTCGAATCTATTATTTCTATAGTGTCGAATCTTTTCTCTATAATGTCGAATCTTTTCCCTATAATGTCGAATCTTTTCCCTATACTGTCGAATATTTTCCCCTATAATGTCGAATCTTTTCCCTATAATGTCGAATCTTTTCTCTATACTGTCAAATCTTTTCCCTATAATGTCGAATCTTTTCCCTATAATGTCGAATCTCTCTATATCGAATTTTTACATTTATAGATAAAAACATCAGAGATTATTGATCCAGGAAATATCTGATTGCCTGGCAGATTAGGATATCATTTTTTCTGCCCCACTGGAGCAAATTGGACAATGTTTCTTAAGGTTCTTTTGTCTTTCCCTGGAACAAGTGGTTGTATAGGATTGCGTATATGAAAGTATTTTATTTAATAATTATTTTTTTGAGTTAGATGGGCGTGTGTAATTTTTTTAACCTATGTAA
The DNA here is from genome assembly GCA_029574335.1 of Rana kukunoris. Taxonomy (NCBI): domain Eukaryota; kingdom Metazoa; phylum Chordata; class Amphibia; order Anura; family Ranidae; genus Rana; species Rana kukunoris. The sequence continues at coordinate 143,215,861 of CM056054.1, read as the reverse complement.
CAATATATCAATATATAAACGTTATACTGTGGTTGGAAAAAAGCTAACAAAGTGAAGGTGCACACACAGTATGAGGAAGAAGTTCTAAATTATGAAATGAGATTGAAATACAGCAATACAAAACTCTGAAGCTGCTTTCTTTGCAAAATAACACATAATCACTCCATACAATAGAGGGAAATGGTGATGTTCTTCTACAAATCACCTTGATAGGCAAAAACATTGTAAATGTTACAGAGCAATTATCACAAACTATCTAAATTACATCTAAAATACGTAAATGGTTCAGAGGATTGAAAACATTTGTCTGCTTTTTGAACAGGTGCTTCTCTGTAGCAGGCTGAACTACTAGTGATACCAATTCCTTTGTTCATTCAAAAGACATGTCTCTAATGGGCATTGCAGGGATTTTGCATTAATGAGCACTTTTACTGTGCATTAAACTTCACTGTAAGGCTTAATAACACACTTGTATTTTTGTTAATGTAGTATGCAAAGTGAAGGCGCAACTTTCCGGGCTGACACTTACTATCGCTATGAATGAATCTACATAAAAGCATAAGTTACTATGCATCATACAGTGCAGTTTGTTTCCTGTAGTACCCTTTAACATTCTTTACAGCACAACCTTTTATTTCGCTCCGTCTACGAAGACAGCAATTATGGTTGAGACCATCGTTGCCCTTTCTTTTGGTTAAAAGTTTGCTTTAATCCTCAGAAAATGATCCAAATATGAAAAAAGTGTTTTAAGTTTCCACTGTTATTAACAACCTATTATATTTATCTTTTTTATAGAACAATACATATGTGCTAAGCAGGCACTCCAGCATTGTTGTGTAAATGTGTTAATACTTAACATGAAATTAGAACTCAATGTAGCATTCACTTTAACTTTGTATACCCCCCAGTTTATCCTAAAGGTTACACAAACTGATCATCAAAAGGCACTACTTAACAGTTCAGCTGCTTGGCTGGAGGCAAGTCATGTAGCATAGCAAATACCTTGTTGTGCATCTACCATATTCAACACTTTATAGTCACTTCCCATTTCAATCTTCCAATACACCAAGCCCCTGTAAAGAGAAAATAAAATATAAGTTAACCACTTAAAGGGTCACTAAAGTCAGGGATTTTTTTTTTTTTAAATAACAAACATGTGATACTTACCTCCACTGTGCAGTTTGTTTTGCACAGAGTGGCCCGGAAACCTGTCTTCTGGGGTCCCTCGGCGGCTGTCTGGGCTCCTCCTCGCAAAAGCTTTCCTTCTTCATGCGAGGGCGCTCGCATGGAGGAAAGCTTTTGCGAGCGCGCTCCCGTGATACAGCGGCGGCCATATCCGCCGACTGTATCACTCGGCTCCGCCCCCCAGCGCACCGCGTCATCTGCCCTGATTGACAGCAGCGCTAGCCAATGGCTGCGCTGCTATCAATCCGCCCAGCCTAGCCAATCAACGGCCAGGCTGGGAACCGAAGAGGACGACGTGGACGCGCCCGGGAGATTCGAACGGTCAGGTAAGTACAACAGGGGCTCGGGGGGGGCCGGTGCTGCTAGATGTTTTTTTACCTTCATGCATAGGATGCATGAAGGTAAAAAAACTTGTACCTTTAGAACCCCTTTAAGACCCGGACCTTTAGGCAGGTAAAGGACCTGGCCAAGTTTTGCGATTCGGCACTGTGTCGCTTTAACTGAGTATTGCGCGGTCGTGCGACATGACTCCCAAACAAAATTGGCGTCCTTTTTGTTCCCATAAATAGAGCTTTCTTTTGGTGGTATTTGATCATCTCTGCGGTTTTTATTTTTTGCGCTATAAATAAAAATAGAGCAACAATTTTGAAAAAAATGAAATATTTTTTACTTTTTGCTATAATAAATATCCCCCAAAATCATACAATTTATTTTTTTCCTCAGTTTAGGCCGATATGTATTCTTCTACCTATTTTTGGTAAAATCGCAATAGGCGTTTATAGATTGGTTTGCGCAAAATTTATAGCGTTTACAAAATAGGTGATGGTTTTATTGCATTTTTATAAAAAATATTTTTTTACTACTAATGGCGGCGATCAGCATTTTTTTTCATGACTGCGACATTATGGCGGACACTTCGGACAATTTTGACACATTTTTGGGACCATTGTCATTTTTACAGCAAAAAATGCATTGTTTACTGTGAAAATGACAATTGCAGTTTGGGAGTTAACTACAAGGGGGCGCTGAAGGGGTTAAGTGTGACCTCATCTGTGTTTCTAACTGTAGGGGGGTGTGGCTGTAGGTGTGACATCATTGATTGTGGTTCCCTATATAAGGGAACACACGATCGATGATGGCGCAACAGTGAAGAACGGGGAAGCTGTGTTTACACACAGTTCTCGCCGTTCTTTAGCTCCGGGGTCCGATCACAGGACTCCAGCGGCGATCGGGTCCGCGGGTCCCACGGCCGCGGTCACGGAGCTTCGGACCGGGTCGCGGGCGTGTGCCCAGGACCCACGACTGGGCACTTAAAGAGGATGTACCTTAAGTGGTTAAACCCGGCTATAAACAGGTTGAAATTCCGCTGGTTTCCCAGGAACTGACAAAATTTGGATCCATTTATGAGCAGGCTGGTTGTACTGAAGTTTATCCATTGATGAGATCACTGCCGGTGGCTATAGTGGCAAGCAGAGATCATTGTATTCTTATGGCTGGGAAACCTTCCCCTGTCAGAATATGTATAATAGGGAATCAAGCACTTTTATTTTCGTCAAGCTATTAAATTAGTTAATTTATGGCCTGCCTTAGTTTAACCTCATCTACTGTGGTCTATAACCACTTAAGGACCGCCTCCTGCACATTTACGTCGGCAGAATGGCACGGCTGGGCAGATCCACGTACAGGTACGTCTTGTACTACTACCCAGCCATGGGTCACGGGCGCGCGCCCGCGGTGCACTCCCGTGACCCGGTCCGAAGCTCAAGGGCCTGGGACCATGGAAGTCGCGGACCCGATCACCGCTGGAGTGCGGCGATCGGTCCCCGGAGCTGAAGAACAGGGAGAGCCGTGTGTAAACACGGCTTTCCCGTGCTTCACTGTGGCGGCAGCATCGATCTCGTCATCCCTTTTATAGGGCCCCTATAGTTGTAAACACACACAGGGAACACATAACCCCTACAGCGCCCCCTTGTGGTTAACTCCCAAACTGCAACTGTCCACAGTAAACAATGCAATTTAAATGCATTTTTTGCTGTGAAAATGACAATTGTCCCAAAAATGTGTCAAAATTGTCCGAAGTGTCTGCCATAATGTCGCAGTCACGAAAAAAAATCGCTGATCGCCGCCATTAGTAGTAAAAAAATAATAATAAAAATGCAATAAAACTATCCCCTATTTTGTAAACGCTATAAATTTTGCGCAAACCAACCGATAAACGCTTATTGCGATTTTTTTACCAAAAATACATAGAAGAATACATATCGGCCTAAACTGAGGAAAAAAAAAAGTATATATATTTTTGGGGGATATTTATTATAGCAAAATTAAAAAACATTGCATTTTTTTCAAAACTGTCGCTCTATTTTTGTTTATAGCGCAAAAAATAAAAACCACAGAGGTGATCAAATACCACCAAAAGAAAGCTCTATTTGTGGGGAAAAAAAGGACGGCAATTTTGTTTGGGAGCCACATCGCACGACCGCGCAATTGTCAGTTAAAGCAACGCAGTGACAATTTGCAAAATGGGGCCTGGTCCTTTAGCTGCATTTTGGTCCGGGGCTTAAGTGGTTAAATAACAGATATGTGTTTGAACCTCTAGTCTCCTTTCTAAATCATTTAATTGGAGCCTATATCTTCACTCAGTCACAGCATGCCATGCTTTACCTGTAAGGTACCTGTGATAGGTAGTGTCTGAAGTGGAGCTTGTGTGCTGAGGATTCAGGTGAAAACTCAGTCAGGCAGGTTAGGTCAGCAACAGATCAGACAAAGCGGTACACAATCGAAATCCAGAGAGTGGTCCGGCAGGCAGAGGTCATACATATACAAAATCAGCAGGTTAGAGATTAGTCAAGAATTCAGGCAGAAGTTCATACACGCTAATTAAAGTCACAAAGCTATCACTACACCAAGGGAGCTAGTCCACACAAATGGGCACTGAGAAACAGGAAGTGCTGCTATTTATGGGCTGCTTGATTGTACATTGTCCACGGCTGGCAGAAGGTGGGCAGCTTGATTGTACATTGTCCACAGCTGTGCCGCTCCCAGGATTACCTACAGTGGAAGCAATATTTACCCTCTTTCTTTCCCATATTGTGAAACATCATGACATACCTACCATGTCGTCTCAGACCGCGTATCCTAGTTTGTTTCCAGATTCTGGAGAGCATTCATTCTGCAAGAAACTGGAATGCAAAAACACAAAACGAACGACAGATTGCAAGGGATAGTAGGAAAAGCCCCCCAAAAATTATTTAAATATATTAATAGTAAAAAGGTCAAGTTTGAGCATGTAGGTCCTTTACAAAATAATCTAGAGTGGGTGACTGGGGACAAAGAGAAGGTTAATTTATTAAATACTTTCTTCAGCTCTGTGTATACAAAGGAGCATGGGGGAACTCCTGTCCATAAGGGGGTGGTAGTGACACAGCCCCAAATGATCCACAATGGTTTAAAAGTGATATGGTCCAGAAATATTTAGACAAAATAAAGGTGGATAAAGCACATGGACCAGATGGCATCCACCCACGGATCCTAAAAGAATTGAGCACTGTAATTTCAAAGTGTATCTAATTGTATCAAAGTGTATCTAATTGTATCAAATTTTTAGGGACTCATTAATGACAGGAATAGTACCACTGAATTGGCTCAGGGCCAATGTGGTGCCTATATTTAAAAAGGAAAACAAAGTATTTACCAAGTAACTATAGACCTGTTAGTTTAACTTCTATAGTTGGGAAGATACTGGAGAGATTAATAAAAAAGACCACATAGATGAGTTTTTGCTGGAAAAAAAATATTTTAAGCAACAGACAGCATGGATTTGTGAAAGACAGAAGTTGACAGACAAACCTGATTTCTTTTTACAAAGAGGTAAGTAAAACCTTGGACAAAGGGTGGTGGTGGACGTGGTATACTTGGATTTTTTTTTTAAATGATCTTGGGTCTGTGATCAAAATTAAAATTTCTGTCTTTGCAGATGACACCAAGCTATGCAGTGGAATAATGTCCTTTCAGGATGTCTCCAATTTACAAGCCGACCTCAATGCTCTGTCTAATTGGGTGACAATGTGGCAGATGAGGTTTAATGTTGATGAATGTGAAGTTATGCATTTGAGGGCTAAGAATATGCATGCATCATACATGCTAGGGGGAGTACAACTGGGGGGATTCGTAGTGGAGAAGGATCTGGGGATTTTGGTAGATCATAAGCTCAATAATAACATGCAATGCCAAGCTGCGATTTCCAAAGTGAGCAAAATCCTTTCTTGTATTAGGAGAGATATGGACTCCAGAGAGAAAGATATCATTTTGCCCATGTTCAAATCATTAGTAAGACCTTATCTGGAATAGCCTATTGGGGAACTGGAGAAAGTGCAGAGAAGGGCAACCAAACTGATAAGAGGCATGGAGGAGCTCAGCTATGAGAAAAGATTAGAGGAACTGAATTTATTTACTCTTGAGAAGAGTAGATTAAGGAGGGGGGGATATGTTCACCATGTACAAATATATAAGGGGTCCATATAATGAACTTGGTGTTGAGTTATACTGTACACTTCACGGTCAACACAGAGTACACGGGGCACTCTTTATGTCTAGAGGAAAAGAGATGTCATCTCCAAATACAGAAAGGTTTCCTCACAGTAAGAGCTGTGAAAATGTGGAATAGACACCCTGCAGAGGTGGTTCTGGCCAGCTCAGTAGATTGCGTGCCTGGATTCTTTCCTAAATGTACATAATATAACTGGGTACTAACATTTATAGATAAAGTTAATCCAGGGAAAATCCGATTGCCTCTCGGGGGATCAGGAAGGAATTTTTTCCCCTGCTGTAGCAAATTGGATCATGCTCTGCTGGGGTTTATCGCCTTCCTCTGGATAAACTGGGTATAGAATTGGGTATATGGGATTGTATGTTTTTTCTTTTTTTTTTCCCTATGGTTAAACTGGATGGACTGTATTTTTTCAACCTGACTAACCATGTAACTTTGTAAACTGGGAGTAATGCTCTTGCTCTCTACCTCACATCACCCTCAAACAGATGGTCAAACTGAATGCAAGAACCAGACCCTGGAAACCTATCTTAGACATTATATCAATGCATTACAGTTCAACTGGTCGTAGTATTTGCCTTTGGCTGAATTTGACATTTACTCCCATTGTTACAGTGCTCTTCATAGCACACCATTCTATGCAGCCCTGGGCAGGTCCGGATTTACTCTCTTTGCCGCCCCTAGGCCGGGTCCTTCAATGCCGCACCCCTCCCACACACACATACACCATTACAAAGGGGGCCTTCATCCAGACCGGCCCAGGGCAAAACACATCAGGGCACAGTGCACATCAGAACACGATACAGAACTCAGCACATCAGGGCACAGCACATAAAAGTACAGGGCTCAGCACATCAGGGTACAGAGCGCAGCACATGAGGGCACGGGGCACATCGAGCACAACATGTACAGGGCACATCAAAGCACATCACATCAGGGTACAGGGCACAGCACATCAGGGCCCATTACAGCACATAAGGGCACACCACATTGAGGCACAGCACATCAGGACATGGTGCACATCAGGGCACGAGGTACAGGGCACATCAGGGCATGGGGCACATCAGGGCACGGGGCACATCATATCACATCATGGAACATAGCACATCATGGCACATAGCACATCAGGGCACAGGGCACATCAGGGCACATAGCACATCAGGGCACAGGGCACATTAGGGCATATAGCACATCAGGGTAAACAAAAAACCGCGCTATCAATATAAAAACGACAAAACAAGAAATATTATATAAAACCTAGGAGAGGGCTGCGGCTGTCGTGGGATAACAAAGAGATATGAGAAAACAAAAGCAAAGCTGTGCCCTTCAAAACATAACAGTGTGGCAGGAGTTAATCAAAATCCCTGATCCCTTAGAATAGGGCCGCCAAAAAAGGAGTCCATGGAGCAAAGTTCATAGATTAGATATGGCCATAGATTTAGTTGAGATCTTTCACAAACTGCATCACATAAACAAAATCACCCAGTGACTGATGTAAATCAATATGTGATCCCTTCACCAATGAATAGATGGCCGCTTACCAGAGGGCAAGCCATAAGAACAGTCGGCTATAGCCCAGCCGCGGCCTTGTAAACCTGGAGATGGTAATCAAGGAAGATCCGACGGGACACTAGTCTGCAACACTCGCGGTCATCCAGGGAAGAAGATGAGAAATGTGCAACTCCGTTTTGGTAATAACATTTTAATAAAATAAATGTACTCACATACAAAGATGTAGAAACAGCATGTACACGAAAAATGCCGGCCGGAGCTCGAGCGGGTAATAAAGAAATAAAAAATTGTCAGTATAAAGAATTAATTATATGACATACTTTTAAGTAATACGGGAAGTGCTGCTGGTGCCAGTGCAGCTTTATTCCCCCCCCCCCTCGTTGCAGGGAAATTTCAGTCTTCCACGCAATGATTAAATTTGGTACCAATCCTTATGTCATTATGATTTAGTATGTCATATAATTAATTCTTTATACTGACAATTTTTTATTTCTTTATTACCCGCTCGAGTTCCGACCATCACCAGATAGATGGAGACGTGTCCTATTCTTTAGTAAGGGCATGTTTACCTGTACTAAGATGGCGCTCGCGCAGTTGTTGAGTCCTAATTAGCATCACACTGGGGCGTACGCGACGTATTCTGTGTAAGGGCACGCTTACCACAACCAAGATGGCGCTTGCGCTGCCGTTGATGTGCATCTCACAACGAGGTCTGGGTATATCAATTAGGTGGTTTACTGTGGTAGCCCATCCCATTGACAACGTCCGTTGATGACGAAAAGTGTCTGGGGGACTTTGCAGTAACGTCACCACGCTCTAGAGGGAAGGGTTCCCATGTATTGCCGGCCGGCATTTTTCGTGTACATGCTGTTTCTACATCTTTGTATGTGAGTACATTTATTTTATTAAAATGTTATTACCAAAACGGAGTTACACTATGGTCCACATTTCTCATCTTCTTCCCTGGATGACCCCGAGTGTTGCAGACTAGTGTCCCGTCGGATCTTCCTTGATTACCAGCTCCAGGTTTACAAGGCCGCGGCTGGGCTATAGCCGACTGTTCTTATGGCTTGCCCTCTGGTAAGCGGCCATCTATTCATTGGTGAAGGGATCACATATTGATTTACATCAGTCACTGGGTGATTTCGTTTATGTGATGCAGTTTGTGAAAGATCTCAACTAAATCTATGGCCATATCTAATCTATGAACTTTGCTCCATGGACTCCTTTTTTGGCGGCCCTATTCTAAGGGATCACAGAGTTTGATTAACTCCTGCCACACTGTTATGTTTTAAAGGGCGCAGCTTTGCTTTTGTTTTCTCATATGTCACATAAGGGCACATGGCACATAAGGGCACATAGCACATGAGGGCACGGGCCCAGTGCCCATCAGGGAACATAGCACATCAGGGCACAGGCCACATCTGGGCACAGGCACATCAGATCACATCAGGGCACATCAGGACACAAGGTACATCAGGACACAGGGCACATCAGGGCACGGGGCACGTCAGGGCACAGGGCACATAGCACATCATGGTGCATAGCACATCAGGAGGACACGGGGCACAGGGCACATCAGGACACGGGGCCCAGGGCACATAGCACTTTAGGGCACATGGCACATTATGAGGCACATCGTTTACCAGCCAGCATGCAGAGTAGCACAGGAAGCGTGTGTAATAAGTTCTTTCTCATGTCACTCTGCTCCCCCCCGGTGGCCTCTCCTCTTTTCTCATCCATCCCAGATGATGTCACAAGCAAATGGGGATGGACAAGAAGAGAGGAGGGGTCGCTGGAAGCAGAGTGACATGAGAGAAAACTTAGTACACACGCTTCCTGCACTATTCTGCATGCTGGCTAAATCTTGATCTACCCATCAGGCGCCAGCTGTCGGCGATTGATGGGTAGTTTGCCGCGGATTTCCGATGCAGGAGGTCCCCATCCCGGATGGCCATTCCATCCCTGCCGCCTGTTGCCGCGGCGCCGGCGCCACCCCTGCACCCACTGCCACCCTGAGGCCTGGCCTCGTTGGCCTTGTCTGGAATCCGGCCCTGGCCCTAGGCTATCACCCTCAGACTTTTCCCCTACTTCGACCCTCCTCTGGTGTACCAGCAGCAGATCAGCAGGTGAAAAATATTCTGCTTCATTGGAAAAAGATTTGCTTATTACTACGGAAGTCAGCAGGCAAGTATGCGCTTTTCTCCAACAAACTAAGTTTACCGCCATATGTGGTGGGGGACAGAGTTTGGCTATCAACCAAATACGTGAGACTGAAACAACCTTCTATCAAATTGGGCCCTCGATTCATCGGTTCTTACAGAATTATTGCTTGAGTTGGGTCAGTCTCCTATCAGTTGAAATTGCCCTCCTCTCTCCGGATACATCCTGTATTCCACGTTTCCCTGCTCAAAAAGGCAATTTTCAATCGTTACTCCAGAATGCAACAGCTACCTCCTCCTGTTCTTGTTGATGGACAAAATGAGTTTGAAGTCTCTAAGATTCTTGATTCTAGAAGGTAGTGGCCTACGGTATCTGTTTCATTGGAAGGGATATCCTGTCTAAGACTGTTTCTTGGTCCCAGCTAAAGATTTGCATGCTCCTGCTCTTAATCGAGACTTCCATGCCTCCTTTCCCACTGAGCCCCTGGAGGGGTCCACTGAGGAGGGGGCCCTTACATGTACCTGGTTGTCTTCGAACCGTAATGTTCCTTGTTCCACAGCTTTATTCTTAGATGTTTCTTGTCATCCCATAACTTTATGGAGTAGGATAGCATAGGGGACATTATTGATTTTCGGGGGCACCATAGGAGGTAGTCTAGAGTATGCGTTGGGACGCCTGTCTTTCTAAGCTAATCCAGTCAGGCTTCTCAGATCTAGAGTAGACCGTAGATAGTTGGGCGAGCCTCGCCGCCTGGTAAAATCTAAACATATTTAGAAAACCAAGTCCTCCTTGTGTTTTAGGACTGTAGAGAATGCATTGGGCCAGTCTATACCCTTTCTTCCCCCAGATAAATGTAATTATTTTTCCCTGGAATGATTTGAGGTGATCTCTTCTTATTGCTATGGGGAGGGATCTAAACAGATAGAGGAGTCTGTGGAGTAGAGTCTGTGGAGTAGAGTCATCTTGTTAGAGTGAATCTTACCAAGCCAGGATAGGTTGTAGTGTGACCAAGTCCAGAGGTCAGTTTCAAGTTTTTAGTACATGGGAGGGAAATTTGCCTAGTTGTTCGATCTTGGGGGTTAGATTTATCCCTAAATATTGGATTGATGAGGCACTCCATTCACATTTGAAAGATGGTTTTAACTGCTCGACCACTAGAGGTTGCAGGAAGATGTTTATTGCTTGGTATTTGGTCATGTTAACCTGTAGTCCTGATATATCTGCAAAGGATTTGAGAAGTTTACATATGTTTTGTAGAGAGGTTATTGGGGAGGTGACAAAAAGAAGGATGTCATCCGCGAATAGTGCGTACTTGTGGTTGGTTTGTCCACAACGGACACCGTTGATGTTTTGATCTGATCTAATTGCTATGGCTAAAGTTTTGATTGCTAGGGCGAAGATCAATGGCGATACAGGGCAGCCTTGCCGAGTCCCTCTGGAGATTTTAATGGAGTCAGAGTAGTAGCCCTGCAGTCTAATCCTAGCCTTCCCGGGGGGCCTCAATCCCACCCGGATTGAAGGATTGAGACCATGTCTATGGCCTGCCTTATTTAATCTGGGCCCTGTCTCCCTGGGATGATTGCCACTTGTAAATATGTGTGTTACACCCTCGGCCGGGTATTTACTGATGCAATGTACCCTCAGCCCAGTGTTGGTGGATGCTAGTCTGATGCTACTTGTGAGTGTGACAACAAACCACAGTGAGCAAAAAATATATATAGCCTCAAACACAATGAAATTAATAAATAGATATACCCCCTGTCGGGTGTTTAAACCCTCGGCTGGGTATTTTTATAAATAAATCATTTTAGAATACATAAATAGAGTCCAGGAAAAAACAGTCCAGTGAATCAAAAATAAAATTTGTGAAAACAAAAACAAACAAAGTGATAAAGTGACTTTGTGCTTAAAAAGTATGTGACACACCGTGCTCTGTACAAAGTTGCACTCATCAGATACTTCTCCCACTCCTGGGATATAGCATGGTCACAGTATAAGTGCCACTGTGTAGCAACCTGAGGATAACTGGGGCTGGCTCCAGGTGTTGCTTGGGATCCTCCAAGGTATTTTATACGGGAGAAGAAAGGATGTCCATAGTGTAAATTCATTTAAAAGTAAAAGCGTTTGAATCCTCACATGGTACACAAACAAAAGTAGGCAAAAAGGTAAATCAACTGGCGCTGGCGTTTGCAGCCCAGACCTGAAGTGTTAGACCAACGTGCCTCTGATTCCACCCTACGCATTTCGTCTGTCTGACGTCATCGGGATCGTAATGTCAGGCTACACTTCTCTGCTTTATATATTCCATGGAATCTCATGTGCTATTGTGCACTGGCTCAAACCAATTAGTGGCGGCCATTTTGGGAAAGATTTTGCAGACCGAAGTCGGCGTGAATGAAAAAACTCCTGCGGCCATTTTAGAATGGATTTTAGGAGACCGAAGTCCTCTTACCTAAATATCGAAAAGAGAGCATGATGGCCATGGAGACATGAAAATTGCAGCAACTGCTGAGCCCCCTTATGGGGATAAAAACCAATGTATAAAAATTATATTAAAAATTGATAGATATAGTTTGGCAGCACATGAGTTCCATGTTGATAACAAAACCTTAGATGTCACAGTTTAATACGCAAAATAGACATAAAATAGGCATGGAAATAATAGTTAAAAAAATTATAGTTAAAAAAGTTAAAAACATATGTCGTACATAAAACAAGATAAAATATAACAGTAGATGGGAATACGTGTGTGAACTGTAGTGTGGAACCTTTAGAAGATGGGTATATGGACAAATAATACTGGGTAAATTAAAGTGGACATAAGAAAAATATCTGAAATAGAAGCTAAAAATGACTTGTAATATGAATATGATTATGTTCTAAAAATGAGTGAGAAAGCAGTTCAGATCTAAATCTATTTTCATTTCTGCTGGCTGGAGGGTCTCAAGCTGGAAAATCCATTTTGTTTCATTTTGTGAAATCTTTATTCTTTTGTTGTCTCCTCTCCAGTGGCCCTTAATTTTGTCAATGCCATAGAACACCATGCAGGAGGGATCTTTCATATGGTGGTCCCTGAAGTGTCTTGAGACACTGTGTTTTGGGAAACCTTTCTTAAAGCGGAGCTCCACCCTGATTTTTTTTTTTTTTCAAAAATCTAAAAAAAAAAAAAAAAAAATTAAATGGAAAAAAAAATACTCACCCTAAATAGGCTGTTGCTATGCGGAAGTCCCGAATCTGCCCTCATGATCCGCGGTGTGTTTTCTTCCTCCTCCTCTTCTCTGTGTCTTCTTGTGAATGGGCCGCGCTGCATTCTGGGAACTGTGTGTATCCCAGAAAGCAGCCGGACCATTCACAAAGCGCCGCGCTGCTCGCACATGCGCAGTAGGAAACGGGCAGTGAAGCCGCACGGCTTCACTGCCTGTTTCCCTGACTGTGGATGGCGTTGCCGGGATCGAGGATCGGCATCGGCGGGGGACGTCAGCGCGGGCGCCTAGGACAGGTAAGTGTCCTTATTCAAAGTCAGCAGCTACACTGTTAGTAGCTGCCGACTTTGAAAAGAAAAAAATGCGGGTGGAGCTCCGCTTTAATATTGTTTATGTGTTCTCTTATTCTAACATGCAGTTCTCTAGTGGTTCTCTCGACGTATTGTTTGTGGCCTGGGCACTCTATGACACACGTTACATGTGTACTATGGCAGGTTATTAATTGTTTTATGTTATGCTTAGAACCGTTGGTTGTTGAAGTAAATTGTGAAGTTTTCTTATTCGTTTTTTTACTAATCCTACAGCGAAGGCATTGCCCACATTTGAAAAATCCTTTTAGGTTCTTCAGAATCTTAATTTGTTTTGGTGGGTCCAGTGCATTGTGCACTAGTTTATTCCTTAAATTTGGTGCTTTGCAGTAAATCAAAGAGGGTTTTGATGGTAGAATAGTTCTCAAAATTGTGTCAGATTGGAGGATCGGCCAATGTTTCTTTATGACCTTCTCAAAGGTTTTGTGTTGTCTGTATACTTTCTGGTATCAGTGGTACCTTCTATCATGGTGGTTCTATTCATGTTCTTAATTATTTCCTTCAATATTAATAGTTCTCTCTTTTTATATCCTTTTGCTATGAATCTTTTGATAATGGTATCTTTTTGTTGTTCATATTCATTCAAGTTACTGCAGTTCCTGTACACTCGCATGACTTGCCCTTTGGGTATGTTACCTATCCACTGCGGGTGGTGGCAGCAATTCGTTGGAATGTAACCATTTCTGTCTTTTTCTTGAAGAAAGTTTTAGTGTTTAGATATCCATTATTTTTGTATACTTGGAGGTCAAGTTAATCTATACTCTCTTTGCTCCAGGTGCCTGTGAAGGTGATGCCATATGCATTTTGATTGATCTCGTCAAAAAAACTTTGCAGTTCTTCTTCTGTCCCTTCCATATGATGACTATGTCATCTATGTATCTTCGGTACAGGGTTAGATTATCTCTCTGCACACTGAAGATTTGTTCTTCCTCCCACCGAAAAGAAAAAGGTTTGTTACACTGGGGGCATATTTAGCCCCCATGGCTACTCCCTTTGTTTGAGTGTAGTATTCCCTTTTATACCAGAAGTAGTTTCCAAACCTTCTAAAATGAATTTTATTTGTTCCTCCTTCAAATCTGTTTGGTTATAGAGTGCCCATTCTACACTGCTAATGCCATCTCTTTGGATAATGTTTGTATATAGTAAGTTAACATCAATGGTCACTAGAATATCGCTTTCTTTGGTCCTGAGCTTCCTTAATTCAGCTATGAGTTGTCTGCTGTCTTTTAGGTATGACCTGCCTTGTGCCACCAAAGGTTGGAGGAAACCATCTATGTATGATCCCAGTCTTGTGAAGAGTGAGTCGATTCCACTTATTATTGGTCTTCCCCGGGGGTTGGTTTGAATTTTGTGTACCTTGGGGACGTAGTAGATGACTGGTGTTTTAGCTGATTCAGGGGTGAGAAAAATGGCCTCCCTTTTGGCTAGGATTCCCCTGCTTTCTCCTCTTTTTACGAGACTTTTCAGTTTCTTCTCCTAATTCGTCTTCGGATTTCCTTTTAGTTTCTTGTATGTATCCTGTACACTCAATAGGTTGCCCATTTCCATTTCGTAATCTTTTTTGTTAATGATAACTAGACCTCCCCCTTTGCCGGCTAGGCGTATTATAATGTTTTTTTTTTTCTTTTCTATTTCCTTTATTGTCTTCCAAATTTTGCTGCTTTTAGATTTTTTCTAATGTTCTCCTCCACCATTTTTTTGAACACCAAAAGACTTTCACTTTGTTGCATCATAGGGTTAAAGGTGGAATTGTTCCTTAGATTAGAGTGTTTGAAATTGGTAATTCTTATTGTTTTATCTTTTTGTCCATCTTCCTTAGAGGCAAAGAATTTCTTGATATTTAATTTTCGCACAAATTTTTGTAAGTCAATATATGTTTCAAATTTGTCCAAATCTTTATCCGGGGCATATTTTAATCCTAAATCTAGGATTTTAAGTTTATCATCGTCAAAAATTATGTCACTTAGATTGAAAATGCCTTCACCTAGTATACGCGTCTTCTTTTTATTGATGCCCCCTTGTTTGCCTCTGTTCCGTTTTCTCTGGCCCATCGTTGGGGTCTGTATGTATGGTCCCACCTCTCTTCCTGTGGGTATTCTTTGGGTTCCCAATCGTTCATTCGTCTCCCTGGTGGTCTTGTTTCCCTGGGGATCCATTTAAGGAATAAACTGGTGCACAATGTACTGGACCCACCAAAACAAATTAAGATTCTCAAGAACCTAAAAGGATTTTTCAAATGTGCACAATGCCTTCCCTGTTGGATTTGTAAAAAAACAAATAAGAAAACATCAAAATTCACTTCAACAACCAACGGTTCTGAGCATAACATAAAATAATTAATAACCTGCCATAGTACACATGTAACGTATGTCATAGAGTGCCCATGCCACAAACAATATGTTGGGAGAACCACTAGAGAACTGCATGTTAGAATAAGAGAACACATAAACAATATTAACCACTACAATTGCGCGGTCATGCTATACTGTACCCAAACTAAATTTGTATAATTTTGTACCCACAAATAGAGTTTTCTTTTGGTGGTTACCTCTGCGATTTTTATTTTCTGCAAAAAAAAAAAATGACCGAAAATTGATGGGCAATGATGATGGGCGGCACAGATGGGCACTGATGGGCGGCATGCATGGGCATGGATAGGCGGCACGGATGGGCATGGATAGGTGCCATGGATAGGCGGCACGGATGGACACGGATAGGCAGCACGGATGGGCACGGATAGGCGGCACGCATGGGCACTGATAGGCGGCACGGATGGGCACTGATAGGCGGCACGGATGGGCACTGATAGGTGGCACGGATGGGCATAGATGGGCACTGATAGGTGACACTAACATGTGTAGTACTAATGGATGCCAATCAGTGCCAAACAATGCCTGACAATCAGTGATGCCCATTGTGGGCACTGATTGACATCCATTGCAGCACTGATTGGCATCCATTAGTTGTGTCATCCCTGGTGGTCTAGGGGGGCATAACTTTGTTTTACATCCCTGGTGGTCGGGGGGCTGTGCTGACAATCGATCAGCACAAACCCCCCTGTCAGCGGAGCAGCCGATCGGCTCTCCTCTACTCGCGCCCATTACCTGCTTTTCCTATTTACATCGTGATCAGCCATGATTGGACACTGCTGATCACGTGGTAAAGTGTCTCCGTGAGAGACGCTTTACCTAGATCGGTGTTGCGGCATGTCAGACTGACACCCTGCAACAACGATTGCCGCGGTGAACGCCCCCAAAACACAGTGTCTCAAGACACTTCAGGGACCACCATATGAAAGATCCCTCCTGCTTGGTCTTCTATGGCATTGACATAATTAAGGGCCACTGGAGAGGAGACAACAAAAGAATTAAGATTTCACAAAATGAAACAAAATGAATTTTCCAGCTTGAGACCCTCCAGCCAGCAGGAATGAATATAGATTTAGATCTGAACTGCTTTCTCACTAATTTTTAGAACATAATCATATTCATATTACACGTAATTTTTAGCTTCTATTTCAGATAATTTTCTTATGTCCACTTTCATTTACCCAGTATTATTTGTCCATATACCCATCTTCTAAAGGTTCCGCACTACAGTTCACACACATATCCCCATCTACTGTTATATTTTATCTTGTTTTATGTACTACATACGTTTTTAACTTTTTTAACTATAATTTTTTTAACTATTATTTCCATGCCTATTTTATGTCTATTTTGCTTATTAAACTGTGGCATCTAAGGTTTTCTTATCAACTCATGTGCTGCCATACTATATCTATCAATCCACCATTATTTTCCAGCATTGCCTTAACCCTCTTGGGCATGGAGTTCACCAGAGCTTCCCAGGTTGCCACTGGAGTGCTCTTCAACTCTTTCACGATGACATCAAGGAGCCGGTGGATGTAAGAGACCTTGCAGTCCTCCACCTTCTGTTTGAGAATGCCCTGCAGATGCTCAATAGGGTGTAGGTCTGGAGACATGCTTGGCCAGTCCATCACCTTTACCCTCAGTTTCTTTGGCAAGGCAGTGGTCGTCTTGGAGGTGTGTTTGGGGTCATTATCATGTTGGAATACTGCCCTGCAGCCCAGTCTCCGAAAGGGGGGGGATCATGCTCTGCTTCAGTATGTCACAGTACATGTTGGCTTTTATGGTTCCCTCAATGAACTGTAGCTCCCCAGTGCCAGCAGCACTCATACAGCCCCAGACCATGACACTCCCACCACCATGCTTGATTGTAGTCAAGACACACTTGTCTTTGTACTCCTCACCTGGTTGCCGCCACACACGCTTGACACCATATAAACCAAATAAGTTTATCTTGGTCTCATCAGACCACAGAATATGGTTCCAAAAATCCAGGTCCTTAGTCTGTTTGCCTTCACCAAACTGTTTGCGGGCTTTCTTGTGCATCATATTTAGAAGAGGCTTCCTTCTGGGCCAACAGCCATTAAAGCCAATGTGATGCAAAGTGTAGCGTATGGTCTGAGCACTGACATGTTGACCCCTCACTCCTTCAACCTTTGCAACAATGCATGAACTGAACTCCTTTGGTCGACCATAGCGAGGCATGTTCTGAGTGAACCCTGTCCTGTTTAACAGCTGTATGGTCTTGGCCACCATGCTGCAGTTAAGTTTCAGGGTCTTCTTATAGCCTAGGCCATCTTTATGTAGAGCAACAATTTTTTTTTTTTCATATCTTAAGAGAGTTCTTTGCCATGAGATGCCATGTTGAACTTCCAGTGACCAGTATGAGAGAGTGAAAGCGATAACTCCAAATTTAACACACCTGCTCCCCATTCATACCTGAGACCTTGTAACACTAAAGAGTCACATGATACCGGGGAGGGTAAATAGCTAATTGGGCCCAATTTGGACATTTTCACTTAGGGGTATACTCACTTTTGTTGCCAGTGGTTTAGTCATAAATGGCTGTGTGTTGCGTTATTTAAGGGGACAGCAAATTTACACTGTTATACAAGCTGTACACTCAGTAATTTACATTTTAGCAAAGTGTCTTTTGCCATCACTTTTAATGCAAATTTTGGATGTAATTTATTACCATGTAATTCATACGTACAAACAGTACCTTTTATGTATGAGGCGATCCTGGTGGCTCTATTAAAACCAGGTAAGGCTACAATTGCAAAACAGATTTATACTGGTCTATAATCTTGTATTCCTCCTTTAATTTCTTCTCTTGTAAGTGAATGTTTTCGCATTTGTGCATGTTCCCAATGGCAATACCCATCCACCATGTTTTTTTATATTCTATTACCTATTATCCCAGAAAATTATCATTTTCTTTTGACAGGTTCTGCTCCCTTGATTTCAGTGGAGTTTGGGCTCGACATCTAAACTTCTTTAACCAGATGCCGACCGCCCACCGTCATTATACGGCAGGACGGTGGCACTGCTGGGCGAGAGCACGTAGCTCTACGTCCTCCCTTTAGCGGCCGCCGGGCATGCACGCTCGTTCGTTACAGAGCGGGGACCGGGAGCTTTGTGTGTAAACACAAAGCTCTCGGTCCTGTCAGCGGGGGAAACGCTGATCTCCTGTTCATACAATGTATGAACAGAAGATCAGTGATTTCCCCTAGTGAGTCAACCCCCCATACATTCAGAACACACCCAGGAACACACTTAACCCCTTCCCTGCCCCCTAGTGTTAACCCCTTCACTGCCAATGACATTTTTATAGTAATCCAATGCATTTTTTTTAGCATTGATCGCTATAAAAATGCCAATGGTCCCATTTTTTTTTTAAATTGTCCGATTTGTCCGCTATAATGTCTCGGTACTGAAAAAAACACTGATCGCCGCCATTACTAGTAAAACTACCCCCTTTTTTGTAAACGCTATAAATTTTGCGCAAACCAATCAATAAACGCTAATTGTGATTTTTAACTAAAAATATGTAGAAGAAAACGTATCGGCCTAAACTGAGGAAAAAAAAATTTTTTTTATATATTTTTTGGGGATATTTATTATAGAAAAATGTAAAAAATATTGAATTTTTTCCAAAATAGTTGCTCTATTTTTGTTTATAGCGCAAAAAAAAAAAAGCAGAGATGATCAAATACCACCAAAAGAAAGCTCTCTTTGTGGGAAAAAAAGGACGCCAGCTTTGTTTGGGAGCCACATCACACGACCGCGCAATTATCAGTTAAAGCGACGCAGTGCCGAATCACAAAAAGTGCTCTGGGCTTTGACCAGCAATATGGTCCGGGGGTTAAGTGGTTAAAGTTCACCAGACCCAGAACATTTTGGCTCATCCCTATTCTTTTTTAACTAGTATCATAAAAAGTGAAAATCTTTTTCTTAAAAGTAGGGCTGTTACTGATTACAATTTTCGTGTTCAATTAAACGATTTTTTTTGATCGATTATTTGACTAATTTTGATTAATTATAACGCACATACAGATCCAACTACTTTTAGCTGATCTCCTTGCAGGCTGATTCCCAGTGCAGCTCCCAACCACTGGAAAAATGGATAGCAGGATACAAAAAACCCACAAAGGTAGCGCTCAATGGGAATAGCATTAAAACTTTTATAGTCGTAGGCAACACAATAAATATTGAACTTGAGATAAAATTGATGGTGCAAGAGATAAAATTGATGGTGCAAGTAATACCAAACAGTTGCAAAAGCAGTCATAAAAACATGTATGATACTGGTATAAAAATGTGTACAACGATACCACTGCTGAATCCAGATGAGGAGGTGTTAACATCAGTCCGACGACATGTAGATGTCCCGTGAAGGGAACTATCATGACTCTCAGTGGATGGCTGTAGAGTCCCAGGTTGATAGAGGGAAGTGTAACAGCCCTTGCGTGTGGCAGATAGTAAGGTTCAGCCGGCATGCAGATATGAAGGCACAGCAAAGGAGCCCTTCAAATGGACACAGAAAGTCCCGTCAGTGTCCGTGACGTCACCAGATCTCCGTCAGAACTCCCTGAAGACCCGGAAGCCGGCAGAGAGGTGAGTACCGATCAAAAGAATTTTGGTTGTTAAAAAAAATTAACGATTAATCGAGGAATTAATAGTTAATTTCCACAGCCCTACTTAAAAGAGAAGTGTGGGATTTAAAAAGAAACAAATTATCATACTCACCTAGATGGATCCAGCATCAGACCAATGCTGCAAATGTTCCAAGCTGCCTGTAAGACCGAGAACTGAGTGATCAAAGACTGCTGATCCCTCAGTTCTCGGTCTTCAGTGAGCAGAGAGTGGTGACTGTCAGTCACCAGCTCTCTGTTCTGCCCCTCCAGTGCTCACTAGAGCCCTGGGCTGTGGAGGAGATGGGAGGGGCTGGCTCAGGCTCTCAGCAGCATAGATGGCGCTCAGGCATCTGGGTGAAACCCGACATTAAAGTCGTCATTACCCGACATTACCCGTACATCCCATTTAAGACCGCGTACACATCACTAAATAAATCCGATCAAATCCGTCTGACAGAGCGTTTTGATTGGATTTGTCTGCTGGGATATATTGGTTTGATCGTGTACACACAATTAAACCAAAATCCCCGCCGGCAGACAGCGCGGTGATGTGGCGGTGACGTTGACGCCGCCACGTCACCGAACCAGGAAGTGAAAAACTTCCATGCATGCGTCAAATCCATTCGACGCATGTGCGGGCAGATATGACCGCTGGTTAGTGTACTAACCAGTGGACATGTCGGACGGACGGGTTCCCAGCAGACAGATTTTAAAGCATGCTGATGTCTGATGGAAAAACCTGTCTGCTCGCCCGTACACACAATCGAATTTGTCTGCTGAAACGGTCGGACCGTTTTCAGCAGATAAATTCGATCGTGTGAACGCGGCCTAAGACGTGCTATTGTATTGTATTTTTATTTTGTAGACGCTATAACTTTTGCGCAAACCAATGAATATACGCTTATTGCGATTTTTTTTACCAAAAATATGTGGAAGAATACATATCGGCCTAAACTGAGGATTTTTTTTTTTCAATATTTTTGGGGATATTTATTATAGAAAAAAGTTTAAAATGTTTATTTTTTTCCCAAAATTGTCGCTCTTCTTTTGTTTATAGAGCAAACAATAAAAACTGCAGAGGTGATCAAATACCACCAAAACAAAGTTCTATTTGTGGGGGAAAAAAAAGGACATCAATTTTGTTTGGGTGCAATGTTGCATGACCACGCAATTGTCAGTCAAAATGACCTAGTGCCCAACCGCAAAAAATGGCCCGGTCATTGGGCAGCCAAATCCTCGGGGGCTACAGTGGTTAAAATGGGCAATTTCTGAAAGGTTTGCTGTACCTGCTAGATTGTGTTCTGTAAGGCCTTGTACACACGAGGGAATATTTCCGCTGAACATGGTCCGACGGATCATTTCAGCCGAAAAATCCGCTCGTGTGTATGGGCAAACGGACTGTTTTGGCCGGATTCCTCCGGCGGAAAAATTCCAAAGCATGCTTTGGAATTTTTCCGCCAGAGAGCTGTCCGTCAGATATGTCCGCTGGTTAGTATGGCAAACCAGCGGACATATCTGCCCGCACATGCGTCGTATCCTGTGAATGGATCCGACGCATGCGCGCGGAAGTGTTTACTTCCTGGTGCGGTGACGTGGCGGTCACGTGGCGGCATCAACGTCACCGCCGCATCACCGCGCTGTCCGCCGGCGGGGAATTTGATCCGATGGTGTGTACAGCCATCGGATCAAAGCAATCCAGCGGACAGATCCGATGGGAACGGTCCTTCGGACCGTTCCCATCGGATAAATTCCCTCGTGTGTACAAGGCCTAAGTGTGCCAATTTCTTGCTATGATCCTCATTAACATTTTGGCATTAGACAGTTGTAATTACCATATATATACCAAGGAAAAAGGCGCGCAACAATGTAACATATATATAAAAATATGTTTTTACACAGCAACCTGAAAATAGTGAAAATAAATGCAAATAATGATGTGGAAAAAAGATATACAACGTCCCAAATGTGATTCCAAGTGTTAGGTGCTCAAAAACTTGTTTCCTAATGCCATTGAAACACAGTTCATAGGAAATTTCCCAATGGGGTGTTGTAGATAATTCAAATGGTGGCCCTCATCTGCTCTGTGTAAGGAAGTGATAGATGGCCGCTTACCGCAAAGTTGGACCCTTCCAGGGGTCAGTAAAGCACTCAAAGCACTTATCCGCGGCTGGATCCTAGGAATCACTCCACTGCTGACAGATCAGGACTGCTCAGAAAGGCTGAAGAGATTTTTCACTCCAAGAGATTTTTCACTCCAAGACGTGGCTCAGATGCTCAGCTTAATTGAGGATATCATAAAAGATAGGGAAAGAAGGAACTCCATAGTGTAGCAGGTTTAAAAAAACTGACAATTTATTCAGTTTGCACTGACAAAATTAAAAACAACAGTCCTTCACCCTGCACATATGAGAGTTCTCAGCATGAATCCAAAAAATCGTGTGTGCAGATGCTTCCAGCTAAGTGTGCGATCGATCAAGTCGCCCGGCTGGTAAGCTAATGAACGTGGTGACGCCTGCGATACTAAGCTCCACCCGACGCAGCGTTTCATCCAAATGGGCTTCTACGGGGAAAGGAGGCTCAAGTGTCGGACGTCACACACCTCGTTCCTATTTAAGCAATCACGGAGGAGAGTGACACCGGAACCTACTCTGCACTGCAGCCAACTTTTTGTTTTGTATTGGAGCGAGATCTCTACACTTAGTGGTGAGACATCACTCAGAACAAAACCATAATTAAAAACATTACATGATACTATAAAAAACATAACATGATACTATAAAAAACATCATGATGCTACCTGGGAATATACATATCATTAAGAAAAATAAATTCTATACAGAATAAGAAAGGCATATAAAAATATACTTGGTGTGCTACCTAATATCAAATATGACAGATACAAAAGGATCACATTGCATTCTATGTGGGGCATACCCGGGTAGGGATGGGGGAGGGGGCAGGAATTTCAGTAATGTGTATAAACTACACAATTAAAGGGGAAGAGCGGGAGGAGAAATAAGTACTCATGGGGCTCAGCTGTTATCTATGTAGCAGTTGACATCCCATTATATGTTGAAACCTAAGGGACTGTAACAGGCCATGTAAGGTGCCGTACACACGGCAGAGAACCTCGACGGGCAGAACACATCGTTCCGCCCGTCGAGGTTCTCTCCCGGCCGTCGAATTCGGCGACCCGCCCGTCGGGAATGGCAACCAGCCATTCTTCCAGGCGGGCCGTCGAGGAAATAGAGAGCGTGCTCTCTATTTCGGCTCGACGGGCTTCCCGACGGGAAGCTCGCTGAGACCGTACACACGGCCGAGGTCCTCGCTGGAATGTGCATTCCAGCGAGGTTCTCGCTGATTTTCAGCGAGAACCTCGGCCGTGTGTACGGCGCCTCAAAGATCCAGCGTGTTTCTCTGCAGGATATTTGACGTACTAGATCGCTCCCCCTCCAGTGGGAGGTATATTTTTCAATCCCAATAACTTTGAGTCCGGAGGGGTCACGGTTATGGTGTTGGTGATACACTGTGTTCAGGGAATCCACTACGTATGCGAGAGAGGTGTTCCCCTATCCTTATCTTAAGGGCCCTAGATGTTCTTCCAATGTATTGGAGCCCACAAGGGCACCCGAAAAGATAGATCACCCCCACTAAATCGCAAGTGATAAATTCAGAAATAGAATATGTTCTCGAGGTTACATGTGAGGTAAATACAGATGTTCTGGTAGTTTTACAAGAGGCACAAACTTTGCACCTCTTGCACGGGTAAAAACCCTTCAAATTCCCAAACATTAGCATTCTCGGAGGGGGGTCGACTACACTGGGTGCCAGCAAATCCTTTAGATTTTTATTTCTCCTAATCAAAACTTTAGGGGTATCAGGAAGCTTAGAACCCATGATCTTATCACTTTTTAGAACTGACCAGTGTTTCTTCATTATTTTTCTGACCCACCAATGTTGAGATGAGAAAGTGGTCAGAAAGGCCCACTCAAACGAATCTCTATTCATCTCTGTTTTTCTAGTTTTGGGGACTAGCATATCAGCTCTGTCCATGGCGGCCACTTCCCTAATGTCCTACTCTAAGACCTCTGTTGCGTACCCTTTTTCCTCAAACCGTTGTTTGAGAATCTGGACTTGGGAGTGGAAGTCCTCTGGTTTGGAACAATTCCTCCTAATCCTCTGGAACTGGCCTTTTGGAATGGCTTTAAGCCAGTTGGGGTGATGGCCACTGTCCCTTGGAATGTAACCATTCCGGTCCGTGGTTTTAAAAAAAGCCTTGGTGAGAAGGGAATTGTGTTCTCTAAAGATCACTAGGTCAAGGAAATTGACAGACACTGGTCTGGACTCATAAGTACATTTTATACCCCAGTTATTATCGTTTAAACTGGTCATGAAGTCCACCAAGGAGGGTGTATCACCCTTCCACAGAAAGAAGGCATCATCGATATAGCGTCGCCAAAAAAGGAGGCGGGGCTCCCCTAGGGAAAAAAGGCAATCGTTTTCCCACAGGGCCATGAAAAGTCCAGCAAGGCTGGGGGCAAATTTGGCCCCCATAGCAACGCCGGTGCATTGCAAATAGAAAGATCCGCCATAATAAAAATAGTTGTGTTCCATGGCAAAATTGAGAAGTTTCATCACAAACTCTAAGGTCGAAGGTTTGAGGGTAGGATCTTTCCTTAAGAAATGTTCGGCTGCCAGATACCCTAGATGGTGGGGGATTATAGTATATAAGGAGGAAACATCCGCTGTTACCAGCAAGACGTCCTCCTCAATATTAAGCTCCGATATTTCTTTGATGATTTGCATTGAGTCTCTCAGAAACGCCGGAGTCTTAGTTACAGCCGGTTGCAAAAAGTGGTCCACATATTTCCCCACTCTCGAAGTAAGGGAATCTATGCCACTTACGATAGGGCGACTAGGCGGGTGGGTAGAATTTTTGTGTATCTTGGGAATATAATACATGATGGGTGTTTTCGGTGCCAGTGGGATCAGAAAATCTTTTTCTTTTTCATTTAGGATTGACCTTCCTTTGCCAAACCCATGAGTATTTTTTTATATTTACCCAAAGGGTCGTTCCCAAGAATAGTATACGTAGCCACATCTGATAGTAAGTTGTCCATTTCTTTAAGATAATCTGACTTCTTGAGTAAAACGATCCCTCCCCCCTTATCTGCGGGTCTAATAATCAGATCTTTCTTTTTGCATAAAGTTTTGATGCCTTCCTCTGTGTTTTTAGTTCTGTCTTTGCTGAACTGGACTTTTGATAAATTCTGTAACACCAAATTTTTGAAAATGGTGATACTAGCGGCTGTTTTGGTTGAGGGATTAAACAAAGAAGCATTCCTCAATCCTGTCCCTGCTTGCTGACCAATATTACTGCTATTTCTAAGAATAGGATTGGTCATAAAATGCCGTTTGATACTTAATTTCCTAGTGAATTTTTGGAGGTCTATGAACATTTGAAATTTGTCCATAGTTCTTCTAGGAGCATACTTCAAACCTTGATTTAATGTTAAAGTTTCTGCTCTAGATAGTGCCTCCCCACTAAGGTTAAAAACGCCTTCACATGTTAGTTGCGGCTTTTCTTTGGAGTGGCACCGTTGCCCTCCTCTGACTCCTCTCTTCGTCTTCCCTTTTTGCCTGTACCCCTTCCTAAAAAACTATCCTTTTTATTTCTTAAGGGGGCTGGTCCTGGAGGGCCCTCATATGTCGCACCATGTGGGTAATGGGAACCATTTCCATGGGGGTTGGTACGTGGGGCACCCTCTCCGTATCCATGCAGCGGCTCAAACCTATTCTCTACTGGCAGGTCATAGCCCCATGGGGCCCGATGAGGAGGCTGGATCTCTCCTCTATAGCCATTATCTCCATAGCTGTTGTAATGGTAATGATGTTCCGTATACATGGGCCTATTCTGGTGGTACGAATTTGAATTACTATACGGAGTTCCCTCGGGGTGTCTGGGACCTTTATTGCCACCCTGAGTGGGATACTTCCCATGATTGCCATTGGATGTATTTGGTGGAGGGTGGGTATTTGTAGAACTGGGCTTGGACTGATGTCCATTGTGTTTCCGCTTAATAGAATGGGGTGTTTTATTTGCCCCTGTTCTACTGGGCTCACGTTCCCTGAACCCTACCCTAGGAGTAGAGGGACCCGAAAGGGACCTGCTGGGTTCAGAGGACAGAGGCACCAGTCCACTGGAAGTGGCCCCCCCAACTTCCATTTGTGAATCGTCATTATGTTGGCTTTGATTGCGATTGTTTTCCTGCCACTTGAAGACATTGTGCGTTTTATAGTCCTCAACATCTCTCAAGTATTTTTTCCTTTTTTTGATTCTCTGTTCTTCCTCTTCCTCAATCATAATTTCTCTGAGTTCTTTAGAATAGACTTGGTATAGTCCCTCTTTGGCCATGGGGGTCAGTTTTTCTTGAATCTCACTGATTTCTAGTTGCAATCTAGAGACCTTGGCCTGTTTGCGGGCCACCAAAAAGCCCAGGAAGGCTATACCAACGTCATTAAAATTAAAATACCAATCTGCCAGATCAGTGTCTCCCCTATCCGGAAAGACATGCCATCTAAGGCTTCTGGGTATCATCTTTTCCTGGATATACCGCTCCAGGAAGATGATGTCCCAGGTAGCATGCAATTCAGATATAAGTACATTTTTTAGTCTCATAAAGATACCACATATCCCTTCTGTTTCAGTGCTACTCTGGTCAAATACTTCATCGGGATTAATTTTCCTATTCTTATATAGTTCAAAAATATCCATGTTAATTTAAGGATAATGTGTTTCCTTAGTAAGTGCAGAAAGTGAATTCTAAGTAAGCGGGGGAAGCTGCGAGATAGGTATATTTCAAGAAGACACTAAAGACAAAAACAATCCGCTCTAACACCCCTTAAGTGATTGATATATGGATATAAAAAAATGTGAAAAAATTAAAAATAAAAGTGAAAAATGCTGCACCTTAATACAAAGAAGCCCAATATAGGGCTCCACTAGACATATATATACAAAGGAAAAAGGCGCGCAACAATGTAACATATATATAAAAATATGTTTTTACACAGCAACCTGAAAATAGTGAAAATAAATGCAAATAATGATGTGGAAAAAAGATATACAACGTCCCAAATGTGATTCCAAGTGTTAGGTGCTCAAAAACTTGTTTCCTAATGCCATTGAAACACAGTTCATAGGAAATTTCCCAATGGGGTGTTGTAGATAATTCAAATGGTGGCCCTCATCTGCTCTGTGTAAGGAAGTGATAGATGGCCGCTTACCGCAAAGTTGGACCCTTCCAGGGGTCAGTAAAGCACTCAAAGCACTTATTTTTAATTTTTTCACATTTTTTTATATCCATATATCAATCACTTAAGGGGTGTTAGCGCGGATTGTTTTTGTCTTTAGTTGTAATTACCAAGCACACTATTAGCTTTACAACTAAACTGACTTTTAGATATTGAAATATAACAATCTAGTTAATTATGAGCTAGGTTTAGCAGTTTGGTTCTCTTGAAATCCATATTACTACCATTGTGTACTTATTCTACATTCAATTTGTCTCAATATATAGAGCCTAGTACAGTTCCTAACTGTGATAATTATAATATTTATGAGGTTTTACGTTTATTTGTTTGGTGCGTTCTGTATTTTGCCCATATTTTGTACCTAGTAATATCGTACTGTTGGAGGTCTTCGTAAAAGCCTAACCTCATAATCATTTGGTGTAAAGGCAATAGAAGTAAACAACATTTTACAAATAGAGACTCTGGGTCAGATTCACAGAGCGATTACGCCGGCGTTACAGGAGATGCGCGGCGTAAGTCTAATTTTGTGCATGCGTTTCAATGCGCCGCATCCCCAAAACGAGATACGCAAGAAATCTACTTTTTTTGACTGGCGTAATTTCGTTAGCCTGGCGTATCCGTCCGCGCAAAACTGCGCTAGACACACCATTGATTTGCTATTCAAATATGCAAATGAGGGAGTTACGGGGATCCACAAAAGAACGTTGTTGCAGCGCAGGCTATGCGCTGTGCACAACAGCTGCACGTCCTGTCTAAAATTAGACCATATAAAATGTGGTATAAAATTAGACAATCCGTCTACATGTCAGCTAAAGCAACACTGTTAGTGAGGAGCTGAGCAGTCACACTTGCTGAACAACAAACTTTATGCCAAGATGCCCGGGGCATCCTTGCTCATAGCTATACTAATGACTTTAGAGGAGCAAAGAAGGAGGGGGGCACGGAGGAGGGCACGGAGGAGGGCACGGAGGAGGGCACGGGAGAGGATATACCGCACCCGCATAGACCTCTTTGGCATGAGTGACAGCTACATATACAATCAGAGCCCCATCCCAATGGAATTCGAACAGAATGTGTATCGGGACACCTGGCTGGTTGGTGAGTGACATGGGTGGCAGGCATGACTGTCCACCCCCATGATGCACACATCACAAGGGGCACATGCACTACTAACATCCTCCTGTCTTTTCCCTTACAGGTGACTCTGCATATGCACTGGGACCCCATCTCATGACTCCTATCCCGAACCCCCAAACCCCAGGAGAGGAAAGATACAATGAAGCCCACGCCCAAACACGTGCAGTGGTGGAGCGCACCTTTGGCCTCCTGAAGTCACGTTTCCGATGCCTGGATAAGTCTGGGGGGACCCTGTTGTATTCCCCAAACTTCGTGTGCCAGATCATCGGTGCATGTTGCATGCTGCACAACTTTGCAGTGAGAAAGGGCCTGCAGATTGACATACGTGATGACCTGACCCCTGAACCAGACAATCCCCCCCTAACCGAGGATACCCCGTCTTCTGAGGGAAGAGCAGCCAGGAGACAGCTCACATTAGGCATCTTTGCACATTAAACACACACATTAATCATGGCACAATGAGAATGCATGCATGCACACCACTGTGGTCCCTAGCACAGACACATCACATCCTCATCAAATTGGATTAGCACAAGCCCACCATGCTGGACTTGTGAGCAGCAACGCCACGCCACGGCTCCAATTATGTCACTGTACATTCATACACCATTCACACGGACCTGGGGATCACTTCCCCCTGGTCCTGGGGAACCCTTCTCGACCACAAATGAGGGTGACACCCCTTTTCCGGCAGGAATGTCACACCCACATTCAGAAATCATTCACAACAGCAAAAAAAAAAAAACACGAAAAAAAAGTCCAGAAAAAAAAAAGGGGGAAATCAAATTAATGCCGCTGGCGTGACTCACGCCTGGCGCGACCACGGCCACGGCCCCGGCTCCTCAGGGGAGACTCATGGGGGGGTAATCCGGGGAAGGAGGAGCAGCCCCTGGTCTCTGCCCACCTGGCGGCCTGCCCTCCAAGGCCACGGCAATTCTGGTCAGGCCAGCACTTAGTGGTGCCGTATTGGCCTGGATAGCCTGGGTGAGGGCCCTCACATCCTGCCCAACGTCTGCTGTAGTAGTTTGCAGTACATTTAGGCAGTTTGTAAGAGCCCGGGATTGGCAGTCCAGGTCCCCAAGCGTATCCTTTATGGAGGACAGGCTCTCCTCCATCCGCCCCAAAGTCTGGCTGACCTGTCCCAGATGGCGGGTCTGAAGGGCCTGGTCCCTTCTCAGATTGGCGGGCAGAACCTCGGCCACACCCCTGGTCTTCTGGGACGACTTCCTGCCTCCAGCTGATGCTTGTGGCCGGGAAGAAGGGGAGGCCCTTCTGAGGGGAGCCCTGTTGGGGGAGGAGTGGGAGGGGCTAGCCCTTATGGAGGGCTGGCTGCTGCCAGCCAGAGAGGAAGACTCCTCCAAAAATAATAATCCACTGGCTGACATGACATCCTCCTCCTCCTCAAACTCCCCCTCCTCCAACTCCTCCGAGGACTCCGGCCTTGTCGTGGGGTCCTCATCAGGCTGTTGTCCCTGGGATGGTGCGGTCAGCCCAGATGGCCCAGCACCCTCCTGCACATCTGTGGATGACACAAAACATTCACAGGTTGGAGGATCCACACACTTGCCACATATTCCTTTCCCCCCTCCCCCACACATGCTACACACCAGATAGGAAAACAAAAAGCTTACCTGGCATCACGCCTTCATGACTGGAGTCATAGCCAGGCAGGCCCTCCACTTGTTCTCTATTAAAGGTCTGGGCCACCGCACGCTCCTCCACTGTCAGCCTAACAGGGCATGGTGGGCCCCCTCCTGTGCCCCTGGCATGGGCTGCCATTTTGGCCAGCTTCTTTCTGACCAGACGCCGGAGGTCATTGATTTTCTTGAAGATCCCCTCGCGTGTCCGGGTCTCCCCCCCCCAATGCATTCACCTGGTCAGTAATGTTCTGCAAAATCTCCTTTTTCCTGGCCGGGGGGTGTTGGCACTCTCCGGGCCGTGGAGGAAACGCCCATATTGGGTTATGGCCCGCGCAATAATTTGTTTCTCCCCCAACGAAAAATTGCTCTTCCGCTTCCTCTCAGTCATACTCATACAACAACTCTCTCTCAAACAATCAACAAAAATCACTCACAAAAACAAGCAGGAAAAATCAAGCAACAAAACAAACAAACCAAAAGCTATCAACCAAAAAGTCTCACAAGCAGTCACCAAAAAACACTTTCAAATATATTCTACCAAACACTAGATCAAACAGTCAACAAATATCACAAAGACGAGTCACAACGCAACAAACAACAGAACAAAAGCACCTTGCTGTATAGGAAGGGATACAAAGGGATGTACTTTTGCAAAGGAAGTGCGTTTGTGTCTGTCTATTTATGCTGTCTGCGTAGTTCACTAAGTTGCCCGGGTCCACTTCCAATTTCACTGATTGCGCCGTTCCCGAGTTGTGAGCATGCGCACAGAGGTGCGCATGCGCGAGCCGGCCGGCCCTTCATTTGCATGGGGTCACGGTTCATTTCAATGTAACACGCCCACGTCCTTCCCAATTTGAATTACTCCGCCTTACGCCTTGAAATTAACGTTACACCGGCGCTAATTTCTGCGCAAATACTATGAGAATACGGTGATTGCGCCTCTACATTGCGCCGGTCTAACATAAAGGAGGTGCGCTACGCTGGTCAAAATATGCGCCAATGTACGTGAATCTGGCCCTCTGTGTTTGTGATATATCAAAAACATATGTAGCTTTGGCTTTTTTTTGTATGCATCAGGTAAAAAGATTGAAGTCTGTAAAGTTCAGTTTGTTTTTTTAACAATCTTGGAGTATTAATACATTATATATTAATACATATAATACATATACATTATAATACATTATTATATGTATATACAGTATCTCACAGTAGTGAGTACACTCCTCATATTTTGGGTTAGTTTTTTATTAGATAAATTGATTGCTGTAAGCTAGAGCATTTAAATATCACTTACCTTGTTTTTCCTTTTATCATCCAAAATACAGTAATCCAGGTTTGAAAATGCCATTTCCTGTCTCTCGTCTTCTTGCTTTCCACCAGCACCTGAGCTGTTTGGCATGGTGGAAAGCAGAATGTGCTCACCCTCTCCCTATGACTACAGCCCTGCACGAAGATGCTTTCTTATCCCTCACAGTCATGGAGGCTAAGCCTAATGGGAACTGTAGTTCCCAATAGGCCGTAATGCAGCAAGAATGAACGCGCACTGCAAACCAGGAAGTCAGTGAGAACAACAATTCAGGAGTGCTGGAGGTGAATAAAACAGCTTGATTTCAACAGGTATCAAACTAGTTATAATGCAAAACATTACTTTTTACTTTATCAGTTACTGTCAGACTTTAATTTAAGAGGAAAATATTTTTGTGTTTACAATCCCTTTAAAGTCAGGATCTCATCAAAGTCTGGTGCGGCTGAGTGACAGTCAACAGTGTAATTTAGTCCGCTGTCAGCTGAATACAGGTCACAGGAGTTCAGAATTAAGTGCACTCATGTGGCCCACATGAGAAGTAGGTCCAACATAGCTTTGGCTTTACTTCTCCTTTAACAGTCTTGTATAATATAATTTTTATTACATAAAAAAATAATTATGCATAATATTTTTTTTCTTTTCTTACAATAATATGAAGATTGTTTAAAAGGGAAAGATTTCTGAAAGGTTCACTGTACCTCATAATTTGTATGTGTTCCGTAAGTGTGCCAATGTCTTGCTATGATCCTCATTAAAATTTGCCATTAGACAGTTGTAATTACCAAGCACACTATTAGCTTTACAACTAAACTGAGTTTTAGACATTGAAATATAACAATCTAGTTAATTATAAGCTAGGTTTCGCAGTTTGGTTCTGTTGAAATCCATATTACTACCATTGTGTACTTATTCTAAATTCAATTTGTCTCAATATATAGAGCCAAGTACAGTTCCTAACTGTGATAATTATAATATTTATGAGGTTTTACAGTTATTTGTTTGGTGCTTTCTGTGTTTTGCCCATATTTTGTACCTAGTCATATTGTACTATTGGAGATCTTAGTAAAACCTCATAATCGTTTGGTGTAAAGGCAATAGAAGTAAACAACCTTTTACTTGTAGAGACTCTGGCCCAGATTCACAGAGCGATTACGCGTGCGCAACTGCTGTTGCGCGTGCGTAAGTCTAAATGTGCGCGTGCGTATAGTTGGACGCGATTCACAAAACAATATACGCCAGAAATCTACGTTTTTTGGTCCGGCGTAATTGAGTTAGACATTCGCTTCCCTTCGCGCAAAACTGCGCTAGACACACCATTGATTTGCTAGTCAAATATGCTAATGAGGGAGTTACGGGGATCCACAAAAAAACGCAGTTGCTGCGCAGGCTACGCGATGTGCGCAACTGCAAAATGTCCTGTCTAAAGTTAGAGCACATAAAAGCTGATCTAACTTTTGAAAAAAAGTCTAATTGTCAGATAAAGCAACACCGTTACTGAGGAGCAGACCACACACACGTGTTGCACTACAATTTGACTGCCAACATGCTAGGGGCATCGTCGCTCATAGCTGCACTAGTGAATATAGATGACCAAAGAAGGAGGAGGGCACGGAGGATGGCACGGGAGAGGGTATACCGCACCCGCATACACCTGTTTGGCATGAATGATTCAGAGGTCTTTCGCATCTTCAGATTCCCCCCTCATGCCATCCTGGAATTAACCACAACCTTGCAGGAGGACATCACCAGCCCAACACACCGCTCACATGCAGTGCAGCCACTGGTGAAGGTCCTGGCAACACTCCATGTCCTTGCCAGTGGCTCTTTTCAGCGTACAAGTGGAGTGGTGGCTGGGATGTCACAATCCTCCATGAGCAGATGTGTGCACCAGGTTGTCCCTGCAATCCTCACACGCTTGGCCAACCAAATCATCAAACCCACCACTGAGGAGCTTCGAATCAAGGCAATGGCAGATTTCTACCGAATTGCCAGATTCCCACGCACCATCGGGGCCATAGATTGCACACATGTGGCACTCCAGCCCCCCCATGAGACCGAGCACATGTACCGCAATCGGAAGAATTGGCACTCCATCAACGTACAGGTGATAGTTGATGCCCAAGGCCTCATATGGCACGTCCGTGCCAAACACCCAGGGTCCAGCCATGACAGCTACATCTACAATCAAAGCCACATCCGAACAGAATTCGAACAGAACGTGTATGGGAACACCTGGCTGGTTGGTGAGTGACATGGGAGTCAGGCATGACTATCCCCTCCCGTGATGCACAACAGAAGTGGCACATGCATGACTAACATTCTCCTGTCTTTTCCTTTACAGGTGACTCTGCATATGCACTGGGACCCCATCTCATGACTCCTATCCGGAACCCCCAAACCCCAGGAGAGGAACGATACAATGAAGCACACATCAAAACCCGTGCAGTGGTGGAGCGCACCTTTGGCCTCCTGAAGTCACGTTTCCGATGCCTGGATAAGTCTGGGGGTACACTGTTGTATTCCCCAAACTTCGTGTGCCATATCATCGCTGCATGTTGCATGCTACACAATCTCGCAGTGAGGAAGGGCCTGCAGGTTGAGCTACGTGATGATCTGACCCCCCAACCAGAAAATCAACCCCTAACCGAGGATACCCCGTCTTCTGAGGGAAGAGCAGTCAGGAGGCAGCTCATATTGGGCATCTTTGCACGTTAAACACACACATTAATCATGGCACAATGAGAATGCATGCATGCACACCACTATGGTCCCTAGCACACACACCCCACATCCTCATCAAATTGGATTGGCACCAGTCCACCATGCAAGACTGGTGAGCAGTAACGCCACGTCAAGGCTCCAATTATGTCACTGTACATTCATACACCATTCACACGGACCTGGGAATCACTTCTCCCTGGTCCTGGGGAACCCTTCTCCACCAAAATTGAGGGTGACACCCCTTTTCCAGCAGGAATGTCACCCCCACATTCAAACATCATTCACAACCCAAAATATGCCAAAAAAGTCAAACAAACAAAAATGCATAGAAACAAAAAATGCATAGTAAAAAAAAATTGCTTAGAAAAAACAAAAAAAAGCAGAGAACAAAAATAAAAAAGCTTTCAAAACAAACAAAAGGGGGAAAAAAAAATTATTGCCCTCTGCCTGAGCCACGCCTGGGGCGCCCCCGGCCACGGCCCCGGACCCTCAGGGGAGACGCATGGGGGAGGGGAAAAGCCGGGGAAGGAGGAGCAGCCCCTGAGATCTGCCCACCTGGCGGCCTGCCCTCCAAGGCCACGGCTATTCTGTCCAGGGCAGCACCAAGTGTTGCCGTGTTGCCCTGGATAGCCTGGGTAAGGGCCCTCACATCCTGCCCAACGCCTGCTGCTGTAGTTTGCAGGTCATTTAGGCAGGTTGTGGAGGCCCGGGAGTGGGAGTCCAGGTTACCCAGGCTATCATTAATGGAGGACAGGCTCTGATCCACCCGCCCCATAGTCTGGCAGAGCTGTCTCAGAAGGCGGGTCTGGGTGGCCAGGTTCCTTCTCAGACAGGCGGGCATGAGATTGGGCGCCCCCCTGGTGCTTTGGGATGACCTCCTGGCTCCAGCTGATGGTTGTGGCCGGGGAGAAGGGGAGGCCCTTGTGAGGGGAGCCATGTTGGGGGAGGAGGGGGGGGGGCTGACCCTTAGGGAGGGCAGGCTTCTTGCAGCCAGAGGGGAAGAGTCCGCAGAAACCAAAGGGCCAGTGCCTTCCATGGACTCCTCCTCCTCATGATTCTGCTCCTCCTCATGATCGTCCTCCGCATGATCCTCCCCCTCCTCTTGTTCCTCCTCTGCGGACTCTGGCCTTGTTGGGGGGGCCTCATTAGGCTGCTGTCCTGGGGTTGGAGCGGTCAGTCCAGATGGCCCTGCACCCTCCTGCACAGCTGTGGATGACACAAAACATTCACAGGTTGGAGGATCCACACACTTGCCACATATTCCCTTTCACCCCCTCCCCCACACATGCTACACACCTGAGAGAAATAAAAACCTTACCTGGCACCGCGGGGACCGGACTTGTGTCAAAGCCTGGCAGGCCCTCCACTTCATGCCGGTGAAAGGTCAGGGCCACCACACGCTCCGTCTCTGAAAATCTAACCCGGCATGGTGGGCCCCCTCCTGTGCCCCTGGCATGGGCATTTATTGCGGCCAGTTTTTTTTTCACCTCACGCCGGAGGTCATTTATTTTCTTTTCTATCCCAGAGCGGGTCCGTGTCTCCCCCTCCCCCGATGAATTGACCTGCTCTGTGATCATATCCAAGATCTCCCTCCTCCTGGCCGGGGTGGTGGTGGCACTCTGCGGGCCGTGGAGAAAACGCCCATAGTCGGTAATGGCCCGGGCAAGAATTCTTTTTTCCCCCACAGTAAAATTGAGCTTTCTTTTTCTCTCAGTCATACTTCCAAACAAACTCACTAGCAGTCACCAAAAATCTGTCACAAATACAAGCACAACCAATCAGACAAGAACACACACAAAGAGAAAAAGAACAGCCAAAAATCACACTAGCACTCAGCAAGAAACACACACAAAAAAATCAGATGAAAAAATAAAGCAAGAAAACAAACGCTCAGAAATATATCAATCAAACAAACAGTCTCAAACACTTATCAAAATACACTTTCACAAAACTACCAACAAGCACAAGATCACACAGAACACTAATCTGACAACTACAAAACACACTCTAACGAACAACAGAGCAAAAGCACTTGATTCAATGGGAAGGGACACAAAGGGATGTACTTTTGCAATGGAAGGGCGTTTGTGTGTGTCTATTTATGCTGTCTGCGTAGTTCACAACGTTGCCCTAGTCCATTTCCAATTTCAATGATTGCGCCGCTCCCGAGTTGTGAGCATGCGCACAACGGAGCTGACATGGTTTCCTTCACGCGCGCATGCGCGAGTCGGCCGGCCCTTCATTTGCATGGGGTCACGGCTCATTTCAATGTAACACGCCCACGTCCCTCCCAATTTGTATTACTCCTCCTTACGCCTCCGGAAAAAACCTTACGTTTGCGCAAGCTCTTGCGTAAAAGCTACGTGAATCGCCGGATTACGCGGCTAGATTGCGCAAGTCTAACGGAAAAGTGGTGCGCTACGCCGGAATGATAATGCGCCGATCTACGTGAATCTGCCCCTCTGTGTTTGTGATATATAAAAAAAAAAATATGTAGCTTTGGCTTTTATTTTGTGCATCAGATAAAAATATTGAAGTCTGTAAAGTTCAGTTTGTTTTTGAACATTCTTGCAGTATTAATAATTATACTGTATATTATATGTATATACAGTATGTACACACTTTTAGGCCCTGTGTTGACCAGCATTGGGTATTAATAAAAATCAAAAGGGTCCAACAGTAAAGGTTCACCCACACTGTAGGTCCCACCACTGCAAACTATTTTTTGATATGGCAACATAAGCCTGATACTATGAGAATAATAGACTGTATATACTCTTGAGAATATTTGAGTTTGAATTCTCTATATTAATATGAATGATAAACATATACTTTTAATTCAATTATATGTGTTTTTTTAGCCAAGGAAGTGCCTCACACCACATTCCGTTTTGACCCCGCCCCTTAGGGGGAGTGTCTGATTGGTATTTCTTGTATAAAAGCCAGCAGTATGGGGGTGCAGTGATATGCCCCTGTTGATGGCTGTTTGAGCCGAAACGTGTCGGGTTCCGCATTACAGCACCCCATACTGCTTTTATTCATGTGATCACCTTTTTATTCCAATATTTTGACATTGTTTATGACCTTTTAATAAAACCTGTCATGGTTTGTTTTTGACCTACACCATTGGAGCACTCTTTCTTTTTTCGTTTTCCGAGTCTGCTGGAACTATTTGTTCCCTTCTGTCCTGCATCTGAAGGCCCATGTGTTTGGTTCCTGTCGTTCCTGCTGTTCCTGGTTTCATTCCACCTGAAGGATCGAGAAATGCACCAACATTCGGGGAGTCCTTGTTGCAGCGACCTAGGTCCCAAGAGGCCACTAAGCATTTTAGACTTACTGTTGTAAAGCAGCTAAAGTACACTACACACTGTAAGAGTACCCTATTATTTATATTTGATACCTTTATGATCCCTGCAGACAACCAGTTATTCGTCAGTCCATGCCAGCGATTGGAGAAGTACACATTTGTTTGTTTATGGACTATTTCCACATTCAGTGTCCTATTTTTCCAGTATCACATTATTTGCAATATCGGGTCTTTACACATGGACTTTATCATTTAGCCATTATTATTCGTTGTTTATGTCACATATTGTATGTTATCACTGACATTGTATTTTGATAATTTTTTTAGCGCCGCACTTATTATTTAGATTTTCCATTTACTTTGTTTGTTTGTGTGCTGGCAGCTCTTCTGCTCTCTTTTTGGTTTTTCCACTTTTTAAATAAATAAGTGCTCCAATAGTGCAGTAACGTTAAATCAAATTTATTAATGTTAAAAGACTTCAAACATTGCACTCACATTATGTCAGATAAATGCACACATGTAATAAATCCACTGCAGCAGTAGGAAACTGGCATAATATGGTCACAGCAGACCCAGCGTGTGTATAGCAGTATCTCCCCCACATCAAAATCCTCCCTGCCGTAACGTCACTTCTGGTATTGCGTCTAATGTTACTCTTGGTTGCTGTACAGCCAAGTCCCAACGTGTTTTGTCATCACAACTGCCTCCTAGGATTGACTGTATGGCACAGCAACCTCTATTTTATAATTTCCGATATACTAATGGTAATGAATACCCAACAGCGTATGCGCTAACTTTGTGTCCACACAACCATGATATGCACAGTCTTTACTCCGCACACATTCATGTTGTAAGGTGATTGATATTAACATAAAACCTATTAATTAGTTACTAATATAGAGGACAGCACTCAACAAAAATGGCACTGTCACTAAATATGGCTAATATTAAAAGTAAGCCAGATGCACTATTAAAAGTGTTATAATTACTACAGAATTACATAATCATACAATTTACATAAAATATCCATTCCTACAGGCCCGTAAGCCCATCAATAAAGTCAAATTAGAGGGGTGTGGCTACCGCGCGGCTGAATGGACGCCTGAATCAGGAGCTCCGCTTCAGTGTCAGGGAAATCGGCTCACTGAGGCACCGTGGGCTACTTTAAAACACCAGGGAGACGAGCTACATACCCGCACACCTCCCGGGGATGACAAGAAAACGCAAGACCGCCGTTCATCCGGCGAAATTGGAGGATTTCTTCTCCCCCAGGCCAAGCAGCGTGCTCCAAGATGGCGCCGGCTGCGGATCTCCGGCCTCCGGGGAAGGCTCATCTATCTCCACACCGAGCCCGGTATCGAGGGCTGGGACAAAACGCCGCTCCCCAGAGGCATCCACTCCTCTCTCCTGCAGCCCGGCGAAATCCAAGCCTCGTCTGTCAGCTGAGCCGCACGGCTCTCAGGTCAGTGCACTACAGGGGTCTATGGAGGACACACGTGAGCTCTCAGCTACCATCAATGCTTTCCCTACTTCCAACCTCCCAGTTTCTGACACTACTTTAAAAGACATGCTAGTCTCTCTGTGGAGCTCCCTGCATTCAGACATGATGGAATGCATGAGGAGCTTCAGGATGGAGATGGGGGAACTGGGTGGCAGAATGGATCATGTAGAAAAGAAAATGGGGGAATACGCCTCTTCCTACAACTCCCTGGTAGACTCTCACAATGACCAGGCTGATGAAGTCGCATGGCTCAGGGCTAAAGTCGCAGATCTCAAAGATAGATCTCGAAGGAACAACGTCAAGTTACGGGGTGTCCCTGAGGCTGTCCTGCCTGCTCAGCTCCAGCAATATGCTCGTGAGCTTATGGGGTCACTTCTGCCTTCCTTGCCTGAATCTGAGCTAGTAGTCGATCGGATACACCGCCTGCCCAAACCTGCACACCTCCCAGACAATATTCCTAGGGACGTCTTGATGCGGGTACATTTTTACCACGTGAAAGATCAATTTATGCTGGCTTTCCGCAAACGCCCCCACTCATCTGATCGTTATGCCAATCTACAAGTGTATGCGGACCTCTCACAGCACACTATGCAGAGACGCAGGTCCCTTATCCCAGTGACGAAAGCTCTCCGCAATCACAACATCATTTACAAGTGGGGCCAACCGACCAAACTCATTATAACTAAGGACAGTGCTTCAAGTGTAGTCATGAACCTGGAAGAGGGACTAGCACTCCTGCGCACATGGGATATTCTTCCTGAGCATTCCCCACTGGAAACGGCCCCCTCCTCCTCCCCCAGGGTTCAGACCCATGACGAATGGACACTGGTGTCGCACAAACGCAACAACAAGAAGAAATCTTAAAGCCCCTGTGCCTCAGGAATCTTGCTACTCTGTTTACTACATTGTTTCCCTGACCTCACTGGAGCTCCTTCCCACGAACTTCCCCTCCTGAAATTATGTGCAGCTACCCTGCATCCGGATCCCAGATGGGATCTTCCTTTTTACTCCTACTGTTTTTTGCCTGTGTTATACCCTCCCTCTGTTCAATTTTCATGACTTTTCTCCCTTTCCCCGCTTCCCTTGAGATGGATCCTATCCTGTTTTCAACGAAGACGTTCCGTTCACCGTCCAAACTCGCCTTCTGGACCTGGCTGACTATGGAGGACCTGCTGTGGTGTCACAAGGTACTGTTATCATTCTCCTGCATGACCAAATATGGCCCTAACGGTTACTTCTTTTAATGTCCGAGGCCTGAACCATCCGGTCAAACGGGCTTCAGTGTGGAGAGAGGCTCTGAAGCTACGCTCAGACGTCCTCTGCCTTCAAGAGACACACCTCATGGCGTCTGGCGCGCCTTCTCTCTCCCACACCAGATTCCCCCACATCTTCCAAGCACCTGCCCCTAAAAAGCAAAAGGGGGTTCTCATTGCCATTAAAGACACTGTTAACTTCTCTCTCCAGGACTCACTGGTCGACCCTGACGGCAGGTTCTTGGTATTAGTTGGGTCCTTTAACAACAAATTATACACACTGGTCAACCTCTACGTGCCCAACACTCACCAGCTTCGCTTCCTGAGGAAACTCTTTTGCAAAATTAATAAGATACGGAAGGGTGCTCTGATCATGTGTGGGGACTACAACCTGACAGTTGACTTTGAGATGGACACTACCTCTAGAGCCAAACGCTCCCAGCCTGCTTTACACTCCCTGCTACATGCTGAGGGGATTTTCGACGTCTGGAGATGCCAACACGCATGTGAAAGGGACTACACCTTCCATTCCTCCAGGCATAACTCTTACTCACGTATAGACTTGATATTGGTGGACAAAGTTTTGTTGCAGAGGGTGTCCTCGTCCGCCATCCACGACATCACGTGGTCTGACCACGCCCCGGTGTCGGTGGTGGTGGACGGGGGGCCCCCAGTTTCCTCACCCTTTGTATGGAGGGCAGACCCCTATCTACTTCAGCAGCCCTCCCACATGGCTTATCTATCCACCCATTTGGAGGAATTTTTCACTGTTAATTCTGGGTCTGTCTCCAGCCCGTTCTCCGTCTGGTGTGCTCATAAGGCTTATATTAGGCATTCTGATCCAACTTAGTGCACGGGTAAGGAGGCAGAGAGCACAGAAATTGGACTCCATACTTGCTGAAATTCGCTCTCTAGAGTCGCAGAACAGGCAGACTCCTGACGCCCCGACGGCGGCCAGGCTTCTCGGGTTGCGCTCGGACCTCAGGAGACTGCTTCTTGAACGTTATGATAAACATGTTCAATCCCTTAAACTGACCCACTATGCGTCCGGAAATAGGGCGGGTAAAGTTCTAGCTCGGCGTCTGAAAAGTCGCAGAGTGAAAACTACTATCACTTTTCTTGTTAAGCACCCAGACAACAGTAAAATCTATAACCCTCAGGACATAGCAAACTCCTTTGCGGAGTTCTACTCCTCCCTCTACAATCTCCGGGAGGACCCCTCAGCCTGTAGATGAGGTCATTTGCTCCTTTTTGGCTGATTTAGCACTGCCTGCCTTGTCCCGCTCCCAATTAGAATCCCTGAACATGCCGATCAGACAGTCTGAGATTTTGCGGGCAATAAGGACTCTCCCTACTGGGAAGTTCCCTGGGCCCAGACGGCCTCCCTAATGGCTATTACAAGGCCTTTGACTCCCTCCTGGCCCCAGTATTGGGCACGGTGTTCTCTGAAGCAATGCTCTCTGCCTCCTTCCCAAGTGAAATGCTTAATGCTTTTATTGTAACTATTCCAAAACCAGGGAAAGTGCCTACTACACCTGCTAACTTCCGACCCATTTCTCTGTTAAATACAGATGTGAAACTGTATGCCAAGATTTTGGCATATAGACTGCTTCCTATCCTACCTTCCCTAATCAACCCAGACCAGACGGGATTCACCTCGGGTAGGCAGTCGTCAGACGCGACCAGAAGGGTGATTGACTTGGTACACTATGCTGGGACCTCTCGGACGCCTTCCCTGCTCCTCTCCTTGGATGCGGAGAAGGCGTTTGACAGGGTGCACTGGGGTTACATGACCAGGGTCTTGGAGAAGTTTGGGTTCACTGGCCCCATCCTGTCGGCAATTCTAGCACTCTATTCTTCGCCTTGTGCGCAGGTCTACACCTCGGGTATGCTCTCCTCTACTTTTAACATCACCAACGGCACCAGACAGGGGTGCCCTCTGTCCCCCTCCATATTCAACCTCCTCATAGAACCCCTTGCAGAAAAAATTAGATCCCACTCTGGGGCCCCAGGCTTCCTGCTGTCGGGCCGATCCCACAACATAAGTCTGTTTGCGGACGATATCATTCTCTTTTTGACTTCACCGCATTCTTCCCTCTCCCAGGCTCACAGGGTTCTCGCAGAGTTTAGCCGCATATCCTACTATAAAATTAACTACACCAAATCCTTCGTATTAGGCCTCAACCTTCCCCCTCGCCTCCAGTCTCATCTACAAGTCTCCTTTCCATACTCTTGGGCAGCATCCAGTATACAATACCTAGGGATCCAGATTACAACAGACTTAACCAAGCTGGCCGATGCCAACTATGCTCCACTAATTGACAAAATCTCCGGAGAGGCTGCTCGCCTAGCCAAGGTCGATTTGACGTGGTCGGGATGTTTGGCCTCCTTCAAAATGTTGCTCCTACCTCAAATTCTGTATGTTTTCTGCACTCTCCCCATTCCTCTGAAACGTAGTCATCTCCAGTCCCTGAATAATATCCTTAACCGCTACGTTTGGGGTACCACCCGCCCCAGATGTGCGAGATCCCTTTTGATTAAACATAGATCTGTAGGGGGCATGGGCCTAATTGATATCAAAGACTATCATAGGGCAGCCATACTCACCCAACTTAGACGTTGGTTATCCCCCACTCCTGACACCCTGTGGTGCAGTATAGAACAGGCCCTTTGCCCGACCAGGGATCTCTACAGTGTCCTGATACTTGATGCTTGGCAGCCCCTTTCTCTGCACCAACTACCCCTAACGTTCCAGGCCTCTTTGTTGGCTTGGAGGGACTTACGTAGCCTGGCTCATAAGTCCTCTAACACTACTTCTGTCCCGATTCCCATTGAAGCTCTCTCGTGTGTTATACCATATACCTCCTTCTCCAATTGGGCAGCTAAAGGCATTACTTGGATTGAAGATTTATTCTGCTACAATGTACTCAAGCCGTTTGATACGCTTGCTGCGGAGTATGATCTGACACATGCAGATTGTTTTAAACATGCACAGGCCTCCAATTTCCTCAAAACCTTACAATCCCGCCACTTACTGATTCACAATGCCATTTGGCAATTCTACACCAAAGTGACCCCCTCCCCTAAGGGTATCTCCCTCTTCTATAACCTCTTCCAGGATAAACTACTTTTCAAGGCATCCTCCCCCC
The DNA here is from genome assembly GCA_029574335.1 of Rana kukunoris. Classification (NCBI taxonomy): domain Eukaryota; kingdom Metazoa; phylum Chordata; class Amphibia; order Anura; family Ranidae; genus Rana; species Rana kukunoris. The sequence goes on along the minus strand of CM056054.1, from coordinate 143,172,547 downwards.
CTTTCGTAAGTGGGAAATAGATTTGGGTAAAATGTTTTCTCCGGTCCAATGGCAATACTCGTTTAAACTTATATACAAAGCCTCCAGGTGTGTTAATCACTGGGACCTCTCCCAAAAGATAGCCCTGAGGTGGTACCTTACTCCGTACCGCTTAGCTCAATTCTACCCCTCAGCCTCCTCACTATGCTGGAGAGGTTGTGGGGAGGTGGGCAACATTTTCCACATTTTTTGGCTCTGCAAGAGCCTTACTAGCTATTGGAGGGGTATATTCCGCTGTATCTCACGTATGACAGGCATATTGACACCCCCTACTCCTGAACTGGCGCTTCTGAACCTAGGAATAGAGGGTTTCCCCCCGGAGTTCCGAATTGTAGTCACTCATATCTTGCTAGCTGCTAGACTGCTGTTGACTAGAAGTTGGAAATCCAACACGGTACCAAATGTAACGGAGGTCCTTGAGCTCACACGGACTAACTACACGTTTGCGTCTTTGTTGGCGAACAGGGAAGGTAGGAGAGCGAAGTTTGATATTCAATGGAAGCCTTGGACAGTATGGTTCCGGCTACAATAGAATGGAACTGTCTTCTTCACGTTATGTTCTTCTGATGTGTTTTAAGCAATTACCTATGTAGGTTTGTATTTATAGTGGTTTCACAGGTATCCATCCTTCCCCTATGCCCCTGCCCCCTCCCCCTTTTCTTCTCCCTCCTCCTCAGCACTTGACCTTCCCATTGCACTCCCCTATTATTTTGTTTGGAATCTGGAAGGAGGAAGAGACGGGCTCGTCGCCCTCCTGCTCTTATATGTTGAGATATTGTTGTTGTTCCTGTTCGCAACTTATGAATCTCATTATGTTTATGGAGATGCTACCATTATGCAATCTTCTCTGCTGTCTCTGGGAAAGCTGGTGTGTATCTTTATATTTATATTTCTTGTGTTTATACTTTGAAAATTTTCAATAAAAACTATTGTAAAAAAAAATAAAAAAAACAAAGTCAAATTAAATATGAAGCAATTAAGATCCAGCTTGAAGTTTAACCCTCTAGGAGCCAAATTCTTTAATAAAAAAATCCACTTTGATTTCTCTTTGTGATAGGTCTCTAACATTGTTAGAGCCCCTCCACGATGAAAAGACACAATCTATACCACAAAATTGTTATAATGTAGGATCTTGATTGTTTTTCTCTCTAAAGTAAAGGGACACTGCTTTTTGAACCATTTTTTTATATTGTCTACATGTTTAGCACTTTGTTCCTTGAGGAGTCTTTTAGTCCCCCCTCACGTAATATAAACCACATGGGCACCACAATAAATAGACTACATGTGAAGTGTTACATGTGATGAACTAATCTATGGTAAATAATTTATTGTCAATGTTGGTAATAGTGGACATACTCCTATTGCTAGTTCTTACCGTTCTGCATGTAATGCATTTTCTGCATGGGTGGAATCCATTTAAATAAATTAAATTTTTTTGCTGGCCAGGTGGGACTAAAGTCTTTCTTACCACCTGGTCTCCAAAATTCGTGGCCTTCCTATATATAAATTTGGGATGGTTTTTGAAGCACTGGAACTAGATCCCTATTCATGAATAGGATATACCAGTAGTTTTTAAAAATCCCTCAATTTCCCAATGTTGGTAATGGAAATTAGAGATAAACCCCCACTGATGTTGATCAGATGATTCTGGGTATGACAGCTACTTCTATAATTGTTTTATCCAGAACATCCTTACTATAACCTTTTTGTATAAATTTGCCTGCATGAGATATTCTTCCTGTTTAGTACAGTTAGGGCCCATTCACACCTGAGCGTTTTGTAGCCTGAAGCATGAAAATCCATTATTTTCAATGGAGATGGTTCACATCTCCACTCCAAAATGCCTGAAGCCAAATGCCTGAAGCTCAAACAATTTCTGGACCCTTTTTGTCCCTCGAATTGGGCTGATTTGGGCATTTTTTAAACATTTGTATTCCCGTAGAAAAGAATGGAAACACTAGATTCAAGCATCTAGCGTGACATTAAGCGTTTCTACAAGCTTTTTTTCGCTTTAATCTGCTCAAGTGAAATAGAGAAATTACATAAACATACACAGGAAGTGCACATATCACCATTTTTTTGGTTAGCAGACATAAAGGCCAGCAATATAGAGGGGGAAGTGGATGAGACAGTATGTCTTTTAGATGAGGAGAGATTTATCAGAATTATGGGGTGGATCCAGTATCTGCCTGCCCTCTTCTTTCTCCTCTCTCATACAGAAAATATGATGTAACAGTGGCTGCTGCCACAAAACACGCCATCTCATCATCACTCATCTTTGCAGAGGACAATACAAACACATGGAGCAGGAAGCACAATGATGAACCCGGAAGAAGAATATTCACCCAGGAAGAAGATAAAAAAAAATCTAAAAACATAGCAACAAATGAAGAGATGATAATTTTTCCTAGTGGCAAAAAAAACGACGAAGTTCAAAAACGACAGAAAAAACGTTGTGTGCAAACGCTTAAATATGCGCAAATACGCGTGACAAAATGCTCAAAAACGCTACTTCAACCCTTAGATAACCCAACATTTGTGCAGCTCCTTTAATGTTTTCATTCCTGTGGAAGAGCTAACACCAAAACAACAGAAACGAATGTGACAACTGATATTGAAGCATGGGCTTGTGTCATCCCACGGACCTGAGGTGTAAGGCTGCATTTCTACTCTAGACTATCCCATTCATACATTCCTACTGGCAAAGCCACTCCTATCAGGGAGAGATACCAGAATATTCTTCTGACTATAGTCCATGTGACAGGGAACACTGGTATCTTTACATTAGAGGACATTAAATGTATGCACTCATTGTAATGCACACCCTCCACCTGAGGTAGAAGAATCCTTGTTGGCCTTTGGAGAGGCCTGTTACTTCTCTATGTATAAAACAAAAACAAATCTCCTGCGCTCCGGTATCTCTTGCTATGGGGTGGTGTAATCCAATTAGACGGTATCTTCCAGAGTCTTGCAGCCCTCCTCAGAATCGTGGGAATTCATGAAACTAAGAGCAGAAAGAAAAAGAACGGAGGGCGCACCGACCTAGTGTGATACCGTTTGGGTGACTTTTATTAAAATATTAAAATCAATTATTATACTCACAATTTGAGTTTTAAAATAGAGCCTTGAAAGACAGCGCAGCAACAAGACACAGCAACACCAGCAGACTATGATAGTCACTTGAGTCTACAATCGATGTTTTCAGAGCTGACGCGTTTCAGGGGCGTACCCCTTTCTTCAGAGCTTGGTGGTCTGTAGTGGTCCAGACCACTCAAATTGTGAGTATAATAATTGATTTTAATATTTTAATAAAAGTCACCCAAACGGTATCACACTAGGTCGGTGCGCCCTCCGTTCTTTTTCTTTCTTCACTTCTCTATGTATAAACATAAAAAAGAAGTTGAGAAAGGTGCCACTACCTAAGCGTAGCATTTAAAACATATTGGTAAAATTAAAAACAATAAATATGCACTCACATTTAAAAGACATTTAAAAAATTATCAACGGGTCTCCAGCATGTGGCAACCTTACAGGTGGTCAATGGTGAGCAAGCCATCACATGTCGATGTAATGTAAGGTGCTTGGAACCAGGAAGTTGACCAGGGGAACACCAGGAAGAACCAGCAGGAGCAGAATACGGATTGTGTATATCACATGGATAAAAACCACTGTGTACAGCTGGGAAGTGTGACAGGCCCACAAAATTGCCATGATGACGCCATGACGTGCCCTTTTGTGGGCCTGCCACATTTCCCCACTGTCCAGAGTAAATCAAAAAATGTATAAGTAAATACATTTCCCAAGGGTGACCCAGACCTTATCCCATAAATTATGATGCCAGTTAAAAATACGAACCATCGCCATAGCTTTATAATATAGACTAATCCCAGCCAAGCCCAAGCCTCCATTTTCTTTTCGTCTGTGAAGAAAAGAGTATGCTAGTCTAGGTTGCTTCCCCTGCAAAAAAAAATGTTGTGAATAATCTACAGGTTTGTCTAAGAAAACAAAGGAGTTAATCTAATAGATATTGTAAAAAGTGTTTAAAAAATTCTTGGCAGTTTGGTCATTTTAATTACATTAATACACCCCAGCCACATGAAGGTAGTATTCTGCTAGTTCTTCAAATCCCTTTCCATGGCTTGTAAGAGTGTGTTGTACTTACAAGAATAATAAAAAAAAAATGGGGGGAATATGTGTACCTAAATTGCGAATGTGCTTTCCAAGTAAATGGAAATATTGTCTTAAGCTGTGGCATCAGGTTTGGTGGGATTGTGACTGGAAGAATTTCAGATTTATCAAGGAAGTTCTAAGGAATTTAGATAAGTGGCCATATCTCTGCAACACACAATACAATTAAATTGGTAACATAGTGAGTGGTTGGGAGATATAAAATAATATATTGTCAGCATAATGTGACAACTTTGCATTCTAGAGCCAATATAGATCCCCTTAATATAGACGTTTTGCCTAACTTACCTCAAATGAAATTCCAGCACCAAAGTGGGGATAACAGAAGCCCCTGCCTGCTCCAATTACATATACAAAATATTTAAGAGAGTACACCATTTACTTTCACTATAGCCCCTGGATTCTGATAAAGTCCTATTAGGGTCTCCTCCATATACAGCCAATGCAGGCCCTCTCAGCATCCGTCGACAGTATTAAAAAGTGAAATTGGTCTGGGCCACAATGTATTCAATTAAAAATGTTGAGAGCTTTGATAGTGTCATCTTGGGTTTCTGTACCCATTATGAAGCCCATTTGTTCAGGGAGGACCAACATAGGAAGGAGGTCCTGCAATTTGGTGGTTATGAAATTTGTGTTCATATTTAATAGAGAGATGGGCCCATAATTCTGACAATATGCTGGTTCCTTTCCAAAATGACAATATGAGTCAATAACGCCTCTCTAGGGAGAGGGTTGTCTGAGAATATAGCATTAAAGTAACTACACAAGGGTTTCACCTGAAGGTTACAATGTACCCCTTACCAATTCACATAGGGGTGGTGGGATCTGGGTGTCCCTTTTGTTAAAGAGGGCTTCCAGATTCCGATAAGCCCCCCTGCCAGCAGACCCCCAGGGATGAAGCCCTTGTCCCCATCAACATGGGGACATCCTCCCCATGTTGAGGCTATGTGGCCTGGTACGGTTCAGGATGGAGGGGTGCTCTCTCATCTCTTTTCCTGCAGGCCTACCAGGTTGTTGTTTTTGGATAAGGGGTCTGGTATGGATTTTTGGGGAAACCCCACGCCATTTTTCTTTTCATTTTGGCGCGGGGTTCCCCTTAAAATCCATACCAGAACTGAAGGGTCTGGTATGGATTTTGAGGGGGACCCCTACGCCATTTGTTTTAAAAAAAATTGGCGCAGGGTTCCCCTTAATATCCATACCAGACCTGAAGGGCCTGATATGGAATTTGGGGGGACCTCCACGCATTTTTTTTTATTTTGGTTTGGGGTTCCCCTTAATATTCATACCAGACCCAAATGGCCTTATAATGGACTGCCGTTTTTTTCAATTACTTTTATCTGTATTGCCGGGACCCGACAATTCATTATAGCCGTGAGTAGTTTTAAATTACTTTTTTCCTTTAGAAATATAATTTTGTGCAGGGACTGTTATAAACATGGGAAACATGTGCTACTTTTTTTGTTTTCAAAAAAGCTTTATTTGGAAGACATGTAATAAAACAGTTCAGTACAATGCATTGGGATAGAAATAATAGAGGGAGTGTAAAATAGTGGCTAAACAGAAAGGAGGGTTGGGAACATGGATAAAATGAGGATACATAGAGAGATGGTAGGGATATATGTAACCATGAATTTGGAAGCAGTGGTTATATTTGAGACATGTATGGGTGGGAGACACACCATTGGTTAAGGATATAAGTGGGAGAATAAGCTATCAGGAATTCTCAGTATATTAGGAAGATAATGGATGCAGGGGATGTTTAGGGTATCAAGGACCAAAAAATCAATTTACTAGTAAAGAGATGCATATTGTCAAACAAAGTGTGATTAATTCTTTCAGAGAGTCTAATGGATTCCATTCTGGATATAACTTGGGGCCATGGTAGGTTCTGTGATTTCCAGTTGCAGGCAATCATCCATTGTATCGCACTGATTAGAGAATAGATCAATCATTTACATGGAGATGGAACCTCGGGGACCGTGGCATAAAGTAAACATATAGATGGGGCGAGGGAGATTTTCTTGTTGAGAGTGCTTTCTAGTCTGTTTATAAGTGCAAGCCAAATGGGATCTAAGTATTTGCAATCCCAAAAAATGTGGAAGTAATTACCCACCTCCGGGCAACCTCTGAAGCAGCTCGGGGAGGTATTGGGATAGAAGGAGTGAATTTTAGCAGGGGTCATATACCACCTGGTGAATATTTTTAGGGGGGTTTCTCTGAAGGCCGCAGCATGGTTGCTCTTACGGAGATTTTCAATCATATTAGCACATTGGTCAAGAGTAAAAGTGAAGTTAAGTTCCGATTCCAAGCGCAACAATTGGGGCCGATTTATCCGGCTGGAGAGAGGTAATGAGGTTATTATAGAAACCAGAGATTAAACCTTTGCCTCTGGGGCAGGTTGTGCAGATATGTTCAAATAGGGTACTAGGAGGGGAAATTTGTGTGGAGAAGTATAGTGAGAAGAAGTCCCTGATTTGTGTGTATTGGTGGATACTGGAAGGTGGAAGGTTGAATTTGAGTTGCAGGGAAGCGAAGGTGAGAAATTTTGAGTTGAAGGTGAAGGATTTTAATGTGGTGAGATCTCTGGAAATCCAGACATCAACGGGGGTCTTGTCTGGAAATGCAGGGGGAAACCTAGGGTCTCCGAGATACGAAGCAAGGGGAGGGGACGGGGAGGAGAGATTATATTTAAGTTAAATTTTTTTCCAAATTTGCAGCATTTGGGCAACTATAGTGTTTTTATTGGAGAGAGCATGGTATGGTATTATGTTTGACCACAAAATACCCCTAATATTCAGGGGCAGTATCGAGGATGTCTCAAACTTGAGCCATGGGATGTCTGGGTCTGCGGAGAACCATTGAGCTAAGTGCGCTAGTTTAGCGACTAGAAAGTAGGACCACAGGTCTGGTAGACCAAGTCCACCATCACGTTGGGATCTATACATGAGAGAGTAGCTGTTTCTGGGTTTTTTATCGTTCCAGATACATTTATTGATTTCTCTCTGTAGAGCTCCTAGGCGGGTTTTGGGGACATTTATGGGTAATGCTCTGAAGAAGTACAAAATCTTAGGGAGGATGGTCATTTTAAAAGCGCATATTCTGCCCAGATAAGAAATATGATATGCAGACCATACCTTAAGCAACGCACTAATGTGCGAGAACAGGGGGAGATAGTTGGTTTTGTATAGCAGATTATGCGAGACTGTGATGTGAACTCCAAGATATTTAAGTGACGTGGAGGACCAAATAAAATTAAAGTTTTGCTTCATGAGGGAGATAAGATCGGGGGAACAGTTAATGGGTAGAATGGAACATTTATTTGTGCTAATTGACAGGCCAGAGAGTTTATGGAAGGTGTTAAGTTCTGATAAAAGATTGGGAATAGAGGTATGGGGGTCTGTCAAGAATAAGAGGGCGTCGTCTGCATACAAACTAAGTTTAAATTGGTGGGAGTCTTTGTGGTAGCCGTGTATGTTAGCGTTTTGTCTGATGGCGTGTGCAAGTGGCTCTATGGCAAGAGCAAAAAGGAGGGGAGAAAGAGGACAGCCCTGTCTAGTACCTCTGCTGAGGGGGAAGAAGTCTGAATTGCTGCCAGGTATTCTGATTCTGGTCTTAGGAAGGTGATAGAGAGCGTTAAAGCCATGAATAAATCTTTCTGAGATGCCATATTTAGGAAGGAGATGGTTTAGGTACGACCAGTTGACACTGTCGAATGCCTTGTGGATATCAAGGCTAAGTAAACATAAGGGGCGTGAGTGTAGGTTTGCGTCTTCTACTAAGTTAGTGACTAATCTGATGTTATCGACAATCTGTCTACCCGGTATGAAGCCTGTTTGGTCAACATGGATAAGAGAGGTGATCACCGAGGACAATCTGTCTGCAAAATACCAAAAAGTTTTAGGTCATTATTGAGAACTGATATAGGGCGGTAGTTCTGTGGTAGAGAATGGTCTTTTTGGGGTTTGGGTTTCAGGGAAAGGTTTGCCAGCAGCATTTCCTCAGGAAACTGTCCACCTAGTAGGATATGATTAAATAGCTTAGTGAGACTTGGTACTAGTAGGGGGGCAAATTTTTTGTAGTATGCTGCTGTAAAGCCATCGGGACCGGGGGCTGTTGAGGTTTTAATAGATTTAATGATATCCAGGATCTCAGCCTCTGTTGCATGGCTCATTCAATGAGGAGATCTGAGAGTCATTTAATTTAGGGAGATGAAGGGAGTTGAGCCAATCTAAGGATGAGGGTTTGGGGTAGGTTTGAGGGCCAGATAAGAGATTTTTGTAGAAGGAGGTGAAAACCTGAAGGACGTCTTGTGGATGGGTGACCAAGTTACCTTTTGCGTTTTTCAATTTGTAGATGTGAGGGGGTTTGGTATCTTGATTTAATTTGCGTGCAAACATTGCAGAGGCCGAATTTCCTTGCAACAGGAACTTGGCCTTGGAGAACCTGAGTAATTTTTCTGTATCCTCCGATAGCAATGTATTTAAGGCTTGGCGTTTAGTGTGGATAAGGTCGGTCAGTGCCGGTGAGGGGGAGGAATGCAATTTATTGTATAGGTCGCTCAACTCTCTAGTAAGGCATTTTATATCGGTAAGTTTAGCTTTGTGTTTAGCCGTGGCAATATTTATTATGTGTCCTCTTAGGACCGCTTTATGAGCCGCCCAAATAGAGGTGGGAAGCACCTCTCCAGGGACGTTGTCCTGAAAATTATTTTCGAAAAGGGATCTAATTTGTTGAAGGATAGAGGGGTCAGAGAGAAGGGAATCATTAAGACACCATTTGAATGTAGTGGGTGCTAGCCCAATGTGGGAGGTTTCAAATTCTACCATGTTATGGTCAGACCAGGGGCAAGGGTGGATTGTTGCTTTAGATGAGTTGGCCAGGAGTATGTGCAGAACACACAGTCCAACCTAGCGAAGCAATCATGGGGGTAGGAATAGTGTGTGTAGGCCTAAATGCCAACATTATGTGCTCTCCATGTGTCAATCAAAAGGGGGGTCCCCAGCAATGGAGGAAGCAAACCTGCGATACGATACACTTCGTAGGGAAGTCCAGGAAAAGTAGAACATGGGTCAGGGGACCCCAGAGTCCAGGTATTAAGTCAGTTCACGCCCCTCTGGACAGTCACTCAATTTCTGGTTGTGATGGTGTTGAGCATCTGGGGCGGGCCATAGGGTGAAGGTATCCGGACGAGGTCTCCAAATCGTAGGAACATCTGAAAAGTAGAAAAAGGGCAAGGGAGAAAGAAAAAGAAAAAAAAAGGAAAATAGGGGGGGTGGGGGGGGGGGGTGGGGAAAATGTCTTGCAAGCAGGGTTCAAAAAATTGTAGAATAGAAACACATGAAGAACCTTCAAACAATCAGAGTGGGTTATGCAGCATGGTCTTGTATAGGATGGTGAATCCATCTTCTCTGTTCCTTCTGATTGCGTCTGGAAGATGGAGTTGTCCAAATTGGGGAGGATCTTGGGGTCACAGGGAAGCGCTGCAGGGGCTCCTGATCTAACAGGCCCAGCTTAATCAGCAGATCCTTTCCTTCCAATACGTTGTACACGGTGTATGTGGAACCATTATGAATTATTGACAGTTTGAAAGGGAAGCCCCATCTGTACTTCATTCTAGCTGATTGAAAAATATTAGTGACCTCTTTCATCCTGCGTCTGTGATCTAATGTTGCTGGGGAGAGGTCAGGGTAGATCTGCAGTTTAACCCCATCAAGCCGGGGTATTTCTGGAAGCTCTCATAATCTCTTCCTTGGTGATAAAGTCTTTTAAGCACATAATCACATCTCTGGGAGGTTTATCTGGGGTTGGTTTGGGATGCAATGCCCTATGCATTCTATCGCAGGCAAATGCAGATGACGGTTTGTCAGGTAGAAGATTGTGGAATAGTTTTATGACCGCTTGGTTAAGATCTGTGACCGATTCTGGGATACCACGTACTCTAATATTATTACGTCTGTTTCTATTGTCCAAATCTTCTATGTGTGCTTGCATGAAAGAAAAACTATCTGCCAGTGTTTCATAGTCTTTTCGTAAGTCATTGCGTGCGAGGGCTAGTTCATCATGTTTAGTTTCCACTTTCCAGGATGTCTGTGCGGCCTCCTATGCTGGCAATTTCCTGGGACAGGGCACTGGTAGATTTATGTATCTCCTGCTCTATTTTACCCACAAGTTTTTCATAGATAGCAGACAGGCTTGTATCTAAGTTAGCCTTGGAGAGAGGCTGTATGTACTCACTGTTGGCAGGTTGTAGAACAGGAGCCTGTGGGGAGCTGCTGGAGGCCCGCATGGTGGCCAGCGCCATTTTGGGACATCTTCCTCTCCAGATCAAGAAGAAAGTTGGTGATTGCGTGAGTGGAGTGGCGTCCGCGCCTCTTTTTGCCAGAGGGCATGCACTAGTGTCCGCGGGGGTGATGGGTGAAATCTGGGGGTTTTTGGCTGCAGGATGGCCCCGGGATCAGTGCCTGGCTCTCTCGTCTGGCGGAGCTCAAGCTAGCTGCGTCCGACCAGCATTGCGCCGCGCATGCGCCGAAACATGTGCTACTTTACAGGCATAATATAGAAACTAGATATGTGCATTCCCGTTCGTACGAATGTTATTTTCGTACCCGCGGGATAATGTGTACATACGAAAACGGTTAAGCACCAAAATACGAAAACGACGGGATAACGAACGACCGCAAATACGAACGAACGATCCGACGGGAAAAAAAGACAAAACGAAAATGGCAAAATAACGAAAATTAAATCTGTATCAAGAGGTTTGCATTGTGTATTTTGTTTGAATCCGTTTTGTGTTCGTTTTCAGTTGTATGTTCATTGTTCAATGACATCTATAACAAAAGAATTTCATTAGGTATATTGAATGTATTCCTTTTTCTGTTTTCTGTGTATTCAAAATACTGAAGGCAAATTTTTTGTTATAGGTGTCATATCAGCATACGAAAATAACAAAAGAAACGTGTTCAAATGCAAATCTTTTGTTTATGGTTTTTTTTACTGGCCAGAGAGTTAGGCTGGCCATACATGATACAATTTTCTCTGCAATTTTCTTTAGATTTACCTTCAACTATGTAGTGCAAGGGCCTGCCTGATTGCATACAATTGAAAGTGTTGTTTAGTTTGACCTCATATATGGTTTTTGGTAAATCTAAAAGAAAATTGTACAAGAAAATTGAACATGTATGGCCAGCCTCAGTGACTGAAAGCAGCTTCTCTTTTGTGCAGAATAGTGAGTACACTTGTACAGTAAAGCCTAATAAACTTTTCTGTGGATTTTCATCTGAAGGGAGATCAGTTGGCCAGACTTCTGAACCCAAAAATGGTTTTCTGATGCAGTTTAAAAACGAACAAATTTTCTGAGAACGATCGGAAAACAATCGTTTTTAAACAAACATAAAAACTATCGTTTTCCGATCGTTCTCAGAAATTTTTCTCTGTGCACATGTCTAATAGAAACCCCCCAGGTACAAAATTTAAAGGAATATTTCACTTTTATTGTTTCACTTTAAGCATTATTAAAATCACTGCTCCCGAAAAAATTGCCATTTTTTTTTTTTGCATTGATACATGTCCCCTGGAGCAGGACCCAGGTCCCCAAACACTTTTTATGACAATAACTTGCATATTAACCTTTAAAATTAGCACTTTTGATTTTTCATGTTCGTGTCCCATAGACTTTAACGGTGTTTGCGTGTTCAAACTAATTTTTTGCCTGTTCACATGTTCGGCTCATCCCTACTGTATGTATAAGGGTTCACGTTTGGTGCTCAGTCATAGAGTCTGGCTGGGGTTTCAGGTTATATGAGCAGCAATAATAGTACTTATATTCTCTTGCAATTTAAATGGTATCTGTAAAGAGAACATGACAAAGATTATGTGTATTTCTATTTTATCATGGTTACGTGATCGTATACGTTTTTGGGGTTGTGTTCAAGAAGATGTGCAAAGAGAGATCACACAAACACTTATAAGAATAACATTTAAGTAATGACAGATAAAGACAACACATGAAATAATATTAGGAACTATAAAGAGAATACTTAATTAAAGGTACTGTTTCAGACAATAATATGAATTTTGTTCCATGCTATGGACGGCATAATAAGATGGTGTTATTAGGCTGCTGCCCCCAAAGAAGTTACCACCGTGGTGGAGTCAGTACTGAATATTGTGAAAGAAATTGCTATGGCGCTGCTTATTTTTAGCTGTGTGTCTCTTTAAATGCACCTTAACTTTGCTGTGCTTAAGAACAAATGTTTGTACTTACAGTGCATTAGTAAACATTGCAATAAACGGTTTTATATAGAATTACGCTATGGGGCCGGTCTGCTGCTGTTGTTTCTGCACGTGAGGAAGCTGGAAAGACAGGAACCCGCTGGAGGAGCCAAGCAAGCCCTGTATCTGAATAGTGTGTGCAGCCACATAGTGCTGCAAATGCTGATTTATCCCTAGTAAGGTGAGAATTTTTGGTGAGTGAGGTGGAGAAGGGGGAGCATGTGTGAAAGTCACCCACACATCATGGGATTTGTAAACCCAATTACCATACAAATAAGGACTAATTTTGGTTTTTCAGCACATCACTTTACTGCCATTTTGAGTATAGCACATGTCACTTTTTCGATAGAGGAATTATTACTAGCACTAATATTACTAGCACCACACAGTCACTTTAATGCACATTACGTGTTTGTATAAGGTGCACAGTATAAACATTTTCTTCTTAAGCACAGTAAAGTTAAGGTGCATTTAAAGGGACACACACCACCAAAAATTAGCAGCACCATAACCATTTTTTGTTGATGGTGACTCATGCATTTGTTCAAATATTCGTTTCTTATCTATCAAGTCAGTAATCTCTTTAAAGCGGAACTTCACCCCAAAGGGGAAGCTCCATTTTTTTTTCAATCAAAAAAGCTTTTATTGGAGCAAAACAATAGCCCAGAGGGTACAGCATATGACCAGTGATCATGGATATAGTATATGTACAAGTGTGGCAGCAGTGGGTAACATGAAACAGGTGACATAGGATACAACCACGTGTGAACCTAATTACCCCAGAATGTAAGTACAGCACAGCAGGGTTAGTTATCAGTCCACCTGCACCCCTCCCAGACTCCCATTTCCACTCGTGAGGCCGTGAACCCCCTGAGCTTATCTGTCCCCCCTATATGCAGGTTGCAGGTGACTCCAGCCATTTTCCCCAGACTTTTTCATATTTGGCCGGGCAGCCCCTGTGCGAATAGATCAGTTTCTTATACGGCAGTACGCTGTTGACCTCCGCCATCCAGTGTGACAGCTCTGGGGGTTCCGATCGCATCCACACCCGCGCTATTACCTTTCGGGCTATAAAAAGTGTCTCGTGCAAGAATACTTGAAGGAATTTATTGATGCCAACATCCGGGAAGATACCCAGCAGGCACGGTTTAGGCTGTAGAGTAATAGGGGACCCCATTTTGTCATGGAGGAATTTCACCACCTGTTCCCAGAAGGCCTGGATCTTAGCGCACTGCCAGATTAAATGGAAGAAGGTGCCCGTATTGCAGTTACACATTGGGCACGTGGCTGTGGAGTCCCTCCTGTACCCGGAGATCCTGAGGGGCGTAAGATACGCTCTATTTATAATGAAGGTTTGTGTAAGGCGGTCTGACAATTTTGGGGATACTAGTTTACAAGCATCGAGAGCGTCACTCCACTCGTCGTCTTCTAGCGGGCCCACCTCCCCCTCCCACCTGGGCTTTAGGGCGTAAGCAGACACTGTTGCTGTCGGGAGTGTGATCATGGTGTGGAATTGAGTGATTAGTTTTTTGGGGTCGGGGCACTTGACTGCTGCCATGAGGGGGTTATCGGATAAGGCCAGGTCGTCCTGGGGGAACTGTGCTTGAAAGGCATGTCGTAGTTGGGCGTACCGGAATAACATGTGGTCAGGTAGATTGTATTCAGTCTGTAACACGTCAAAGGGCTTTAGTCTCCCGCGTCTGGTAACATGGGACAAGTAGTATATTCCTCTGGTGCTCCACACCTCAATATCTCGGATGCGCTCCAGCTCCAGCAGGGCAGGGTTGTGCCACAGGGAGGTGTAGCCGTGCAGGGGCGAAATACCCAGCCTGTCCGAAACCACGCTCCATATCCTCCTGTAGTGATACAACAGGGAGTGGCGTCCCCCCACCAACCCTACCCCCCCCTGCTATTGTCACCAAGGGGTCGCCTATTGACTGGGTCCATGCAGGGCAAAGGAGGCGAAGGAATCTAGTCCTGTCCACCTTGTCCACGTGAAACAGTTGTGATAGCTGGGCAGCCAAATAATACGCATTAAAGTCAGGTAGCGCCAGACCAGCTAGGTCGGTTGGGTTTTTTAGTCTGTGCCAGGGGAGTTTGTGCCTTGCGGTGCCCCACACAAATGGCTTGAGAAGGGTTTCCATAAGCCTGAAGCACCTGAGTACCAGATACACCGGTGAATGCCACACCATGTAGAGAACCTTAGGCAGCAGGACCATCTTGATTAAATTTATGCGGCCTGTGACTCCCAATGGGAGTCGGGCCCAAGCCTGAGTTCTCAGCTTCAGCATATCGTACAGCGGTGTGACATTCAGTGAGGTATAATCTGCTGGGTTTCTGGTGGTCCGAATCCCCAGGTATTTGATCTCAGCCACTCTCTGCAGTGGGAGAAGGGCCCCTTCCCTTGTCGCCGGATAGCTATCTAATGGGAGTACTTGGGACTTGTCCCAGTTGATCCTGAGTCCCGAGAAGGCGCCAAAGCGCTCTATCAGGGCCAGTGCCAGTGAGAGGGAGTTAGTGGAATCGTCCAAGTACAAAAGTGTGTCGTCCGCGTATGTGCTTATTCTCTCCTCAACGTCACCCCTCCGCAAGCCCACTATACCTGGATGTGTGCGTATTGCAAATGCCACCGGTTCTGCCGCCAGGGCATACAGCAGCGGCGACAGGGGGCATCCCTGCCTTGTGCCGCGTCGCAGGGGAAATTGATCCGAGGACCACCCGTTGGCCAGAACTCTAGCCACAGGGGCCTGGTAAAGGAGTTTCACCCAATGGATGAATTTGGGGCCTATCCCGAATTTAGCAAGGCATGTCCACAGGTACCGCCATTCCACCGAGTCAAACGCCTTGGCGGTGTCTAAGGCGACAATTATTCTAGACCCTGGGTTTTCGTGGTTGGCCTGAAGGTTGATGAACAGCCTCCTGAGGTTAAAGGAGGTGTTTCGGCCGGGCATAAAGCCTGCCTGATCTGCATGTACTACGGAGAGGAAGGTGTTTAGGTGGGCCGAGAGCACTTTGGCTAGAATCTTAATATCTACTTGTAGAAGGGAAATGGGACGATACGACTCGGGCAGGTGAGGGTCCTTTCCTGGCTTGGGGGGAAGCTCCATTTTAATTCCTCCTCCACTCCTCCTGTGATATATTTGGCATATCATTTTTGGGGTGATCGGAGAGGTAATTCTCCTTCCTCCCTGCAGTCTTCTGGGATATGTCACAGGTTCTAGGTGACTGCGGGACCATTCACAAAGCACAGCTGGTGCATATGCAGTGGGCAGCCGCCTGTGAAGCTGAAAGCAGCACAAGCGGCTGTCCGCAGTTAGGATACTGGCACCAGGAACCCAAAGGCTAGTGAAGATCTAACTCAGGTGAGGACAACGCAGGATCTCTGGACAGATACGTGTCCTTTTTTTTTTTAAAGTTAGCACCTACAGGATTTGTAGCTGCTGGCTTAACTGTTATTTTCCATAGTGAACAACCTTATGGCCCTCCTAATCATGGACAATTCACCATTAGAATTCAATTCATAATATGTTTTAAGGGAATATTCCAACACCTTGTCAAATCTATGCCACAAAGAATTAAGGCAGTTCTGAAAAAAACAGGTGGTCCAACCCAGTACTAGTAAGGTGCACCTAATAAAATGGCGGTGGGTGTATAGCCTGAATTCACAAAGATAGCACAAAAGTATAAGGACCTTTATTTAAAAAAACAACTTTGCTATTCGTAGTGAAATGAGGTTTGAAAATTATAGTCACATGACATAATATAATAAATATGACATGATATAAAGATTAACCTTAAAGCTTGAAAAAGCGTATTCAATTGATCCTTATCTTATTTACATATATTAAGTGTTGTTATGACTTGCTGAATTTTCCAATAAAGTGGCAAGACACTTTTTTAAATTCCATAATAAGCAAAATTACATAATAGTGCAGTTTAGTACATACACTTTCTAAGTTCAAACCATGTATTTGTCCTTATGCATGTAACTAACATGAAAAACATATATTATCAAAGATTTGTTATATTTGATTCATACACACTTGTAAAAAAAAATGGACAGTTATCTGTATTGATGGATACTCATTACATTAGAAATATGAAAGCCGGCACTGATGACATTCCATTAATGATAGTTTTCCTGCTGTCTCTGTTTTGTTCATAGATTTCAAAATGAGTAAAGCCAGAACCAGCTGGACAACCATCCTTTTCAGAAGGGAAGGCTAGCAATCAAAACTTGCATATTTTTCTTAAAATAATTTTAAAGTTAAAATGGAACCTCAGGCAAACAGCTGTATAGACATATGAATGCATACTGTATATGGCAGCAGTTTAATTTATAAACTATGGGCCAGATTCAGATACAATTACATTGGTGCAGAGTATCAGAGATACACTACGCCGCCGTATTTTTACCAGGCTCTACGCCGAATTCTGGTAGATTTTGTCCCTTACGGTACGGCGGCGTAGTGTATTTCTCGCCGCGTAATCGAAATACGCGATTAGGGGGCGTGAAGCATTTAAATTAGGCGCGTCCCCGCGGCGATCGAACTGCGCATGCTCCGTTCAGAAATTTCCCGCCGTGCATTGCGCGAAATAACGTTGTTACGTCATTTTTTGTTTGAGTAGCATCGTTTACGGACATTCCTATTCCCGGACTTACGTAAAAAATAAAAAAAGATGTCGGAAAATGTTGAAATTCGACGCGGGTACGACGGCCATACTTAACATGGGCTGTCTAATATTAGACCAGCAAGAAGCTGGTATAATTTTACGCGGCAAAAAGATGACTAAAGATGCCGTAAGAGATTGCGATTGACGTTCTTAACTTCGTGGATCGTCGGCAAAAGCTCATTTGCATACCCCGACACGGAAAATGACGGGAACTCCACCCAGCGGCCGAAAATGTATTACAGCGTAGATCCGAAGGCGTACGAACACGTAAGCCAGTCGGATTGAAGCCCGAAGCCGTCTTTTCATGGTTTGAGGTTTCAAAGTAGTGAAAAAACGTGCGTAATTTGAAAGTACTCCAGTCTAACGCGAGTTAGACAGGAGTAAGGGCTCTGTGAATCTGGCCCTATGTGTATTTCTGACTAGGGATGAGTCGAACACCCCGCATTCGGTTCGCACCAGAACCGTCGAACAGTCCGATCGTTCGCACGAACATTTAGAACCCCATTGAAGTCTATGGGACTCGAACGTTCGAATTCAAAAACGATCATTTTAAAGATCAATTTTCAAGTTATTGTTGGAAAACGTCTTTCAGAACCCGGGCCTTGCCCCAGGGAACATGTATAAATGGGAAAAAACGTTTTAAAAATGGTCGTTTCGCTCAAATTTGCCACGAACGATCGTTTTTGTTCAAATTTCGACGAACGAACGAACGGACGATGTTCGAGTCGAACATACGTTCGTTTAGAACGCGAAGCCCATCCCTATTTCTGACCATCCAGTGCTGACATTTATATTCCCCTGTAATTAATTCATAAAGACACTATCAAACAAACATTAAGGGTTTCTACAATTAATTTGAAAATAAATAAATAATAATAACACAATTAGTTTAAGACTTTAAAAATAATTACAAACATCTGGGGTTAGGCATTTTGAGTTTTCGGCCTAATATATTTAATGGAGGTAAATTATAAATACTTTACCATGCTCTAAAACATTGAACTGAATCATAAAATTTTTATAATGATATACATTGGAGTTTATTTTTTTATTTTTTTATGTGACTTAAGCTTCAAAAAATATGCTTGATTATTCAAAGCTTCAATTCTCTTTAAAAGAAGAGTTGTTGAAAATGAATTGCAAATGTCTTAGGATTATGTGCTTTTCAAGCAGTATTAATTCATGGCCCAGTAGTTAATATTTAAAAATGTAAACAAACATAAAGTGCCACTCTATTTCCCAAAGCAGTTGGCAAATTAGTCTGTATATACTGTAAATATATGATAATAATCATCCAAACTGAAATTACAAAAAAAATATGATTATACAAAATTAACAAACAGTAACAACATAGCATACAGTGGGAAGTGCAAGTGCTAATTAAAAGTCAGTGTGCATGGTACCAAAAGTCCTTAATTACCATTACCAGCTGTGCCTTTATTAGTGTTTCAACGATAGATCAGCGCCACATAAAGGCTTATGAGACAGTATGTGACCCTCATATAATGAGAAATCAAACTATGCCTGACAAACTTTCCTTTCCAATAAGTACCCAAGCACCAAACACCAAAAGAACAAATAGATACTGTAACAAGACCATTGCTTGCTCGGTTCCACTCTCCCGACATTCCTCTGCTGCCATTAAATCAGATTGCAGATCGCAACATCTGATGGTTTGGTCATCCAATGCTCCAAGATTCGAACTACAGTTATGTGCCCTTCGAATACAGCTGTGATAGCTCAGAACAAACACCAGGCAGGCTGTATGTAAGTTCAAAGAGACAACTCTTTTATTGGATGCACACACACTTTTATACAGCAGTATGAAAACCCTGCCCCCCAACAACCACTTTCCTATTGGTCAATTGTAAAGTACATTGTAGTTCTCAATTAGGTCCTCTTGGCCATGCAAATGAGGACTTAAAACAGGGTCAGAGGGGATTGGTCCGATAAGTTGAATAGGTGGACTGATATGTGTAATGAGACAGAAGCCCCAGGGGGCAATCAAAGTACACAAACAGCCAGACACAGAACAATGCTTTTCCTCCAGACCATGGAGCTGTCTGGAGGGGGGTTAGCCTTAAGACAGGGCAGAAGACCCCCCACTGTGTAACAGATTTCAAGGAGAAACACTTCAGCATTCCAAGGTTCATGACAGCTACCTGGCTCCAATGGTGTGAAATCCAAACTTTTATATTTATTAAAACAGTTAAAAACTCTCACATGCTGCAGTAACAGAGCTGTAAATAAAATGACACATCCTGGAATTCTGAGCCCCAAAGCACGCATGCACGGTGATGTCAGAACAGATTGTCACATGACAGTGGAGTCAGGTAAGTAAGTAAGGGTCTCGACCCCTGGCCGAGTAAATGTGAGGGTCTGTGTGCGAGACCTATCCTAGTTACTTTGTTACAAAAAGTTTCCTTAAATACCACCCAGTCACTGTACAATGTTCGTGGATTATGTGTCAGAAATTATACACTCTACGCTTTTTTCAGGGTAAAAGCTGCTGCATATCTTCCTCTTATACAGAGCTGTTTAAATGCTGTTCTGTCACTGTACAATATTTGTGACTTTTCTGAAATAATAAAATGTTTATTTCAGAATAAAACCTGCCTCATCTTTACTTCTAATGTTGCAGCTTAGCCAAGTTGCCTGCATATTGTTCAGCTAGTGTATAATAGGTGTTGCTATTGTTGCTCAAATAATACAATATAGTGTTTATTGCAAGATAAATCATGCCTCATTTCTCCCTCTTACATTGCAACCTAACAAAGCGAAGTATGTACCGCCAAGCCATTGTACAATATTTGTTTTTGTTTTTTTAAAATAATACACTTTAATGTTTGTTTCATAAAACCTGCCTCATCTCTCTTTTTTACATTGTGACCTAGTTAAGTTGCTTACATACTGTCTAGCCATGTTACAATATTTATAGCTATTGTGCCTGAAACAATATACACCTTATTGTTTATTTCAAGATAAAAACTGTCTCATCCCTATTTTTTAAGAAAATGCATGAAACTGGACAAAACTGGCCAATTTGCATAAAGTTGTGAGTGCTATTTGCACTTGTCAATGTGGACCAAGTACTGCTGGATAACATGCAGGTGTGACAGGTACTCCTGATGGACTGGTGGCAGGTGCTCTGGTGGTAGGTACTGAGCAGGGACCATTCTGATCCTGAGTGTGGCCGAGTGTGGCTGTCAGGGACCTGCCATAGGCTCCGGCGCGCACGCATGCGCACACATACTAATGGCCAGAATCAGCATTAGTCATCTATTCCTGTGCGCAGGCGCGTGGCAAATAGACACGGATGTGCGCCAAATGTGCGTGTCTGTGCGCCAAATGTGCGCATGCATGCGCGTATTACACATGCACGTGCACGTCGGTCACATGCGTAGCGGGAACACGCGAGTGCTCATTAACGCACGATTGGCGCCACTCTGCCTTTAAAAAGACAGCAGCTGCAGTGACACTGCTGTCTGATCTGCAGCATTGTATCTGTAAACCTGTGACCTGTTGTACCTGTTATCCCAACCGACCCGGCTATGTCTGACCATCCGAACCTCTCCAACCCGACCCCTGGCTTACTTTGACTCTGCTCTGCTCTCCTGCCCACCATTACCAGACCCTGCGCCTGAATCTGACTACGCTTGCACTTACCAAGAGTAACCACCTGATCACCTGCTTGACCCAGCTTGTTGACCCTGATATCAGCTATTGTTCTGCACCTTACCTGGCTTGCTCCACCAGCTCTTGCTATCCAGTACCTGTGCCGGCTCCAGAGACGCTGTCTCCTGCACCAACCGTCCTGAAGGACCACCAACCGTGCCGGACTGCTGTCATCACCAGGCACTCCTACCTTGCCGCGCTCCCGAGCTTGCTGTCCCCACTCCAGCAGCTCCAGAGCCGGGCTGTAAGTGAGGCCTCCTCCTGCACACTAGGCTCTGGCTACAAGGTACATTCCAGTACATAACAGTGGCCGAGTGACATAGCAGATCCAGCCTTCTGGAGCCTGAAGCGCCTATGATGGAAGTCCCACTGGTCCAATGCCAGGACCGTGGGACATGTGACATCCATCATGGGCTCTGCAAGCTCCAGAAGGTGAGAATTACAATGCTGCCACCGCCACCACTGCTCCACGCCACGCAACATCCCTGCTCAGTGCTCGGTTTAGCGGCTCTCCTCAACTTGTTTCTCCTCTGGCTGCAGCTCTATGATGATCATGATGGGCATTGGGCGTGCTGGCACCACACACTGCACACCATGGCTGAGCTGAGGTAGGTCAGTGAGTGTGTATGTAGGTCAGGTCAGTGTATGTAGGTCAGTGAGTATGTGTAGGTCATGTCAGTATATGTAGGTCAGGTCGGTGTATGTAGGTCAGTGTATGTAGGTCAGGTCAGTGTATGTAGGTCAGTGTATGTAGGGCAGTGAGTTTATGTAGGTCAGGCAGGTCAGTGTATGTATGTAGGTCAGGAAGGTCAGTGTATTTAGATCAGGCAGGTCAGTGTAGGTCAGTTTGTGTAGGTCAGTGAGTGTATGTAGGTCAGTGTGTGTAGGTCAGGCAGGTCAGTGTGTCAGGCAGGTGAGTTTAATGGTCAGCATTAATGGGCACTGGTAAGGCACACAACCACACCCCCACCCTGTCCCGCCCTGTCCCCGGCCTTGGACTTCAGGCTGAAGCCCCTGGTCTTTTTGCCACCTAGCAACTCCCCTGCAATAAACACTTATTGTTATTTTTTTACCAAAAATATGTAGAATACGTATCGGCCTAAACTGAGGGAAAACATTTTTTTTATAGATATTTTTGGGGGATATTTATTATAGCAAAAAGTAAAAAATATAGCTTTTTTTCAAAATTGTTGCTCTTTTTTTGTTTATAGAGAAAAAAAATTACCACCCAATTGTCAGTTAAAACATCGCATTGCCAAATCGCAAAAAGTGCTCTGGTCTTTGGCCATCCAAATGGTCCGAGACTGAAGTGGTTTTAATGAGTAGGGCATCATCATTGTAACAATTACCTAAAAGAGTGTTTATACTTTCAAAATGTTTATACTGAAATATTAAAATAGTATTGTATTTATGGAAATATGCAAATCTTTGATTTGGGAGATTTACAAATTTCTACAATATCAAACAAGAAATCCAAGTTAATTTATCCATGCTATTTTGAAGACAAGTGACACAAATGTCATTTAAAATATATATTTATTAACTAAAATACAGTGCAAAATTACTATCAGGTATGATTTGTGATAAAAAAAAATATATACTTCTACGATCAGAGATAAATAATGATTAATGTTCAGATAATATTCACATACATTTCTATACAAGCTCTATATTACAAGATATATTCACAGTTCTTATGCTTAAAGGAACACTAAAGGTTCGTTTTTTATTAGATTAATTGATTGCTGTAAGCTAGAGCATTTAAATATCACTTACCTCGTTTTTCCTTTTGACTTCCAAAATACAGTAATCCAGGTTTGAAAATGCCATTTCCTGTCTCTCCTCTTCTTGCTTTCCACCACCATCTGCATGGTGGAAAGCAGAATGTGCTCACCCCCTCCCTATGACTACAGCCCTACGTGAAGATGCTCTCTTAACCCTCATAGGCATGGAGGCTAAGCCTAATAGGAACTGTAGTTCCCATTAGGCCGTGATGTAGCAAGAATGAATACGCACCGCAAACCAGGAAGTCAGTGAGAATAACGATTCAGGAGTGATGGAGGTGAAAAAAACAGCTCGATTTCAACAGGTATCAAACTAGTTATAATGCAAAACATTACTTTTTACTTTATCAGCTACTGTCAGACCTTAATTTAAGAGGAAAATATTTTTGTCTTTACAACCCCTTTAACCACTTGCATACTGGGCACTTACACCCCCCTCCTGCCCAGGTAAAATTTCAGCTTCCGGCACTGCGTCGCTTTAACTGACAATTGCGCAGTCGTGCGACGTGGCTCCCAAACAAAATGTACGTCCTTTTTTCCCCTCAAGTAGAGCTTTCTTTTGGTGGTATTTGATCCCCTGTGCGGTTTTTATTTTTTGCGCTATAAACAAAAAAGAGCGACAATTTTGAAGAAAAATACAATATTTTTTACTTGTTGCTATAATAAATATCCCAATTAAAAAAAAAAAAAAAAAAACAATTTTTTTTTCTCAGTTTAGGGCGATACGTATTCTTCTACATATTTTTGGTAAAAAAAAAATTGCAATAAACGACTGGTTTGCGCAAAAGTTATAGCGCTTACAAAATAGGGGAGAGAATTATTATTTTTTATAATTTTTTTTTTACTAGAAATGGCGGCGATCTGCGATTTTTATTGGTACTGCGACGTTATGGCGGACACATCGGACACTTTTGACACATTTTTGGCGCCATTCACATTTATACTGCGATCAGTGCTATAAATATGCACTAATTACAGTATAAATGTGACTGGCATTGAAGGGGTTAACACTAGGGGGTGAGGAAGGGGCTAAAAGTGTATCCTAGGTGTGTTATAACTGTGGGGGGAGGGGGGGGTGACTGGGGGGTGACCGATCTGTGTCCCTATGTAGGAAGGAACACAGATCGGGCTCCTCCTCTCCAGAGACAGGACGCTGTCTCTGTGTAAAACGGCAATGAGAGATGATCTATGAGAGATCATCTCTCATTCGCCCACAGATCGCATCGCAAATGGCCACTCTGATTGGCCGTTCGCCGCGATCTGTGATTGGCCGTGTCCAAGGAACACGGACAACACAGGGCTTCCCCGCAGCGCACTCTACAGCGCGCGCTGGGAACGCCTGAATGACATGCCGTCAAATGACGGCATGTTGGATATTCAGGCCCGCGCTGTTGCCGTCATCCGACGGTAGCGCGGGCCTGAAGTGGTTAAATGATAACTAGGTATATTTAAGACTTGGTAACTCTTAGGCCGCGTACACACGATCGGTCCAAACCGATGAAAATGGACTTAAGTCTAGTTTCATCGGTCCAAACCGACCGTGTGTACGGGCCATCGGTCCGTCGTCCGTCGGACCAAAGTTTTAAAACTTGCTTTAAAATCGGACCGATGGACGCCTGACCATCAGTCCAAACCGATGGTTAGTACTCAAAAGCATCGGTCCAAAAACCCGCGCATGCTCAGAATCAAGTCGACGCATGCTTGGAAGCATTGAACTTCATTTTTTTCAGCACGTCGTTGTGTTTTACGTCACCGCGTACTGACACGATCAGTTTTTGAACTAATGGTGTGTATGCACATCAGACCATCAGTCTGTGAACCGATGAAAATGGTCCGTCGGACCATTCTCATCAGGTTGGACCGATCGTGTGTATGCGGCCTTAGAGCCGGTTCACACAGGGGAGACCTGGGATCCGACTTGAAGTTGCCCCAAGTCGTCCCAAGTCATGTGGTTGAGAAAATCAATGGAAGTGAATGGAGCCGTCTTAATGCACACTACTGAAGTCAGTAGTCCTGTACTACTTCAATCCGACTTGTAGGCAACTTGTAGGCAACTTGTACCCATTGATTTCAATGGAAGTTGCCTCAGAAGTCTGATCACTGTCTTAACTGAGGCAACAATACAGGGAGATAACATACATTTCTCAACAAACCCCTCCCTCCCCCTCCCTCCCACAGAGTTGATTGTTGTTTGATTGGCCACTGGAAAGCCTGTCCTGGAGGTGACTTGAAGTTGCCTTGTACTGTCCTGGAGGCAACTTGAAGTTGCCTTGTAAGTTGCCTGATGATATATTCTCAAGTCATGTCCAAGTTGCCTCCCAAAGTCGTGCTGGAAGTCGTGTTGCCCCCTGTGTGAACCGACTCTTAGTGAATAGCCTCCCGTGAGTTCATGGCTTTAGGGCAATACATATGTTTACCTTAGTGCTGGTTTCCTTCTCAAAACAAACAGATCTCCTGCTTACACTTCTTAAACGTGTGCAGACCAAATATCATATTGTATATGGCTTGAAAATACAATCAAGGCTTATGTTAAATTTGGAATGAATCAATGGTTTAACATATCCTATAACTAATCCAATTCTAAAACCTTTAAGTTGGTATTTTGAGATATATGTATCTCCCTTGTTTTAGAAGTAAAACAAATTCATACTGCAGTTAGAATTCACCTCACTCCAAAAACTGAACTAACAATAGATTGGATTAGTCAAGCATATGCTCAACCAAACTTCAATTACATAAAAAGGTAAATAAGCAAAATAATATGGTACCGGTAGTTAAAGTAGTCTGTCATCTTAAGAAGCTAAGTCCCCAAAGAACTTCTTTAAGCATTGCTACATTTCTGCGTTTGAAGATCTCCTCCTTCCAGCTTCAGTCTCCCGGGAGATCTCTCCAGATGTCCAGCAAGCAAGAGCCTTTTCAGAGAGAGAGTTCCCCCACTGCTATATCAGCTGCTACTTTTTTCTTTCTCCCAAAAATGGGTGTGTGTGTCTTTACTACCTAACTGATGACGTCAAATAATAATATGTTTTTATTGGTTGCCACAGCAACCAAGTATGCGGCCATCTTGAGTAATCTCAATTTTCACCTGTACTGGCAGTATTGTATTAGAAATAATTGATAATGTGATTGACATGATCTTTGCTCTCGGCCTAGTGAAATACACTTAATTGTCTAATGGTGTCAAACACTGTCAACTTCCCTCCAGACAACCTGGCTCTTGGCTCAGATTTATACCTTGGAAAAGGTTATCCCACATATTGCTAATGGATATTTACATTCCTCGAGACTGAAGTCATTTGAAATGTAACTCTAAGCAAAACAGTTTCTAATGTCTTTCACACCAATATAGCACCATGTTTGCAACATTCCAATAATAATCTATATACAGTACAGACCAAAAGTTTGGACACACCTTCTCATTCCAAGAGTTTTCTTTATTTTCATGACTATGAAAATTGTAGATTCACACTGAAGGCATCAAAACTATGAATTAACACATGTGGAATTATATACATAACAAAAAAGGGTGAAACAACTGAAAATATGTCATATTCTAGGTTCTTCAAAGTAGCCACCTTTTGCTTTGATTACTGCTTTGCACACTCTTGGTATTCTCTTGATGAGCTTCAAGAGGTAGTCACCTGAAATGGTCTTCCAACAGTCTTAAAGGAGTTCCCAGAGATGCTTAGCACTTGTTGGCCCTTTTGCCTTCACTCTGCGGTCCAGCTCACCCCAAACCATCTTGATTGGGTTCAGGTTCGGTGACTGTGGAGGCCAGGTCATCTGGCGCAGCACCCATCACTCTCCTTCTTGGTAAAATAGCCCTTACACAGCCTGGAGGTGTGTTTGGGGTCATTGTCCTGTTGAAATATAAATGATGGTCCAACTAAATGCAAACCGAATGGAATAGCATGACGCTGCAAGATGCTGTGGTAGACATGCTGGTTCAGTATGCCTTCAATTCTGAATAAATGCCCAACAGTGTCACCAGCAAAGCACCCCTACACCATCACACCTCCTCCTCCATGCTTCACGGTGGGAACCAGGCATGTAGAGTTCATCTGTTCACCTTTTCTGTGTCACACAAAGACACAGTGGTTGGAACCAAATATCTCAAATTTGGACTCGTCAGACCAAAGCACAGATTTCCACTGGTCTAATGTCCATTCCTTGTGTTCTTTAGCCCAAACAAGTCTATTTTGCTTGTTGCCTTTCTTTAGCAGTGGTTTCCTAGCAGATATTCTACCATGAAGGCCTGATTCACACAGTCTCCTCTTAACAGTTGTTCTAGAGATGTGTCTGCTGCAAAAGGTGGCTACTTTGAAGAACCTAGAATATGACATATATTTTCAGTTGTTTCACACTTTTTTGTTATGTATATAATTCCACATGTGTTAATTCATAGTTTTGATGCCTTCAGTGTGACTCTACAATTTTCATAGTCATGAAAATAAAGAAAACTCTTGGAATGAGAAGGTGTGTCCACACTTTTGGTCTGTACTGTATATGCATTAAGGGGTTTATACATATATATATATATATATATATATATATATATATAACTAATACATAGATATACTGTAAATCATATTATAAAAGATATAAGAAAAAAGATAAAAGAAAAACATTCATTCATGCAAAGAACCATTACTTTGAGCTCACTTGAACTGCAACTCTTTTAATGATACATAGATTGTGTAAGTCTGTGCCAATACCCCCCTTATCTATATCATTTAAAGACAAAAGATATATGACCTGGGAGATGGTACAACCAGACTTCTTAGTGAGACAGAACATAACTCTTTGTACATTGCCTATTCATGGGCTTATGAACCTAATTTCAACTTTAGAGGTAATATATATATATATATATATATATATATTCTTTTAACCCCAAATGTTCTGACAATACAGTACTTGAGCCAAACTTAAGCCAAAGACAATGGGTGTTATTTACGAAAGGAAAATCGACTTTGCACTGAAAGTGAACTTGGAAGTACAATCGCTGTAAATCTGAGGGGTAGATCTAAAATGAGGGGAAGCTCTGTTGATTTTTTCATCCAATCATGTGCAAGCTAAAATGCTGTTTTTTATTTTCCTTGCATGACCCCCTCAGATCTACAGCTACTGCACTTCCAAGTGCACTTTCAATTGCACTTTTAGTGCAAAGAGGATTTTCCTTTAGTAAATAACTTGTACATTGGTCTTAGGCAACCGCTAGCCAGAACACTTTAGAGAACAGGCTTCAGGGAAACAGTTGCATAGCATAGAGGAAGCCCACTGGGGAAGGAATAAGGGAGGTATGAAACATTATTCTTCCATTCCTAGACTAAAAGTGGTTGTAAAGTAAGAAGTTTTATTTATCTTAATGCATTTTATACTTTAAAACAAAAAGCCTTCTGTGTGCAGCAGCCCCTTTAGCCCCTCTAATCCTTACCTGAGCCCCATATAGATCCAGTGATGTTGCAGGAGTGTCTCGGCTGCCCGGGACTCCCCTTATTATTGACTGAGACAGCAGTGTGGCGCCATTGGCTCCCGCTGCTGTCAATTAAATTCAGTCAGCCAATGAGGAGAGAAAGAGGGCAGGGATAAGCCGCAGCTCCATGTCTGAATAGACACAACAAGTGGTGGCTTGGCTTGGATGCCTCCATAGCAAGCTGCTTGATGTGGAGGCACTCTACAAGAGGGAGGGGCCAGGAGTGCTGGCAAGGGACACAAGAAAAGGAGGATCTGGGCTGCTCTGTGCAAAACCACTGCACAAAGCAGGCAAGTATAATATTTGTTAATTTTAAAGAACAAAACAGAGACTGCTTTCTCCTGATTTAGTAGAAATCGTCCTGCTCCAATTCCCACCCTCCGCATAACCCTTATAACCCTGCAGTGATAATCTTCTGGTGCTGCGAAGGTTAATATCAATATGTGCCTCATCAGGTCATAACCTCTATGTATCTCTTATTGTATTTTGTATAATGACCTTTAGGGGCGATATACGAATACCATCCCTTGAATGAATGAATGAATGACTTGTATAGCGCTACACATGCGAACTGAATCGCCTCTGGGCGCTTTTTTGTAGGCATGTGCAAAAGTGAAAAATTCGTTTCGTTTCGTTTCGTTTCAATTCTTCATTTAATAAATTTCGTTAAGTTAGGTTCGTTACATGTGTTGAATTCGTTTTCGGAATTCGTTCGTTTTCGACCGAATTTCGAAAAATACGGTCGAAATCGAAAATATTTCGACCTTTTTTCGAATTCGTTCGTTTTCGACCGAATTTCGAAAAAAAACGGTCGAAATCGAAAATATTTCAACCAGATTAGAAAACAAATAGTCTCTTTTCGAATAGAATTGTTTTCGAATTAAATTCGAAAATATTTTTTTTTTTTTTTTTTTTCGAATTCCGATCGAATTTAGTCCGCGGGTATTCGATTCGGAATTCGAAAAAAAAAAATTGATTTCGACCATTTTTTTTTTTTTTTTTTCGAAATTCGGTCGAAAATGAACGAATTCCGAAAACGGTCGAAATTTTTCGCTAATATAGCAATTCGGAAATTCGTATGCATCCGAATGTCCGAATAATGGAAAATTCGTCCGAATTTCGATTCGGAACGAAACGAAATGCACATGCCTACTTTTTTGCAGCCAGTGTCTTCCTGGCTGGTGCGGTCATTTTACCCCGTAGGATCTTGACACGCTTGGGACACACAGTCATACACAGATATATACATATATACTGGGCCAATTTGGCCAGGATCCAATTAACCTACCAGCATGTCTTTGGAGTGTGGGAGGAAACCGGAGTGCCCTGAGGAAACCCACGCAGACACAGGGAGAACATGCAAACTCCAAGCAGATGGTGTTGTGGTCGGGAACCAGCAACCCTTTTTCTGCTAGGTGAAAGTGATAACCACTAGACCACTGTGCTGAATATATTGTATAAGATGGTACTTATGTATTGTTTGATGCAGTCTTACATTACATTAATACCGTGATCAATTGTGAGTGACGGACGATTTCCCCTCCCCAGGTGGATATTTAATCATTTAAGCTGCCTGGGCCAGGCAACCCATGGCGGACTTCCAGAGTCCAGGGATGCAATCTACTCACCTGTCCTCCATGTTGCTACTCCAGCGGACATGCGCAGTCCACTGTTGAAGCGTTTTGTGTTGTGGGCTGTGCGAGCATCAGGCTGTGCTGACGTTGGTGCATGCGCGGTAGGGACATGGGTGGTGCACACACAGCTCAGGAGGCCAGATGGAAAGTCAACGCCTACATGCCTCCATACAAACACAGCTGATAGCACTCAGCTGTGATGAATGACTGAATGGCAATAAGTTATATCTCACACGGCAGCACAGTTCTGGCATCCGCTTTGTGAAAGCTGGATGTCAGGACGTTGTCCTCTCGTGGCTGAATAAACTCCCTAAGGTATTTACTTAAAAAAAGGTTTAAACTAATGTCAGCTTAAATTTCTCTTTATACCTGAGCAATGAATACTAGTAAAATGCATATGTAATGGAATTTCACGCCCCATGACTTTTGGCTGCCGCTTTAGTATAGTCAGCAATTCTTTAAAATAAAATAATATTTAAACTTTGGTCCTACATTGCCAGTTTACTGGACTGGGTGTGAGGGCTGGATGGCTCCCTCACCCTGTCCACCGGACAGACTAAATATATATATATATATATATATATATATATATATATATATATATATATATATACAGTGTTGCTCATCTTATTTAAAAAAAAGTAATTAGTTACAGTTACAAATTACTTCTCCGAAAAAGTAATTGCATTAGTGACTCAGTTACTACATTGAAAAAGTAATTAGTTACTCAGCAAAATAATTGAATTTTTTTTTTATATTCTACAATGCATTGTTGAGAAGCAGGTGACGGGCGCTTGCCAGGGAGCAGTGAGTTAATACTCCAAGACAAAAGAATGGCAGATCCTTGAGAGAAGAAAAGCGGAAACAAATGGTGATCTCGTGTATATCCCAGCCTAGGTGCATCCGTCCCACCATGTATGTGCAGCTAATAGGACTTAAAACCCTTATCCATCTGCTACATATTACATCCAAATTATAAGCTGGATTAAAATGTATGTTTATAATATACATTCCCTTGATGTTTACAGAGTCTGTAATTTAAAATCTTATATTAGGCTTTATTAGAATTTTCTATAGTTTATTGTTTATTATTTTATTTATATTATACTGTATAAGCTTTTTTAGATGCAAGGGATCTGGAATGGGGATGTCAGATTTTTCTTTGTTGTCTGATGAAGAGATGAAATCACTGACCAAAAATAACCTGCTGATCATTGGTCTGTATAGGTGTCCTGCACTTACCATGTTGACCACTAGATGTCGCTGTGTACACTGTGTTGTATAGGGAACGTTTGTTCTGTGTGATCGATGTGAGTTGTTCCCCGGTGATAGGTCAGTGTGAGGCGGGTGGGGCACATTGTATCCAGGGCTCCTTGCGATTGGGAGTTTTCAGACCGCTGTCACAGGTCATCACAGCGGTCACATGATTCTAAAGCGGAGTTCCACCCATATTCATAGCGCCGGCAGAAGCAATTACTCTGCTGCCATCTTGTGGCGGTAGATGTAATTGCGGTAACGCCACCCAAGTAATGGGAATTGCGTTACCGTGAGGGGAAGAGTAATCAGGTAGATTACTTGTTACCCTCAAAAGGGGATGCGTTAGGTAACTGCGTTTATTGTAACTCCATTACTTACAACACTGTATATATACACACTTCTTATATACAGTACATTGCTGACAATACCTTTGTGTACAGTATCTCCCTGGGAACATATGATCCTTTTTGGAGACACATGAAATAAACTTATCTAAGGAAACATTACAACTATTTATGAATATGAACAACTATAATTTAAAATTCACGATGGAATCTGATGAGAGTAAAATCACTTATCTTGATGTCACCATCAGTATTGATACTGAGGGTATAATCAATTCGATTTTACACGCATCTAGCGCACATCCTAATGCATTGGTCCAGTATTTGCGTTTAACCACTTATTACCCGCCCGCCGTCAAATGACAGCGGGCGGGATTTATTTTCTTGATTATTAATGCTCAGGACATGAGATTTTTATTTTCTTGATTATTAATGCTCAGGACATGAGATTTTTATTTTCTTGATTATTAATGCTCATGACATGAGATTTTTATTTTCTTGATACTGCACACGTTGCAGTGTGAATGGTGTGTGAATGTGAGGGGGTGGCACTCCTGCCAGTAAGGGGTGTCACCCTCGGCCGTGGTGGAGAAGTTATCCCCACGGCTGTGTGAATGACGTGTGAAAGGTGTATGAATGGACAGCGACATCATTGGGGCCTTGACGCTGGCGTTGCTGCTCCAAAGTCCTACATGTTGGACTTGGGCTAGTCCAATGCGATGTGGTGTGTGTGATCTAGGGACATCAGTGGTGTGCATGCGTGCATTGTCCGTGTGATCAATGTTTTTGTTTATTGTCCAAAGATGCCTACGGCGAGGACCCTCCTGACTGCTCTTCCATCAGCTGAATGGGTCTTCTCTGGCAGGGGGGGGGCTGTCTGGTTGGGGGGTCAGGTCATCACGTATGTCAATCTGCAGGCCTTTTCTCATGGCAAAGTTGTGCAGAATGCAACATGCACCGATGATCTGACACACGAAGGTAGGGGAATACAATAGGGCCCCCCCAGACTTATCCAGGCAGCGGAAACGGGACTTCAAGAGCCCAAAGGTTTGCTCCACCACTGCACAGGTTTTGATGTGTGCTTCATTGTATTTTCTCTCTCCTCTGGTTTGGGGGTTCCGGAAAGGAGTCATGAGATGGGGTCCCAGTGCATATGCAGAGTCACCTGTAAGGGAAAAGACAGGAGGATGTTAGTCATGCATGTGGCCCTTGTGATGTGTGCATCATGGGAGGGGATAGTCATGCCTGCCACCCATGTCACTCACCAACCAGCCAGCTGTCCCCATTCATGTTCTGTTCGAATTCCATTGGGATGGGGCTCTGATTGTATATGAAGCTGTCATGGCTGGATCCGGGGTGTTTGGCACGGACGTGCCATATGAGGCGTTGGGCATCAGCTATCACCTGTACGTTGATGGAATGCCAATGCTTCCGATTGCGGTATATGTGCTCTGTGGCACTGGGGGACTGTAGGGCCACATGTGTGCAATCAATGGCCCCCACAGTGCGTGGGAATCTGGCAATGCTGTAGAAATCTGTCATTGCCTTCAGCCGCAGCTCCTCAGTGGTGGGTCTGATGAACTGGTTGGACATGCGTCTAAGGATTGCAGGGACAACCTGGTGCACACATCTGCTCATGGAGGACTGTGACATCCCAGCCACCACTCCACTTGTACGCTGGAATGATCCACTTGCAAGGAAATGAAGTGTTGCCAGTACCTTCACCAGTGCCAGTTTACTGGACTGGGTGTGAGGGCTGGATGGCTCCCTCACCCTGTCCACCGGACAGACTAAATATATATATATATATATATATATATATATATATATATATATATATATATATATATATATACAGTGTTGCTCATCTTATTTAAAAAAAAGTAATTAGTTACAGTTACAAATTACTTCTCCGAAAAAGTAATTGCATTAGTGACTCAGTTACTACATTGAAAAAGTAATTAGTTACTCAGCAAAATAATTGAATTTTTTTTTTATATTCTACAATGCATTGTTGAGAAGCAGGTGACGGGCGCTTGCCAGGGAGCAGTGAGTTAATACTCCAAGACAAAAGAATGGCAGATCCTTGAGAGAAGAAAAGCGGAAACAAATGGTGATCTCGTGTATATCCCAGCCTAGGTGCATCCGTCCCACCATGTATGTGCAGCTAATAGGACTTAAAACCCTTATCCATCTGCTACATATTACATCCAAATTATAAGCTGGATTAAAATGTATGTTTATAATATACATTCCCTTGATGTTTACAGAGTCTGTAATTTAAAATCTTATATTAGGCTTTATTAGAATTTTCTATAGTTTATTGTTTATTATTTTATTTATATTATACTGTATAAGCTTTTTTAGATGCAAGGGATCTGGAATGGGGATGTCAGATTTTTCTTTGTTGTCTGATGAAGAGATGAAATCACTGACCAAAAATAACCTGCTGATCATTGGTCTGTATAGGTGTCCTGCACTTACCATGTTGACCACTAGATGTCGCTGTGTACACTGTGTTGTATAGGGAACGTTTGTTCTGTGTGATCGATGTGAGTTGTTCCCCGGTGATAGGTCAGTGTGAGGCGGGTGGGGCACATTGTATCCAGGGCTCCTTGCGATTGGGAGTTTTCAGACCGCTGTCACAGGTCATCACAGCGGTCACATGATTCTAAAGCGGAGTTCCACCCATATTCATAGCGCCGGCAGAAGCAATTACTCTGCTGCCATCTTGTGGCGGTAGATGTAATTGCGGTAACGCCACCCAAGTAATGGGAATTGCGTTACCGTGAGGGGAAGAGTAATCAGGTAGATTACTTGTTACCCTCAAAAGGGGCTGCGTTAGGTAACTGCGTTTATTGTAACTCCATTACTTACAACACTGTATATATACACACTTCTTATATACAGTACATTGCTGACAATACCTTTGTGTACAGTATCTCCCTGGGAACATATGATCCTTTTTGGAGACACATGAAATAAACTTATCTAAGGAAACATTACAACTATTTATGAATATGAACAACTATAATTTAAAATTCACGATGGAATCTGATGAGAGTAAAATCACTTATCTTGATGTCACCATCAGTATTGATACTGAGGGTATAATCAATTCGATTTTACACGCATCTAGCGCACATCCTAATGCATTGGTCCAGTATTTGCGTTTAACCACTTATTACCCGCCCGCCGTCAAATGACAGCGGGCGGGATTTATTTTCTTGATTATTAATGCTCAGGACATGAGATTTTTATTTTCTTGATTATTAATGCTCAGGACATGAGATTTTTATTTTCTTGATTATTAATGCTCATGACATGAGATTTTTATTTTCTTGATACTGCACACGTTGCAGTGTGAATGGTGTGTGAATGTGAGGGGGTGGCACTCCTGCCAGTAAGGGGTGTCACCCTCGGCCGTGGTGGAGAAGTTATCCCCACGGCTGTGTGAATGACGTGTGAAAGGTGTATGAATGGACAGCGACATCATTGGGGCCTTGACGCTGGCGTTGCTGCTCCAAAGTCCTACATGTTGGACTTGGGCTAGTCCAATGCGATGTGGATGTGGTGTGTGTGATCTAGGGACATCAGTGGTGTGCATGCGTGCATTGTCCGTGTGATCAATGTTTTTGTTTATTGTCCAAAGATGCCTACGGCGAGGACCCTCCTGACTGCTCTTCCATCAGCTGAATGGGTCTTCTCTGGCAGGGGGGGGGCTGTCTGGTTGGGGGGTCAGGTCATCACGTATGTCAATCTGCAGGCCTTTTCTCATGGCAAAGTTGTGCAGAATGCAACATGCACCGATGATCTGACACACGAAGGTAGGGGAATACAATAGGGCCCCCCCAGACTTATCCAGGCAGCGGAAACGGGACTTCAAGAGCCCAAAGGTTTGCTCCACCACTGCACGGGTTTTGATGTGTGCTTCATTGTATTTTCTCTCTCCTCTGGTTTGGGGGTTCCGGAAAGGAGTCATGAGATGGGGTCCCAGTGCATATGCAGAGTCACCTGTAAGGGAAAAGACAGGAGGATGTTAGTCATGCATGTGGCCCTTGTGATGTGTGCATCATGGGAGGGGATAGTCATGCCTGCCACCCATGTCACTCACCAACCAGCCAGCTGTCCCCATTCATGTTCTGTTCGAATTCCATTGGGATGGGGCTCTGATTGTATATGAAGCTGTCATGGCTGGATCCGGGGTGTTTGGCACGGACGTGCCATATGAGGCGTTGGGCATCAGCTATCACCTGTACGTTGATGGAATGCCAATGCTTCCGATTGCGGTATATGTGCTCTGTGGCACTGGGGGACTGTAGGGCCACATGTGTGCAATCAATGGCCCCCACAGTGCGTGGGAATCTGGCAATGCTGTAGAAATCTGTCATTGCCTTCAGCCGCAGCTCCTCAGTGGTGGGTCTGATGAACTGGTTGGACATGCGTCTAAGGATTGCAGGGACAACCTGGTGCACACATCTGCTCATGGAGGACTGTGACATCCCAGCCACCACTCCACTTGTACGCTGGAATGATCCACTTGCAAGGAAATGAAGTGTTGCCAGTACCTTCACCAGTGGCTGCACTGCTTGTGAGCGGTGTGTCTTGCTGGTGATGTCACCCTGCAAGGTTGTGGTTAGTTCAAGTATTGCATCAGGGCTGAATCTGAAGAGGCGATACACCTCCTCATCCCCCATGCCAAAGAGGCTCATGCGCGTGCGGTATATCCTCTCACGTGCCCGCCTCCTCCGTACCGGGGGACCCAGTACTAGTGCTAGGACCGCGACTGCCCCTGGCATGTTGGCACACAGAGGTGTTGTCCTTGCACCTGTGGCTGTTCAGCTTTCTAGTTTCGTCGGTAACGCTGCTGCTGTAGCTGCTCTCCTGCTGACCTGTGGCCGTCTGGAGTAAAGATAAAGCAGCTATTTGTAGAAATAACTTTGCGCTAGCCGTTCCACATACGCGCGGCGCATGTAGCCAGCGTATGGTGCTAATCCGTTCGAGAATCGGGAAATCTCCCTCATTTGCATATTTGCATGGCAAATCAATAGGCGCGACGGATGCGACGAGCGAAAATATGCGCTAAGGATACTCTGGCGAGGGAAAGTTAAGCCGATCGGAAAAGGCCCGTTTTCTGGCGCATCTAGGTTGGTGGGTACGGCCACATAGATACAACGGCGCATCTTTACAGTTACGCGGCGCATATCGATTTACTCCAGCGCAAGTCTTGCTGAATCTGGCCCTATGTCTTTATTTTTCTTTACAGTTTCTTAATGATCTTTTTTTTTATTTATCTTTTCTTGTTATAGATCTACTATGAGTTACTGATTTGGCTTTATATACAGCATACTCCTATGTTTGCATGGAGCTTAGCCAACCGACTCAATGCACTACCCTGAAATATAGGTCTATATTTTCCTAGTTTCTTTCTCTAAAGGCTGGTTGTCGTTTCTCTGTACTTACTTTCCCCTGTATGTTGTTTCACCTTGGAGATATTTGCATCCTTCACCTAGGAATCAGTACGTATATGTATTTTTATTGTTGGCCATAACCCTTTTTTATATGTTTGGTACTGGCCAATAAGACATTGTGTGAACGTGTTATTGTTTTCTATCAATTATAGCCGGTTCCCCTTGACTCCGTTTTGCCAGCATTGCATTCTCTCTGCATGAGTCAATCTCTTTCCTATATTGGATATCTTCATTAGGTATCTACAATTTAACACTTGAGTGACTTGCAAGGTACCTTAATGTCGTTCTGTTCATCATACGTATACATGTCTTTGGGTATCTGGCTGGATAGAACAATGCTTTCAAAAGAATGGATGTGTTATGATCTTAATTATATATCTATGTGTTTTTTTTGCTTTTAGATAGTGAGGCCCTTTCTTTGCTCTTGCAATCACGGTATCCTGAATTGTGTCCTGAAGAAGCCTTTACGGCGAAACGTGTTGATGCACTCGGGCTCTTATTATACTATATGCATTTCATGTGTATGAATTGTGTCCTGAAGAAGCCTTTACGGCGAAACGTGTTGATGCACTCGGGCTCTTATTATACTATATGCATTTCATGTGTATGATTTTTAATAATTGTTATGTCCCTTTTTATGTCATGTTTGTGTCTTTTTTCTATTAAAATCATGTCTATATACTGTATCTATATTGTTTAATGTGCCGTTAAAGTCCGAATTGGGTTCACCTCTGGGTTCCCTTTCCCCCTTTCTTTTATAAACTTACTCTCATGTAATTAATGCTTACATTTTATGCATGCTGAGAAGACAAAATAGCTTACTTGTTGTTTGTTACATAAATCTACTGCCAGGTTTACAAAATCTTTATATACCTTATAAGAGCCTTCATGTTCCTACTTTGGACTACTACATAATTCCTGTAGTATGTCTTTATATGCAATATTTTAGTATAACGTTCTACCTCACCTAGCAGGACATATAGTATCACTATTTATTTGTAAGTTGCCATTCTCAATGATTGGCCTCAGTGCTCTTATTTGTCCTTAATCCTGTGGTCGGGGGAGTTCGCCATCACTGGCTCTTTTATCCTGCCCCAATGCAGAGAAATCAAAAAACCTCAAAGGGGTTACTGAGATGCTACATTTGCTTATATTCTCCTTGATTTTAAAGATATTTTAAGGGAATGTTCACCTGTAACACCACCATAATATATTTAAGCCTACCAGATTTTTAATACTGTACCTATTGTAAATACTGTTGTGAAAACATATTATGTTTATTGATATCCAATATATTTCTATAATGTTTTAGACGTACAATTTTTTTCCTAACAAACACCCCTGAGGAAATAAATTGAAACATGTTGAAGGACAATGCTGGGTGTCATGTTTGGACTATGGTGTTTCTAAACACAGATTTGTATACGTTCCATGCCTCTGTTTATATGACAATTTTTTAAAACATATTTTGTTAAATAAATATACACTATTCTATATCTTTCTTAATATATAAGTGCCTTTAAAGTCCATTTGGGGGTATTCATTTTGTTTTTAACAATTTTTGGATGTGGCACTATAATAACGAGGATACACTCACCGCTTCTATTTTAACAGATTTGGCCTTATAAGGTTTTGATAAATCTAAAGAAAAATTGTACAAGAAAGTTGTATAATATATGGCCAGCCTAACTCTAATATTTTTTATAATAGTTTATTTTATACAGAATATGGATTGTACCCCTGGATAGTTGTACAAGAGGGACATACTGTATTCTACAAGGATGCATAATATTAATCAACATGTTTTTTTTTTGCTCTATTAATATTATTGCTGCAATGAAGCATTGAATAGTACATGCATAAGTACATTTCAATTATCTAGCATTATGTTTTTGAAGGCGAGTGTTATTTCACTATTCTGAAGTCAGCATTATTCTGGAATCGGAATTGAGAAATCCATACGTTATAGTTTGGCACAGGGCACTGTATTAGTATTTATTGCACATTATTT
Source organism: Rana kukunoris (assembly GCA_029574335.1). Taxonomy (NCBI): domain Eukaryota; kingdom Metazoa; phylum Chordata; class Amphibia; order Anura; family Ranidae; genus Rana; species Rana kukunoris. The sequence continues at coordinate 143,133,717 of CM056054.1, read as the reverse complement.
GTTGATTGTTTGTTTACACATTAACCAACAACCATAGACACATGTACATACTTTTTTGTTTTTTTGAGTAACAAGTTCACTGGACCAGTTGTGGTAAAATGTTTATAACAATATAAGTTAGCGCAATTCACTTCACAAATACACAAATCTAAATCCAACCTTCAAGGTTGCACTTTGTATTGCAGCAAGACTTAATAAGAATATTGATATCATCTTGGCGCCGGTAACACACATTTTTTTCCAAATCCACCTTTTACTTTTTTAAGTAGAACACTTTTACGGGCAGCAGAGAATGGAGGTTTTTTTCATTTTTGGCCAATTGCAGGCTGGATTTGGGGGGAACCTCTTTTTTGAGAATTTTGATAACACCACAGCAGTGAACTTAGAACAAGGGTTTAAGAACCAAAAAAATGCTATGGATAAATAAGAGTGTGGTGAGACATTATGACAATGTTTTAATAGATTTCTGGGTCCATGTGAATGAGATTACAGCCAAAGCACTGGGAGTGATTGCTGACACACCTGAGAGAGGGAGTAGTTATGCAACGATTTTGAATACCTTAGGGCCAAACTTGCATGTTTTACAATGTTTTTAATATTGTTTTTAAATATACTTTTAACAAGCAATTGTGAGAGTAATCCAGCTGTACAAAGGGGGAACTCGGTACACGTTTAAGGATAACTGAGGGGGTTAATGTATTAGAATGATTGTGGTAAGTCTCCATAACAAGAAAGGGGGGTTGCCAGCAGATTTTCACTTGGGGCAATACACACCCACCAGTTGTTAACCACTTGCCCACGGTGTCATAGTAAAAAGACGTCATGACTTTAAAGATGGATATCTCGGTAACGGCAGCAGCTGCTGCCACAACCGAGATATCCATCTTTTCCGTGGGCAGTGCTGTACACGATAATGGCGGTCCCAGCGGCGGATTCGCCGCAAGATCGCCGTTATCGGTGGCGGGAGAGGCCCCCGCCGCTCTCCCGCGCTCTCCGCCGCTTACCGGAGCCGTCGGTAACGGCGGAGGCGATCGGGTCCTCTTGCTGGCTGTGTTGGGATACGAGTGAGGGAAAAATCACCCCCACCCGTCCCCCACAGCTCTGCTGGGCGGAAGTGACGTCAAAACGTCAGTCCCGCCCAGCGTCTTAAAGAAACATTTTTTTTTTCTGAAATTTGAAAAATGACATTTTTTTTTTTTTTTTCTTTTTTTGCATTTAAGCCTAAATATGAGATGTGAGGTCTTTTTGACCCCAGATCTCATATTTAAGAGGACCTGTCATGCTTTTTTCTATTACAAGGGATGTTTACATTCCTTGTAATAGGAATAAAAGTGATAATTTTTTTTTAAAATTTATTTCGATGTATAAAATTATAAACTAATTAAAAATAAATAAGAAAACAAAAAAAAAAATGTAAAACGCCCCGTCCCGACGAGCTCGCGCACAGAAGCGAACGCATACGCGAGTAGCGCCCGCATATGAAAACGGTGTTCAAACCACACAAGTGAGGTATCGCCGCGATCGTTAGAGCGAGAGCAATAATTCTAGCCCTAGACCTCCTCTGTATCTCAAAAAATGCAACCTGTAGAATTTTTTAAACGTTGCCTATCGAGATTTTTAAGGATAAAAGTTTGACGCCATGCCACGAGCGGGCGCAATTTTCAAGTGTGACATGTTGGGTATCATTTTACTCGGTGTAACATTATCTATCACAATATATAAAAAAATTGGGCCAACTTTATTGTTGTCTTATTTTTTTATTCAAAAAAGTGTTTTTTTTTCAAAAAAAGTGCGCTTGTAAGACCGCTGCGCAAATACGGTGTGACAAAAAGTATTGCAATGACTGCCATTTTATTCTCTAGGGTGTTAGAAAAAAAAAATATAATGTTTGGGGGGTTTAAGTAATTTTCTAGCAAAAAAAACTGTTTTAGTCTCGTAAACACCGAATCTGAAAAACAAGCCCGGTGGGCAAGTGGTTAAAATAGAGGTTGCATTACTTCCAGGAATGGGGAGTGCAGCCATCTAAGTATAATGAGAATAAAAAATGAATGGAATTAAAGCGAGGAAGGGGGAACTATGTAAAATGGAATAAATAAATAAATAAATAACAAATAAAATGCTGCCAGCAGGTTTGCACCAGCTGCAGTGAATAATAGACAGTAACAAAAATGGTGGCTAGTCCACTTCCTGTAAAATGGAGTTTGGACTTCCTGCCGGAAGTTGCAGTAGTCAGGGAATTACCAGTAGTCAAAATGGCGTATGTGGTGCTTCCTGTTGTATGAAGCAGATGATAGGATAACAAGTAGCACGTGGGGGTATAAAAAGACTGACGGGCAACAATGAGGCAGCTTCCTGATGACGCATTAAGTTGCGAAATGCATAGAGGCTGCGGGACCATTGCCAGCTCGTCATGTCCAGCCTGAGTATAACGAGGCTGGGAACGCAAGCGACAAAGTGAGGCATCACACGTGCGGACCAGGACACACTCGTACATTTGCATACTCCTCATTACGGCTGGATTAGCTCAGTGCCGGCTCCTAGGCACTTTTATATGTGAGTGGAATAACTATATGTTTTAATCATAATAAATTATTTGATTTACTACACCATGATAGTCTTTTATATGTTACATGAGCGGATATAAAACGAGACTACAGCCAAAGCATTGGGAGTGACTGCTGATAAACCTGAGAGAGGAAGTGGTTATCCATATGAACCAAAGGCAGATTTCTGGGTCCATCTGGTGAGTGGCCATTTTATCCGGTGATGGTGTAGACACTATTTGCGGTGAAGGTGGAAACTCAGCTGGGCATCATTGCAAGAAATATCTATTAAGGACATTCTTAGCACATATATATATATTTTTTTTTTACTTTTTATATATTTTTTTCGTATATAATATATATTTTCTTGCTTTCTTGGAGCACATTCAATCTGTGGATTGTAATAGCAGTATATTTTAAAAAATTGGGGATTTATTTCACAGTTTTTTGATGGATTGAGAAATCCATACGTTATAGTTTGGCACAGGGCACTGTATTAGTATTTATTGCACATTATTTGTTGATTGTTTGTTTACACATTAACCAACAACCATAGACACATGTACATACTTTTTTGTTTTTTTGAGTAACAAGTTCACTGGACCAGTTGTGGTAAAATGTTTAAAACAATATAAGTTAGCGCAATTCACTTCACAAATACACATTATTCTGGAATCACCTATCAATGGCTTATGTCCTTAATGACATTTCAAGTTTAGAACAAAAGAAGGCTGGACGGACGCACTACAGATACAAGCGAACATGTTTCACACCAAAGTCGGGTGCTTACTCATTTCAAATTTAATCATGTATATCCATCAATAGCTTAGCGCATGAATAGCACATTTTCAAGTCTAAGCAGGAATAGTATTCCTTTATCTATAAGCACAATTTATTGTATATTCCTTTTGTTTGCTGCTGTTTCAACATGGCTGGACTTTGCTCACAATTGTGCTTTGGAAAATTTCTTTGTATGGGTTTGTCTCTCTCTTTCTCTCTTACCTCTTCAAAGCAATTTCTTATTGTTGGACACACATTCATCTTGAAGTAGACATATCTGTTTCTTTTCTAGTGGTTTCCATTTTTTTCAGTAAAATACATTATACATTATATAATTTTTGCTTAGACATAAACATATGCTTTTTTTGTTTAGAGTGCTAGCATTTGCTTTATTCTGTATTTGTCTCTCAATTATTTAGAAGAACAGTATTGTATTTCATATCAATCTACATTTATCATTATACATTTTTTTTGTTTGCGGACTCAATCACAAAAAAACTGTAGGTTACTTTTTCATAGTTATACAGGGAGTTTACGTTACTTCTTCTTTACCAATATCCATAAAAAAAGAGGGTGGTAGTCTCTAATGATTAATAAGGATGAGCCCGATGTTCGAACCAAATGTGAGTTCGACTCGAACATTGGGTGTTGGCCAGTTCGCCAAATAGCTAACAATTTGGGGTGTTTGTGGGAAATTCGAAAGTAGCAGAACACCCTTTAAAAATCTATGGGAGAAAAGATTGATATGCAAGTTATTGGCATAAAAAGTGTTTGGGGACCTGGGTCCTGCCCAGGACATGGGAAATGTATCAATGTAAAAAAAAGTTTTAAAAACTGAAGTTTTTTCGGGAGCAGTGATTTTAATAATGCTTAAAGTGAAACAATAAAAGTGAAATATTCCTTAAAATTTCATACCTGGGGGTGTCTATAGCATGCCTGTAAATTAGCGCATGTTTTTCCATGTTTAGAACTGTTCCTGCAACCAGCCAGGCCCAAACTAAGCCCATGAAGCAGTTAAATACAGACAGCAATGCCATGTGCTCTGAGGCCTCACTCAGCCTGGACTGCAGGTCTGGTCTGTGATTTAAAGAGTTCCTGTATTTTACACATGGCATGGCAAATACAGGAACTTTTTAAAACACTGACCAGGCCTGCAGTGAATCATCAAATATTATAAAGACTTTGGGCACACTCTACAGAAAACTTCTATTTACAATATAGTTTAGCAAACAGTGACATACCTTGAGGAGCAGGAAGGAGTCAGACTCGAGAAGATCAAACTGGGATGCTATAAAATCACATTCTAATTCACTTTTTTATACAAGCAGCACCCAGTGGCAGGAAGGGAGAAGTGCACATCTAAAGGGAAGCCAGGGGTGCTGTACATTTTAAAACACTGGGAAGGGAAGCAGTACTGTGTGCCGCTGATGATTTTCAGCGCTGATTTGTGGGCAGCACAGGGGCTTAACGGGCGGCTCTGCTTTGGGCCCCCAACAGTGACAGGGCCCTGGGCAGCTGCCCCTGTTTGCCCTATGATAAAGACGGCCCTGCATATGCCCCCTGCCTTACACAATACATCTACAAAACTACCTCGGAAGCTCCCTCAAGCTCATATGTGTAATTGGAATAGATAAAGCATACTCCTCTTGTGCAGTAATTAAAAATCCAGGACACATTTAATAAAATTGCACTTACAAAGTAATCTTTTGCCTTTATTTTTTATTTCTAAGAAGATAATCATCAATCTTCCCCAAAGTAGAACTCCTCCTGCTCTCCCAGCATTAGTAGCATGTCCCATTACTACAGGCATATACTGTAGACCTTTTTAACACATTTTGAGTTTAAACCAAACCCTTATTTTTCCATAAGTCCTTACTTCTTATACATCTTGAGGTATTGTGGTGATTTCAATCATGTGGTAGGTGCTTTCCAATGAGTTACACCAGACCAAACTGTATTTTAGGGCATGGCAGCCCACTTTTATTAGATGAAAGCGATAAGTTTACATAGACATCAGTTGCCCATGCAGGGGTTCCACATCAATATAAACAAATGAAAATACAGAGCCACCTGGCTCCCTTGTTGGCAGCACTGCTGATTTTCTTATCAGTCCCTCTGTGTTGCCCATCTCTACTGGTTTACTTCGCTCTCTTAGCCTTTAATCGCAGCACCCTGTTGCATAGCCCAATTCTCGCTTTTGAATGGGGGTTCCCTGACACTCTGATTGGAGCTCACCTGACTCCTGAAATGAGACCTCCTGTCTTCCTGGCACTTGGCTGTGGCACCTCCTTGTAGTAATATTAAATATTAATATTACTACACTCCTGTCTTTTGGTTCATGGATGAGGCACCCTTGATCCTTGGGTAAGAATGGGAGCTGTCTCCAAACTGGGAGCTCTGAGCTATCCCCAGGCTTAAGTATATAATGGCCCTGCACACCTGTGTACTCAGACAGGCTCCAAGTACCTGGTAAAATTAGGACACATGATTGAAAGTTTTGATCTACAGAATCCAGAGAAGGTGATGGCGCCTACTAAGATTAATATATAAGTGCAAAAAAAGGTGTAGCCAAAAAACAGTGTAAGTACTGTGGCCAAAAGTAAGGTGCTGTAAAGTGCAAATCCTTGTAGTGATAACAGCAGTTTTAATATTACATATAATAAAACAATATGTGATAAATAAAATGAAAATAATAATAATAATCCGTATAGTCCAATAAAGTCCAATTCCCAATCTTATTATGTACAGTAAAATTATTTTTAAAATTGTTTCATATAAATAAGTGATAGGTTCTTCAAAATAAAATGATGATAATAATAATTCAAGAAAGTCCAATTTTCAATCTTGCTATATGCACAAAAAATATTTTCAAAATTGCTTCATACAAAATAAAGTGATAAGTGCTTCATGCAGGTATAGTCGTCAGTGGATCACTCAGTGCTCTCCCCCAATGGTCCCGCACTCACCGGATCCAATCACCCCTGCAGGGGTAACAGGCTCTCACAACAAGTGTCCACACTTCTATACCTGTCAGGTTTTCTCACATGGGATCTGTCCAACCATTCAACCGCTCATAGAGAAGACAAACGAAAGTGCCCAATAGCGTGATACCGTTTCACAAATAATAAAGTTTATTTCTGACAAAAAAGGGTACTCACAATTGACATGTAGTTTAAAAGCCTTGAGAAATGAGTGCTGTAGCTCTGAGGAACGAACGCTCTACCGGTTTCGTCTTACTGACGTCATCTGGAGCGTGCCTCTGAGCCTTCAGCACTTCCTTATTTATGTTACAATCGACGTTGTGTCGGAAAGAACGGACGTTGCGTCGGAGAAACGAATCTGACGTTACGTCGAGAAAATCTCCATGTTGGAGATTTTTGCAGACCGAAGTCCTGACACTAGAGGCTCTATATTATTTATATTATAGTCGACGTTATAGTCGACTTAATCATCTATCTCCACCTAGGTGGGGTTTTTTCATGCAGGGGCTGCCACTACAATAATTTAATTTAATTACACTTTATTATTTCACCACTTCACTAGTTCATCACCTATTTAAGTTGTCCGTGGCGCAGATTCATTCCCCTTTCTTTCAGAATCCAGAGAAGACCAAATACACAGCTTTCCCCACTCCATAGCGATAGTCCTATCATTAACTCGTAATCCAAATCCTGCGTCATATTCTCCTCCCTCTTTCTCACGCTGTCACAACTAGGGATGGCCTGGTGGTTTCTCCCGGCGGTCGTTTCATGGCGAAATTTGCTCGTCCGTGGTTCACCGAACATTCGCGCCCATCTGCAATTTTACATTGAGAGGAACTTTGACCCATGACACATCCATCAGGTGGTACAGGACAGCCAATTGAGACATTTCAGCACATGGACATGCCCCCTACCTTATAAATAGACCTGATCTGGTGGCCATTTTACATTCTGCTTTTTGTCAGTGTAGGGAGAGGTTGCTGTGCTGTGTGGAGCAGGGACAGGCAGGCTGTAGTGACACAAATCATTAGCTAACATGTCCACAAAGGTCATTTTAAGGACTGGTATAGGTGTACTATTGTTTGGTGTGCAAGTTATATACCTTCTTCCACATATACTGCACTTCTATAAAGACTTTTGTCACAGGGTCATTTAAAAAATGACACGCAGAGGAAGAGGCAGGCCCTTCCGCAGGGGTAGTAGGAGTAGGGCAGGAGCACCAGGCCAGAGCCAAAGTGGGAAGTGGCACAAGGTGCAACTGATTACATCAAATAACGCACCAGACTTGGTTGAGTGGCTCACCACCAACACCACCATCACCACCACCACCATATACCCTCCACTTGCCATTCTTGGCATTGGATCAGGTAGAGGAGGTAGCAAAAGCCACCACTCATCAGTCTGACAACAGTACCTAGATCAGCCCAAGGAGGTTGGTCCCCGCCACTGGCGTAGCGGGGGGGGGGGCAGGGGGGGCTGTTGCACCGGGCGAATTCATTTAGGGGGGCACCGCGCCAGTGTGTACTGTGTGTCACTCTGTCTTCTATTATTAATTTGTATTTACCGTCCGTAACACCGGCCGCCATGTTCAGTCTCGACATGGCCAGCCGGCGTGCTGTGATTGGGTCACGGCGGGTCATGTGGCCACAGGCCTGAGCTGGCCTGTGATTGGTCACGGCGGGTCATGTGGCCACAGGTCCGTCTGAGCTGGCCTGTCATGTCCCCCGCTGAATTTGTGGCGCCAAATCTGAGTCCTGAGCAGGAGAGGAGCTAGGTGGAAGAAAGATGAGAAATGTCAGCGCTGACAACTAGCGCACATTGCATGGACACTGAGCTGAGCGAGCGAGGGAGGAGGAGACCCAGGAGCCTGGACCCTGAGAAGGCAGCGAGCTGTGGAGAAGGGAGATCTCTTCCATGCCTGTGTGTGTGTGTCAGGCAGCACCCGAGTCCCCCCTCCCCTCCTAGGGGGAAGACAGAGCAAGCAGGACAGCACAGGGGTGATCATTGCCATCTATAAAGTGGACACCGGAGCTCCCCAAAGCAAGATAACAGGACGGATGTCAGACTGAATTCTTCTGATGTGAGTGATGAGTCACACTTGTTCTGCCTTCCACACTGTGTAGATATGTACTTTAAACTTGTCCTGTACCTCAGCATGGCAGGCATGGTGAAAGTGAAAGTAAAAGTAAAATTCTTGAATATGTTAGATGCATTTTTCCAAAAAAAATATTTTTAATATATGTGTATGTGGAATATCTCTGTAGCACCTAGAAAGTCCCAGTATATCTCTAACATATTCATGAATTTGCACAAAAACAGCAAAGGATGTGGTGCAGTAATACAGCCCCTCTCCAGGAAATTAGAATAAAGTCCATTCTTGCAGTGTGTGTGGGTGTGTGGGTGTGTCGGGGGGGGGGGGGGGGAAGCCTCTTTCACCTACCTGTTTTCATGCTCTCTCCCTCCACTAAAACCCCAGCCTTGTCACATACCCTAAAGTAACGATAACTCTGTATGTTATGATCACCCAGTACCATGTCCGCACAGCCTCTGACCCCAGTACCATGTCCGCACAGCCTCTGACCCCAGTACCATGTCCGCATCCTTTGCAATGTGTGAGTATATATGTGTGAATATATATATATATATATATATATATATATATATATATAGTATTTGCACTGAACTTAAACTGTATCGCTGTAGGCTTTGCGGGGGGGGGGGGCCTCCATATTATTTTCCACAGTAAAAGTGAGATCAGCTGCTATCGGGTAGCCCAGGATATGAGCAGAGCAGGTACCAGGTGTTTATATAGGGGGGGGGGGGCGAAAAAAAAAAATCTGCCCCGGGCATCCATAACTCTGGTTACGCCACTGGTCCCCGCTGTTGCTGCTTACTCCGAGATCTTTACTGTTAGTGGTGGGGAAAGTGATGTCGATGATGATGTGTCTACAGACGTCACGTGGGTGCCCACAAAAGAGGAAGAGGATGGGAGTTTAGAGGGAGAGATGGACCAGCAGATAGGGAGGAGAAGCAGGCCAAACTTACATTGCACAGCAGGGACAAACCTGACTGTATCAGGAGCGAGCCATCAACCATGTACGGTCACATCTGGAGCTCCCAGGATGCCGACCCATGGCTCCGCAGTGTGAGCTTTTTTTTCTGCTACTGACAATAGTGTTGCCATTTGAAGCCTTTGCAGTAAATGCATAAGTCGCGGTAAGCCCAACACTCACCTAAGGACAACCGCCTTAAGAAGGCACCTGGCCTCCCATCACGAGCCCAGTGGGAGCAACGCCATCAGAACCCACAAGACTACACTCCAGGCTCTCACCATGCAGCCTCTTCTCCTCCTCTATCCTCACAATTGTCCTCCACTCCCACCTTCCATCATGCCATCCTCACGTTTTTCTGCAAAAAGGCAGGCTTCAGTGGCCCAAATGTTCGATCGTAAAAAAAAACCGATAACGCCGGATAACCCTCTTGCCCAACGGTTGATCGCTGGCTTGTCGGAACTGATAGCCCGCCAACTACTGCCATATAAACTGGTGGACTCGGAGGCCTTTTGAAAATTTGTGGCCATTGGAACACCACAATGGGAGGTCCCAGAAAGGAAATATTTCTCACAGAAGGGCATCCCAGAGCTATATGACCATGTTCAGCGGCAAGTGAATGTATCTCTGGCACACAGTGTCGGTGCCAAAATAAATCTGACCACAGACACGTGCTCTAGCAAACATGGGCAGGGAAGGTATATAACTTTTACTGCACATTGGGTGAACCTTCTGATGGCCGTCAAGCATGTAACCCGTGGCACCCATGTACATTTGGTTTTACCGCCACGGATTGCATGCAGGCCTGCCTCTTCTTCTCCTTCTCCTCCTCCTCCTCGGCTGACTCCACCTTTTATGATTCCACCATCTCTTCCACTGCACCGCCCAAGATCCCCAGAACCTATTCGACATGCCAGGTGAGACGTTGTCATGATGTGCTGCATCTGTTGCGTCTGGAAGACAAGAGCCACACTGGTCCTGCACTCCTTTCAGCTTTAGTGGCTAAGACAGCTCAATTTGACAGTTGGTAAAGAGGTGTGCGACAACGGTGCTGAGTGCGCTGAAACAGGGCAAAATTACACAGGTGCCATGCATGGCACACGTCCTGAACTTGGTCGTGCAGCGATTCGTTCCCAAATACCCTGGGGTCCAGGACGTCTTGCGGCAGGCCAGGAAAATCTCGGCCCATTTCAGAAGATCTTACACGTCCATGGCTCGCCTTGCTGACAATCAGCGGCGACATAACTTGTCCGTTAGGCGTCTTATTTGTGACTACCCGACGCAATGGAACTCAATCTTGTATATGCTTAATAGGCTGCTCGAGCAGAAACGTGCAGTTAACGACTACCTGTACGAACTCTGTGGCAGGGCAGGTTCTGGGAGCTTGTTTTTTTTTTTTTTACCGCGCCAGTGGCTGCTCATGCGTGACTCATGCAGACTTCTGTGGCCATTTGATGAGATCACCAAACTGGTCAGCCGCAGCCAGGGCGCCATCAGTGACATCGTACCTTACTCCTTCTTTCTGGAGCATGCATTGCGTTGTGTCATTGATCAAGCCGTCGAGGAGCAGGAAGATGAGGAAGTCACAATGCTGTATGAATTCCCAGCTACTAAACCTGAGACAAGTCAACAATGGGAGTCTGAAGAGGAGGATGGTGCCAGAGCGAATGAGGAGGAGCAAGAAGAGCATGCTTTAAACCTTTTTGGGATGCCTGGTGTTGTCCGTGGATGGGGGGAGGAGTACGAGGACGACATTATCCTGGATGATGAGCAGGAGCCAGGCTACTACACCGCTTCCAGTTTAGTGCAAATGGGGCCATTCATGCTCCAGTGTTTTAAGAGGGACCCCCGTATAAAAAGAATAAAGAGCAAGGACCAGTACAAACAAAACATGGCGGAAATCTTTAAGGCGGTTCTCAGGGGCCTGTTTATTACAGAGATCCAAGCCATTAAAAGACAGACCAGTGCTCAGAGGGAGGATATAGAAGTGATGGCCGGGAGATTGGAGGACGCATTCATTGCTGACCCATTTGATACCAGTAGGGAGGCGTGGCTCTCGGCGCAGGACGCGCTGTACCGAGTCACGTCCTCAGGGGCAGAGAAGAAGCGCTTCTTTCAGAAGGCGGCATTCTATGAGGAGGGTGAGCACACTGGTCGCATGCTGGCAACTATTGCCCGTTCTCAGCAGATGTCCCCTTCCATTGGGGCATTGCGCACCCGGGCCGGTGGGTTGACTAGTTCCCCAGACCATGTACTATCCGAACTTGTGAGCTTTTATTCATCTCTATATGAGTCCCGTCAAGCGTACTCGCTGGACTCCCTAGCTGAATACCTGGACCCGGTCCAACTCCCAGTTTTGTCAGCCTCAAACAGAAAGATGCTTGACGCCCCCCTCTCTCTGGGGGAACTGCAGGCGGCGACCAGTTTGTTCCCTAACTCGAAGGCCCCGGGGGATGATGGCCTCCCAGCGGAGGTGTACAAGCAATATGGGGAAACAATGCTCCCGCACCTCTTAAAGGTGTTTAATGAGGCAAAAAGGACTAGTACACTACCACGATCTATGTCTAGAGCCAATATAGTGTTAATTCTGAAGCCAGATAAGGACCCTCTTGACCCAAGCTCATACAGGCCGATTTCATTACTACAAAATGACGTTAAGATCCTTGCCAAAGTGCTGGCGGTCAGACTAAACAGTGCCATCTCTACCATAATCCACTCCGACCAATCCGGATTCATGCCCCAAAAATCGACGGCAATAAACCTGCGGCGACTTTTTTTGAATATCCAGTCCAGAGCAGATAACATGGGAGACAGAGCCTTATTGTCCCTAGATGCCCATAAGGCATTTGATAGTGTCGAATGGGAGTTCCTATGGGCGGTGATGCAGAAATTCGGGTTTGGCGACAATTTCATTGCGTGGGTACAGCTCTTGTACTCATCCCCCATTGCTGCTATACGGGAGGGGGGAAGGGTATCACACACCTTTCCCTTACACAGAGGTACGCGACAGGGGTGCCCTCTGTCCCCCCTATTGTTCGCCCTAGCCATAGAGCCCCTGGCTGCAATAATCAGAACAAGCCCCTCGATCCGGGAATTCCAGTACGGTGATTTACATGAAAAGATCATGCTATATGCGGACGACACCATGCTTCTCCTAGGTGATACCTCGGCTTCGCTGTCGGAGGCCATGAGGGTCGTTCGGATCTTTGGAGAATACTCGGGATTGGTTATTAACTGGACGAAATCCTCCCTCCTGTTACTAGATCGGGACCCCTCCCTGTCCCCAGCGACTATGCAGGACATTCCTGTCTCCAGGTCATTTCGATACCTTGGTGTTCAGGTTACTGCTCGCTTGCTGGATTACGTTAGTCTTAATCTCACCCCCCTGATTAACAGATGCCGCGACCGGGTCAATGTGTGGAGTAGGCTCAAGCTATCCCCTGTAGGTAGAGTAAACTTGATAAAGATGATCCTCATGCCACAGTTGTTATATGTCCTTCACAACTCCCCAATGGTCATCCCCCTTAAGAAATTCAGAATTATCAACTCTGTCTTCCGTTCACTTATATGGCTTGCTAAACCCCCGAGGGTTAGGCTTGAACAGCTCCAGCGGCCGAAGGATGCTGGTGGGTTGGCATTGCCCAATCCCTGGATCTACTATTTAGCCTCCCAAATGCAACATATTGCACGACTCATGAGGCCCGAAAGGGACCGGGAACTGAATTTGCGGGACTCCTCTGTCCAGTTGCTCAGCTTTACCACTGGAGGGGAGGTGGCGGAAGGTCTAGAGGCCCTACGGTACACTAAGTCTAATAAACTTTTCCCCACGTATGTACTGATGCAGAAGACATGGAATAAGGTTACAATGCTACAGGGGGTGACGGGGTTCACTAAGTATAGCCCTATTTGGGACAATCAATATTACAGAGAACTGGCTAAAATACCTTATGGCTCTAGATGGAAACAATATGGCATTACCCTTATGACCCATGTGATTAGGGATGGTAAGCTTAGGCCATTCCAAGAGCTTAGCGCAGACTTCCGTTTGCCGGCCTCTATGCAATTTTATTACCTTCAACTTAAGCATGCAGTGGGCGCTCAGGGAGAGGCAGATGTCTGGTCCCTGGACCCAGCACCTGTCTTCAACTATCTATCTGGGGTTGACACGTATAAGGGCTTTATATCAAGTTGCTATGCTATGCTTCTGAGTCTCTTCCTACCGGACGCCCCTTTGAGGGCAATGGCCCGGTGGGAACAAGACGTGGGAGCATTTGAGGAGGGACAGTGGGAGGAGGCGATGCAGGCAGTTCCTGTGTGCTCCTTGAACGTAGCACACAGACTGTCGCAACTTTACATTCTCCTGAGAGTACACTACACACCAGCTAGACTGGCACGAATGGGGCTGGGGGTTGACCCCATCTGCGTTCGGTGCTGCAGGGATCATGGCGATCTTATTCACCTACTATGGAGATGCCCGAAACTGCATCTCTACTGGGCGAAGGTCATCGATACCCTTAACGGGGCGTTTCAGGCTCAGATACCGCTAGATCCCAAGATCTGCCTGCTGGGAATCTGTGACACCTTGAAGGTGGAGGGTGGCTCTGGGCAGGCGATCTGCAGAGCCCTGTTTCAGGCCCGCCTGATGATACTAAGGCACTGGAAGGACACCGAACCCCCCACTGTGCACGAATGGATCAAACAGATGGGGATCACATTGAGGCTGGAAAAAGTGATATTTCAACATAGAGGCACTGACACTAAATTTGAGAAAGTATGGGCCCCTTGGCTTGACGTCCCGGGTCTGGCCCCGATTGATTTAGTATATGATCGGCTGTTCTAAAGTTGTGGGATGGGAGTGGGCCCCTGGGCCATAACACTATACAGATTGCTGATTGTGTGGGGTATCACATCTGGGCGAAGGGGGGCGGAGGCTTGTGCTGGAATTACTGTTTGTGAGATGTCGGGGGGGCGAGTTGGAGACACACATTTGTATGTAAAGTTTTACCTTGTCTTTTTCTTATCCTTCTGATTTTGGGTGTGCTGCGCCACACTCTCCTGACGGTATATGTCTGCTCTGGAACTTATCGCCTGTATTGTTATTTTTGTTTAATAAAAACCTTTGTTTGAGAAAAAAAAAACATGGCGGAAATGTTACCACCATCACAGAAGGCTATCAGAATGCAGCAGTTCCAGGCCTTTCTTTGAGAAATGCTGCATTCTGATTTTGTGTGCGCTGGCAGAGGAAGATTCACTCTCAGAGAAACAGTTGGGGGTACCAATCCAAAAGTACCTGCAAGAAGAGGGCGGTTTGAAGATGTGTTGGTCACTAATGATATGAGATGATTCTTTCAGCTGACCCATCGACAGCTGTCCTCTGGATCCAGCATCAGGGAACGCCTAGAATGACAGGTGTCCGACTACATCGGGTTAACGGCCGATGTGGACGCACTGAGAAGTGATGAACCCCTGGACTACTGGGTGGGCAGGCTTGACCTCTGGCCAGAGCTTGCACAATTTGCAATAGAACTGTTGGCTTGTCCCTCGCCCAATGTGCTGTCCAAAAGGACGTTCAGCGCAGCAGGGGGGGTTGTGACCGATAAGCGCACTCGCCTAGCTCACAACAGTGTTGACTACCTCACATTTCTCAAAATGAATGAGGCATGGATCTCGGAGGAATTTAACACATGTGATCAGTAGACCATGTTTGATTAAAATTCAGGTGAAAGCCTGTCGGCTAATTTTTGGGGCCTGTACTGGCCGACATTTGTATCCGGTGAATGCCTAATGTACCACCAGCCACAGAATACAAAGTTGTTTGCTGTCAGGTGAACACCTGTGGGCTAATTTTTGGGGCCTGTAATGGCCTACACTTACTTCTGAATCCGGTGAATGCCTAATGTACCACCAGTCACAGAATACAAAGTTGTTTGCTGTCAGGTGAACGCCTGTGGGCTAATTTTTGGGGCCTGTACTGGCTGGCACTCACCTTTGTATCTGGTGAATAGCTTAACCTCTTGCCAACCGCCCACTGTATTTTTTTACGACACCAGGTCGTCTCGGCTGCGGAAAATCCCGTAATATAACATGATTTTGCATTTCAGCCACTAGGGGCGTGCGCGCTTGCACCTGGTGCCGATGAGGGTGCCCGGCGGGCACGATCACCGCCGGGCACCCGCGATCACTCGTTACAGAGCGAGAACCGGGAGTAAACACACAGAAATGACTGATCGCTTGTTCATACAATGTATGAACAGCGATCTGTCATTTCCCCTAGGCAGTCCCACCCCCCCTTCAGTTAGAACACACTATAGGGAACATAATTAAGCCCTTCCTTGCCCACTAGTGTTAACCCCTTCCCTGCCAGTGAAATTTTTACAGTAATCAATGCATTTTTATAGCACTGATCGTTATAAAAATGCCAATGGTCCCAAAAATTTGTCAAAAGTGTCCGAAGTGTCCGCCATAAGGTCGCAGTATCGATAAAAATCGCAGATCCCTGCCATTAGTAGTAAAAAAAAAATATTAATAAAAATGCCATAAATCTATCCCCTATTTTGTAGACGCTATAACTTTTGCGCAAACCAATCAATAAACGCTTATTGCGATTTTTTTACGAAAAATATGTAGAAGAATACGTATTGGCTTAAACTGAGGACGTTTTTTTTTATATATATATATATATATTTTTGGGGGATATTACAGCAAAAAGTAAAAAAATATTCATTATTTTTCAAAATCGAAGCTCTATTTTTGTTTATAGCACAAAAAATAAAAACTGCAGAGGTGATCAAATACCACCAAAAGAAAGCTCTATTTGTGGGAAAAAAAGGATGATAATTTTGTTTTGGAGCCACGTCGCACAACCGTGCAATTGACAGTTAAAGCGACGCAGTGCCGAATCGCAAACAGTGGACTGGTCATTGACCAGCAAAATGATCTGGGGCTGAAGTGGTTAATGTACCTCCTGCCACAGAATACAAAGTTGTTTTCTGTCAGATGAATGCCTGTGGGCTAATTTTTGGGGCCTGTAATGGCCGAAACGTACTTCTGTATCCGGTTTTTCGCTTAATACTTCTGGTAGGTCAGTGTTGTGACAGTGTAGGTCAGTGTCAGTGTTGTGGGACTATTTGTACACAGCTAGTAAGTAGATGTCAGATGTTCGTCCATCACTAGTCACAACCTCTAAAATCCCCCCTCATCAAAGGAAAATCAAAACCAAGATTAAGACCTAGGAAAAACATATATTTTTTTGTATATCCACTGACCTTCTTTTTAAGAGAGGAAACCATACAGTATCTCCCCCCTGCATTTTTTCCAGTTGTTAGCAAATTAAATATCTTGGTAGACTCACCTTTTTGGTGCTATAGTACAGTATCATCCTATCTTTGACTTGCAGTGAAATCTTTCACATCCCCAAACAAATTTTTTGGTACTTTCACATTCCCAGTGCCACATTAAATGATCCTATCCTTATCCTTAATGGTATGTTTCCTTCTGCTGATGAATAGTAGTTATTTTGTTGCAATCTTTCAAAACTACATCAGGAAAATATTTACTGTTAATTGGGTTGATTGGCAAATCCACTTGGAAGAGTACTTGGAAGTGCAGTCGCTGTAGATCTGAGGGAAAGATCTGAAATGAGGGGAAGCAAAAATGCTGTTTTTTATTTTCCTTGAATGTCCCCCGCAGATCTACAGCGACTGCATTTCCAAGTGCACTTGTAGTGCACAGTGGATTTGCCTTAAGTTTATAAACCCCAATGTCTTTTAGTTCAATGCTTCAATATGAAAAGTTAACTCTGTACTGTACATGATACAAAATTCCAAAGACCCATTAGGCTTGTTTACTCGATCCAGAAAGAAATTCAGAGTTTCTTGCACGCCTCTTGATATTGTTATTAAATTGTCAGTAAAACAATGCAAAAATAGCATTTTTTTCTGTTTCCCCTCTCCCACTATTTCTCTCACATTCCCATATTATTGTTATAAAGAATAAAATCTATACACTATAAAATAACTTTATAATAAAAACACTCTTTTGTGATTTAGTGCTGTATCTTGTTCTAAAGGGTAACTCAGTGCTCCCATTTCCATTTATGTTCTATAATAGTGTATAATGGCTTCACGTTACTCATAATCATACATTTCTCTTCCTGACACTCTATTATTTCAAATTCATTTATCATAGGTTCCTTGTCCAAAAGGTTGCACAGCAGTTTCACAAAATATGGCTGTATATGTAAATGCACATATTCTGAAATCCTCACAGCCACACTCTTAGTACCTGAAACAATCCATTTTCCTTAGGATTTGTCTGATTCCTATGTAATTTCGGGAGCATGTAAATCACAGATATCTTTGGATGTTTAATATCTAAATATTTTCATTATTAAGAATCCCTTCTTAAAATATCTTTCAGCACTCTCCCTAACTTCCTCCACTGGGCCTCCTTGAACAAGATGATGGGTCTCTTAACCATTTAATTATTTATATGTTTCCTGTTTATCCCTATCCATTATGTCCATTGTGATCAACCCCTATATCTACTGATTTGATAAAATTGGTCTTATCTCTTTCCTAATGCGTTAATGCCCCTATCTCCCTTAGAAACATTAAACTGTCCAGGTTTCTTAATGTCTGATGATTAATACACAGCACTCAATGTAATAATGACAAAATATAAATTGCTTTTAACAGTGGTTGTATGAGCTGTTCCGCACACTTACTCATAAAAATGTGCATACCCAGGTGCACATAACATTTTTCATCAAACCACAAATGTTTGTAAGAACACATGCCACACATTTGAACCACTTGAGACCCGCGATGTAGACGAAAGACGTCCACAGCGTGGCTCTCAACTGACGGGTGGACATTCCCTGGACGTCCTTTTATTTGCATTCCCCGTGCGTGCCGTTGGGGGCGCACAGCGGGGAAAAATGTGCCCGGCGCAACGCTGAGATGCCCATGCGTGTACCTGGCGGCCGCGATGTCCTCCAGGTACCCGCGATCGGCAGGGACAGCAAGGACATGGAGCTCTGTGTGAAAAACACAGAGCTCCACATCTTGTCAGGGAGAGAGTAGACCGATGCTGTGTCCATTGTACATAGGGACACAGATCGGTCACCTCCTCCAGTCAGTCCCCTCCACACACACAGTAAGAATCACACCCTGGGAATACATTTCACCCCTTTCTCACCCCCTAGTGTTAACCCCTTCCATGCCAGTCACATTTATACAGTAATTAGTGCATTTTTATAGCACTAATTGCTGTGTAAATTTCAATGGTCCCAAAAATGTGTCAAAAGTGTCCGATATGCCGCAATATCGCAGGCCTGACAAAAAAATTGCAGATCGCTGCCATTACTAGTAAAAAATAAATAATAATTACAAAATCATAAATCTATCCCCTATTTTGTAGGCACTATGGGCCAGATTCAGGTACATCTGCGCATTATTGGACCGGCGTAGCGCACCGCCTTTACGTTAGACTGGCGCAATGTATCGGCGCAATCACCCTATTCTCGTCGGTTTAATGCAGAAATCTGCGCCTGCGCAACGTTATTTCTGAGGAGCAAGGAAGGGGGGAATACAAATTGGGAAGGACATGGGCGTGTTACATTGAAATGAGCCGGCCGGCCGGCTCGCGCATGCGCGCTTGAAGCAGACCATGTCAGCACCTCTGTGCGCATGCTCCCAACTCGGGAACAGCTCAATCAGTGAAATTGGAAGTGGACTAGGGCAAAATCATGAACTACGCAGACAGCATAAATAGACAGACAGAAACGCACTTCCTTTGCAAAAGTACATCCCTTTGTATCCCTCCCTATACAGCAAGGTGCTTTTGTTCTGTTAGTTGCGTTGTGGTTTGTCTTTGTGATATTTGTGGACTGTGTGATCTAGTGTTTGTTAGAAGATGTTTGTAAGTGATTTTTGGTGACTGCTTGTAATGCCGCGTACACACGGTCGTTTTTTGCGATGAAAAAAAAACGACGTTTTCTGTGAAGTAAAAAACGACGTTTTTGAAACGTCAATTTTCAAAGACAATTTTGCATACACACCATCGTTTTTTCACAAAAAGCAAGGTTACATTCACCACTCTGTTCCATTGAAGCTCGCTTCATAACTAGCTTCTGGGCATGCGCGGGTTGAAAAACGTCGTTTTGAACGACGTTTTTGCTACACACGGTGACTTTTTGTGAAACAAAAAACGACGTTTTGAAAAACGACACAAAAAATTCAAACATGTTGGAATTTTTTTTGAAGACAAAAAACGACGTTTTACCCACACAAGATCAATTTAAATGACGTTTTAAAAAACGTCGGTTTTTTTTCATCGCAAACAACGACCGTGTGTACGCGGCATGAGAGTTTTTGGTTGATAGTTTTTTGTTTGTTTGTTTCCTTGCTTGATTTTTCCTGCTTGTTTTTGTGAGTGATTTTTCCTGCTTGTTTTTGTGAGTGATTTTTCCTGACTGTTTGGGAGTTTTTGTATGAGTATGACCGAGAGAAAGAGGAAGTTAAATTTTACTTTGGGGGAGAAACAAATTCTTGCCCGGGCCATTTCCCAATATGGGCGTTTCCTCCACGGCCCGGAGAGTGCCAACACCACCCCGGCCAGGAGGCGTGATATCTTGCAGAACATTACTGACGAGGTGAATGCATCGGGGTGGGGGAGACCCGGACACGGTCGGGGATTGAAAAGAAGATTAATGACCTCCGGCGTCTGGCCAAAATGTTAGCCCATGCCAGGGGCACAGGAGGGGGCCCACCATGCCCTGTTGGGCTGACAGCGGAGGAGCGTGCGGTGGCCCAGACCTTTCATAGACAACAGGTGGAGGGCCTGCCCGACTATGACTCAAGTCATGAAGGCCTGATGCCAGGTAAGGTTTTTTTTCCCTATCAGGTGTGTAGCATGTGTGGGGGAGGGGGTGAAAGGGAATATGTGGCAAGTGTGTGGATCCTCCAACCTGTGAATGTTTTGTGTCATCCACAGATGAGCAGGAGGGTGCTGGGCCATCTGGGCTGACCGCACCATCCCAGCCTGATGAGGACCCCCCGACAAGGCCGGAGTCCTCGGAGGAGGTTGAAGAGGAGGAGGTTGAGGAGGAGGTTGAGGAGGAGGAGGAGGATGTCATGTCAGCCAGTGGATTGTTATTTTTGGAGGAGTCTTCCTCTCTGGCTGGCAGCAGCCAGCCCTCCATAAAGGCTAGCCCCTCCCACAACAGGGCTCCTCTCCCCGGCCACAAGCCTCAGCTGGAGGCAGGAAGTCGTCCCAGGAGACCAGGGGGGTGGCCGAGCTTCTGCCCACCAATCTGAGAAGGGGCCAGGCCCTTCAGACCCGCCATCTGGGACAGGTCAGCCAGACCTTGGGGAGGATGGAGGAGAGCCTGTCCTCCATAAAGGATACGCTTGGGGACCTGGACTGCCACTCCCGGGCTCTTACAAACTGCCTAAATGCACTGCAGACTACAACAGCAGACGTTGGGCAGGATGTGAGGGCCCTCACCCAGGCTATCCAGGACAACACGGCAACACTAGGTGCTGGCCTGAACAGAATTGCCGTGGCCTTGGAGGGCAGGCCGCCAGGTGGGCAGAGACCAGGGGCTGCTCCCCCTTCCCTGGATTACCCCCCCCCTCCCCATGAGTCTCCCCTGAGGAGATGGGGCCGTGGCGGTGGGCGCCCGAGGCGTGGATCACGCCAACGGCATTAATTTGTTTTTCCCCTTTTTTTTTTGCTGGAAATTTTTTTTTTTTGTGATGTGAATGTTTTTGGAATGTGGGGGTGATATTCCTGGCGGAAAATGGGTGTCACCCTCAGTTTTGGTGGAGAAGGGTTCCCCAGGACCAGGGAGAAGTGATTCCCAGGTCCGTGTGAATGGTGTATGAATGTACAGTGACATAATTGGAGCTGTGGCGTGGCGTTGCTGCTCACAAGCCCAGCATGGTGGGCTTGTGCTAATCCAATTAGGTGAGGATGTGATGTGTCTGTGCTAGGGACCACAGTGGTGTGCATGCATGCATTCTCATTGTGCCATGATTAATGTGTGTGTTTAACGTGCAAAGATGCCTAATGTGAGCTGTCTCCTGGCTGCTCTTCCCTCAGAAGACGGGGTAACCTTGGTTAGGGGGGGATTGTCTGGTTCAGGGGTCAGGTCATCATGTAGGTCAATCTGCAGGCCCTTTCTCACTGCAAAGTTGTGCAGAATGCAACATGCACCAATGATCTGGCACACGAAGTTGGGGGAATACAACAGGGTCCCCCCAGACTTATCCAGGCATCAGAAACGTGACTTCAGGAGGCCAAAGGTTCGCTCCACCACTGCACGTGTTTGGGCGTGGGCTTCATTGTATCTTTCCTCTCCTGGGGTTTGGGGGTTCTGGATAGGAGTCATGAGATGGGGTCCCAGTGCATATGCAGAGTCACCTGTAAGGAAAAACACAGGAGGATGTTAGTCATGCATGTGCCCCTTGTGATGTGTGCATCATGGGGGGGGCAGTCATGCCTGCCACCCATGTCACTCACCAACCAGCCAGGTGTCCCCATACACGTTCTGTTCGAATTCCATTCGGATGGGGCTCTGATTGTAGATGTAGCTGTCATGGCTGAATCCGGGGTGTTTGGCACGGACGTGCCATATGAGGCCTTGGGCATCGACTGTCACCTGTACGTTGATGGAATGCCAATGCTGCCGATTGTGGTATATGTGCTCTGTCTCATGGGGGGGGCTGGAGTGCCACATGTGTGCAATCAATGGCCCCCACGGTGCATGGGAATCTGGCAATTCTGTAGAAATCTGTCATTGCCTTCAGCCGCAGGTCCTCAGTGGTGGATTTGATGATTTGGTTGGCCATGCGTCTGAGGATTGCAGGGACAACCTGGTGCACACATCTGCTCACGGAGGATTGTGACATCCCAGCCACCACTCCACTTGTTCTTTTAAAAGAGCCACTGGCAAGGAAATGGAGTGTTGCCATGACCTTGACCAGTGGCTGCACTGCATGTGAGCGGTGTGTTGGGCTGGTGATGTCATCCTGCAGGGTTATGGTTAATTCCAGGATGGCATGAGGGGTGAATCTGAAGATGCGATACACCTCAGAATCACTCATGCCAAAGATGTCTATGCGGGTGCGGTATATCCTCTCCCGTGCCCTCCTCTGTGCCCTCCTCCTTCTTTGCTCGTCTAAAGTCAGTAGTATAGTAGTATAGCTTTGAGCGAGGATGTCCCTGGTCGAATTTTAGACAGGCCGTGCAGCTGTTGCGCACAGCGCGCAGCGTGCGCTGCACCAACGTTCTTTTGTGGATCTCCGTAACTCCCTCATTAGCATATTTGAATAGCAAATCAATGGTGTGTCTAGCGCAGTTTTGCGCGGACGGATGCGCCTGTCTAACGAAAAAAAAAAGTAGATTTCTTGCGTATCTCGCTCTGTGAATCTGGCCCTATAACTTTTGCGCAAACCAATCAATATACTCGCTAAAAATTGGTCTGGGCAGGAAGTGCCCAGTAATGAATTGGTAATGAATTGGTTGAAATAAAAGATTTATTTTGGGCCTCCATAGTTGTTTCTTGCTCTAAAAAGTAACTTAATGCTTTCATTCCCCTATTATACTCTATAATCATATACATTGATTTCACTTCACTAGGAATCTAAAACTGTAATGTGCTTCCCCCCTTTTTTCCTCTAGTCTAAAACCTATGCCCTTCCCAAATTCTTCAGTGCCTCATCTCCGACCTTAGAAATATTAAAGTTTCTCAAGACCAATTTCTTGAAAGCGTTAAAGTGGTTGTAAACTCTCCATCACAACTTTATCGCATTGTAATCCTCATAAAAAAACACTCAAGATTGCTGCTAATAACTGTCTCCTTACTCGTTTTGCTGCCATCTGTCCCGTTTTGATTATTGACCTCATCAGCGCATGCGCTTCCCTTTTCTTGATTTATGGCACGCTCTGTGTACAGTCCATCTACTGACATGGTGCCATGAATGGGATTTCCTCTCCAGCGGCACAGCCATTTAAACTTGCGAGACTGCAGTGTTTTCTGGTTCCTGGTACTGCAGTGTTTTCTGGTTCCTGGTACTCTCTATGTGACTGTGTGATGTCACATGGGGGGGGATAAACCTTAGCAATCATACTGCATTCTAGGCCCCGTACACACCACATGTCTGCTGGTTAGTACGCTACACAGCAAACACTTCAAATCCATTCGACGCATGTGCGGGCAGATATGTCTGCTGTTTAGCGTACTAACCAGCAGACATATCGGAGGGACGGATTCCCAGCAGACAGATTTTAAAGCATGCTTTAAAATCTGTCTGCTGGAAAAATCTGTCTGTCCACCCGTAAACACGATCGAATTTGTCTGCTGAAAGGGTCTGTCAGACCGTTTCCAGCAGATAGATTTGATCGTGTGTACGCGGCCCTAGAGCGGTGATAATTTGTAGCAGGACCAACAGGCAAATAAATGCAATTGTGCTTAGCTATTATAAGTAATTCAGCAAACTCGGTAATGAGTGGTGGTTGTCATGGAAACATTGGATTGAGAATGAGGCTTGGCTATAACACGATTGCGCATGTGCGAGATTGCGGCAAAGGGAAACATGAAAGGGCGTAAATCGGACTCAGATAACAGTAGTGAAAATGGTGCTGCCTTATCCAGAACAAAAAATAAATAAATCAAACTTAAAAAAAAAAGGTGAGTAATAGGCAATTGTGGCTGGATTAGGTTATGTGATGCTTGCTAACAAGTGATTAAAATGATTAAAATGAAATAGATGAAAAACACCATAGGGATTGCAGGATTTACTTCCTCTTTAATGCAATCTGTTTTTCACATATGTTGGGTTAAGTGTGATTTTTTTGCTTAATGAATTTAGATTCACCCTGAATTGTATGTATTTAGCCGCGATCGTGGCTGTTGGCATGAGATCGGTGAATTTTTTTTCACAATCTCATGCTTTCCAGCCAGAAGGAGAGATGTCTTACTGACCCCGCATCTCTCCATAAAGAGTACCTGTCACAAAGCATTCCTATTATAAAGGGATGTTTACATTCCTTGTAATAGGAATAAAAGTGATCAAAAAAGGTAATAAAAAAAAAGAATTAAGTAAAAAAAAATTATATATATATATATATATATATATTTTTTTTTTTTTTAAAACGCCCCTGACCCCAGTAGCTCACGCTCAGAAGCAAACACACATGTAAGTCCCGCCCACATATGTAAACACCGTTTAAACCACACAAATGAGGCATCGCCGCGTACTTTAGAGCACCGGTGACAATTCTAGACCTCCTCTGTATCTCTAAACTGGCAACCTTGTTATATTTTAATTCATAGAACTGTTTGTTTTTTTGTTTTCAAAAAAAGGCGTTTGAAAAATTATTACGCAAATACCGTGCAAGATAAAAAATTGCAATGACTGCCATTTTATTCCCTAGGGTGTCTGCTAAAAAAACATATATAGTGTTTGGGGGTTCTGAGTAATTTTCTAGCAAAAAAATTATGATTGTTGCATGTAGGAGAGAAGTGTAAGAATAGGCCCGGTAAGAAAGTGGTTAAACAACATGCAATAATATGCATCAAAATAGTGATAAACAAACCTTAAAAAAAATAAAAAAATGTGCATTGCATATACAAATGCATTAAATATACTGCGTTCAAAAGTCCAAGGAGTCAATATACTCCAAATGTATAAAAAAATAAATGATGCGTGATGATAATTCAAGAAAAGTTGCCATGTGCAATCAAGCATCAATTACTAGCTGCTTACCACAATATTAAATATCAGAGCTCCAATACCTCTCCAGACCTCACCACCAAAAAGCAATTACCAGTACTTACCGTTTATGGTGAGCAAAATAAATAAGAACCCTCATTATGCATTATTAAAAACAGCATACACTTTATTGAAAAATCTGAAATCCAGAGAAGTTATATTCACATAATCCAGTGTACTGGAAGAATTGCTTCTTTAAGATAGTGTTTTTTTCCCTTTAAGATGCAATGCCAGCATGGTTTTCACATACGTGAAAGAAAGCTTTCTTTCTGCTGTACATGCTGGCAACATCAAGCTCCGATCCTGACATGTTTCATCACACCCACCATGCCTTGCTCAAGGGGGGGGAAAGCCACAGTGGGCATGGTGAAACACATCAGGGGTGGAACTTGATGAAGCCAGCACGTATAGCAGGAAGGACGTTCATTTGTAAATGAAAATCATGCTGACATTGTTCCTTAAGGGGGTGTTCCTGACGCATAAGTCTGATTAACATCCTGTATCTCCTAACAGGAATCTCAAGGATGCAAACCTACCATGCCAGAATTGATGTGCTTCCATGCTTAACATGGTCAGTTTGAAATAGGAACAACATAAGACTGGCAGGATCACAAGGTATTTAAATAAATGGCTTTGAGGCTACATTTACCAACAAGTACAGTATGTGACTAAACAAATACATTTGGATTTTTTAATTGTTAGGGTAACATACACCTTAAATGTTAAAAAATGCTCAATACTACCTACATACAAATCACTTCAGAATAAATACAGTATATGACCACTTCGATATTATAAAAAAAACTAAGAGTTACTAACCTGCAGTTTAAAATATAATATATATGTTAATTTTCATCTCAAATATTGAACTTACAACAATGAGATTAACCTATGTGGAAGGAATTCTTGCACATTATCTCTCCGTAGGATTTAACATAGAGGGTGGCACCCATGACCCATAACATCAACGGAGATGAACCCTGATGTAAAACCATGATTGATGAAAGTGTAGTGCTGCCCTCTTGAGGGTCGCAAGATAAATTAATACCCCCTGGTTGCCCTGGCACTGTGAGTCCTCTACCACCTCTGACACCCTGGTGTGGTGATAATGTAGTGGCACTGTGCTGCTGCACACTCTGGAAACTGCCTGGTTTGATTGCAAAAATTTGAACCGGGCTGGAAGAAAATTATTAATGTTGAATCCACAGTCCTGCCGTGAGTGCGGGCAATCACGGGTGCCCGGCGGACATCGCGGCCGGCAGGCACGCGCACTGTGTAACGCGCGATGCTGCGCGTGCCCCCCCTAGACGGCCGGTAAGCCCAGGACGTCATATGACATCCACCCAGGATGGGAGATCCCATCTGTGGACGTCATATGACAATGGGTGGTAGGGAAGTGGTTAAGTGGAACTCCAAAATTGCGTGGGGGTCCCCCCAAATTCCATACCAGGCCCTTCAGGTACAGTATGGATATTAAGGGGAACACTGAGGCATTTTTATTTTTTAAATGGCATAGGGATCCCCCACAAAATCCCTACCAGACCCTTCAAGTCTGGTAGGGATTTTAAGGCGAACCCCCGCGCCAAAATAAAAAAATGGCACGGAAGTCCCTCAAAAATCCATACCGTAATACATCTATTACCCCCATCATCCCCATCTATTACCCTCATCATCTCCCGACTGCTGTACACCACCATCTATTACCCTCATCATCTCCATCTATTACCTCCATCATCTCCTGACTGCTTTACACCACCATCTATTAACCTCATTATCTCTATCCATTACCCTCATCATCTCCATATATTACCCCATCATTTCCATATATTACCCTCATCATCTCCCGACTACTGTACACCACCATCTCCATCTTTTACCCCCATCATCTGCAGACTACTGTCCACCACCACATGGGTGTCCGCAGAACTTTTTCCAGGGGGGCATAATTTTATGGTCATCTATGCTTAGCTTCTTTGACAATGTCATGAAGGCGAGGGGCTTAGTCATTATCCCATAAAGTGCAGGCATGTGCCCATGATATGCAGCCTCATTGTGCGGATCAAATGTACAGTACAGAGGGTGTACAGTATGTGTATATAGAAGGGGTGGATGGTATTGGTATATAGAGGAAGGAAGGTGGGTATATACAACTCTATATACAGGACATATGATGTATATCTGCAGTGAGTGATGATGGAGGAATACAGGAAGGAAGATGGGTGTATATAGCTGTATACAGGACAGGATAGATGACATGATCTTTCCTAAATCTGGCACCCCCCCTTCACTGATCATACATGTATGCACTCAGCTGCCCCCTCATCTGTATATATGTCAGCCCCACCCCCTGTTCACAAACAGCCTTCTCCCTTCACTTGTACTCACAGCCCCCACTTGTGGTCTTTCTTCTCCCAAGTCCTGTTTCCACATGCCCCTTTGAAAATACATTACAGGCAGCAAAGGAAACACGAGGGTGCACATACAGGAAGCAGCCAGAGGTGGTAGTAAAGAGCTCTGTAACTCAGTGACACTGATCTTGCAACAGCTGTGGAGCCGACTCACACAAACAAAGAGAGAGTCAGCACAGCTACAGATGCGAGCATGGCAGACCCTTGCCGATTTCAGGGGGGGGTCACTCGCCCCCCTTACCCCTATGAGCGGATGCCCATGCACCACCATCTATTACCCACATAATCGCCCGGCTACTGCCCCACCACCATTTATTAATCTTTTCATCTCCATCTATTACCCCCATCATCTGCAGACTACGGTAAACCACCATCTATTACCCCCTTCATCTCCATCTATCGACCCCATCATCTTCCGACTACTGTCCCACCACCATCTATTAACCTCATAATTTCTATCTATTACCCCCATCTTCTCCCAAATACTGCCCCGCCACCATCTATTAATCTCATAATTTCCATCTATTACCCTCATCATATCCCGACTACTGTGCACCACCATCTATTACCCCATCATCTCCATATATTACCACCATCATCTCTAGACTACTGTACACCACCACCACCTATTAACCTGATCATCTCCATCTATTGCCCTCATCATACCCCAACTACTGTCCACCACCATTTTTTAACCTCTTCATCTGTCCCACCACCATCTATTACTCCCTTAATCTCCAGACTACTGTATACCACCATCTATTACCCGTGACGGGTGACTCTGTCCCCATCTGACGCCATGGGAAACCACCGGAAACCCCCATGGCGTCAGAGGGGGGTGGGGTCATCCGCGTATATCAGGGGTGGCCCCGCCCTCAGCTATTTAACAGCTGTCACAGCGGGTGTAGCGTCATTCAACGCGAACCACCTATGAGGCATCAGTAGTGTCTTTTTTTTTCTCGTATCGTCGGGCGAGAATGGATGTACATTACTGGAATTTGTTTTTTCTTTTTTAATAAAGGACTTGTCCAAAGTTGTCTTGTGTTTTTTTTTAAATTGTTTGACACTTTTTGTACCCTACAATGTACCCTGTTACCAATTCACATAGGGAGTGGGATCTGGAGTTCCCCTTGTTAAACGGGGCTTCCAAATCCCGATAAGCCCCCCGCCCGAAGACCCCCACAACCACCAGGCAAGGGTTGTGGGGATGAGGCACTTGTGCCCATCAACATGGGGACATGGTGCTTTAGACCCCAAAGCATCCTCCCCATGTTGAGGGCATGTCGCCTGGTACGGTTCAGGAGGGAGGGCGCTCTCTTGTCCACCCTCCTATTTTCCTGCGATCTGCCAGGTTGTGCGCTCATGGTTTGGTATGGGTTTTTGGGTGGAACCCTACGCCATTTTTTTTTTGCGCGGGGTTTCCCCTAAAATCCATACCAGACCTGAAGGGTCTGGTATGGATTTTGAGGGGGACCCCTACGCCATTTAAAAAAAGGAAAAAATGGCGCAGGGTTCCCCTTCATATCCATATTAGACCTGAAGGGCCTGGAAAGGAATTTGGGGGGACCCTGTACAATTTATTTGTATTTTTGCTTAGGGGTTTCCCTTAATATTCATACCAGACCCAAAGGGCCTGGTAATAGACTGGGTTCCCCCATGCCATTTTTTTCAATGACTTTTATCTGTATTGCCGTGACACGACAATTCATTATAGCCGCGAATAGTTTTAAATGACCTTTTTCCTTTAGAAATGTCATTTTGTGCAGGGACTGTTCTAAACACGGGTAAAATGTGCCACTTTACAGGCATACTATAGACACCCCCAGTTACAAAATTTAAAGGAATATTTCACTTTTATAGTTTCACTTTAAGCATTATTAAAATCACTGCTCCCGAAAAAACAGCCATTTTTAAAACATTTTTTTTGCATTAATACATGTCCCCTTTTTATGACAATAACTTGCATATATGACTTTAAAATTAGCTCTTTTGATTTTTCATGTTCATGTCCCATAGACTTTAACGGTGTTCGCGTGTGCAGACAAATTTTTGCCTGTTCGCAAGTTCGGGTGCGAACCGAACCGGGGGGGGGGGGGTGTTTGGCTCATCCTTAGTGTGTGTATGTATTTTATATGTTGTGTTATGTATACATGTATCACATACAAACTTTTCAGGACAAATCCATTTTACACAAAAGGATGTTAATGTTGTGCAGGGCCACATTGGTATCTGTTTATCTATATACACATTTCAAAGGGTACTTGTTGATCAAAGGGGATACTGACCAAACAGATAGTGACTCTGTGCTATGTTAATGGTAATATGCAAGAATGCAAATCAGGGCAGCTTATGACTGCAGCTGTTTATGGCTAGGGGTCATGATCTGTCACTCTGAAAGACAAAAGTAGATCAAAGGCTTCTGGAAAATCTTATGGAATTTGTTGTGTCTGAAATTCCAATAAAGTGCATCTTTCTGGAAGAATCGGGTTGCTGCTGGAAATTACTCACAGTATAATAATAACTAAATAATTATCATCATCCCACTACTATATCACTACATTTTATATCACTACACCTGGGTCACAATATATTTTTTTCTCTTCCCGTTCAAATGACAACAATAAAGAAGGAAAGACACAGAATTAATTAAATTAGAAAAATGTACGTAATGAGATGAAAGGAAAAATAAATCAAAGAGTCAGCTCAAGTTTACTTTTAAAATGTTGTCTCACCCAGAATAATCCAGTCATCAACCGTTTGCCAACCGTCATAAGGTAGATATACGTTGGCAGAATGGCACGGGCAAGCAAAGAAACGTATATATACATTGCTTTAAACCCGCTGCGATCTCCGTGACTGTGCCTATGGGACCCACGGGCTCAATGTCTGCCAGTGTCCCGCGATCGGGTCAAGGAATGGCAGAACGGCAGGATGTCTTTGCAAACATGACATCTCCCTATTCTGCCTAGTGACACAGCACTGATTGTCTGCTCCCCCTCATCAGGAGCAGCGATCAGTGACATGTCACAGTAAGCCACGCCCCCAAACAGCTGCAATCACTCCCTAGGACACACTTAACCCTTTCAACGATCCCTACTGGTTAACCCCTTCACTGCCAGTTACATTTACACAGTAATCAGTGCATTTTTATAGCACTGACGCTATATAAATGTGAATGGTCCAAAAATAGCGCTCGCCACAAGCCCTGTGAGTGTGACTGAGGGGATACCCGCGATCGTTTCAAGGAGAGGAAGAATGGGGAAGTGCTGATATAAACAAGCATTTCCACATTCTTCCTAGTGATCGGACACTGATCGCAGCTCCCTGTGATCGGGAGCAGTGACCAGTGTCGTGACACATAGCCCATCACCTCTACAGTTAGAACACATCCTTAGGACACACTTAACCCCTTCAGTGCCCCTCCTGATCAACCCCCTAACTGCCAGTCACATTTACACAGTAATAAGTGCATATTTATAGCACTGATCGCAGTATAAATGTGAATGGTCCCAAAATAGCGCCAAAAGTGTCTGATATGTCCGCCATAATGTTGCAGTCATGATACAGATCATCGCTATAACAAGTAAAAAAAAATTATAATTTAATTAACCCCTGGTCCCGATGCATGTGCCCGGTACAAATTATTTTAGTTTCCATTGACTTCAATGGAGAAACTCGCTTTGATATGCGTGTACTTTGGATTACGAGCATTCTCCTGGAACGCATTATACTCGTACTCCAAGGTTCCACTGTATATGAAATGGTGTGATTTTTACTGGATTTTCTGTCCCCATCTGATTCATGGTTCCTGACTGTAGGCGAAGGCCATGAATTCAGAAGATGCATGCAATCCACTTGCTGTTAATATTTAGAGCAGAATCACTGCATGAAACAGTTTCTTAAAATGTTACAAATGCTTCTTATTCGCACTGCTCAACTGGACCCTCCCACTTTAGCTGCTCCGGTACAACCTGTGTTGCAGGCCATCCCTTCTGCTGCTCCGGTCTCCGTGCAGGCATCCACCTCTGCTTTTTTAATGGAATAAATTATCCATCATCTTGGAGGTAATACACTATTTTCTTTATTACTGCATCCCTAATTGGAGAAGCATTTGGCCCCTGTAGAGATTAGGAGATCCTGTTTGTAACGGAATGACCCATGACGCCCAGAGACTTTTGAGGGATGGGGGTACTCCTGTGCCAGCGTCACTAATGACTCTTGGGTCTAAGGTCACCATGTGCCCCTTTTGGGCATAGGGTGGCTGATAAATGATAATTCATGTTTTGCAGGAGATCTGGACATATTACAAGCTGTAAAGGTCAATGTTTCATTCAATGTGGGGACACATGCTTTTGAGGTGTTAATTGTGTCAGCTCCTAAGACCTTTCATTGTCCATTGTGTGAGGCTGTTGAGATGCTAACTAAGACTACTACTGTGGATTGAAACTGAGAGTCGGCCTGGCTCCTAGACCTCCCATTATGTATGCTAATACTGTTTTAAGTGTGAAATGTGTCTTGTCAGCTGTAGTAATTAACTCCTGTAATTTGGGGCCCGAACGTCTGACATTGGAATGTGTATTCTGCAGGTGAATAGCTGTTGTCAGAGACAGGACGTCTGGGGGACCTCCTCTGAATGTCATTACCTAAAATAATGTGATTGAAGCCCCACTGTGTGATGAGGGGGTGGAGAGTTTCATTGTTCATTTGATAACTGTGACATGTTTGTAACTGTATAAGAACCAGCTGAGTTTACCATTAAAACGTTCATACATTTGACTCAGAGAGAACGGAGCTTGTCTCGTCTTAATTCTGGGGAATGGATCGTGTCTACATGGGTTGTCAGATTGTCGGCTAAGCTGCCGTGGTTGGGGCGATGGAATGGATATTGTAAACGGTGGTGACCATTACAAGTGGTGGCACAGCAGTGAGATGATTCTATTGCTAGAGGAACAGCTACAAGGACACAGGACAATGGAGACACAGTATGAATGGCTGAAGCTCTCTTCCCTTATGGACTTACTGGAGAGCCAGGGCAGACCGGCCAGCAACTGTAAGAAAAGGGACATTATCGCAGAACTTGTTGTAATGGATAGAGCTGAGAGGCCCAGCATAACAGATAGGACACCCAAGGAAGAAAGTTTTGATTGGGCTGTTTGTAGACATGTGCATTTTGTTTCGTTACGAATTCGAATTCGGACGAATTTTTCATTATTCGGAAATTCGGATGCATCTGAATTTCCGAATTACAAAATTAACGAATTTAAAGAAATTCGAAAAAACGCGAACGAAATTCGAAAAGAATTCGAAACGAATTCGAAAAGAATTCAAATTGAATTCGGAAAAAATTCTATTCGAATCGAAAACAAATTCGAATGAAAATTTAAAGCAAGTTTGAATCAAAATCTAAAAAATATTCTAAAAAAGAATACAATAAAATAGAATATAAAATAATAAAACAATAGAATGAAAATCAAAGAATAGTAAAGAACAGAATAGAATTTAATAGAATGTAATCAAATACAATAATACAAATACAAATACATACAATCAAATCCGGTTGAAATAATTTCAAATCCGGTTGAAATAATTTCAAATTCGGTTGAAATAATTTCCAATCCGGTGGAAATAATTTCCAAAGCGGTGGAAATCATTTCCAATCCAGTAGAAATAATTTTCAATCCGGTAGAAATAATTTCCAAAGCGGTTGAAATAATTTCCAATCCGGTAGAAATAATTTCAAATTCGGTTGAAATGATTTCCAATCCGGTAGAAATAATTTCAAATTCGGTTGAAATGATTTCCAATCCGGTGGAAATAATTTCCAAAGCGGTTGAAATAATTTCCAATCCGGTAGAAATAATTTCAAATTCGGTTGAAATGATTTCCAATCCAGTGGAAATAATTTCAAATCCAGTAGAAATAATTTCCAATCCAGTTGAAATAATTTCAAATCCGTTTGAAATAATTTCAAATCCGGTTGAAAAAATTTCCAATTCGGTTGAAATAATTTCCAATCCGGTGGGAATAATTTCAAATCCAGTAGAAATATTTTTTTTTTTTGGGGGGTGGGGGAGGTCAGGGTGGGAAGAAGGAAATAAAAGGAGATATGGTAACACAAGAGAATATGGGAATTAAAAATGGAACTAAGGACAGGGGGGAGGCTGGGGTAAAAAGGACAATTAAAGATGGATAATAGGGTGAGGCTGGAGAAAACAGGGGAATATAACACCCCATTATTTAGAGGGGGAACTCAAACCTGGAGGAGAAACTTCAGGAGATAATATAGGGCCCTGTAGTCAGGATAACCCTAGACGTAAACAAATAGCCTGCACCCACCCCTACCCTGCTATCTCCAAATCTCCCCCTGAGTCTTAAACGAACATAAAGGACTACGAGATAATAAGTTAATGTTCTGTTTATATGGTTTGTTTCAATGTAATGGATAAGTAACTTTTGCTGTAAAACTAATATTTCCTAAATAAAGAAGGATTAAACGCAAAAAAAAAAAAAAGAAATAATTTCAAATTCAGTTGAAATAATTTCAAATCCGGTTGAAATAATTTCAAATCCGGTTGAAATAATTTCCAATCTGGTTGAAATAATTTCCAATCCGGTTGAAATAATTTCCAATCCGGTTGAAATAATTTCCAATCCGGTTGAAATAATTTCCAATCCGGTTGAAATATCATCGAATTTGGTTGAAATATTAACGATAACGGATGAAATATTGTTGAATTCTGTTGAAATATCATATATCAAAATATGATCGAACTCGAATCCGGTAGAAATATTATCGAATCCAGTAGAAATCTTTTCGAATTCGACCGTTTTCGAATTCGGTTGAAACCGATCGAATTCAACCGGGTTATCGAATTCGGACGAAAACGATCGCATTCGACCGGGTTTTTTCGAATTCGGTCGAAAACGATCGAATTCCGAAAACGAATTTAACAAATTTAATGAATTTAACTAAACGAAATTAATTAAATAACGAATAAAAATGAAACAAAACAAATTTTTGGTCCTAATTCTCCACCGGAGATCGTAGACCTGGTTTTAGCGGCTGTGGATGCCACTTGGCTACATCAAAGAGGTGCTGCAGCAGCTGATGTCACAGCAGCACTAACTGAAGAGAGAGGAGAGGTACAGATACCAGTCTCCATGGAAGAGGAATTCAAAAGGAGGTTACAAGAGATGTGGATACAGCACAGAGGACCAGTATCAGAGGAGGCCCTGCTGGGATGGTCAGATGTAATTCCTTGCGAACTCTGGAAGGAAGCGCTAGCTCTGGAGCAGCAACACCAAGGAAAGGTCCTGCACTCCATCCATGTAAGGTACTGGCCGCAGTATGACGTACGAATGCCTTTGTTGGGGGAACAACCAAAGCAGGAGTGGACAGCCAAGTTAAGCAGGCTGATCCGGGCAGAGATGCGATTTGACAAAAGCTACAGAGCCCTCCGGTGGTAAGTAGCCCAAGAGTGCCACTGGTCAGCAGATGACAGCCCCACGGAAGGCTTTGACTATGATGGCCTGGGATTGTTGTATTGGAGGATGTCCAGTGATCCAGACTTCGGGGATGATCGGAAGTGGCGCTTGGAGGACATAATGGAACACAGAGAGGAAAAACTGAATATCTCGAAAGGGCACTGGTTACAGGAAGATTTGGAATTTCTGGCCATTCAGGAATAGGAGCTGGAGATTGCCTACAAACAGCTGCTAGACTCTGCTCAGCAGCAGGGTGGGGCTCCCGTTGCCTGGGACTATGAGGAAATTTCAGATGACAACTGTGAAATCCTGGCTGATGAATTGGCAGTGGAAAATCTGAAGATTGCCATTCCCAAAGCTAAAGCAGATGATGTGGAGATCCAGGGAGCCGGGGCAGTTGGCCCCTCTCTCCAGCAACAAGCTGAGGTGGTAAAGCTTTTACTCCCAGCTGAATCACTGGCAGCAGGGCAGGATGCTACTGGCTGCTGCACACAACTGCAGCTTGAGCTGACATCGGGGGATGGGACTGTGGTCCCCCCTTACAGCAACCCAGCAGAAGAGCTGGCAACAGAGCAGAGTGCCACAAGCCTCTGCTCTCAACTAACGGAAGAGGGAGTTCCTGGGGTAGTGGATGGGACTTCAGTCTCCACTGACACAACCCCAGAAAAAGGTGTGGCACTGAGACAGGAGGATATCAGCTTTGCTTAGCAAGCACCGGGGGATTTTAACCTACCACCAGTGGATGGGACTTCAGTCTCCACTGGTATACCCCAGGGATGGGGGGCAGTTGGCTCAGATCCCCAACAGTATGATGCACTGAGCCCAGTCACCCTGTCTTCTCTCCAGCGGCTGAAAGGACTCCAGGGAAAAGGGCCAGTCCAGGCCTCTCCCCAGTGGCAGGCATGTTCTTTGAGAGAGGCAGAGGTTGGCTGGGTGAGTAATGCTCTGTTTGGAGCAATTTATTTGCGGTACGGTATGGATACCAGCATTGGAGGACTGGAACTATGGACTAACTTCAGAGTCATTGGAGTCAACCCATTTGGGGTTCCCTCCTGTGTCAGTCTCCCACCGAAAGGGGAGAGATGTAACGGGATGATCCGTGACGCCCAGAGACTTTTGAGGGATGGGGGGTACTCCTGTGCCAGCGTCACTAATGACTCTTGAGTCTAAGGTCACCCTGTGCCCCTTTTGGACATTTGGATTGAAACTGAGAGTCAGCCTGGCTCCTAGACCTCTCATTATGTATGCTAATACTGTTTTA
Organism: Rana kukunoris; assembly: GCA_029574335.1. Classification (NCBI taxonomy): domain Eukaryota; kingdom Metazoa; phylum Chordata; class Amphibia; order Anura; family Ranidae; genus Rana; species Rana kukunoris. Next base: position 143,097,430 of record CM056054.1, on the reverse strand, counting down.
TGTGTGGAATGTGTTTTGTCAGCTGTAGTAATTCGGGGCCCGAACATCTGACATAAGAATGTGTATTCTGCAGGTGAATAGCTGTTATCAGAGACATGATGTCTGGGGGATAATTACCTCCTCTGAATGTCATAAACTAAAAGAATGTGATTAAAGCCCCACTGTGTGATGAGGGGGGTGGAGAGTTTCATTGTTCCTTTGATAACTGTGACATGTTTGTAACTGTATAAGAACCAGCTAAGTTTACCATTAAAACATTCATACATTTGACTCAGAGAGAACGGAGCTTGTCTCGTCTTAATTCTGGGGAATGGATCGTGTCTACATGAGTTGTCGGACTGTCGGCTAAGCTGTCGTGGTTGGGGCGATGGAATGGATATTATAAACGGTGGTGACCGTTACACTGTCTTTCCAACATACAGAGGAAAGTTACCAGAGGCTAAGGAGGTGATCAAACACTGGTCCAGTGACATCTTGGGATCATCACAAGACCCTGCAGAGCGTTGTATTTCCATGAGCTGTAGACCTTGCCACTAGCGGAGGTCCATCTTATCTGGTAAGGTTACTAATTTTGTTTGACATCCATCACGGGGAGCAACCTTACCTGCGGTGCTGGTGGATTTACTTCTGTAATCTTCATTATTGCCTTCTTTCAACACAGTTTTTTTTTTTTTTTTTTCTTCCCTTCCTTAATTACTTTGGAATTGGACCTTTTCACAATAGGAATGGACTTTCTGCTTACTTTTTTCACATCTTATTTCCATTGAACCGTATTCAATTTTATAAAAAAATAATTCAGAGAGCACTCATGTGTTTATGTGTATGATCTTTACTCATTTTTGGTAATTCACACTTTCTGCACTGTTGTCATACCTACTTATGTATATCATTATTATTTTTTGTTTCCCAATTTTGATTGTTTTTTGAACCTTCAGGATTCACATTATGTTCACTTAAGGCCCATACACACGGTAGGACATCCAACAAAATTTCCCTTGGATTTTTGTCCTAATTGATTTGTCCGGTCACACCCATAGCATACACACGCTCGGACTTTTCTGCAAACTTTTCTAAAACTTTCACATCATCACGTGGTTGTTCTGCTCTTTACTGCCACCCTTTGGTTAACTTCTGCTATTGTTGGTTGATTTTAACATTGGTTCTGAGCATGCGCATTTGTAATTTGTCCAAAAGTCCGATGGTTTGCTGTACACACGATCGGACTTTGCACCATCGGACTTTTGTTGCCTGAAAGTTGGTCCGTTCGCAGACCCAACTTTTTGTCCGATGAAAGCCAAAAAAGTTGGTCCGATGGAACGTACACACGGTCGGACAAATGCGAAAAGTGTCGGATTTTGATGTTGGTTGGGCAAAAGTCCGACCGTGTGTACGGGGCTTTAGTGTGGTTTATATGTTTCATTTGATCTATTCAGATATCACGATTCATTTATACAAAGTTTAATAATCACACCTGATTCACTATGTAGTTGGGCTTCACGCATCTCTCTGTGGATGAGAGGGCTTTTAGGAGGAGGGAGAGATCGTGCCTTTATTGTGGCCAGGCAGGGCACTTTTTGAAGTTTTGTCCTACCTGTCCAGGAAAACGCTTGCACCTGAGGTCCTGTAGGGGACATACCTTAGGTGGCATTGTTACATCCCCATTTATCCAAAAGAATAAGCCCCTGGTTCTGGTTACCTTTTCTTGGTCTGAGTCGTCCATTGAGATAATCGACTCTGGGGCTGCACGCCTATTCATAGTTGGTGGCTATGTGTCTAAGCACTCGATTCTGCTGCAGCTTCATGCCACTCCACTTGCTATTGAAGCTTTTGATGGGAGACCTCTACAGCCTGCCCATGTGACTCATGAGAGTATGCCGTTGAACATGGCTGTAGGGGCTCTTCACCATGAGACAATCCAAGTCCATGTCATCTCCTCTCCTCATTTTCCAGTGGTTATTTGTTATCCTTGGTTACAGAGGCACAACCCCTCTTTTGATTGGCTTTGTGCTGGTTGCCTCAATGCAGTATGACATGTTTTCATAAAGTGGCTAAAGTGTTGTGCACCTCTTCACTCTCCTCCCTTTTGAAGGAGTACCGCGATTTTAGCAGCGTCTTTGACAAAGGTCAAGCTGGTAGTTTGCCTCCACACCTCTTATACATGCTATAGTTTGCCTCTTATACATGCTATAAGAACACTTTTAGTTTTAACCTAATGCGCACACGCTTAATCAGATACATGTATACATGAATGGCATTGACTTTTCACAATGTGACAGCACTTAAAGTATGCTGCAGTGGCCTCTGAAGGAGTATTATTGGGTGTAATAATATCACTGAAGTGGACATTTTAGAATGCTTTCAGGGCAATTGCAGCTTAAAGAATCTGTGCAAGTGATTGGGTACTAAGTTTCTGTGTTTTGTTGTTTAGTTATTAGCTGAGTTACATCCACCTATTCCAACCCTTACACTAGCCTACCTTTTATCACTACTAGTTTATTGTCTTGCCAAAGCTGTTTGTTTATGTAGAGCTTTGGCTTTGTTCAGTCTGTTACTCTGCCTCTCAACCCCAATAACAGTCTCAGCCCCCTCTGGCACACCTGGGAATAGTGTAAGTGCAAGGACCAATGAGAAAGCACACGTTATGATAAAACACAGAATAGGCTACTGCAATATTTCTGTGGGAAAGTAATAGTATATATATATATATATATATATATATATATATATATATATATATATATATACACACACAGTGGCATAACTGGAGACTTCAGGGCCCCGGTGAAAGAAATCATGAATGCCCCCCCCCCCTCCACAGTGACATGAGAGTCAGGTGGACCCCTCACACTGGCGGGCGGCAGTCGGGCACCTCACACGGACAGAGTCCGGGGTGTGCTACGGACAGAGTCCAGATGTCACAAGTGAATTAGGAACTTGCATAAATGACAGCAGAGTAGAACTGTCCACAGGTAATAAAGGTAAACAAATATATCTATAAAAGCAGCTCTATATTAATAGAACGAAAATCAATACAAGAATAGGTAAATCAATATTTAGCAACACAACTGTAATCTAAACATGTCTAAAGGAATAGCAGTTTCCTAGTGGTTTTTGAGTGTACTTGAAAAAATGAGAGAAGGTGGGGTCCCCTTTTAAATGGCAACAACAAACTGCGCAGGGCCAGTGCAAGTATTTTTGTTTACTTATCCCCGGTCCAAGAAGTGACGACATACAGGGGAGGGCTGGCAGCCTGTCCAGTTAAGTGGCCCATTGAACCACCCAATCAGCTCATCCATGCCCACCTATTTTTTCAATGCAGCCTCACCAGTGCCGCCTCCCCAGTGCCCTTCAATGCAGCCTCACCAATGCCCATCAATGCAGTCTCACCAGTGTCCATAAATGCATGCTCAACAGAGTTGTAGTTTCCCCTGCGCTGCTCAGGAGCTTAAGCGCAGACTACAACTCCCGGAATAAAACAGTAGCTGGCTGGGTCGTCGGCCCTACTTCCTACAGAAGAAAAAAAAAGTCAGTGGGCAACAGTGCCCATAAAAATGGTGAAGGGGGTTGCACATTGTGGCAGTGGTGAAAGTGATAGGCGGCTTCACAGCCACTTGTAACCCTTTCACATGAAAGGCGACAGTCAGCTTTACTAAAGTACACACACTCCTAGCTGCTATAGGGGCTGGGAGTGTGTAAAAAAAAAAAATAATAATTCCGCACTGTAAAAATCTGAATCCCCAGCAAGTGTCTAGGGATTAGGATTTTACTGTCCCCCTATTCTGACGCCCTGAGGTGGCTACTTAAGGTGCCATATGGTAGTGCCTGCCATAGCCTTGGGGCCACTACAGTTATAGGGCAGTCTTTAGGCTCGGTTCACACCAGTGTGCTGTGAAACCTGACATGTGATTCGCACCACACTGGAGTGCAAATCACATGTGAAGTCTGTGCTATGCGATTTTTGCCATACAGATAGTATGGCTGAATTTGCATTGCATTTGGACCAAGGTCTTGCAGGACCCTTTTTTGGTCCACACCAAAATCTGATTGCATGGGTGTTCACACCCCTGCGATCCGATTAATGTCTGAATTGACAGTTTGCATGGCACTATGTGAACCGATCTGGGGGTGTCATTAACTTTGTATTGACACTCCCAGTGGTTCGCATAGGGCAGTGTGAACCGCCTGCGAGTCAGGTGCGATGCAGGAACCCACAGTGGATTTGCAGGGTTCTCGCATCGCACCAGTGTGAACCAAGCCTAAGTGCTGGTTCACACTGCAGCAAAGTGAGAACCCTGTGAATCCACTGTGGGTTCCCGCATCGCATGTCTCCCAGTGGCAGTTCACACTTCCCTATGCGAACTGCTGGGAGTGTCTGTTAAAAGTTAATGACACCCCCAGATCAGTTTGCATATCACAGTGCGAACTGCAAATTCAGACAGGAATCAAATCACATGGGTGTGAACACCCACGTGTTCGTATTCTGCTGCGGACCAAAAAAGGGTCCTGTGCGACAAAAAATGGAAAACCGCGCTATTAGTCCCTCCCAACCTAAGGCAGCAGCTGGCGTGCGATACACAAGTGAAAACAAAGGAAAAAACAAGCTACGCCAAAAATAAATTAAACCCAATAAATAAATAAAGGCAGACTCTGAGATATGAAACAATAAAGTTCAATAAAAGTCCATAAGAGTAGCTTGGTCCAATTAGGAGCCTTTTACGATTCACACCACAAAGTGACTTGTATGCAGAGAGTGCACCCACCACCGAATAAATGTGCAGCTTACCAGATGGCAAGCTTTGCAGACAATTGGCTATAACCCAGCCACGGCCTTTAGATTCCTTAGGATCCTATGCGTGTTGTGATGGTAACCCGTTCGATCGGGGATAGGTGGCTGTAGGCTCCAATCGTTCAGGATGAATAAAAGAAGGAAGCGCACATAGCATAACTCCGTATAGGAAATGTAATAAAATATAAAAGTAATACTTACAAGCATAAGTTAAAATACAGCATATAACAAATATTGCCGGCCGACATGTAGGAGCCCTCGTCCTGAGCGTGGTGACGTCACTGCGTGGCAACCCAGACGCATTTCATCACTATAGGACGTTGTCAATGGGGGGTGACAACACTGTGCGAGTTTGGTCTGAATACAATGCAAATTCAGCCATACTATCTGTATGGCTGAAATTGAATTGCACAGAGATTGCATGTGATTTTCACTGCAGTGTGGTACAAATCTCATCTGATGTCGAACATCTCTGCAGTGTGAACCAGCACTATGGGCCGGTTCACACTGGTGCGATGGGAGAACCCTGCAAATCCACTGCAGGTTCCCGCATCGCACCCGACTCGCACAAGTTCACACTGCCTTATGCAAACTGCTGGGGAGTGTCATACGATGTTAATGACACTCCCAGTTCAACTTGCATATCATACTGCGAACTGACAGTTCGGACATGAATCGGATCGCATGGGTGTGAACACCCATGCGATCCGATTCTGGTCCGAACAAAAAAAGGGTCTGGTGTGTGTTTGAACCGAATGCGGTGCGATATCAGCCATACTATCTGTATGGTTGAAATCGCATCGCACAGACATTGCATGTGATGTGAACAGCAGTGCGCTGCAAATCACATGCGATGTCTGGCATCGCTGCAGTGTGAACCAGCACTAAGTCCTAAATCTTCATCTCTAATTGCTGGTGCATGTTGCAGCTGTGAATAGGGTCTGCGGGCAGTATTAGGGCTAAAGAATAACAGGGTGGGCAGTTCCGATGGATGGCAGTAGATAATGGCCGACCGGCGCTCTAACCAGACCCGGAGATACAGCAACAATGGTTCCTTCGATCAGGAATTAGCTCATTCTGGGTTGCGTGTGGTGACTCCGCTGGATAGTGCCCAGATCTGTATTCTGGAAATAACTTTATGCCTTTCTTCAGAAGGGATAGTGCTAGGCTGTGTGGATTTCTCTCTGGTGGTACAGTGCAGTGGGATTCTCTCTCTCTCATGGACTCCTCCTGGGTGCACTTCCCCAAAACTCTCCCGGGCTCCTGGATCTCTCTCCCTCCTCTTCAACTGGGCATGCTGGGGGCTGCAGTTTCTCCCCTAAGTATTGCATGTCCAGCCCTCGGCACTACATTTCCCATAATCCTCTCTGCTTCACTGTAGAGCTTTTTTCTCCCTGTCCAATAAGGAGGGGGAAGAAAAAACGAATACTGTACAGTGATGGGAGGAGGAGGGGGAGGAGGAGGGAGCCCGCAGCAGCAGCTTCTCTCTCTCTCCACACAGACACTGTCGCTCCGATCTTCTGCTGCTCTGCTCTCTTCTGACAGGAGGGAGGAGGGGAATGGGCAGGAAGCAGAGAGAGAGAGAGAGAGACATCCAGTTCTTTTAGCGGTGGCTCGAGCAGGGGGGATGAAGGAGCTCTCCTTCTCGGACCCGCTCCTGTCATTTGCCGGTGGCGGCTGGCAGGGAGAGCAAGTGGATCGGCATCCGCGGCACCCGCTTACAGGAGCATGACGGCCCAGGACCTTCATCCTACTCGGCCAGTACCTGATCCCTGGAACGAACAGTACGCACCAGCGGTGGGTGGGCACCTCACACGGGCATGTGGCGGGCCCCCCGGACTTGCTGGGATTACAGGGCCCAGTGACTGTTGCAACCATGATAATTCCGCCACTGTATATATATATATATATATATATATATATATATATATATACTGTATGTATGTATATATATATATATATATATATATATATATATATATATATATATATATATATATATATATATATATATATATATATATATATATTGTGACAAGTCGTAGAAATAGCGATAATGTTATGCAGCAAAGTCGCTGATCTTAAGCAATAAATACGGCTTTATGGCACTCAAAATAAATAATACAAAACAAAATGGCCTACTCCAATTTAGGAGGCTAACTGACAGTAGTGTCCCTAACTACACTGTACTGGAGGGGCTATTCCAGCCTCCAGTATAAAACAAACATTATAACAGTCCAAAATAAACAAATCCATGACAGACCTTGTTCCTTCAATGCAGACAGTTTCCAACCTGTCCGTCCAGCTCAGCATACCTCTCACACTGAGCTCTCACTTCCCACTTCCTTACCAGGTGAGTGTTAATTAATAGGGGAAGAGAGGAGGTTTTACCTGTTGGCCAGGCTTAACCCCTTCCAGGGCAGGGAACGCTGACTTTTCCAGTCTCTCACTGGTGTACATACAATTGTGTACCCTGTCACACATCCTCCCCCCCAGCTTAACACTTGGGTGGGAAGCGGCCACCTCTACAAACCCATGCACTCGGGACAGAGCATCTGCATTACTGTGGAGGAGACCTGCCCTATGTCGTACCACAAAAGTAAAGGGCTGTAGGGACAGAAACCACCTCGTGACCCAAGCGTTCTTGTCCCTGTTGGTGTGCATCCACTTTAACGGAGCATGGTCTGTGACGAGGGTAAACCGCCTGCCCAACAAATAGTAGCGGAGTGTTTCTACTGCCCACTTGATTGCCAAACACTCTTTTTCCACTGTGGCATAGCGCTGTTCTCGAGGTAACAACTTCCGACTCAAATACAGCACAGGGTGTTCCTCACCATCCACATATTGGGACAAAACTGCACCCAGACCCACCTCTGAGGCATCGGTCTGGAGAAAGAACTCCTTTCTAAAGTCAGGAGCCACAAGCGCAGGTTGGGCACAAAGCGCTGCCCGCAGACCAGCAAAGGCTTCCTCAGCCTTTACTGTTCCACTTTACAGTGTCTGGACTTCTGGCTTTAATAAGGTCAGTGAGCGGAGCAGCCCTCGTAGCAAAGTGAGGAATAAACCTCCGATAGTAGCCTACAATCCCCAAGAAAGCTCTGACTTGTTTTTTCCTCAATGGTCTGGGCCAGCTCTGTATAGCTCCTATCTTGTTCATTTGTGGTTTAACAAGTCCTCTGCCAACCAGGTAACCCAAGTATCTAGCCTCTGCTAGACCCAAGGCACATTTAGAGGGGTTAGCTGTCAGACCCGCTCTTCTAAGAGTGTCCAAGACTGCCTGTACTTTATCCAGATGGCTTTCCCAGTCCGGGCTATGAATGATCACATCATCCAAGTATGCGGCTGCATACTCAGTGTGGGGCCTGAGCAACTTATCCATTAGCCTTTGAAAAGTGGCTGGAGCCCCATGGAGGCCAAAAGGCATGATCCTGTACTGGAATAGGCCATCAGGAGTGGCAAAGGCTGTCTCGGGCATGCTTTGTCAATGGGATCTGCCAATAACCCTTTGTCAGATCCAACGTGGTGAAGAACCTATCTTTGGCTAATCGCTCTACTAGTTCATCCACCCTAGGCATGGGGTAGGCATCAAACTTAGACACCTCGTTTAACTTCCTGAAGTCATTACAAAACCTGATGGACCCATCAGGTTTGGGCACTAGAACAATGGGGCTGCACCACTGGCTATGAGACTCCTCTATCACTCCAAGCTCAAGCATTTTCCTGATTTCATCCCTTACAGCTTCCCTCTTGGCCTCCGGAATGCGGTAAGACTTCACTCTTATGACAACCCCTGGTTCTGTAATAATGTCATGGGTAATCTCTCGGGTTTGTCCAGGGTTGGGGGAGAAAACATCGTTATTCCTCTCAACCAAGCCTCTAGCTTCTTTTATTTGCTCAGGTGTCAGCTCTGGAGAGATTGTCACCGAAGGACTAGGTGCCTGTGGACCAGGTGTGGTGTCCCCCACTGCGGCCATGCAGTCCTCTCTAGTCCTCCATGGCTTAAGAAGGTTTATGTGGAACACGGCCTCCTTCTTCCAGCGTCCCGGCTGACTAACTTTATAATTTACTGGGCTCACTTTTTCCAACACCTCATAGGGTCCCTGCCACTGTGCTAGAAGTTTGCTTTCTGCGGTGGGTACTAGAACCATTACTCTGTCCCCTCTTTCAAACTGTCTCACTAGGGCCCTCTGGTCATAGTAGGACTTCTGCCTACTCTGCGCCTGCTCCATATGCTGGCGAACAAGAGGGCAATCTGAGCCATACGCACCCGCATATCTTCAACATACTGGAGGACATTGGTCCGAGTTACCCCCTGTTCTTCCCAGGTTTCCTTTAGGATATCCAGAATACCCCTGGGATGCCTACCATATAAAAGCTCAAACGGGGAGAAGCCCGTAGAACTTTGGGGAATCTCTTGAACTGCAAACAACAGGTAAGGAAGTAACAAGTCCCAATCCTTCCCATCCCTGCTAACGACTTTCCTCAACATCCCCTTTAGGGTCCGGTTAAACCTTTCTACCAACCCATCTGTCTGGGGGTGATACACTGACGTTCTCAGAGTCTGTACATTAAATAGCTGACATAGCTCTTTCATAATACGGGAGACAAACGGAGTCCCCTGATCCGTGAGCAATGTCCTGGGTATCCCCACCCGTGTAAACATCTGAACCAACTCTTTTGCAATACTTTTAGCATTCGCCTTACGTAGTGGAATGGCCTCCGGATATCTGGTGGCATAATCGACGATGACAAGGATGTACTGGTGCCCTCGAGCTGTTTTCTCTAAGGGACCCACTAGGTCCATGCCAATCCTCTCAAACGGAACATCAACTATGGGGAGAGGTATGAGTGGGGCTCTCAACTTCGGTCTGGGAGATGCCAGCTGGCATTCCGGGCAAGAAGCACAATACCTTTTAATCCCCTCATATACCCCAGGCCAGAAGAACCTCCTGAGCACCCGTTCTTGTGTTTTCTCCACCCCTAAGTGTCCCCCCAGCAAATGAGAGTGAGAGTAATCCAGGATTTTCCGGGTGTATGATGAAGGCACAACCAGTTGTTCAAGTTCTTGTCCCTCATCGGAGGTTACTCTGTAAAGAAGATCGTTTTTAAGGATAAAATAGGGATAGGCCTTTCCTGTTACCCCTTCTACTGGTACCCCATTAACCTCTACAACATTACTCCTGGCTTCCTGCAGCAGGGGATCATCTGCCTGGTCATGGCCAAAGCCACTACCCGAGATATCCAGGATATCTGTATCCCCCTCATTGTCTTCACTGGTAGCCTCTGGGGCGGGTTCCGGTTGACCAACCTTTGCCTCATCTTCTGTCTGTCGTGGGGCCCCGCCTCTCCTGGACTGCTCCCCACGCTGATTCAACAGGACTTCCTGGACAGCCCTATTAAATCTTCGCTTGCGTTCCCGTCTTGTTTTACCTCTTTTTGGATTAGAGATATACAAGTCAGGATGAGCAAAGGGAAATACTTCATGGACCCCTATATTTCTCTGCTCCACTTCAGGTTCCCCTTGTTCTCCCATCACAGGGGGCTGTAACAGAGCGTGGAAATTAGGGAAATTCCTTCCTATTATCAAAGGATATGGTAGACGAGGAACTACCATAGCTACGATCCTTACCAAACTGCCCTGTACTGACACTTCTATGTTGGCAGTAGGATACTGCACAGTACACCCATGAATACACAACACCCCCATGGTTCTATGCTTCTGAATCCAACAAGGTTTTACCAATTTACTGGCTACCAAAGTCAGGGCACTGCCAGAGTCCACCAGGGCCACTGTCTCTTGTTTGTCCAGCAGGACAGGTACTCGGAAGGTATGTCCCCCTTCTACCAGGCCTGCTAAACAAATGAGCCCACAAAAGTCAGAGGAATCTTCCCCTAGTCCACACTGCATTGGCTCAGGAAGATTGGGGCATCTCGCCCTGACATGTCCTTTGGCGCCACACTCAAAACAAGTTATGGAGTTTCTCCTAGGGTGGTCCTCTTTCCCAGGGTTTTGACTTCTAAAGTCTGTTTTGAGAGAAACGGGCTCTGGATCCGAAGTCTGCTTCCACTCCACTCCTCCGGTCTCCTGGTCTCTGTATTTTCCCGATCGTCCTAGAGAGAGATCGGTCCAAACTTTTGGTAGATAGGTACCGCTCCACTTGTGCGACCATACTATCACAGTCCAGGGGATTTCCCTGAGTGACCCACTCCCGGAGGCCATTTGGAAGCTCTCTCACGTAACGGTCCAGTACAAGCGCTTCTATAATCTGTCCAGGGGTTTGAGTCTCTGGTTTGAGCCACTTCCGCGCCAGATGAATCGAACATCTGGGATCTTGGTGCTTTTCCTTCTTTAAACCTCCAGTTGTAGAAACGCTGGGCCCTCACTGTGGAAGTCACCCCTAAGCGAGCCAGGATCTCTCCTTTCAGTTTTGGATAGTCTGCAGCAGCCACCTCATCCAAATCAAAATAGGCTTTCTGTGCTTCTCCCAAGAGGAAGGGTGCAATGATTCCAGCCCACTGTTCCGGGGCCCAGCCTTCTCGGGTAGCGGTCCGTTCGAACGCCAGTAGATAAGTCTCCACATCATCATCCGGGGTCATTTTCTGCAGACAGCTGCTGGCACGTATTTGGCTTACCCCCCTTGCTGGTGGGTTAGAAGACCCTTGGGTAGTCATGTGATCCAGGGTTGCTTTGAGAACAGCATGGTTTGACTTTTGTGCTTCAGCTAGCTGTCTATTAGTTTCTTGTTGTGCTGCAGCTACCTGTCTATTAGTTTCTTGTTGTGCTGCAGCTGAGGCCGCTATCTGTCTATTAGTCTCTTGCTGCACAGAGACAGCGTGTAACAGGGCTTTCACAATATCTTCCATTTTCTGGGTCCTGTACCTTTAAGGCCACTGTAACTGTACATTGACCGGTACAACAGCAAACATCCAACTTCTGACACCACTTGTGACAAGTCGTAGAAATAGCGATAATGTTATGCAGCAAAGTCGCTGATCTTAAGCAATAAATACAGCTTTATGGCACTCAAAATAAATAATACAAACCAAAATGGCCTACTCCAATTTAGGAGGCTAACTGACAGTAGTGTCCCTAACTACACTGTACTGGAGGGGCTATTCCAGCCTCCAGTATAAAACAAACATAATAACAGTCCAAAATAAACAAATCCATGACAGACCTTGTTCCTTCAATGCAGACAGTTTCCAACCTGTCCGTCCAGCTCAGCATACCTCTCACACTGAGCTCTCACTTCCCACTTCCTTACCAGGTGAGTGTTAATTAATAGGGGAAGAGAGGAGGTTTTACCCTTCCAGGGCAGGGAACGCTGACTTTTCCAGTGTCTCACTGGTGTACATACAATTGTGTACCCTGTCACAATATATATATATATATATATATATATATATATATACATATGTATATATATTTATATATATGAATGAATGAATGAAAACTTATATAGCGCAGCACATGCGAACTTAATCGCCTCTGGGCGCTTGTTGTTCCTGTCTCCTTTGGTATCAAAAGAGATGAGTCTTGATCTTTCTCCCTAAAGCTAAGTGGTTCTCCTCCAACCGAATGCTGGTTGGTAAAGCGTTCCATAGTCTGGGACCTTGGACCGCAAATCTCCTTTCTCCTTTGGACTTGTACTTGGCTTTCGATATCTGGAGTAGATTTTGATTGGTGGATCGCAGAATGCGATTGGGATTGTGAGCTTTTATTTTTTCGCATAGATAATGGGGTGCATTCCCATGGATACATCTATGCGTTAGACAGAGAGCTTTAAAAGTGATTCTGTCTTTTACTGGTAACCAATGAAGGGATCTCAGTGAAGGTGAGATTGATTCCCAGGGTTTTTTCCCAGTCACAAGTCTAGCGGCCGTATTTTGAACGACTTGTAGACGAGCGATTTGGTACTTGGGGAGTCCGTGGTAAAGGGCATTTGCATAGTCCAGTCTGGAGTTTACAATTGCTCCCACCACGACCGCTATGTCTTCCTTGGGAAAAAAAGGAGTAAGTCTGCGTAGTAGGCGCAGTAGATGGTGAGATCCGCTGACCACTAACCCTATTTGTGTGTCCATTGTCATGTAGGAGACCAAGACTTTTGACTTTGTCGCTAGGGGTGATGATTCTGCCCAGAATGGGCGGGGGGGTCCAGGTTGTTGCAGGTTGAATCATACGCTTGGCGTGAAACAGGAGAAGTTCTGTTTTTGCTCCGTTGAGTTTAAGATAACTCTTTGTCATCCAGTCCTCTATCAAAGAGAGGCATGTCTCTAGATTGAGGTGATGATCCTTTTTTATTGCAAATACGAAAATACAGTTGCGTGTCGTCTGCATATGAGTGGTAGAGCAGTTTTGGGCTGCTAATAATCTCAAAAAGAGGGTGAAGATAGATGTTGAATAATACCGGTGACAGGGGGATCCTTGAGGGACTCTGCACGATAATGTGCGTTTCTCAGAAGTGAAAGGTCCTAACTTCACTATTTGCGTTCGGTTTTCCAAAAAAGAGGAGAACCAAGATAAATCGCCTTCTGCGACTCTGGCTACTTCAGCTAGCCGAGTCAATAAAAGCTTGTGGTCTACTGTGTCGAAGGCTGCGCTTAGGTCCAACAGAACCACAAGACAAGATTCTCCTTCGTCTGCGGCCTCGAGAACGTCGTCCCATATTTTGAGCAATGCGGTTTCCGTCCCGTGTCCAGGCCGGAATCCCGATTGAAATGGATCAAGTAGGTTGTGGGTATCTAGATGCTGTTGCAGCTGTTGTACCACTACTTTTTCCATGACCTTTGAGAGTAAATTTAGGCCTGTTATTGGACGACGGTGGAGTGGATCCTTGGGGTCCAGATTGGGTTTCTTCAGAATGGGTCGAATTATACCCTCCTTCAATTTGGAGGGCACTGTGCCTTCCCTGAAAGATTGGTTAATAAGCTGCGTGATAGAAGGTGCCAGGATGTCGGCGCATTCCTTCAGCAGTTTAGTGGGGATAAAATCATTTGGCGCGGTGCTGTTACGCAAAGTACTGATGATATTATTAGTGTCATTGATAGAGATAGGTTCCAACGTGAACCTACCTGGATGTGGTGAGTTACTGCAGGTGTTGTGCAGATAATTACGGGGAGGGTTGAGGGGGGAATTATTTTGCCGAATGCTTTGCCGGATTCCTTCGATTTTGTTAATGAAGTAATCCGACAATTCATTGCAAAATTCTTATGAGTCCGAATTGGAGTTCGCGTGGGCGATTAAGGGGGCTGTTGAGCCTTAGGCGGCGTACACACGAGGGGATATGTCCGCTGAAAACGGTCCGATGGACCGTTTCAGCAGACATCTCCGCTCGTGTGTATGGGCTAGCGGACAGATTTCTCCACCCGACAGATTTCAAAGCATGCTTTGAAATCTATCCGGTGGGAATCTGTCCGCCCGACATGTCTGCTGGTTAGTACACTTACCAGCAGACATGTCGGCTCCCACCACCGCCGCGCCGCTGCCGAATGGATTCGGCGCATGCGCGGAAGTGTTTTACTTCCTGGTGCGGTGACGTGGCGGTGACGCCGCGGCGTCAACGTCACCGCCGCGTCACCACTACGTCACCGCGCCGTCCGGCGGCGGGGAATTTGATCCGATGGTGTGTACACGCCATCGGATCAAACTCCCGATCGGACATATCCGATGGAAATGGTCCGCGGACCGTTTTCATCGGATATATCCCCTCGTGTGTACGCCGCCTTAGAGAAATAGTTTTTCTTGGCTTTGAAGATTTCTTTGTGGCATTTCCTTGTTGTTGCTTTGTAGACGCTGAGATTCTCATCTGAAGAGCTTCTTTTCCAGGCGGCTTCCGCCCTTCTACGTTCTTGCTTCAGTAACGCCAGTTGGTTGTTAAACCAGCTGGAGTTATTTTTCCGGATGCGGGTTTTGCGTTTCGGCGCTATTAAGTCGGCTGACTGTAATAGGGCTGTATTTATGGTATCCAGTGTTTCTTCAGCCATTTGGTTCGGCTGAATTGTATTAATTTTTTTCCTTAACGTAGTTTTGAAGAGTTCCGAGTGGAGCTTCTTCTGACATCTAGTCCAGTGTGTTGTCACTGGATTTGATGTTTTAGTTAAGGGTGGGAAATCGGAAATACTGTAATGAATTTAATTGCATGGTGATCTGTCCATGGCAACGGTTCATTTTTCAAGATTTTTATTTCCAGATCTTGTCTGAAAATAAGATCGAGTGTGTGACCTGAAGCATGTGTGGGCCCACATACTAGTTGTTGTAGCCCTAATCCTTCAAGGTGATCGATGCAGGTGTCGGCAATGGGGTCTTGCGGGGAGTTGGCCCAGAGGTTGAAATCCCCGAGCAGCAAAAGGTGTTTGCTGTTGAGGGTATAGGTGGAGATAAAGTCCATCAATGATGGAAGAAGCTGCGATTTTGGGCCAAGTGGCCTATAGCAGAGAAGAATCCGGATGGTCTCCTGGGAGTTTATTTGCAGTTGCAAGGTAAGGGTTTCCATGAATGGAAGAGGGTTTTGGAGGACTGGTTTAGTGATCACAAGACGAGTCTTATGGATCACCGCCAGTCCTCCTCCTCTTTGCCCTATTCTGTTTTCCGTTATAATACGATAGTTTTCTGGCACCAGTTCTCCTAGAATGGTGTTACAGTCGGCTGTGAGCCAGCTCTCTGTAATAAAGAGGCAGTCTAAATCGTATTGTAGAATGAAATCATGGATTTCCAGTCGGTGTTACTGCCGATCTTGTGCTGATCAAAGCACATGATATATGCTTAGGCTGGGGTACACGGCTGAGATTTTTGATAGTCAGTCGTCGATCGATTCTCAGAAGTCGCTCAGCTCTTAGGGCTTTTTTAGTGATGGCTGGTAGTATTGCGGCAAATTGCCTCAAATCCCCAATGGTTTCTGCAGAATATTGCAGATTAACCATGGTCGCCAAACACCAGGAGGAAAGCGGGCGGCGGATTATCAAGGATTAACTTAATCCTTGATCCTAACTTGGTCCAGAGGAAGGCAAAAAAACCCTGGCCGTGCTACGCCAATATGCTACGACAGGGAAAAATATTCCTTCCTGACCCCTTGAGAGGCGATCGGGCAAACCCTGGATCAAGTTCAAATGGTATTGAGGAAGGGGGAATGGGGCTAGGGTGTTGCAAGATGGCTAACACTACGGCTGCAAGAGCCAGGGTGGTGACCTCGAGGGGGGGGGATTGCCAACTGGTAGTTATTGAGTCAGGAGAGGGTGGTAGGTGACCCAATTACAAGGGAGTCAAAAAGAATAAAGGCAAAGCCCCCTAGTCGGACTTTAAAGGCACTGTGGTGTGTCAAATGTAGTTAGAGAAAACATAGTATTACAATATAATTTATTGAAGAAGTATCAGCTATTCATCAGAAAACTCTTACTTAAAAGTCTCTTTAGCAAACAACACTCTGATGCACCATTCACCCTAGAAGAACAACAAGCACTTGCTCAACTAAACTCTCTTCTGGAAGAAAATGAAACAAACATATTGCCAGACTATACAATCTTACCTTCGGTCGACACCAAAACTATTGCTTCAGCAACCCCAATCGATAGTATTAATTCAAAATTAAAGAAAAAATCGGACTTTTGTCCTGCACCCAGCATAAATTCCAACGCAGTAACCTTCCTCAAACTCGTCAATCAAGATCTGGCGAAACTAAAAATTAAGAACAAAATTCAGAACAATTTAAACTGTGATGAAAAAAAAGCTCTTCAAACCCTCTCAGCAAATCAAACCATTACCATAAAGTCAGCCGACAAAGGGGGCAACATTGTAATCCTAGACAACGATCAATACACTGAAATGTGTCGCAAAATCCTGAGAAACCAACTATGGTACAGACGTATCCCTTTCGATATTATCGAAAAATACAATAAAGAATTCTACTCAATTGTAGATCGAGCACATCTCAACGGCGTTATCAAGAAAACCACATGGGATTTTATAAGGGTTAAATTCTCAGTCACGCCAACCTTCTATGCACTACCCAAAGTGCACAAAAATCCCAATGATCCCCCAGGGAGACCCATCATCTCTGGGAGAGGATCATTAACTGACAATGCCAGCAAATTAATTGACGAGTTCTTGCAACCCCTAGTAATCCAATTACCTTCTTACGTCAAAGACACCATCCACTTCCTTCAAATTATCAATGATCTCTACATTCCAGACCACGCTACTTTAGTCACCATCGATGTAGAAGCACTTTACAGTTCGATCCCTCACGACCGAGGAATCGCACTAATAAAACACATCCTACAAACTAAAGGTATAGGCGATCCTTCCTATCATGAGTTCATCATCTCTATTCTGGAATTTATTTTGACACACAACGTCTTCTCCTTTTTTGGCTCCCACTACCTCCAGATACAGGGAGTTGCAATGGGGACCTCGTGCGCCCCCTCTTATGCAAACCTGTATCTGGGGGAGTGGGAGAAAAACCTTTTTTCGGACGACATGTCCGCCATTTATACGGACCACATTACAGCGTGGTATCGTTACATAGACGACATTTTCTTAATTTGGGACGGTCCACCTGATTCACTACAACCATTCTTGCAGCGTCTAAACAAAAACAAGTTCAATCTATCATTCACTATGAATCAAGATAAACAGTGTATTCCCTTTCTTGATGTTGAAGTCTTTAGAGACAGTTCACAGAAATTGGGAAGCAAGCTCTATAGAAAACCGACATCCGGTAACAACATCTTACACGCATCCAGCTTCCATCCTCAAGCACTTATTAAATCCATTCCTTACGGACAATACTTACGGATCCGGCGAAACTGTTCCCGCGATGAAGAATTTAGAGACCAAGCACAAAATCTAAGAGACAGACTACTACAACGTGGCTATTCACACTCTTGCCTTAAGCGCGCATATCAACGTGTACTCGCAGTAAACAGAAATACCATACTGTATTCGACCAAACCCCGTGACACCAGCAATCCCAGTCGCATCATTACTAGATTTAACATGCAACATAATGCGATCACCAACATCATCAAAAAATACTGGCACTTACTGTCCATGGACCCAACTCTGGGACAATTTGTGCCAAAACATCCACTATTCTCCATGAAAAGAGCTAAATCTTTAAAAGACAAACTTGTCACAAGTGAATATAAAGGAGATGCAAGATCTGATCCCTGCAAAGCCAAAGGCACATTTATGTGCGGAAAATGTAACTACTGCAAATTTATGCATACAGTAAAGAACCCTACACTCCCCAATGGTCAAACCTTCTATCCTCAACACTTTGCCAATTGTAGAACATTAGGTGTCATTTACATGTTATGTTGTGACTGCGGATGTTTTTACATTGGCAAGACCAAACTACAATTCTGGCAACGCGCCTACAAACACATCAGAAGTATGCGCAAAAACGACCCAGAACTTCCTCTTGGACGCCATACCTTATTGGTACACGCAGGCAAATTTCCGAACATCAAATTCCTAATCCTTGACCGCATCCATCCCAATCCCAGAGGTGGGGACTGGAATAAGTCCCTCCTCCAACTGGAATTGCGATGGATTTATACTTTACAAGCCACCCTGCCCCCCGGACTCAATGAAGCAATATGCTTCAAACCCTTCCTCGAAGGGTTCTCCTCCGGGGGAATGGAAAAATAATTATGCAACTCATTAAACACCACCACATGCTGCTACTCCCTCAAAATAATTAACTTTAAACACATCATTTACTTTCCTTTTCTTTTCTCTATGTATAAAAAAAATAGTTTCCTTTGTTACAAGTTCCTCCTCCATTACACATTAGATTGTAATTTACGTCTACATTGTGCTCTTGCCCAGCAACAAGAATCCCGCAACATACTTTACAACCCTGGTTTAGGCCGTGTAAAATAGCATATATATTTAAACAATGTAACATGTTTGTTTCAAAAACCACAATGTATTGATAATTATTCGTAATAATTTTTAATTCTTTTTTCATGTTCTCAAGTTACCAAATTACCATTTCATAAATACCTGTATTTCCAACACCTGGCAATATAGACTATATAAAGCAATTATATAGACACAGGGCTATATTGATATATAGGCAATTATATTTATATCTATATTTAGCAATCTTGATTATCATGATGCATATATTTCCTAGCATAAGCTCAAATTACATCACTGCCAACGATATACATCAATTGTTTGTTACAATTATACTTAGCATAATTCTGCAAATCAACTTTGTTCCCCCCTTCCCCCTTTTCCTTCTTTGCAATCCCTTTCCCCCCCCTCCCCTTCTCCCCCTTTTTTCTTTCTGACTTTGTACTATGTCATAATGTCTGTCACATTTTAAAAGTAATACTTTATCAGCAATGTTCTTTCCTGGTCCGAGCCAAGTTGATCTGTCCCTGACAAACTCAGCAATTCTATAATTTATCCACTAGAGGGCGCTCTGCCTATTCAATATATCTATTTGTGAAACAAGATATAAAACACAAGTTTCTTGTACTGCTATTTGTTGCCTAGTTTAATTATGCTGCCCGACATACTTTTCACTACAGGAGACCAATCGGTCTCCTTGTTGGTGAACTTTTGGCAACCTGGCATTTACTCATGCCATGGCCGCCATCTTTCTCCTCCTGTGCGCATGCTCCGTGCGCACAGTGAGGTCGACGTCGGTTCAATCCGTGACGCCGCGCCATCCCGCCACGCGCGCATGCGCGCTGCGGGATACGCGCGTCATGGTGACGGGTCATGGCGTGTCATCCTGCTGCGCACGCATGCGCATCTCGGATGTTATGCGCCATGACCCATGGAATCAGTTGCCCTGTGAGCCCCACACCTGCCTTAATTAGCCGTCCGAGCACAGCTGCAAACTCTTTGCACTGGGCGTCGCAGTTTGGCTGATGGGCACTTTATATAGCAGCAGAGGAACTAATCATTTGCTATCCAGCAACTTGCTGGACAACATGACGGTTCCTCTGCATCCATCTTCCCAAGGTAAAAAACGTTTTATTTTATTTTATTTTATTTTCTTCATATCAATCACAGCTACCACATTATCAGTTTCCCTGCTGGTTTTGGTTATCTACATACATTCAGTTTCATACTTACAGGAACACAAAAAACACCTGCCTTAATTAGCCGTCCGAGCACAGCTGCAAACCCTTTGCACTGGGCGTCGCAGTTTGGCTGATGGGCACCTTATATAGAAGCAGAGGAACTAGTCATTTGCTGTCCAGCAACTTGCTGGACGACATGACGGTTCCTCTGCATCCATCTTCCTAAGGTAAAAAAAGTTTTATTTTATTTTCTTCATATCAATCACAGCTACCACATTATCAGTTTCCCTGCTGGTTTTGGTTATCTACATACATTCAGTTTCATACTTACAGGAACACAAAAAAAAAAAAAATGTCCTTTTTAATCAACTCCTTAATACTCAACCTTTAAACGCCACCTATTGAGCATTTTTTGCTATAACATCTAAATATCCCCATTGAACGCCATCTATTGAGCAATTTTTGCTATAACATTTAACTATATATGGTTTAAGCACATTAATAGAACATGGATATTTTTACTTGCATACATTGTACATATTTACTCATTATTTCTTATTACTTTTGTACACTTCCAGCCTAATACGAGCCTCTCCATCGCTATTTACTGGGCTCCAATGTCCTCTGACTCCAGCAGCATATTTATATCTGGCAACAACACACCCTGCTCACAATTCTGCTCTGTCGTCAGTGGCCAGGCCAGCAGACTCGGATCATCCGGAAACCCATGCTTTTAAATACATGATCTACTGACTTGAAGTACCATACAGTTCACTAGCTGTGAATCCTGGAATACCCCTGAAGAAAGGGACTATGTCTCCCTGAAACGTCGGGACCACACAGGGCATCACATCACACAGCAATATATGTTGAACTATATTTCATTATTTTGTATTTTTTGTATTTGTTATAGATCATGTAATCAACTTTTATCTGATACTTCTTCAATAAATTATATTGTAATACTATGTTTTCTCTAACTACATTTGACACACCACAGTGCCTTTAAAGTCCGACTAGGGGGCTTTGCCTTTATTCTTTTTGATTTCTCATTTGGATGTGGCACTTTAGAAAATCAACTCTGATAATCCTCTTCTTGACAATTACAAGGGAGTAGGCAAGCTGGTATCTGGAGGGGGGGTGCGGGGGGCCGCTCGGTCGCGGCGATGAACGGGGGAGGGGTGGAGGGGGCCCTACCTATCTACATCCCGTGGGCCACACGTCCTACTCCTAGGAAGCGTGCGCCGGTAGCTACCGGGATGCAGTTCTAGCCCTAAGGAAGAGGGGGGTGCTGCTGGTGTCAAGGGGGGATTGATGTGCAGCTGGCAGGTCGCAGCGATGAACGGGGGAGGGGTGGAGGGGGCCCTACCTATCTACATCCCGTGGGCCACACATCCTACTCCTAGGAAACGTGCGCCGGTAGCTGCCGGGATGCAGTTCTAGCCCTAAGGAAGAGGGGGGTGCTTCTGGTGTCAAGGGGGGGATTGCTGTGTAGCTGGCAGGTGGATGGTGTATCAGGGGGGAGGGGGGGCCGCAAGCTGTGAAAATACCAAACCAAACCACCGCCGGGGGCTACGCGGCTAGATTACTGTGAGTGGGCGACTCAGGGGGTGGCTGGTGGTGGCTGGGGGGTTCTGCAGGTGTCCGGGGGGGTTTGTGGTGTATTAGTAGATGACAGGAGCGGCGCGCCGCTAGGCCGCGGGTGAAGCCGCTGGCTTTCCTAAGTGCGGCGGCCGAAAATCCTTCCAGAGGTGGCGCGAGGGCCTTCGCCGCGGCTTATCCTAAAAAGGACGGCCGCCAACGGAGCTCGGGGGGTGGGAGAGCCCTGTAGATTAGGGGCTTACCTTTGTGATGGCAGAGGGCGGCGGATCCAGGGGGAGGACCAGGAGAGAGCGGTATATATATGTGTGTGTGTGTGTGTGTATGTGTGGCACTACCCCCGAAGGAGCTGCTCGTTTAATTTTGGGCCTGCCCTTACCTTACTGTTCACCACACTCATCCTAGGTGTCCCTCCTCCTGAAGAGTTATTCCAAAGAATGTCCGCACCAACACTTCGGTTTATTTTTCTTCAAGAATTTTATTAAACAGATTCTCCCTCTGCCACAGGATTGTGTAACCCCGCACACACTTAGCGAAATTTCGAAGAAAGTACACAGATCATGGTGCCAGGATCTCTCTAAATACACATCAGTTGACCTGGCCGCATTCTAGCTCCTGGCCTGTTGAGCCACCAATCTGGCAATGGCACGGCATGAAGTGGATGCATCCCTACTATTTTCATCAAACCTTTGGGTCTAAACACAAAACACACTGGCGTTTTCACCCAGTCCCTCACTTGGATCCTATCACACCAAGCCCAGTACCACAGGGTTATCCAATATCTTGATGACTTTCTGCTAGACATACCCCCCGGTAGATCTAGACAAGATAAGAGTGGTCTTCAACAATCTAATTTTGCCTATAGCCGAACACAAAGTGGAAGGCACGGCACATTCCATCACCTTCTTAGGTATCATCCTGGACACACAGGCAGACCATCTGAACTCCTATGATTTACAGGTGAGTATAATGCCATAAGTGCGGGTAAATAGCACAGCATCACCAAATTTAGGAAGGCTTTCCACCAAAGAAGTTTGTGTCACATTTTTGGTGGCCATTTAATTTTTGTGAAATTATAACTGGACTGTGATTTTATTAATAGTATTTTTATGGGAAATATTTAACCACGTCCTGAGCCACTGTCCGGCCATCATTTTGCTCATGCAGCCCCAGACCATGACACTTCCACTACCATGTTTGACTGTAGGCAAGACACGCTTGTCATTCTACCCCTCACCTAGTTGCCTACGCTTGACACCATCTGAACCAAATAAGTTTATCTTGGTCTCATTAGACCACAGGAAATAGTTCAAGTAATCCATGTCCTTAGTCTGCTTGTCTTCAGCAAACAGTTTTCAGGCTTTCTTGTTCATCATCTGTAGAAGAGGCTTCCTTCTGGGATGACAGCCACGCAGACCAATTTGATGCAGCGTGTGGCATATAGTCTGAGCACTGAGCAATGCTGGCAGCACTCATATGTCTGTTTCCCAAAGACAAACTCTGGATATGATGCTGAGCATGTGCACTCAACTTCTTTGGTTGACCATGGCGAGGCCTGTTCTGAGTGGAACCTGTCCTCTTAAACTGCTGTATGGTCTTGGCCACTGAGCTGCAACTCAGTTTCAGTATCTTAGCAATCTTCGTATAGCCTAGGCCATCTTTATGTAGAGCAGCAATTCTTTTTTTCAGATCCTCAGAGAGTTCTTTTACCATAAGGTGCCATGTTGAACTTCCAGTGACCAGTATGAGAGAGTGAGAGTGATAACACCAAATTTAACACACCTGCTCCCCATTAATACCTGAGACCTAATTACCAGGACCGTGCATACCGACTGCTTCTCCAGCACCTGTTCCAAGACACCTCTCCATGATCGTGTAAGAAGAGGCTCCCTCCCAGTTCCCGAGATCCTCCGACCGAAGGCCTACACCCTCTCTAGATGGGGATGAGCCTCCTGCTGCAGTCTTACACTTAATTCTTCACTTCACCCAGCCAACGATACAAAAAAAAACCACACAAAGGCAGCGCTCTATGAGAATAGCATTAAAACTTTTATAGTCTTCAAGTAGGTAACAAAACAAATATTGTACTGGAGATAAAATCGACGTAGCTACATGAACTGTAAAAATGGTGTGAGTAATACCAAACGTAACAAAAGCAGTCATAAGAACATGTAGCTAAGTATAATATTGGTATAAAAATGTGTACAATGATACCACTGCTGAATTCAGATGAGGAGTGGTTAACATCAGTCCGTCGGCATGTAGATGTCCCATGAAGGGAACTCCCAGTGGATGGTTGTAGAATCCCAGGTTGATAAAGGGAAGTTATAGAGGGAAATGTAACAGCCCTTGCGTGTGGCATATAGTAAGGTCCCGCCGGCATGCAGATATGAAGGCACATCAAAGGAGCCCTTCAGATGGACACGGCAAGCCCGCCGGTGTCGTGACGTCACCGAATCTCTGACGGAACTCCCTGTAGGCCCAGAAGCCGGCAGAGAGGTGAGTACCAATCAAAAGAATTTTAATCGATCAAAAAGATTTTGATCGATCAAAAAAATTAAAGATTAATCGATTAATTAAAAGTTAATTTGCACAGCCTTAATATATATATATATATATATATATATATATATATATATATATATATATATATATAATATAGAGAAGAGAAAGGTAAAGAAAAGAAGTGAAAAGGAAGGGAGAACAGAGGGGGAAGGGGGAAGAGGGAAAAAGAGGGGGGTCAATTGATTTCACCCTAATTCTGTAATTGCTGCACTTCTCTCTTCTGTCACTAGATGGCCAGGTATCTGGTGACATTAGATAAGACAAGGGCATTTGCAAAGACAGATTATGAATGAATGGAGTGTCTCAGCCAATGGGCAGGGATTTTCTTTGGTCCCTTGTGCTGCAGGGAGAGCCTATTTATTTGGGTGGAGTCAGGTGATCAGGGTTATGTGCCACCTTTATGGTTATGTCTGGGTGGACGTGTGTCGTACTGACCCAGGCTGCTAGGCCAGAAACCTAAGTCCTATGCTGGGTGCATCTGGCTGCTAGGCTATCTGAGAGCCTATCCAGAAGTAGTACTGGGTTGGGACTGCGGGCTTGTAGTCCAACCAGAGGAAACAGTTCCAACGCCGGGGAACCTGTCGTGGTTAGAGGTAGAGGAGAAGCTGTCACCACAAAGGGATGCAGCGCTACCCCCTCAGGAGCCGCTGGTTAGATTTGGGATGGCATGTTATCTTGTGGCTCTGTGGAAGTGTCTAGGGTGAATGATGAAGAGTGATGAGCGGAATACGCCATATTCGATTTCGCGATATTTCGCGAATATTTCGAAGAATAGTCGCGAATATTCGTTAATATCGAATATTCGTGATATTTTATAAAAAAAAAAAAATTGCGAAATTTCTCTAATGCGAAATTTCGCTAGTGCGATTGCGAAATTGATTGTGAAATTGGTTGCGAAATTTGAAAAAATATGAATATTCGAAATAGCGAATATTCGTCGCAATATTAGAGTTATTCGCGAATACTCGAATATGCAATATTCGTAGCGAATATTAGCAATGCGAATATTCGTGAGCAACACTAATGATGAATACAGTGGCAATGAAGGAATGTCCGCAAGTAGGAAGGCTCTTTATAAGTGCTCTTTATTACCCAGCCGGGTAAAAACAGTCAAACAGGTGATAGGAAGGATAGACAAAGGTTGAGGAGAATAGCAGACTCAGGCTTTGGATATTTGAAGCAATCCTGCTTCCGAACAGCAATTAGTCTTTTTGAGCCACAGTGGGTATAGCGTACCTGGACAGGTCTCTCTCACAGACCTGGCAGCCAGAGTATCACTCGAACTTGAGAAGGATGCCTCTGCCACAGGCTCTTCTAAATTACCGTCAGGAAAGCGCCTCTGCCACCGGCCTTCCCTGAGTGTTGAACCGGAGGAGTTCCTCCTGAATAGAGGTTCTCTTGAGTCTTCCCTTAATGTCGCCATGCTACCGACTGAGAGAGGAAATGGTCCCTCAGTGTACAGTACCTCGATCCCAGATGGATTGTCTAGGCCCTATCGGATCGCCTGCCTCCGGGCTCTCCTCAGACGGACTCCCCAACGAACAGCACAACTCGCTTGGGATCTCAGATGGTGGGAACCCAGTAAGTCACTGAGTTCCCATTGTGTTCAAAGTGTTCCGGACCAGCTTGGCTCCGGCACCAGGAACTCTGCGTAGCGCCAACGCCCCGGCCAGGTAGGCCATAACGCACAGTGCACGGCGATGTGGCCACTCTGAAGGTGGATGCCACACCTCAGGAATCAAGAACAGTCAAAGAAGACCTCAGAAAATGGTGTCTGCCCCATAAGTATCCTCTCCCAGCATGCCCAGCGAGGTCCAAGCCTCCCGATTGGCTGCTGGAAAAGAGCACCCGAACCTCAGCTTTCACTGCTGCCATCTGCTGCCTCGGGGTGTAACAACACCCCAAGCACTGCAGAGCGAGCCCACAGCACAGCCGAGCTGGAACAGAGATCCCTAAGCAATCACAATTGAGATCAGAGTAAGTTACACTCTGATCTTTTCCCACTAAATTTAAATAGCGTCTGTACTTGGAAGTACAGGGGCGCTACAGGGACAATCCAGCTTGCTACTGGAGACCACAGTGAGTGAGCTGAGGCCAGTACCAAAGCAGACTTCTCACCAACTGGGGACGGTGAAAAAGTGCGATAAAATCAGCAAGTGCCAAGTCAGGGACCCAACGGGACAGCAAAGGTAATGCTTATGGAGTGCCAAGGCAGGGACCCAACAGGGGTGAAGCTTGAAGAGTATCTGTGAGTGCCAAGCTAGGGACCCAGCAGTAAAGAGGGGGTGATGCTTGAGTAAGATACTGATTGCTACAGTGGATACAGTGGCTAGTGGATCTGAAGTCTAGTGAGAGAGACTGGGAGCTCGTTGAGTGAAGACCCACAGTGAGTGAGTGTGGGGTGAAGAGAACTGTTCGTGTTGCAGATATTTGAATACCTTTACCATTAGTAACAGCTGCAAGATTGTTGCCATAGGAGACAGCTGTTCTACCTATACAGAAGTGGTGTCCGGCTGGAGCCCTCATCTGTATAGCTGTCTACCTATAGAAGTCTCGAAGTCTGCCAATTAACATTGCATCTACCTAAGGGTGTCCTGGTCCTAATCCTCTCTCCCACAGTTCTGTTTAAGAGACAATAAATCTCTTTGCATTTACACCCACAATGCCTTGTAACCCACACTACACTGAAGAATGTCAGCTGTTCTTAACTCTGGAGGTCACCATTGGGCTTCAGGGGTCCCAGGACTTTGCTACACTGGTATAGATAAAAATATTCTTTAAACCCGTTTCTACTTGCCCTATTATACTGTATAAACCTGCTAGTAGTGATGAGTGAATCATGTCCAATAGGAGTTTTCAGTTCAGGCCTCTACCTTTGGCTTTTTTGTTTAAGGAGCAGTGTAGTCATGCTGTATGAAGAAACATGGTCAGCAATTAACAGTAGAAAAAACACAAAAATCTGCTCACGGAGACTTGCTCATTTTTGTTGGTGATACTAGTTTCACTGATGACCCTTTGAGTGCCTCTTCACTGATGCACTCTAGCCAAAACAACAAAATTGCAACCTAGGACCTCTCACATGGGCAACCAGGAGGGGGTAAAACAGGAAGTTTACCTGTGGTTTTACCCCCCTCACCCACCAACCTAAAGCCTACAATACAGCTGGAGGGGACTGTTCACATGCCATGATGCAGCACTGCCTGTGAACCTTGACAACTCAAGTGAACAGAGCCCTGCTAACGTATAAACATTTGCTCATGGTTGCTGCACATTCATCCCATTGAAAATTGCTTTAAAAAATAAATAAATAAACAGGCATTCAGGAATTGTGCAGATCACCTCCTGAATGTCTTACAGGGCTGTTTATCTGCACTCTAAAAAGGGATCTATCGCAGATCACTTTTTAAGAGAATAGGCGAGTGTGAGCCTTAGTATAGCTACTGCTAAATATCTACTGCTAAATGTTTTAATTTATTAAAAGTTGTCCCCTGTGCTTCCTTTGAAACTGCTGCAGTTGGTGTTACATTTCCTCCCACCTTCCATCTCTATTAACTGCTAACTACTTACTGCCCGCACTATAGCCGAAAGATGACTATAGTGCAGGCTTAGTCTGCTGGGAAGGCGTCCATGGGATGTCCTCCTGTGATCCCACTGCCTGCGACCCTGCTGCGGTGCACAAGCGGCACACTCTGTGATTGTCGGGTCCTTTGGACTCAGCTGATCACAGCAGCCCTTTACCACATGATCAGCTGTGTCTAATGACAGCTGATCACAGTATGTAAACATAAGCCGGTTATCGGCTCTTCTCATGCTGTAAGGAGAGAAGAATAAAGCCAATAACCAGCTTACGCTAAAGGGACATCTGCACTGATCATCAGTGTACTCCCACGAGTGCCTAACAGTGCTGCCAATCAGTGTTCATTGGTGTCACTTATCAGTATCACCTATCAGTGCTGCCTAGCAGTGCCCAGCAGTGCCGCCTACCATTGCCACCTATCAGTGCTGCCTATCAGTACCACTTCTCAGTGCCCATCAGTGCTGCTTATCAGTGCCACTATCAGTGCCATCTATCAGTGACCATCAGTGCCGCCTATCAGTGTAGTCTCATCCATGCCTCCTCATTCGTACCAACCAGTGCTGCCTCATCAGTGCCTATCAGTGTCACCTATCAGTGCCGCCTCATTAGTGCCCATCAGTGCAGCCTCCTCGTCAGTGCACATCAGTGAAGGAAAAAATTACCTGTTTGCAAAATTTTATAACAAACTATGACATTTTTTTAGTTTTTTTTCTCAAAATGTACAGTCTTTTTTTATTTATTTACAAAAAAATTAAAACCCCAGTGGTGATTAAATGCCACCAAAAGAAAGCTCTATCTGTGTGAAAAAAATTTCATATGGGTACAGTGTTGCATGACTGCATGTGACAGCACTAAAAACTGAAGATTGGCCTGGGCAAGAATGAGGTAAAAGTGCTCAGACGACAAGTGGTTAAGTATGGAACGAGCTCTAGAGATGACAGGACAGGAGCATTAGAATTTTGTTTTGATTAGAACAACCTTGACCCTTGCCTTTGTTTTTAGATTATGTATCCACTGTTTGTTCCATTTTCCTTTGGGCATAAACAAATTACATGGAAAACAAATACAGATTACACAAAGTGCTGTTTTATAAATGTTTACTGATACGCAAAATATTTTCTGCTTCGGTATGCTTTCAAGGCACAATAAAGGGGGCTTGCCACAATTGTCTGGTGATGTACAATTACACATACATTATACATTATAGCATTAACTACAAACAAATGTTTTCCAATTCTGTGCAAACACAAAGAAAGTAGGCTGTATTTGTTAAATTATGTTATAAACTTCTATTCAAAGTGACACCGTTATAAAGGGTTCTATGGAAGCAAGCAAAATAAAAAAAAAATCGCAATAAGCGTTTATTGATTGGTTCATTGCGCAAAGTTATAGCGTCTACAAAATAGGTGATATTTTTAATTCATTTTCATTAATATATTTTTTTACTACTAATGGCAGTGATCAGTGATTTTTATCGTGACTGCGACATTATGGCGGACACATCGGGCACTTTTGACACATTTTTGGGACCATTGTCATTGATACAGCGACCAGTGCTTAAAAATGCACTGATTACAGTGAAAATGACAATGGTAGTGAAGCGGTTAACCTGTAGGTGGCGCTGTAGGGGTTAAGTGTGCCCAAGTGTGTGATTCTTACTGTAGGGCATGGCTGGGCATGTGACGTCACTGATCGTCGTTCCCTATGACAGGGAACAGACGATCACTGACAAGCCACTAGGAAGAACGGGGAGAGGTTTGTTTACACTTACCTCTCCCCGTTCTTCAGCTCTGTGACCCGATCGCGGGACACTGGCGGTGATCGGGTCCGCGGATACCGCGGACACGGTCACGGAGCTTCGGACCAGGTTGTGACCCATGGCTGGGTTCTTAAAGGGGACGTACCTGTACACCCTTGTGCCCAGCCGTCCCACTCTGCCGACGTATATCGGCGTGCGGTGGTCCTCAAGTGCTTAAAGCACAAAAGTCAGTTTGCAAGAGATGTATGAAAATACAATAGTGTATCATCCATGGGTGCAATGGGTGAGGTGTACATGTCATGTTTACCAGCCTTTTTCTGAATGAACACAGTGAGAGATTGGTACAATGTTTACTATGCTTCAGTTTGGGAATGAATAGGAACCACTCTGAAAAGAATGACCTTGTGGGGATTGTACTGGGGGACAGATTGGCCTGGGGGGAATTATACTGAGGGACGGACTAGCCTAGGGGAGATTATACTAGTGGACAGATTGACCTAGGATTATACTGGGGGACAGGCTGACCTGGAGGGGATTATACTGGGGGGACAAGCTGACCTGGAGGAGGGACAGATAATACCAGAGAACAGACTTATCTGGGGGAAAGGATTATACTAGGGACAGACTGACCTGGGGGGATTATACCTGGGGACAGACTGACTTGGAAGGGGGGTTATACTGAGGAACAGACTGACCTGGGAGAATTGTACTGGCTGAAATTATTTCAATGTAACCACACCCCTCAACCCCCTTTTAATATTACCATAATTTGGCCACACCCACTTTTCACCACTTGGTATGCCCAAAAGGTGCCCGAGGTCTTTTACAATCGTTGCACCACCCCTGGCATAATGAAAACCATGCCCACTCTTCCCTATGGCATACCAAGCATACCACATTTTTTCTTTTAATAAAGCAATATTGACCCAATATATGATGTTTCACACAGGCCCTCTGATTTCATAAATTGCACCTGCTGAAATATGCATATCTATACAACATAACCCCCTAAGGGCGTGAATTGATAAAACATTTTGCAGAACTATTTGTCAGGTGAAACTGCATGTACATTTGTTCCGTGTGAATATGGGCAAAATTAAATGTTATTAGGCTATTTTCTCTACCTGGTGAATGCCCTTGTTTTGACTTTGAATTGTAAAAAAATAAAAATTCTGCCAGTAAATACCTTATACAGCCCACTTTCTTGTATGGTCATTAGCCTAGGTTTATGACATCATGGACAGCTTTCTCTATCACTCTCATGAGAGTTTTCCAGGAAGGGAGGGGGGATAAGTTATAAGAGGACTGTCATGAACCAAAGACTGATATCTTGGGCTACCCGAGATAGGATTATTATGTATGGATTATCCACATTATATTCTGAGATATCTGTAGGGATATTTTAAGTTTGTTATTTTTGAACTTTAAAGCCCCGTACACACGGCCGAGATTCTCGGCAGAAACCAGCGAGAACCTCGCTGGGAGCCGCATTCTGCTGAGAACCTCGGCCGCGTGTACGCTCTCGGCGAGCCCCGCCCGTCGGGAAACCCGTCAAGCAAATAGAGAACAGGTTCTCTATTTGCTCGATGGCCCGTCGGGATGAATTGCTGGTTGCCTTTGCCGACGGGCGGGTCGCCGATTCTGACGGCCGGCAGAGAACCTCGACGGGCGGAACAATGTGTTCCGCCCGTCGAGGTTCTCTGCCGTGTGTACGGGGCCTCAGGGTTAATTGTAGAGTGACTCTTTCATACTACTAAAATGTTAATATCCTCTTTTCCAGCTAATTGACTCTATTGTGTGTGTAAGAGACTCTGTGTTTACACTTAAAAGACTGTGTATTGTACTACAAGTTAGCAGTCTCCATTCAGGTGTATTGAATTAGCATGTCAATTATGTTTAGAAATGTCTATCTGTATGGAAGCCCCGGTTTTTGAAAAGGGGGTGGAGATTTCATTGTTATTTGATTGATGACAAGCTTGTAAACTGTGTATATAAACCTGCAGAGTTTTGCCATTAAAGAGAGTCCTGTTTGAACATACATACAACTTGCTTGGTGTGTGTTCTTAATGGATCCAAATGGCACATAGCTGTAGTTTGGATCCCGAAACCTTGGATGACTGGACCATCAGATGTTGCAATCTGCAATCTGATCCGATAGAAGCAGAGGAGTGTCGGGAGAGCAGGACCTGGGCGAGAAAGGGTCTCGTCACAAGGACCAATAAAAGTTGCAAGGTGGCAGAGCTAGAGGTGTGCCTCTGTGTGTCTGTGTAAACCCAGGAAGTGAATAGGTGGCAGCTTCAGCTGCCCACTGTTAAAATGGATGCAGCCAGGCTTTTTTTTAAATGGTCATTAAAAGCGATCATGTTTAGGGTCCAGAGCATTTCCATGACGTGAAAAATGGGCATTAAAAATTTCGAACATGCTCTAAATTTCCGTGTCGTTTTTCACGGCGTGAAAAATGGTCGTGTGTAGGCTTTAACGACGTGAAAAAACTGCGCATGCTCAGAAGCAAGTTATGGGAGCGCTCGTTCTGGTAAAACTAGCGTTCCTAATGGAGATAGCACATTCGTCACGCTGTAACAGACTGAAAAGCACGAAGACTGAAAAGCGAAAATCTTTTTTTCAGCAAACTTTTACTAACACGAAATCAGCAAAAGCAGCCCCAAGGGTGGCGCCATCCTAATGGTACTTCCCCTTTATAGTGCCGTTGTACGTGTTGTACGTCACCACGTTTTGCTCGAGCATTTCTTTTTCATGATCGTGTGTAGGCAAGGCATTAGTGGAGGGAGATTTCTGCAGCATATTTGACAAGCACAGAATCACAATATATATATAATATGCAAAGTGATTGGAAGGAAGCATCTGAATGACAAAGATGTTTTAATTACAAATTATGTGAGCAGACTGCAGTTCCTCTTTAATGATGAAGATCGTGGATGATTGTCAGATTTTGCATTCAGTTCAAACAGAATAAAGTGAAAAGGGAAGATACTGCATTATGGCCACTAGAGGGTAATAACCATAGGAAATAAATGGAAATTATTTGCAATAATCATTAGCTCTATCTAGTGGCCATAATGCAACAAATGCAACAAACACATTATACTTACCTCTACTGTGCAGCTTGTTTTGCACAGAGTTGCCCTAAACACCCTTTTCCGGGGTCCCTCGGCTGCTCTAGCGGCTCCTCTCCGCATTAGATAACCCCCTTGGAGAAGCACTCTCCCAGGGGTGTTACCTTGCGGGGGCACTCCTGAATCATACACTTGGCATCCATACACTCGGCATCCATAGACATAGACTCAGCCCTGCCCCCGGTGCCTGCGTCATTGGATTTGATTGATAGCAGCGGGAGCCAATGGCTACACTGCTATCAATCTATCCAATCAAAGCCAGAACTCAGTGGAGAGGAGAACAGTGGGGACGTGCGAGGAGACGAATGGGCTCAGGTAAGTAAAAATGGGGGGCTGGGGGGGGCGGTGATTGCCAGGTGTTTTTTCACTTTAATGCATTGAATGCTTTAAGGTGAAAAAACACAAACCTTTTCAAGCCCTTTAATTCTATTTGGACTGAATGGATAAAAAAAAAAAAAAAAAAAACAATATGCTGCGAGAACTTCCTAATAAAATTTGATTTTGCACAAAACAAATGTACATGCTGTTTCACAGGAAGAATATAGTAAAGGCATATGGGGGATGAGTATGACCCTACATAAACATAAACCATATTAGAACTTTACATGTACCTTGCAAGGTCTAATGAATGCACAAACCATAGAAATTTATATAAAAAAATAGACAAATATTTATTCTATACATACACATAATTGGTTATAAAAAATTACAAAAGACTAATTAAAAACACAGCTCCAGTAAAATTGTCCAGTGTGTTGTTATCTCAACAGTTGAGAGAACAACACACTGGACAACTTTACTGGAGCTGTATTTTTAATTAGTCTTTTGTAATTTTTTTATAACCAATTATGTGTATGTATAGAATAAAGATTTGTCAATTTTTTTATACACATTTCTATGGTTTGTGCTTTCATTAGACCTTGCAAGGTCAGGGCTGGATTAACATATGGGCTATTGGAGCTGCAGCTCCAGGCCTCTCCCTCAAGATAGGCCCATCCTTCGAGGATTGTAGCTCGGCGACCAGGGGTTATAGATAACCCATATTCGGGGGGTATGTAGCTAAAGAACCACCCCACCACTGGGGCTTGCGCAGCCTTTTAGAAGCTACATACAGAGCGGCCAGTTTAAATACCAGCTGACACATTCTGCAGCAGCAGACTGAGAGGATGAGATCACAGTGCTTATAATAATTATTTGTATATTACTTATGGTAATTAACCCCTTGTGTTCTGCCTGAGAATACAATGATCAGTGTTGCTAACTATAGCTGGCAGCATTTCCTAAACATCCTTCCTCAAACCTTTAAATTTTTCCTTCCCAGATTCCTTCATCCTCCTCACATGTACATACTCTCCACACTCCTCTCCTGTGCATACTGCTCACTGTCATACCCTCCACACTCCTCTCCTGTACATAGTGCCCACTGTCATACCCTCCACACTTCTCACCTATACATAGTGCCCACCATCATACCCTCCACACTCCTCTCCTGTACATACTGTTCACTGTCATATCCTCCAAACTTCTCTCCTATTCATAGTGCCCACTGTCACACCCTCTACATTTCTCTCCTATACATAGTGCCCAATGTCATACCCTCTACACTTCTCTTCTATACATTGGGCCCACTGTCATATCCTCCCCACTCTTCTTTTGTACATACTGCTCACTGTCTTACCCTCCACACTCATCTCATGTACATACTGCTCAGTATTATACAATCCACACTGTTCTCCTGTACATTCTGCTCACTCTCATACCCTCCTGATTCCTCTCCTGTACATACTGCCTATTGTCATGAATAAGCCAACAACTTGTAATATCTCAAGACATCCTGCAATATGAACTATCAGTAATGTCCCATCCCATGTAATACATGAATTATGATTTATTAGCCACCCTATGCCCAAAAGGGCACAGGGTAAACTTAGACCCAAGAGTTATTATTGACGCTGACACAGGAGTACCTCTCATCCTTCCAAAGTCTCTGGTTGTCACGGGTCATTCCGTTACAGGGCAGTTAAAGGAAAAGTATTTATGAGCTCATCTGTTTGTCCCTCTGCTTTTATTTTCCTATCCGCATACGCCAATTTAATCCAGTCAATGCTCTCACTTTTTTCCACTACAGTTAAGTAGAGGCATACCCCACTTTTAAGTACACAATGGGGTTTATTTACTAAAGATGGAAAGTGCAAAATCAAGCTCACTTCTGCATAGAAACCAATGAGCCTTTAGGTTTTATTACCAAAGCTTAATTGAACAAGCTGGAGTTAGAAATTCATTGGTTTCTATGCAGAAGTGAGCCTCATTTTGCACTTTCTAGCTTTAATAAATAAACCCTATTGTGAACTTAAAAGTGGGGTATGCCTGTATTACCGCTTGATCGCTGATCCACCTCTCACCTGCTGAAGAAATATTATTAGGTGATCACTCTGTTCACTCCTGTTAGTGGACTCCCAGTGTTAGACTGACAAGGTATAATCCAATGCAGAAAAAATCATTTACATTGCTTTCTCAGCTTCTCTCAGTCAGAATACTGTGTAGAGAATCATAGGATGCTAAAAAAAAAAGAGAGATTTGGGTACGTACACTAGCTGTGTTTAAAAATTGGTTTGTCTTAGTTAATACATAGATCAAATTGTGACATTTTACATCTCCCTGGAGTTAGGCTTTAAGAAGTGTTCTTATTATGTTTTTATTTATTTTTTGTATATCTCATTCTTTATTGGATTTTTTCCTTAAAGCGGAGTTTCACCCTAAATATAAGATCTCCCATGCGCTTCAGCATACTGGCGTCAGCGCCAGTATGCTGGGTTTTTTTTTTTTTTATAGCACACTTACTGTTTTATCGTAGAAATCCTTTTCTGTCCCCCGCGTTGGACGGCGCCAGTACAGCGCGTCACATCTTCCTAAGATACCCGATATGGACTCGGGTATTTCCGGCGCTATGCGGCGCCTGCGCACAGACCTAGGAGCTGACTGCGCAGGCGCCGTATTTCTCCGAGTCCTATTTCGGAGAAATACGGCGCCTGCGCAGTCAGCTCCTAGGTCTGTGCGCAGGCGCCGCATAGCGCCGGAAATACCCGAGTCCATATCGGGTATCTTAGGAAGATGTGACGCGCTGTACTGGCGCCGTCCACCACGGGGGACAGAAAAGGATTTCTACGATAAAACAGTAAGTGTGCTATAAAAAAAAAAAAAACCCAGCATACTGGCGCTGACGCCAGTATGCTGAAGCGCATGGGAGATCTTATATTTAGGGTGAAATACCGCTTTAAGTAATAAACAAGCACAGCATGTAGTAGCAATGGTAAAAAGAGCAAAGGAAACAATCAAAATTAGCACACAAAGCAGGTTACATTGGATATTCATGCAGATCAGCTTTGCACACCGAGTACACATACATAGACATTAAATTATCATAATACAAGAGGCAGGGGGGATCATTATAAAATTAGTTTGCCATTAGGCTGACTTAACCACTCATCCCAATGGGATTTTTTTTTTTGCAAATTATCATTGGAAGCTATCAGTCTTTCAAATTGATTCTGAACATTAACTCTGAGAATAACATCATGAAGCCTAGCAGTAAAAGCTTCCTTCCATTTGCTAGTATTAGTCAGTGTAGCAGCATGTAAACTGAGAGATATTATTGTTTTATAGAAGGAAAGAAACTGTCCCCAAGCTAAGTAAAGCTAGAGCCAGAGTAAGTAGAGTAGTAAAACAAATAATATTTGCCAGTATACATTATACAGTCCTATAGTACTGTATATGATAAAGGATTCCTACCTGTTCACACACTCCCACCATCATATGCGAGAGGCAGAAGGGTTACATTTTGATACAAGATTTAGAATTTTGAAATCACAATAAAAGAGTTTTCTGATAAAGTCCACCAAAGACTAGTGTTGCTCACGAATATTCGCATTGCGAATATTCGCTACGAATATTGCATATTCGAGTATTCGCGAATATTTCGAATATTGCGGCGAATATTCGTATTTTTTCAAATTTATTTTTAAAACAGATCACATCCCAGTGATCTCCATCGACGTCTAAAAGCATTGCTGGTATGATTAGAGAGAGACCCTGGGCTGAGTAGCTGATGCGATTATTTTATGTTGCCGAAAATTCGCATTGCGAATTTTCGGCAACATAAAAGAATCGCATCAGCTACTCGGCCCTTCTTTTGCATCAGAGCCAATCAGAATAACTCGAATATTCGACAAACGGAATATTGCGCGATTATCTTCTCCGCCCTTCTTTTGCATCAGAGCCAATCAGAATAACTCGAATATTCGGCAAAAGGAATATTGCGCGATATTCCTTTTGCCGAATATTCAAGTTATTCTGATTGGCTCTGATGCAAAAGAAGGGCGGAGAAGATAATCGCGCAATATTCCTTTTGCCGAATATTCGAGTTATTCTGATTGGCTCTAATGCAAAAGAAGGGTGGAGAAGATAATCGCGCAATATTCCTTTTGCCGAATATTCAAGTTATTCTGATTGGCTCTGATGCAAAAGAAGGGCGCATCAGAGCCAATCAGAATAACTCGAATATTCGGCAAAAGGAATATTGCGCAATTATCTTCTCCGCCCTTCTTTTGCATCAGAGCCAATCAGAATAACTTGAATATTCGGCAAAAGGAATATTGCGCGATATTCCTTTTGCCGAATATTCAAGTTATTCTGATTGGCTCTGATGCAAAAGAAGGGCGGAGAAGATAATCGCGCAATAGGAATATTGCGCGATTATCTTCTCCGCCCTTCTTTTGCCCCCTTATTCTCCTTTCTTTTAAGTAGAGTTAGTGTAGAGTTAGTGTTTAGTGCATATTAGTTTAGTAATACAGGAAATGATCTCCGTTTATGAGAATTTCGCAATCATTTTCGCATTAGCGAAATTTCGCATTAGCAAAATTTTGCAGATTTTTTTTGGATTAAATATCACGAATATTCGCGAATATTCTTCTATATATTCGCGCAATATCGCGAAATCGAATATGGCGTATTCCGCTCAACACTACCAAAGACCTGTACATTCAGTGGATTTATATGATGACTTAATATCTTTTTGCCATTGGTATTTCCAGTCAGCTTTTAGCTCATATTCCCATTTTTTCATAGTGTGAAGCTTATCAAAGGAGAATCTTTCTCATAGCACAAAATACAGCGTAGCTTTACCCTAAGGCCTTGTACACACGAGGGAATAAATCTGCTGAACATGGTCCGACGGACCATTTCAGCCGAAAAATCCGCTCGTGTGTATGGGCAAACGGACCGTTCTGGCCAGATTCCTCCGGCGGAAAAATTTCAAAGCATGCTTTGTAATTTTTCCGCCCGATAGCTGCCCGTCAGATATGTCCGATGTTTAGTACGGCAAACCAGCGGACATATCTGCCCGCACATGCGTCGTATCCTGTGAATGGATCCGACGCATGCGCGCGGAAGTGTTTAATTCCTGGTGCGGTGACGTGGCGGCGTCAACGTCACCGCCGCGTCACCGCGCTGTCCGCCGTCGGGGAATTTGATCCGATGGTGTGTACAGCCATCGGATCAAAACATCCCGGCGTAAATATGTGCTGTAAACGGTCCAGGGACCGTTTACAGCGGATAAATCCCATTGTGTGTACAAGGCCTTATGGTATTGAGACTGAGATATATTGCCACCCATTAGAATGTATCTTGTATTCTTTAAAGGGTAAGATCATCTTTAGAAACATGTTACACGTTAAACACATATTTATGATGTAACATTTTACATGGTCCTATACACAACTTCTGCCACCAGCCCTCTTCGTTCTGTGACAACAGGCGGGGGATCTCCTCCCCCTGCACCCACTGTCTCTTTTTGAAAACAGATGACTGAGAGTCTGCAAGATCCTGGCATTGCACCCATGATCTGCTGATCATGGGTGCAATGCTTTACAGATTGCTTTGTAAAAAAATATATTCACATTTTTTACCTGGAAAATATGTGCATTTATTATTTTTTTTAAAGGTAAACTTATCTTTTAATGAGGTTAATTTTAGTACATAATGTGAAGTAGAGTGGGAAGCTTTAGTCTGAAAATAAGACTGAGGCTATCTCCAGTTAGTAACATTTTGCTCTGTATAACCTTAACCTCCCTGGCGGTATGATTCTGTCTGGAATTACGTACCAAAAGCGGTACAATTATTTGCATGGAAATTTGGCGTTTTATACTGTAGGCCTGCAATTCTTAGGAATAACTTGCTTAAATCTGTCCAAACAAGACATCCCGGGTATGATAAAGTTTGAAAAACAAAATCATATTTTTTTATATAATAAAAAACTATAAATAATTATAACAAATTATAATGTAATTATAATAAAAAATATTCAATAATGTAATCAACTCAAAAACACTGAAATTTGCTCAGTTGCAGAATTGTCGCTGTCATTATTATTTTTTTTTTTATGACGAATTTCCCCACAAATCGCTATCGCTCAATTCTGCAAGTGATTAAAATTTATTATCGCTGTTTTCTAGCTGATCTAAAACCATTTTTGACATAAAGGGACACTTTTGGTTGCTATGGGCAATCTACAGTTTCCAGGCAGAAAGAACACTTTTTATTTTATAAAAGAACATGTAGGGCACTGGACAGACCACTAGGGACAAGGTGGGTGTGTATTTTTTACATACAGTACTGTAATCTATAAGATTACATTGTACTGTATGTAAAGTGTTTGTTTACATTTTTGAATTTGGCGCCGTTCTCCGCTTCCGTGCGTCGTAACGTCGCAGGAAACGGAGATCGGCGGCACACGGGGACGCTGTGTGAATCGAGCGAGCACCCGCTCGCTCACACAGCGGGGATGCATCGCTGGATCCAGGAAGAAGGTAAGCCAGCGCGCGCTGCAGGCTCTGCATTGCTACCCCGAGCGTGACTCGGGGATACCGTTCTTAGCAGAAAAAACACACCCCGAGTCACGCACGGGGATACCGCCAGGGAGGTTAAAGTGGATGTAAACCCCCCAAAAAAAATTTTTTTTTTTGATGTCACAATGTAGAGTATAATATTTCCTATCATTTGTGCCCAGTCTTGCCACACAGAGTTAATCCAGCGTTGAGTAATCCTCTTTTATGTTCAGTGAAAACGAACAGCCTTCCAGATAAAACCCTGCCTAAATCAAAAAGTCCGGAATCTCTCTTCTTGCTTTGAGTGAGAGGTTATTTACAAATATAGCTAGGACATGTTTATCATATGTTATGTTTTGTTTATCATAACATGAGGTGATATAACATCATAACACATCCTAGTAATATACAATGAAATTTGGATCACCTCTTGTTATGATAAACATGTCCACGCTATATTTGTAAATAACCTGTTACTGAAAGCAAAAACAGAGAAACGGACTTAACCTAATTTGGAAGGTTTTTATCTGAAGTCCGGTTAATTTGCACTGGACTTTAAAAGAGGATTACTCAGCGCTGGATTAACTCTGTGTGACAAGACTGGGCACAGATGATAGGAAATCTTATACTCTACATTGTGACATCAACAAAAAAAAAATTGGGGGGGTTTACATCCACTTTAAGTTGCCATCTGGACAAGCATATATCAGGAATTATGTACCCAAGTGCATGGGGCTCGCCTAGAGCATTTGGCACCCGGGGCAGATCCTATATTTGGCACCCCTCACCCACCTTAAAATGTAAAAGCACCCCACTGTGCCCACTGCATACCTCTGTATCCTTCAATATATTTTGTCACTGCTGTTTATCCCATCTCCACAACTGCACCTCTGGACCCCTTTACATTACACAGCCCTTGTACCTCATGACCCCTTTACATTACACTGCACCCTGCACTTCTGAACCCCTTTACATTACACAGCACCATACACCTCTGGATCCCTTTACATTACAAAGCAGTGCACTGTGCAGTGTAATGGGTTCCAGAGGTGAAGTTGTGGAGAGGGAGTACACAGTAGTGACAAAAAGATATTGAAGGATACAGAGGTACAGTGTGGTGTCTGTATTGGTGTTTTTACATTTTAAGGCGGGTGGTGCCAGATATAGGATCCACTCCGGGTGCCAAATGTTCTAGGTATGCCGCTGGTCTACTTATCAATTGTCATTATTTTGAGCACCATAGCTTCTCTGAGGTTGACTGGTACCAATATTTTAGAACATATACCCTACATTCTTAAGCTTAGAAACAAGGTCAAAGCATAATTAATCAGTAAATGTGCTAGTTAATCTGGTTGAAAAAAGACACAAATCCATTCAATTCAACCTGCAGAGAAATAAAACATGCACAAACCTCCATATACACAATCCTTTACCCACAGTTGATCCAGAGGAAGACAAAAAAGCCCAATAAAGCATGATCCATACTCTAGCTTTCCTGTTATTCCATAAAATAGGGCTGCTATCCCTCCAGCTCAGGAAATGTCATGATATAAAGTTTGAGCGTTTTTTTCTCAACTTGGATGTACAGTAAGCAGTTAAAAATATTTTTTTTTAAAGAAGAAAGGACATAGCAGCAATTGCAATCCCCAAGTATGAAATATTTTGATCATTGTACATTGTATGGAAATTGTTGTTGGCATTTTTCCAACAGTTTGTGGTTAATTCCTGTATTCAGAATTTGGAATGTATAAACATTTACTTATGGTACATATAATATGAGGCTATATCAAAATCAGGCACTAATTATAAGACTTGCTGGCTTTGTAAGGGACAACAATAGATCATCCGCTAGTAAACCCTTGGGAGTATGATCAGCTTTTGTAATTCCATGCACACCTGGACTAGACATACTGCCTTTGCCAGATGCTCCATAACCAAAATAAAGATAAGGCAGGATATAGGGCACTATGGCATGTGCCAATTTTTAAAAAATATTGTTTAGACAACATGCTAGAGGTACATACCTTGACTGAGCGTGTGGAGTAAAATGGTTTATTTGCTTGAAAAATTGTACCCTAAAACCTAAATTTCATGCGCACCTGAAGCATACCCAAGGTGGGAAGTATAGAAGGCACCTAACTCAATTCTGCATTTCTAACAATATCGAGCAACCGTCTTGTAACATCATGTACTTTTTTCGGGAGGAAAAGATTCAAAGGATGCAGCTTTGTTGAAAACCATAAGCAGATGAGGGAGAAGAATATCTTGGAATTTCTGTTAGTGGTTCCCATAGAAACTGTCTATCCTAGGAGATTTATTAGTAGGAAGGAATTGTATAGTTTTGCATAATTCAGACTTTGTGAAAGAAGAATTAAATTGCTTTTGAGTGGTGTAGTCTAATTTAGTCAGGAACAAGTAAAAGTGAAATTGAAAGATACAGGGTATGCTCCACTGTGGGGTTGCAGGATCACCCAATTAATTGTATGAAGAAGTATACAATTCACAAAAGGCATCTGCTATCCCATGTGGGTTCAGTAATTTGTACTTAGAAATAGGGTCCATTAGAAAAGGTATTCTTGTTTTGGCATGCTTAATTGTGCTAAGCCTGTGTCGTGGTAGAAGTTGACACTTCGTGTTGTAGCCTTTGGTGGGAACAGCACTCAGGTCTTCTAATACACTTGGAGTGGAAACACATGACAGGGATGAGACATGGTACAGAATTCGAGAGAGGTTGTTAACAGGTGTCAGGACTCAGGAACTAAAACAGAGATCACAGGAATGGGAACTTGGTAACAGAATTAAAGAGAAGTCTTTGCTCGGCCAATTCCCAGTTGCACCAAGCAAGTTAAACGGGTTGTAAAGGTTAGTTTTTTTATTTTCTAAATAGGCTCCTTTAAGCTAGTGCATTGTTGGTTCACTTACCTTTTTCTTCGATTTCCCTTCTAAATGTTTATTTTCTTTGTCTGAATTTCTCACTTCCTGTTTCTCCTCAGTAAACTTTACACCATCATCCAAGCGGTGGTTAGTGAGCAAGAACAGCTTGCTGAGGAGGAACAGGAAGTGAGAAATTCAGACAAAGAAAGCAAAGAAAAAAAAACATTTAGAAGGGAAATCGAAGGAAAGGGTAAGTGAACCAACAATGCACTAGCTTAAAGGAACATATTTAGAAAATAAAAAACAAACCTTTACAACCCCTTTAAGCAAGCTAGAGACATCAGCACAGGTCTGTTTACAGACAGCTTTTTCACTGCTCCTAAAGACTGATGATTGTGCCCCTCCTTTCAAAATATATGCGGAGAGTTACATCTCTTGGCACATTCTCAGGTCGATAAGCTGTTTTAGGAAACCTGGGTGATCTCTCTTGTAATGTTGGGGGTTGTTAGCTTAAGTGTAGCACCCACTAGCGAGAACAGTCCCACACAAATGTTTCCTTTTGAAGGCTTGTTGGCCCACTTTTATTAACTACTTGCCAACCGCCCACCGTCGTTCTACATCGGCACTTCAAAGATGGATATCTCGGTAACGGCAGCAGCTGCTGCCACAATCGAGATATCCATCTCTTCAGTGGGCGGTCGGTCAAATGATAACGGCGGTCTCTGCGGCGGATTCGCCGCGAGATCGCCGTTATCGGTGGCAGGAGAGGGCCCCCCTCCCGCCGCGCTCCCGCGCCCTCCGCCGTTAACCAGAGCCGTCGTAGCGGCTGAGGCGATCTTGTCCTCTCCCGTGCTCAGTGGGGATGCGAGTGAGGGAAAAATGTCCCTCACTCGTAAACTAGTCTCGTAAACACCGAATCTGAAAAACAGGCTCGGGGCTTAAGTGGTTAAAGAAAATCAAACAAAGTACCTGAAATGAAAACAAAAGTGGTTTCCCTCGCAGGGGGTTTTCACCATCAACATTAAATGATAGTATGTTCAGCCTCCTGGCTCACACCTGCAAAAGTGCAAATGAAAATACTGAGCCGCCTGGCTCTCTTCAGCAGAAGCAGCACTGCTCAGGGCTCCCGCACGGAGCCCTCCTGACTCCTGTCAGCAACCTCAGACTCCGGTCATTTCAGTTGCTAGTGGAGATAGCACATCTTTAACTGCATTCATAAAAATGTTTTTATCTCTAGTGAGCTGCACTAGCCCATTAGCAACAGGACCATCAACGTTAGCCAACACAATATTAGCAGTTTTACCCATCACGTTGTCCCATTCAAGTTTACCACTTGCCTCCCCACTGGACAGTGGATCTCCCATTTGGGGTCACTTCAACTTCAGTGTGCACATTCACATAGTCAATCTTTTCCATGCATTTACCAGCAACAGTCTTACCCATCACTGTAACAGGGGTTGCCATGTTAACTTGAGTACGTTGTCTATCCTTTGTTGCACTTTCGCTGGTCAACTTTCCCCTGGTGGCCATGGGATGGAACTGCAGCAGACACTGCTGACTCCTTAGCACCCCCTGCAGGCACACCAGGTACTTCCTCACTGTTGCCAGAGGTGACTAAAAACATTTTTAAACAGGAACCTGGGCTTGCAGACAAAGACTTCTAGGAA
Organism: Rana kukunoris; assembly: GCA_029574335.1. NCBI lineage: Eukaryota > Metazoa > Chordata > Amphibia > Anura > Ranidae > Rana > Rana kukunoris. Next base: position 143,053,546 of record CM056054.1, on the reverse strand, counting down.
AAAATTGGGGGAATCTCGCGCCAAAATACAATGAGGGGGGGGGGGGAATAATACAAATGTGGACTAAGAGCTGCTCCCTAAATAATACAGAATGCTGGATTATACGTGTGAACAAGTGAAGAAAAAAGGGGCGCTATCTGCTAATATATTGAACATTAAGTATACAACATATAAGTGAGCAATATAAGTGAAAATCGTGACACAACAATATGAACATATGAATAACAAAAAAGTGGGTACAATATTGGTGCAAATAACAATAGACTAAACAGAGTCCATCAAAAATTAAGATGTGCAATGATGTGCTGAGAAACTATTGTGATCTTAAAAGGTGCTCTGTGTTAGATCTTCCAAGTATAGTAATCCACCTTCACCAAAATGCCACCGCAAGTGAGGATAGATGGCTCCTTACCCGATGGTGTTGACCTATTAATTAAAATAAGGTCAAATGAGCTCGAGTGTCAGCTACTATCCGTGGGGGACTCGATACCCGACCCAGTTGGTAATATATTTCATAGAAGGAGAGAAACAGCTTCCATAGTGTAAAACCTTTTATTGTGATAAAATGCTATAAATAACACAGCCAATTGGCCTCTTACTTGGAGTGGTGCCCGTGTTCCCGGCACTGAGGCTGTAGATATGAAGGGATATGGAGAGAGAGGTAAGGTGAGCTGGTGAAGCCGGCGTGCGTTCCACCGCCGTCAGCTTGAGAACCAGGAAACCGGAAGTGGCTAGTAGTGCGTGCCCAGGTACCGCCTCGACGTACGTTTCGTTAGTGTCGTCATCAGGAAGCGTACCTGGTGCACGCTAGGAACTACTATTAAAGGTCTGTCAATCTACCCGTGGGAGGGATATTCAAATTTTGAAATTTTGACGACAGCCTCTGTCCCGGTCACTATAGTAACCATATTTACAGCAATCTCAGACATTGTTCCGATCTTCAGTTACAACGTGTGTAGAAATGCAATATAATAAAATAAAATAATAAAATAGAAAAATAGTTCCATTTCTGACCGAAATACCTCTTATCTTGCCAGTGTGTTAGCATGTTTAAAAATTAGTTTTATATATATTTTTTAAAATATTTTTCAAAATATATATATATTGTGTTAAAATACATTATGAAATATATGTGATTATTAAAAACTAAGTAAATATTAGTTAAAATTATTGGTACATAATCATGACAATGACATAATTATATTGTTAAAGTAAATAGTAAAATAATATATTAAGGTGTTATCTATGTTGTACACCTGTATTGAGGACAACTAACGACTCAATATACTAGTTGTCAGTTAAAAAACAATTGAGGTCCAGTTCTATGTTGAGGCCCTGAGGCCTCATTGTTCTGAGGCGATGGATCCACTGGGTTTCATTTTGTGATATTGCTTTAGTCAGATCTGTTCCACGCCAGTGGTTGGAAATTCTGTCTATTCCATAAAATGTCAATAAACCAGGGTCTCTATTGTGGTAGAGATCAAAGTGTCTTGACACACTATGGTCGGGGAACCCCTTAATTATGTTGGCCACATGTTCATTGATTCTGATTTTTAGTTCTCGAGTAGTGCGGCCTACATATTGGAGTTTGCAGGGACATACCAATACATACGTAACGTACTTAGAATGGCACGTGATCAATGGTTTAATAGTATATTCTTGTTGGGTAACACTTGATTTGAATTTAGTGACCTTTTTACCTTGCCTATTTGTTTTATTGCATGACCTGCATCGGGTACAGTAATGAAAGCTTGACCCATCAAGAAAGGTGAGAGGTTTTGCCGGGGGGTCTGGTACATTGGCTGCAACCATATTTCTCAAACCCGGTGCTCTCCTATATATAAAGGTAGGATGTGAGGGTAAGATTTTAGCCAGGTCGATATCTTTTAGTAAGATTGGCCAATATTCTTTGAATATTTTTTCTATATTTTTGTATTGCCTATGATAGCCAGACAAAAATGGTACATCTTCTTTTCTTGGTATTTTAATCCTATTTTCCAATAGGGATTGTCTGTCCATACCCAGAACCTCTTGTTGGGCCTTATATATTTTCTTTGGGCTGTAGCCTTTTTCTACAAATTTCTTGGTTAGTATCTCTGACTGTTGTTCATAGTCCACTATGTCGTTGCAATTGCGGCGTATTCTCATAAACTGTCCTTTTGGTATGGCACCCAACCATTTAGGGTGATGGCAACTTGAGGTCGGTACATACCCATTGCGGTCAGTTGGTTTAAAGTAAGTCTTAGTGTGGATTTGGTTTTGTTTCTTGGTTAATATGAGGTCCAAATAGTGGATAGAGGTCTTGCTGGACTCAGCGGTGAAGCTGAGACCATATTCATTGGTATTCATTTTGATTAGGAATGAATCCAAAGAAAATTGAGATCCCTCCCATAGGAGTATAATATCATCTATGTATCTACGGTAGTAGACCAAAGATGAATTATTATCCTTGTAGATGGTTTCCTCTTCCCATCTGTTGAGTACCAAATTTGCCACACTGGGTGCATACCGAGCCCCCATTGCAACTCCTCGTATTTGTTTATAGAAGTTGCCCTGGGCCCAAAAATAATTGTTCCCCATGGCTAGTTGTAATCCTCTAACCAGGAACGTTATTTGGGCTGGGGGTAATGGAGATATGGATGTTAATGTGTCTTGTACCGCTGAAATTGCATCTGGTTGGCGAATGTTGGTGTAAAGCGACTCAACATCCACCGTGACCAACCAAATGTTTTCAGACACTGTGAGAGTTGCTAAGGACTTAATGAGGTCTCTACTATCTCTCAAATAGGATTTACCTTGAGTAACCAAGGGTTGGAGAAAGATGTCTAGATATTCTCCTACCCTGGAGTAGAGTGAACCTATTCCACTAACAATAGGCCTCCCTGGAGGGTGGGTCTTGTTTTTGTGGATTTTGGGAACTATGTATAGTACCGGTGTACGAGGTACTTTGGGAACCAAGTATTGTGCTTCCTTCTCGGTAAGGATAGATTGAGTTGAACCATCCTTAACCCAAAGGGATAATTCGACCTTAAGTTTACCCATTGGGTCACCCGGAAGAAGGAGATATGTGTCAGTAGCACTCAGCAGGCGTTGGATTTCTCCATAATAGTCTGCTTTGGTGAGTATGACCACTCCTCCACCTTTGTCGGCAGGTCGGACTACTATATTTTTATTTTGTTCTAAGGCTTTTATTCCTTCTGATACCATATTGTGATTGGAATTCATATAGGAAGGTTTGGTATCCAAATCTTGAATTTTACCTTGTACCATGTGTTTGAAGACCTCCACATGGTGATGGGTCCCCTTTTTTGGGTTAAAGACTGAGCTATTCTTCAGCCCACTGTGTTGGAATGTGGTATTATTGATTTGAGCTTCATAGATAGGTTGTTGGGAGAAATGTTTTTTAATGTTGAGTTTCCTCACAAATTTTTCCACATCTATGAAGGTTTCAAATTTGTTGAGATTTTTATTTGGGGCAAATTTTAATCCTTGTGACAGTACTAATAGTTCTGCTCGAGATAGATCTATACCTGCCAGATTGAATATTCCTTCTCCTAGTTGTCCCTGGGTCTTTTTCTTTCTGGTTCCCCCTCTTTTGCCTCTGGGCCTATATGTTCTTGTTGGGACTGTGGGGCTATGGTGGGGATCTTGTAGGGCTCGTTCCAGCCTCTCCATTCCCCCCCCGGTTGTTGTCCAGAGTTTTGAGCGTTGTGCTTTCCTCTATGGTTGCCCCTAGATTTGCCTCTAGGAGGTCTGGAAGCAAATGGTGGTGGACCCTGGTGGTAATAGGTGTAATTGTAATCCATTGGGCGATTGTCCAACGGGGCATACCTATTATATGTAGGTGCTAGATATGGAGTGGGGTACTGGTTATGGGGGGGCCCCACAGAATAACCACCATGTATTGGAGGTGGTGGTGGTGGCCCCCTACCGCCCTGATAAGGTCCTTGAGGCATGATCGGTTTTTTAGATTTTTTGGGGGTGGAAGATTTGGCTTTGATCTTATTGGTTGCTAAAGTGACCAGGTTGTGTACTTCTGAATCTCTCTCCATAGAAGATTCTTTGGAACTAATGGTGTCAGTTTTATTCTGCCACTTGTAAACTTTAGATTCTTGATAATCTTTAGTATCCCTATGATATTTTTTAAGTTTTTTGTTTTTGATGTTAGTATCATATTTAGTTAAATGGATTTGTAAGGTCTGTGCCTTTTCCAAATATTCTTTGGTTTCCATATATGGTGCCATAGATGTTTTGAGATCTACTATATGTGCTTGTGTGATGGCATTTTTTGTCTTACGTCTTCTAATCATCAATTGCATGAGTTTCTGTTCACATGCGTTGAAAAATTGGAACCATTCATCCGCTAATGTGAGATCTTCTAAACCATGGGTCCTCAAACTACGGCCCTCCAGCTGTTCAGGAACTACAATTCCCATCATGCCCTAGTCATGTCTGTGAATGTCAGAGTTTTACAATGCCTCATGGGACTTGTAGTTCCGCAACAGCTGGAGGGCCGTAGTTTGAGGATCCCTGTTCTAAACCATCATTAGGGTAAACGTCCAACCAGATGCAATTTCAGCGGTACAAGACACATTAACATCCATATCTCCATTACCCCCAGCCCAAATAACGTTCCTGGTTAGAGGATTACAACTAGCCATGGGGAACAATTATTTTTGGGCCCAGGGCAACTTCTATAAACAAATACGAGGAGTTGCAATGGGGGCTCGGTATGCACCCAGTGTGGCAAATTTGGTACTCAACAGATGGGAAGAGGAAACCATCTACAAGGATAATAATTCATCTTTGGTCTACTACCGTAGATACATAGATGATATTATACTCCTATGGGAGGGATCTCAATTTTCTTTGGATTCATTCCTAATCAAAATGAATACCAATGAATATGGTCTCAGCTTCACCGCTGAGTCCAGCAAGACCTCTATCCACTATTTGGACCTCATATTAACCAAGAAACAAAACCAAATCCACACTAAGACTTACTTTAAACCAACTGACCGCAATGGGTATGTACCGACCTCAAGTTGCCATCACCCTAAATGGTTGGGTGCCATACCAAAAGGACAGTTTATGAGAATACGCCGCAATTGCAACGACATAGTGGACTATGAACAACAGTCAGAGATACTAACCAAGAAATTTGTAGAAAAAGGCTACAGCCCAAAGAAAATATATAAGGCCCAACAAGAGGTTCTGGGTATGGACAGACAATCCCTATTGGAAAATAGGATTAAAATACCAAGAAAAGAAGATGTACCATTTTTGTCTGGCTATCATAGGCAATACAAAAATATAGAAAAAATATTCAAAGAATATTGGCCAATCTTACTAAAAGATATCGACCTGGCTAAAATCTTACCCTCACATCCTACCTTTATATATAGGAGAGCACCGGGTTTGAGAAATATGGTTGCAGCCAATGTACCAGACCCCCCGGCAAAACCTCTCACCTTTCTTGATGGGTCAAGCTTTCATTACTGTACCCGATGCAGGTCATGCAATAAAACAAATAGGCAAGGTAAAAAGGTCACTAAATTCAAATCAAGTGTTACCCAATAAGAATATACTATTAAACCATTGATCACGTGCCATTCTAGGTACGTTACGTATGTATTGGTATGTCCCTGCAAACTCCAATATGTAGGCCGCACTACTCGAGAACTAAAAATCAGAATCAATGAACATGTGGCCAACATAATTAAGGGGTTCCCCGACCATAGTGTGTCAAGACACTTTGATCTCTACCACAATAGAGACCCTGGTTTATTGACATTTTATGGAATAGACAGAATTTCCAACCACTGGCGTGGAACAGATCTGACTAAAGCAATATCACAAAATGAAACCCAGTGGATCCATCGCCTCAGAACAATGAGGCCTCAGGGCCTCAACATAGAACTGGACCTCAATTGTTTTTTAACTGACAACTAGTATATTGAGTCGTTAGTTGTCCTCAATACAGGTGTACAACATAGATAACACCTTAATATATTATTTTACTATTTACTTTAACAATATAATTATGTCATTGTCATGATTATGTACCAATAATTTTAATTAATATTTACTTAGTTTTTAATAATCACATATATTTCATAATGTATTTTAACACAATATATATATATTTTGAAAAATATTTTAAAAAATATATATAAAACTAATTTTTAAACATGCTAACACACTGGCAAGATAAGAGGTATTTCGGTCAGAAATGGAACTATTTTTCTATTTTATTATTTTATTTTATTATATTGCATTTCTACACACGTTGTAACTGAAGATCGGAACAATGTCTGAGATTGCTGTAAATATGGTTACTATAGTGACCGGGACAGAGGCTGTCGTCAAAATTTCAAAATTTGAATATCCCTCCCACGGGTAGATTGACAGACCTTTAATAGTAGTTCCTAGCGTGCAACAGGTACGCTTCCTGATGACGACACTAACGAAACGTACGTCGAGGCGGTACCTGGGCACGCACTACTAGCCACTTCCGGTTTCCTGGTTCTCAAGCTGACGGCGGTGGAACGCACGCCGGCTTCACCAGCTCACCTTACCTCTCTCTCCATATCCCTTCATATCTACAGCCTCAGTGCCGGGAACACGGGCACCACTCCAAGTAAGAGGCCAATTGGCTGTGTTATTTATAGCATTTTATCACAATAAAAGGTTTTACACTATGGAAGCTGTTTCTCTCCTTCTATGAAATATATTACCAACTGGGTCGGGTATCGAGTCCCCCACGGATAGTAGCTGACACTTGAGCTCATTTGACCTTATTTTAATTAATAGGTCAACACCATCGGGTAAGGAGCCATCTATCCTCACTTGCGGTGGCATTTTGGTGAAGGTGGATTACTATACTTGGAAGATCTAACACAGAGCACCTTTTAAGATCACAATAGTTTCTCAGCACATCATTGCACATCTTAATTTTTGATGGACTCTGTTTAGACATCAATTGTCTATTGTTATTTGCACCAATATTGTACCCACTTTTTTGTTATTCATATGTTCATATTGTTGTGTCACGATTTTCACTTATATTGCTCACTTATATGTTGTATACTTAATGTTCAATATATTAGCAGATAGCGCCCCTTTTTTCTTCACTTGTTCAGACAAAGACTTCTGCCCAGTAGCCATATCTCCAGCCATGATCCATAACCTGGGACAAGAAAAAATCAATGCCCAAGTTGACCACATTCTAGGCTTGGTACATTTTTGCACATATCTTTAGTGGGATGCCTCTCCACATCTTCACTTTAGCTCCTCCTTCCGGTTAACATTTAATCTGTCATTGCTAAGGGAGATTGCACTCTTCCAGCTGTACTCTGCTGACTCTGCCAAACGCAGCGACTTTTCACTCCTTGAAGCATTGTTGCTTTCAACTTGCCACGATCCTCTGTTGGCAATACGTTTCTCAAGTGGTCCGCAGACTTGACATCACCGCCATTGTCACGGGCAACCACATACCTCTCGAACTTCTGATCAGCTTTTTGGACACTCCTAGTACTCAAATCAGGCTTCCCAAACATTGTTGCAGACCTTTGTCTGGCTGTGTCACCTTGTCTTGGTGACTGAGACGAAGGGCACTTGGAGACAACATGCCCCCACTCTCTGCACCGCAAACAGCGCTCTTGCTTCAGAGCCTTAACAGGGCTTCCCCAATTTCATTCTCTTTTAAGCTTGAGACTTTTCACATTAACAGCTGGCCTGCTTGCACCAGCATTGCCAGGGGCAACAGCATGCACTTCCCCTTTAACTATAGTTGGCGTAGCAAAAAAAAATCTGCAATACTCTCCACCAAACTTTTGCGCCATCCAGCAAAAAATTAAGCACTGTCACTTTAAAGCAAGTTGCTTTTCACTTCATGCAAGCTTTTCTCAGCTGCGCACACAGATTGTGCTGTCTCAAGCACACAAACACAGTTCATAAAACAGATGAACTTACTTCAGGGATGTCCAGTTCTGCCAGCATTCGAGTCACCACTTGTAATGTTGGGGATTGTTAGTTTAAGTGTATCACCCGCTAGCAAGAACAGTCCCAAACAAATGTTTCCTTTTGAAAGCTTGTTGGCCCACTTTTATTTAAGAAAATCAAACAAAGTTCCATAAATGAAAACAAAAGTGGTTTCCCTCGCAGGGTGTTTTCACCATCAACATTAAATGATAGTGTGTTCAGTCTCCTGGCTCACACCTGCAACACTGGCTCTCTTCAGCAGCAGCACCACTGCTCAGGCTCCCGCACTGAGCCCTCCTGACTCCTGTCAGCAACCTCAGACTCAGGTCTCTGGGTTTCACAGTGCAGCCTGCACTCTCCAGCTTCTCTAGCTACTCCAGTGCACAACTGCAAACTCTGGGTTGTCCCTTGCGTGCCTGGACTCCTCGTTAGGGTGAAGCCCAGAACCATGGTCCTGGCTCTACAAATAGGCCAGCACACACCTGACCAGTCAGTGTGCTGGTGAATCTAAAAATCTGGACCCAGGACTGGGGATTTCATCCCACCCGGATCTCTATGAAATCCCCAGGCTTCAGGTCCCAAAGTAAATAATAAGGAAACTGAAACGCCAGTTTCCTCTGTACATTATAATCTCCCTGGAGCCCCTAAACCCATCCAGTTGAGAATTCTGGGTCACTACACTTTTGGGGTACCACACTACCACACTATAATGTTGGAAATCATCATCATGAGAATTTATGTAGTCCATGAATTTATTATGAGCCTGTGCAAAGTCACCCATTTTAGTCTGTATGATTTACTCAAAAATCTCACTAATTTCTGATGCATACAGGAAATTACATCCAAGTGAAGTGACCCCCTTTAAGGGAATGTTCAAACCAGCATTACAACACAAAGGCTCAAATGAGCGCAGTGACGATGTGTTGATTTTGGTGCATCCCACTGTTCCTTTTATTTTTTAAACAAACTTTATTGAAATATTACACAGACAAAAATTGCAATTGCCAGCCATGCGGTGCGAGGCAGTTGATTGCATGCAGTACTTTTTTCACTGCACTCAGCCCACACACCACTGCAACACAGTAGTGTGAACTGGGCAGATAGCGAGACAAGGCATTTTGCTCTGTCATGCTGTGGGACTGTGCAAGAATAGCCACCCAATGCAGCCCTTGCATGTAGCATTAATGAACACTTATGCCGCGTACACACGATCGTACACAAGAGGGGTTTGATTGAGGTGTCAAAGTCATTGAGATTCAAAAACCTCCCTGTTGTCTTCTTTTTTTTTTTTCTACAGAAAAATGTTTTATTAGACAAATCAGCATTACAGTACAGACACGTTACAGAAGTTACAGCAACGTAGAAATCAGAGTGTCAGAAGTGTACATCACGTCCAGGGACATAACCCAAGCAATCTGAAGCAAGGAGGATTGGGTAAATGCCAAACATACATAACAAGTATATCTTATCAATTATATCTTGGCCACCTCAAACAACAGTATCATGGGGGGGGGGACAAAAACAACAACCGTTGGGGGAGGGCTAACTGTCCTGCTCATTTAATCTGGAGGGGGGTCAAGGACAGCGCAGGTCTCCGTCCAGGCAGACCAGATTTTGTCAAGCTTCCCCGGGCATTGTCTATTCTCATATGTCAACCTGTACAGGGGCAGGACTGAATCCACCGAGCGCTGCCATAAAACACAGGCGGGGGGGGGGTCCTCAGATTTCCATTTCAGCAGAATTTCTCTTCTAGCATAAAATAGGGAGAAGGTCAGGCGTAGCTTACAGTACCTGTCCCCCTCCACATCCTCCAAATGACTGTGGGGTCCACCGGGACGTCCATCCCACTCACATCAGACAGCCTGGAGGCAACCGCCGTCCAATACGGCCGGAGTTTCGGACACGACCAGACCATGTGCCAGAACGTACCCATGTCCTGTTTACACCTTTGGCAATTAGGATCCAGTAGCGGGTAGATACAGGCCAGCCTTTCTGAGGTATAGTAGGCCCTGTGGAGAAATTCGAACTATATAAACCTGTCTTTTGCAGCAATCAGAGAGGGAATATATGAAGAGATGCAGTCCTCCCACCCCTCTTTGTCTAAGGACGATATATCGGCCCTCCATTTATCCCAGGATTTGGTAAGTTTGGTGTCATACGCAACAGTGAGATATAGGTATAGGGCCGAGAGAGGGCATTCCATTACACTAGAGGCCAGGAGTCGCTCTATGGAGTCAGACTCCAGAGTTAGGGGTTCAGGAAATTGGGCCTCAAAAGCATGTTTGAGCTGCCAGTATCGGAATTGAAAAAAAACAGGCAGGGAGTACGTCCGTCTCATTGCCGGAAAGGGCATAAGTCTACCCTCGAGGACTATATGGCGCAAAGTGATGATACCCTTCTTTTCCCACAGGGAGGGGTCTGGAATGTTATTTAGGTGGGGCAACATAGGGTTACCCCACAGGGACATGTGGGCTGGCCTCCTATATATGGTTCGAGCCTCCTGCCAAACCTTAACTGTGGTCCGCATGAGGGCCGTCATAGAGGGGCTCGCCCTAATGCCGCGTACACACGATAATTTTTTGTGATGAAAAAAAACTACGTTTTCTGTGAAGTAAAAAACGACGTTTGCATACACGCCATACACGATGTTGCATACACACCATCATTTTTTTCACAAAAAGCAAGGTTACGTTCACCACTCTTTTCCATTGAAGCTCGCTTCATAACTAGCTTCTGGGCATGCGCGGGTTGAAAAACTTCGTTTTTGCTACACACGGTGACTTTTTGTGAAACAAAAAACAACGTTTTGAAAAACGACACAAAAAATTCAAGCATGTTGGAATTTTTTTTTGGTCGTTTTTTTTAAGACAAAAAACGAAGTTTTGCCCACACACGATCAATTTAAATGACGTTTTAAAAAACAACATTTTTTTTCATCGCAAAAAACGACTGTGTGTACGCGCCATAAGGCCTCGGAATGGCAGGTTACTCAGGGCTGCATAGGAGCCCAGGATAGCCGCCTCCAGGGTGACCGCCGGGTTGTCTGGGCTGGGAGAACCACCACCTGACTGTAACCAGCACTGCCGCCCAATAATAGAGTAAAAAGTTTGGGAGCGCCAGTCCCCCACCAGACAGGGGGAGATATAGAGTCTGTCTCGCCACCCGAGGGGGTCTCCCAGCCCACACAAAGGATATCAGCAGGCCCTCCAATCTCCGAAAGAATGCCCTAGCCCCTGTTGTCTTATAAAGAAGTATTCCTCTCCAGATTAAGGTCCCTGCTGTCAGATCTCCTGGTCTCAGGTTCAGCTGGACTTCTACAGCATGTCAGTGGTCTATAAATGGAAAATTAGGTATTTGATAATTAATTTCCACAAGAAGAGGAGGCAGCCCACTAACACCATCTCTCTTAATGGCAATCCCCCTTCCCCTAGAGCCAAAAACAAGTTAGTTTGCATAGTCCATGACTCCCTCTGTGATTCTGTGGCATGGTGTTCCTGGGGGGTGACCTCCTGCTACTTTAGCTGCTGTAGGGTCCCCTGGTCCTTAGCAGCTGGTTACTTGCTGCTGTGTTGCGCCCACATGGTTAAGCTTTGGCCACCATGCTCTTGCGTCCTCTTATTATGTTTTAGTGCATGCACAATTTAGCAAGTCCTTGATTACAGCTCACCCACTTATATACATTCAATCCACTGTTAATGTTTGTACACATGCATATTTAGAGCTGGTAATTGCAAACACCTGTGTGCATAGACTAAAGAAATAGTATGACATTTAATTTAAAACTAACTTGATTGAGATGATTACCGGCTGAGCTGTCTGAAATGTAAGCACCATTTAAAGGAATTACCATTTGCTCATCTCTTTAAAAACTGGTTTAACAGAAGGAATTCCTGGTTGCTTGGGTTTTGCTTAATTTCTGGTTTATGTGAAGCCATCAATAGCATATTTTATGTAAACCAACATCTATTTTAAGAGAACTGAATGTAAGCATCATATTTTTGCATAAACTTACTGGTCAATTTTTAGATGCACCTGCTGGTTATGCAAATAACTACATTAAACAGCAAGTCATGTGGCTGCAACTTGTTACATAAAGTATACAGATATGGTCGAGAGGTTCAATATCACTCTAATTCTGTGTACACATGATCGGCATTTCCGCCAAGAAAATTTCGATGTGAGCTTTAGGTCGGAAATTTCGACCGTTTGTAGGCCCCCCCATCAGACTTTTTCTGTCGGAATGAGAGCTGGTTTTCAAATTTTCCCATGGGAAGAGTTCTTACCGGAAGTTCCGATCGGCTGTATGCATTACCAACTCACAAAAAACACGCATGCTCGGAAACAGTTCAAAACATGCTCGAAATCAATTTTTTTTCATTTCGTCGCATAGTTCCCCTTAAAAAAATTTGGGGGAACCCCACGTCATTTAGAAGAAAAAAAAATACGCGGGGCTCCCTGAAGGGCCTAATATGGAATTTGGGGGGACCCACACACATTTTTTAAAAATGTTGGCTCCCTGCACAAAGTGAAATTTTTGAAGGAAAAAAAGAGTAACTTAAAACTACTCGCGCTATTAATGAATTTTCGGGTCCTGGTAATACAGATAAAAGTAATTGAAAAAAATGTCAGGGGAAAGATGCGCTACTTTACATGGATACTTTAGACACCCCCCCCCCCCCCCGGGTACGAAATGTAAAGAAATATTCCACTTTTATTGTTTCACTTTAAGCATTATTAAAATCACTGCTCCTGAAAAGAAACGTCTGCTTTTAAAACTTTTTTTCCATTGATATTAAATAAATAAAATAGAAAATAATATAGTGAAACAAAACAAAATAGAATAGGAAATTCAAAAACAGAATAATATAGAATAGAAAATAAAGGAATAGTATAGAATAACAAATTTAATAGAATAGAAAGAATATAACCATCTACTATAATTCAAATTTCAAATACAATAAATTATAATTTGAATATAATAGCAAATTTTAAAATAAAATAGAATAATTATAACCTTTTCTGAAATTCAAATTTTGAATATAATAATTTCTAATTCTAAGAAAAAGAATTGAATAGAAAATAATAGAATAGAATAGAAAGAATACCACAATTTCCCAAGATTCCTATATAATCAATTTAAATAGGATAGAATAGATTAGAAAAGAATAGAACATAAAAGAATAGTATAGAATATAATAGATAACAACAATAGCATAGAATAGAAAACATATAACCATCTTCTGAAATTTAAACTTTGAATAGAATAAAAAATTATTCAAATGGAATAGAAAGAATAAAAAATAAAATAATAGACTAGAAAAGAACAGAATAGAATAATAGAAAAGAATAGAAAGAATATGAAAATATAACTGTTTTTCCAAATTTCATTTGAATTGATTACAATTTTCAAAAATTCGTCTGAATTTGGTCAATTCTAATCAATTTGAATGCGAATAAACAAAATAAATTCTGAAAACGAAGTAAACAAATTAAATGAATTTAGCTAAATACATTCATTATGTAAATACCAAATTGAAACTAAACAAAATCAAACAAATTGTCTAATAAAAATAAACTTTGTGCAGTGTTACTTCAGACATTTATTACGATACGTACTATCCTTTAATCAATATAACTGTAGACACCTTAAAATGTTGCAGTCATTTTACGTGGAAGAGGTCTTATTTCTACCCTCTACAATAAAATTAACTCCTCAACTAATATAGATAAATTACCTTATATGACATGTTGGGAAAATGAGCTGGGATTGCAGTTCTCATAAATGATTGGGAATCCATGTGGTTTAATCTTCAAAAATTTACAAAATCCTTATTAATACGAGAAACAGCAGTGAAACTTTTTACCAGATGGGTGTGCTCACTTGGGTACATTTTTACACATATTTTGGGAATGTGAAAAACCAGTGCTAAGAGGTATTTACTCTCATTGACAACCTAGGGCCAGATTCTCATAGAAATTCGCTTGCGTATCGTAAGCCATTTGCACTACGCCGCCGCATCGTACTAGAGCAGGTGCCGTATTCCCTAACCATTTGCTCCGTCGTTTGCGTTGGCGTAGCAAAAATGGCCCAGCGTAAGCCCGCATAATTCAAATGAGACGGCTTGTATTTAAATTAAGCGCGCCCCCGCGTCGAACGAACTGCGCATGCGCCGGCCGGGGAAAAAGCCCAGTGCGCATGCTCCAGCTCACGTCGGAAAGCGTTGTTGAAACCGACGTCAAAACGACGTGATCGATGCTTACGCAATGCCCTATTCGCGAACAAGTTAGTAAAACGACGTAAGCGACGGAAAAAGCCGACGCTGACCCGACGCCATACTTAACATGGCATCCGACAGCACCCGGCGGCATCCGACGGAACTTCGTAAGGTTACTCCACATCGAAGCTGGGGTAACCTTAGCGCGGACCAAAACGACGTACGCGACGACGGGGCAGCGTAAAAGCGATCGGGAATCGGCGTACTAGCCTCATTTGCATAGGCAAATGAGAAAACAACGTAAATGCCACCTAGTGGCCGGAGTTGTCATTACAACTACGATCCGCAAGTGTAATGGTTTTACGCTTGTCGAATGTAGAAGCGTATCTATGCAAAAGTGATGCTAAGCATCACGCGCATAGATACGAGGCAAAAAAAACGGCAATACGACGGGGTATCTGAGATACTCCGTCGTAACGCCGCTGAGAATCTGGCCCTTAGTTGGCAAACAGGTTAAATTATTTTATAAGAACTGTCTATTGTTTAGTGATATCCCTAACTTAGCCTAATTTTTGGTCAATTTAATACATATTATGTGTAGCCACTCACTGGAGTATTGCCCTACATTGGTAATCAACAATGGTTCCTTTCTCACAAATTATTGCAAGATTAGATGATATTATGTTACACTCTGCATAGTTTTAAAGGGCTCTTTAATTCTCAATGGGATCCTTGGGGCCAGATTCAGAGAGCCATTACGCCGGCTTTACAGGAGATGCGCGGCGTAAGTCTAAATCTGCCCATGCGTATCGATGCGCCGCATCCCCAAAACGATATACGCATGAAATCTAATTTTTTTCGACCGGCGTAATTTTGATAGACCGGCGCATCCGTGCACGCAAAACTGCGCTAGACACACCATTGATTTGCTAGTCAAATATGCAAATGAGGGAGTTACGGGGATCCACAAAAGTAAGTTGGTGCAGCGCAGGCTACGCGCTGTGCGCAACAGCTGCACGTCCTGTCTAAAATGAGTTCATATAAAAGGTGGTATAAAATTAGACAATCCGTCTACATGTCAGCTAAAGCAACACTGTTAGGGACGAGGTGAGCAGTCACACTTGCAGGACAACAAACTGTATGCCAACATGCCAGGGGCATCCATGCTCATAGCTATACTACTGACTTTAGATGAGCAAAGAAGGAGGAGGGCACGGAGGAGGGCACGGAGGAGGGCACGGGAGAGGATTTTTTATTTTTTTCCAAAAACTTTTTATAATTTTATAAACATTACAAAAAAATATGCATACATATATACATCAATACATAACATACATACAAATTACAAACACGGTCTCACTATCTTTCAATAGCCCTTTAAAACCTTGATGGATATAAGAATCTAATCTAATACAATATTCTTATCTGATACATGCCCCTCACTCCTCACTCTTCACAGGAGAGAATATATCACACACGCATAGACATCTTTGGCATGAGTGATTCTGAGGTGTCTCGCATCTTCAGATTCACCCCTCATGCCATCATGGAATTAACCACAACCCTGCAGGAGGACATCACCAGCCCAACACATGACACCACCCATGACACCCATGACAGCTACATATACAATCCTAGCCCCATCCCCACAGATTTCGAACAGAACATGTATGGGGACAGCTGGCTGGTTGGTGAGTGACATGGGTGGCAGGCATGACTGTCCCCCCCATGATGCTGAAATCACAAGGGGCACATGCACTACTAACATCCTCCTGTCTTATCCCTTCAGGGTGACTCTGCATATTGTGACGGTATGTGAGGTGAGATACTTGACCATAGGTATATTTCACCACGCATACGGTCTATTTTGAGAAGCTGAACCTGAATCCGGGCCGGGTTTTACGGCCTCTAGTGTTCCGGTCCGGATATTTGGGTCCACTGGAGTTCAATGTCAGGTGGACCTTAAAAACAACCAGGAAGAGATCAGAAGGGAGCTCTCTGGTTTTGGGACACTGAGGAGGGGACCTGAGTGTGAGGAGCTCTAAAGACATTGCAAGAAAAAGGTTTGCGTTGTTGTTTATTTTATGGGTGGTGGGGACCAGCCCCACACTGTATAGATAGGAGACCCTGATGTTTAGTTAGCGCCGAACGGCAAGGATTTAAGTTTACTGTTTTGTTTGTTTTAACCTGCAAACCTTTTGTAAAATAAACCTGGCAGCTGCCAGACTTAAAAAGAAAGTGCCTGTTTACAGACTGTGTTTCAGAAAAGTGATCCCCACGAGGTAATCTCCCACACGTGGTGGATTCAGCGGGCAACTTTTCTGAAGATGGAGGAAATGTTAAAAGCCCTGCTACAGGCCAATGCAGCCCAGCGGGAAACCAACCGCCAAGTCGCAGAGGCCGCTGCAGCACAGCAGGCTGCGCAACAGGAGATGAACCGACAGTTTGCCGAAGCTCTGGTGGAACTGAAAAAGGGGTCCGCACCTCCTGTGGCAGCAGAACCAAAGATACTACGGGCCTCCTACCACCTGCAAAAGATGACACCAGCGGATGATGTTGAGGCATACATGGCGACTTTCGAGAGAGTCGCTGTCCGCGAAGGATGGCCAAAAGAGCAGTGGGCGGGACTATTGGCCCCATTCCTAACTGGAGAACCCCAAAAGGCCTATTTTGACCTAGAATCAGACAAGGCACAGGACTATGAGACTCTTAAATCAGAGATACTCGCACGCTTGGGTGTCACCATGGCAGTTCGGGCCCAGCGCGTGCATCAGTGGTCCTACTCCAGCAACAAGCCACCCCGATCACAAATGTTTGATCTGGTCCACCTCACCAGGAAGTGGTTGCAGCCAGAGACCCTGACCAGCCCGCAGATTGTGGAGCGTGTGGTAATGGACCGGTACCTACGTGCGCTTCCTGCTGCCCTGAGGAGGTGGGTCGGACAGGGAGACCCCAACACTGCAGCCCAAATGGTGGACCTAGTGGAAAACTATAGTGCTACTGAGGACTTGGTAAACCCACCTACGCCCCACTTCGGCGTGTCTAGAGGTGCAAGATCTCCCAGCGGTTCGGGTAAGACTGTTCCGGGGTTCAAGAGCTTGGGGAGAGTGGATAAGACTGTTGTTACAGCAGATGAGACTGTGGGTCCTAGACCTGGAGACTGGCCACAGAAGCCAGGAAGGTCTTTGGGACCGTTAAGAGGACTGGGGGTGGGGCAAATACGGTGTTTTCGTTGCCATGCATTGGGCCATATTGCTGCAAACTGCCCTCTAAATGATGAACCTATGCAATGTGATTATGCTGATAGGAAAATACACATTTCTCTGTTTGCACAGGTCGCATGTGTTGCGCTAGATCAGAGTCACCTTGAAAAACAGATGTGCGTTATTTTAGTGGATGGCAAGCCTTTCACAGCACTACTAGACTCTGGTAGCGTGGTGACCCTAGTTAGGAGTGCTTGTGTAGACCCCGAAAAACTACACCCCAGTAGTATTGGGGTAATTTGTATCCATGGGGACACTCGGGACTACCAGACAGCAGTGGTTGAGGTTGATACCCCCTGGGGCAGGGTAACACATTCAGTGGGGGTGGTACCCTCACTGCTCCATGAAGCTTTAGTAGGGAGAGACTTTCCCCATTTTTGGAAGTTATGGGAGAATAAAGGGAGGCTCGTAGATAGAGTTCCCCCTGCTGGGGAAAAAAGGGAACTCTCACCAGACCCGTTTTTCAAAAGGGAAAGGCAGGCTATTGGTGGGATCGAGGAAGCCGGAGATCCTCTTCCTTTCCCTGCCATGGTCGGGGAACCGGAAGACTTGGAAGCTAGCACCCAGCCTGAGGGTAACGAACAGGAAATCACGCCTGACCCTGACATCGAGAGTAGCCAAAATGTGGTACCCGACTTGGAGGTCAGGAGGGAGGATTTCTGTACCGAGCAGCTGCGAGAGCCCACCCTCATGAGTGCCAGGGAAAATGTTAAGGTGTTGGATGGGGAACCGGTGGATCCT
This sequence comes from Rana kukunoris, assembly GCA_029574335.1. Lineage (NCBI taxonomy): Eukaryota > Metazoa > Chordata > Amphibia > Anura > Ranidae > Rana > Rana kukunoris. The sequence goes on along the minus strand of CM056054.1, from coordinate 143,035,344 downwards.
AATTGGGTGGTGTCCTTCCCCTACATGGCGATTAAAAACAATTTATTATATCGAGTGATAAAACACGGAGAGGAAGAGGTAGAACAGCTGCTGGTTCCCAAACCCTTTCGCAGGGTGGTGCTAGACCTGGCTCATGGCCATGTAATGGGGGGACATCTCGGGGTCGAAAAAACCAAGGAGAGAATCACCCAAAGATTTTTCTGGCCCGGGTTGCATGCAGAGGTCAAGGAGTATTGCGAATCGTGCCCCGAGTGCCAAATGTCAGCACCGTCGCCCCATTTTCGCAGCCCGCTTGTCCCTCTACCAATAATTGAGGTTCCCTTTGAGAGGGTTGGCATGGACCTGGTCGGGCCGGTGGTGAAATCTGCCCGAGGACACCAGCATATTCTGGTGATCCTGGACTATGCGACTCGCTATCCTGAATCAATACCCTTGCGTAACACCTCCGCTAAGGCTATTGCCAAGGAATTGGTCCAGGTGTTTAGTCGAGTCGGGATCCCGAAAGAGATCTTGACCGATCAGGGCACCCCTTTCATGTCTAGGGTTACCAAGGAATTGTGTAGATTGTATAAAATCTCCCATCTCCGTACTTCTGTCTACCACCCCCAGACAGATGGTCTGGTCGAAAGGTTTAATAAAACGTTGAAGAGTATGTTGAAAAAGGTGGTCGACAAGGATGGGAGAAACTGGGATTATTTGCTACCATATCTCATGTTTGCCATACGAGAGGTTCCACAGGCCTCCACAGGCTATTCCCCCTTTGAGCTCTTGTATGGTAGGCATCCCAGGGGCCTGCTAGATATTGCAAAAGAAACATGGGAAGGAGAGGTCAGCCCATATAGGAGCATCATAGAACATGTCTCCTTGATGCAGGACCGAATCGCAGCCGTCCTGCCCCTAGTACGGGAACATATGGAGCGAGCCCAGGAGGCCCAAAGGAGGGTCTATAACCGGGGTGCCAAAGTCTGTACTTTCAGCCCGGGGGACAGAGTGCTGGTACTGGTTCCCACAGTAGAAAGTAAGTTTTTAGCTAATTGGCAGGGTCCCTTTGAGGTTGTCGAAAGGGTGGGGGAGGTAAACTACAAAGTCTACCAGCCAGGCAAAAGGAAACCCCACCAAATTTACCATGTAAATCTCTTAAAGCCCTGGAAGGACCGAGAGACTTTACTGGCCACGTCCTCACCTCCAACAGACCGGATACCCGTGATACCTGACGTTCCCATCACGGATTCCCTGTCCGTAGCACAACAAAATGACGTTAGGGCATTTGTGCAGAAAAATAGAGACTTTTCCTCCCCCTTACCCGGACTGACCAACACGATCCAACATGACATAGTGACGGAACCAGGGGTTCGGGTAAATGTAAAACCCTATAGAATTCCAGAGGCCCGGCGAGAGGCGGTTGCGGAGGAAATAAAACAAATGTTAGAGTTGGATGTGATCGAAGAGTCCCACAGTGAGTGGTCAAGTCCCATAGTGCTGGTCCCAAAACCTGATGGCAGTATCAGGTTTTGTAATGACTTTAGAAAACTTAACAGTGTGTCCAAGTTTGACGCCTACCCGATGCCCCGGGTCGACGAACTTGTGGACAGGTTGGGACAGGCTCGCTACATAACGACCCTGGATCTAACGAAAGGTTATTGGCAAATACCGCTTACTGAATCAGCCAAGGAGAAGACTGCCTTTTCCAGTATAAGCGGATGCCGTTTGGTCTGCATGGAGCCCCTGCATCATTCCAGCGAATGATGGACAAAACTTTGAGACCACATCGCTCGTATGCAGCGGCGTACTTGGACGATGTGGTCATCCACAGCCCAGATTGGGAATCGCACCTGCCCCGCGTACAAGCGGTGGTAGTTCCCTTAGGGAAGCATGTCTCACGGCCAATCCAAAAAAATGTGCCATAGGCCTGGAGGAGGCCAGATACCTTGGGTACATTATTGGCCGGGGAGTGGTCAAGCCGCAGACCAATAAAATTGAGGCAATTCAAAAATGGCCCCAACCAGTCAATAAAAAACAAGTGAGGGCCTTCCTGGGCATTACGGGGTGTTACAGACGTTTCATACCCAATTTTGCCACCGTTGCTGCCCCCTTGACCGATTTGACGAAGGGTAGGGGGTCGGTCATGGTCAAGTGGAACACCGAAGCCGAGGAGGCATTTCAGAAGTTGAAACAGGCTCTTTGTATGGTACCCGTACTAGTAACCCCGGACTTTAGCCAGGAGTTTGTTGTACAGACAGACGCCTCTGAGGTGGGCCTAGGGGCCGTACTCTCACAGAACAGGGATGGTGAGGAGCACCCAGTGGTATACCTGAGCCGGAAGCTGAACAAGCACGAGAAAAATTATGCCATCGTAGAAAAGGAGTGTCTCGCCATTAAGTGGGCTTTAGACTCCCTGAGGTATTACCTACTGGGGAGGTCATTTAAGCTGGTCACAGACCATGCTCCCTTGAAGTGGATGTGTGATAACAGGGAGAAAAATGCTCGGGTGACAAGGTGGTTCCTGGCTTTACAGCCTTTTAAATTTACGGTGGAGCATAGGCCAGGAAAACTCCAAAATAATGCAGATGCTCTCTCCGGGTGCACTGTATGGTTGGGGCAAGTGCTCAGCCGCAGGGGCTTGAGCAGAGGGGGAGGATATGTGACGGTATGCGAGGTGAGATACTTGACCATAGGTATATTTCACCACGCATACGGTCTATTTTGAGAAGCTGAACCGGAATCCGGGCCGGGTTTTACGGCCTCTAGTGTTCCGGTCCGGATATTTGGGTCCACTGGAGTTCAATGTCAGGTGGACCTTAAAAACAACCAGGAAGAGATCAGAAGGGAGCTCTCTGGTTTTGGGACACTGAGGAGGGGACCTGAGTGTGAGGAGCTCTAAAGACATTGCAAGAAAAAGGTTTGCGTTGTTGTTTATTTTATGGGTGGTGGGGACCAGCCCCACACTGTATAGATAGGAGACCCTGATGTTTAGTTAGCGCCGGACGGCAAGGATTTAAGTTTACTTTTTTGTTTGTTTTAACCTGCAAACCTTTTGTAAAATAAACCTGGCAGCTGCCAGACTTAAAAAGAAAGTGCCTGTTTACAGACTGTGTTTCAGAAAAGTGATCCCCACGAGCTAATCTCCCACAATATGCACTGGGACCCCATTTCATGACTCCTATCCGGAACCCCCCATGGTACCCTGTTATATTCCCCAAACTTTGTATGCCAGATTATCAGTGCATGTTGCATGCTGCACAACTTCGCAGTGAGAAAGGGCCTGGAGATTGACATACGTGATGACCTGACCCCCGAACCAGACAACCCCCCCCTAACCAAGGCTACCCCGTCTTCTGAGGGAAGAGCAGCCAGGAGACAGCTCACATTAGGCATCTTTGCACGTTAAACACACACATTAATCATTGCACAATGAGAATGCATGCATGCACACCACTGTGGTCCTTAGCACAGACACATCACATCCTCATCAAATTAGATTAGCACAAGCCCACCATGCAGGACATGTGAGCAGCAACACCATGGCTCAAATTATGTCACTGTACATTCATACACCATTCACACGGACCTGGGGATCACTTCTCCCTGGTCCTGGGGATCACTTCTCCACCACAAATGAGGGTGACACCCCTTTTCCGGCAGGAATGTCACCCCCACATTCCAAAATCATTCACAAACAGAACCCAACATTTTTTTTTTTTTTAAATGACCAGAAAAAAATAAAAATGCCCAGCAAAAATATAATAAAAAAAAAAACACAACAAAGAAAACACAGAAAAGACAAAAATCACTCTGCAAAACACTATCCAAAACAGTCAACAAATATCACAAAGACAAGTCACAAAGCAACACACGCTAAGAAACAACAGAACAAAATCACCTTGCTGTATAGGAAGGAATACAAAGGGATGTACTTTTGCAAAGGAAGGGAGTTTGGGTCTGTCTATTTAAGCTCTCTGCGTAGCTCACTAAGTTGCCCGGGTTCACTTCCAATTTCACTGATTGCGCCATTCCCGAGTTGTGAGCATGCGCACAGAGGTGCTGACCATGATCTGCTTCATGTGCGCATGCACGATCCGGCCGGTCCTTCATTTGCATGGTGTCACAGCTCATTTCAATGTAACACGCCCACGTCTTTCCCAATTTGAATTACTCCGCCTTACGCATCGGGAATTACGTTGCACCGGCGCAAATTTCTGTGCAAATACTACGAGGATTCGGTGATTGCGCCTCTACATTGCGCCGGTCTAACGTAAAGGAGGTGCGCTACTCCGGTCAAAATATGCACCAATGTACCTGAATCTGACCCTTGGTTTTTATATAGACTTCCAAATGATAACTCATCCTCACAATTTCGAACTTGAACGTTTTAATGATGTAGTCTATTTTCAATATATTTACCATAGTTTATAGATGCTATACATTTCACACAAACGAGTAAATATACTGTACACTTATTGGGATTTTTTTTTACCAAAGACAAGTAGCAGAATACATTTTGGTCTAAAACATTTTATTGGATGGATATGTTTTATACCAGAAAGTAATTATTGTTGTTGTTTTTTTAATTGTTGTTTTTATTTTGTTAATTAAAAAAAAAGCTGTATTTGTGTGAAAAAAATTATATAAGTTTAATTTGCATACAATGTTGCATGACCACACTATTGCCAGTTAAAATAGCAAAGTGCCGAATAGCAAAAAATGGTCTGGTAAAGGGGTTAAAACCTTCTTATGGTTAAGTGGTTGATATAAGAAATATTTAATGAAATAATGTTTTACAGAGGAAACAGATGAGATCAAGGATAACATATTTTCCCTCTGAGTAATAGAAAAAAACATACAGATTTTACTTTAATTTCTCTTAACCACTTAAGCCCCATACCATTTGACTGGCCAAAGAACAGAGCACTTTTTGCGATGTGTCACTTTAACTGACAAATGCGCAGGCGTGCAAAGTGGCTTCCAAACAAAATTGATGTCCTTCTTTCCCCACAAATAGATCTTTCTTTTGGTGGTATTTGATCACCTCTGCGGTTTTTATTTTTTGCACTATAAACAAACAAAGCGACAATTTTGGAAAAAAAGCAATATTTTTTTTTACCTTTTGCTATAATAAATATCCCCAAAAATATATAAAAAACAATTATTTTCCTCAGTTTAGGCTGATACCTATTCTTCTACATATTTGAGTTAAAAAAAAATCGCAATAAGCGTTTATTGATTGATTTGCGCAAAAGTTATAGCTTCTACAAAAATAGGGGATCGTTTTATGGCATTTTTATTAATATTTTTTTTTACTCGTAATGGCGGCAATGAGCTATTTTTATCATGACTGCAACATTATGGCGGACACATTGGACACTTATGAAGCCATTTTGGGACCATTGTCATTGATACAGCGATCAGTGCTCTAAAAATGCACTCATTACTGTAAAAATTACACTGGCAGTGAAGGGGTTAACCAGTAGGGGTGCTAAAGGGGTTAAGTGTGTCCTAGGGAGTGCTTCTAACTGTAGGGGGGTGGGCTATGTGTGACATGACACTGTTCACTGCTCCTGATTACAGGGAGCTGTAATCAGTGTCCTGTCATTAGGAAGAATGGGGAAATGCTTGTTTACACCAGCATTTCCCCGTTCTTCCTCTACATGAGACGATCGCGGGTATCCACATGGACATTGAGTCGGCAGGACCCGCGGTCGGACTCACGGAGCTTGCGACCATAAAGGACCACATCTTGAAGGGGACATACAGGTACGTCCATCTGTCCACAGGTGCCATTATGTCAACGTATATCATCTTGCACTGGTCCTTAAGTGGTTAATGTAGCTTCCAGTTTCATTAACACCTGCCTAAAGCAGACCAAAAAAGTACCCTAAATCAGCCCTCAAAATTTTCACTCGTCTGCTCGCATTTGGCGAGTGAAAAAATTAGGGTTGCGAGTGTGGACAGGGCTGTGGTGTGCCGGGAATGCATAGCCAGTGTCCCCCCGCTGTGCACAGGCTGGCAGTGCGGCTATTGCAATAGGAGTCAAACAGCCACCAGGGATCACCCCTCCACCTCCCTCCTGCCGCACACCCCCGCCAAGATTAGGCTCAAATCACAGGCTTTCAATGGGAGTCAAACAGCCACCTGGGACAGCCCCCTCCACCTTCCTTCTGCCGCACATCCCCACCCACATTAGGCTCACTTCGTGGGCTTTCAATGAAAGTAAAACAGCCGCCTGGGACCGCCCCCCTCCACCTCCCTCCTGCCACACATCCCGCACAGATTAGGCTCACTTTGTGGGCTTGCAATGGGATAAAAACAGCCACCTGGGACCCCCCACTCCACCTCCCTTCTGTCGCACAGCTAAGGAGTGGTGCATATCTGTACAGGGAAGTCCTAAGTGGGCGGGCTTGAACACACTCGGTCCAACCTTAGTGAGTATCATGCTTGACCCCCATGGCAAAAGCAGGATAATGGTAAATAATAAACATAACAGTGTGCTGTGAATGGAAGCTGCACGTTCCCGAGGCATTGGTATAATGGGAGATTAAACAAGATGTGCTGGGAGGAAGGGAGGGGGGGAGTGAGAGCCTAAATGTGCTGGATTGGGGTAGAGTTAATAGAAGGCATATTTATAATGGTTTTGGGGGGGTTGGAATTGATGGCGTATGTCTGAATCATACCTAAGCCTCCAATTCCACCCCCTCCCCAATCTGTTATACCAATGCCTCCAATTCTATCCCATCTCCCAATCGATCATACAGTATGATAGATTGGGGGGAGGAGTGCAACTGTAGGCATTGATATAACAGATTAGTGGAGGGGGTGGAATTGGAGGCTTAGGTATGATGGGGAGGGGGCAGATCTGGAGGCATATGTATGATGGATTAGGGGGGGGGGGAATTGAAAGCAAAGATGTGCTGTATTGGGGGGATTAGAGGCATAGGTGTGCTGGAGAGGGGTGATTGGAAGACGAGGTGTGCTGGGGGGTCGTTAAAAGCACAAGTGTGCTGGGGGGCAGGGTTGCAAACTTTCAGTAAATTTACGAACAGTTTGTAAAATCTGTACTTTTTGCATCTGTCCTTGAATGTCCATTACGGACATGTAGGCTGCATGTCCATCACTGACATTCATAGACAGATGCAACAATTATGGATTTTAAAAACTGTTTGTAAATTTACTGAAAGTTGGCAACTCTGCTGGGGGGAGGGTCGTTAAAGGCACAGGTGTGCTGGGAAGGTGGGCGTAAGGAGGCAGAGATATCCTGGGAAGAGGAATTAGAGGTAGCTAGGGGAGGGGGGACACATTAGAGGACTGGGGGAGGCATTGGAGGTAGAGGTGTACCGGGGGAGGTGTTGGAGGTAGAGGTGTACTGGGGAAGGAGAAACAAAACCAGAGAAATTCCTTTCTTAACTTACTAACCAGCCTGCTAACCAACCACATTTTCCTGTCTGATGAGGCTGAGCTGATGGGCACTGGTGAGGCTGCATTGATGGACACTAATCCGGCTGCACTGATAGGCACTGGTGAAGAGGCACTGATGGGGCCACACTGATAGGCTGTTTTCCTGGGCACTGATAAAGTTGTTGTTAATATTTATTTTTTTAACTTAATTTTGCATAAAACATTTAGCAGTGTAATTTCATGAGATATTTCTGAAGGCTTGTTTAGGGGCAGAATCGGGGTGGGGCAGAGTAGGGGTTGGGTGGGGCAGCTGGTGGCGAGTAACTCCTAAGACCTGGCTAGTAGCTCAAGACTTGAAATTTTGAGCCCTGCCCTAAATGATTAATGTCTTAACTAACTAACTACAGGCACACCCTTCTTTACCTACCCTCACTTTACATGTACATTGTTTTTGTATAAGTGTTCTGTGACAAGGGCACCAGTCCAGATAAGCAGTCTGGGAGTTAGTATCATCCTAAAATGGGATGCCAAGACACATTTTTGAGGCCCTTTGTATTTTTGGAAACTGTATCAATTCAATAAGAATATACTAAAAACTATATTTTAAGATCTCAAAGCAGAAGCAAATTCTGTTCACTAGATACAAACAGGCAACTTTTTGTTGTCTGGGTGCAAAACATTGTGAATTTTGTCATTATGAATTTTGCCATTGAATGACAAACTTTTCTTCAAGGTAATTTTTTTTTTTTTTTAATAAACACACAGACAATACAAACATACAACAGCACAGCCAACATATGGCTAATATCAGGGACGGAACCCACGCAGTGGTCACTAGGTAACAGTACGGAACCAAGAAATGTTAGATTATTTCCGACGACCATAATATACCATCAACAATGAGTTGGCCTGGCTCATGCCCCAGGGTTAGGCTTAGGCCGCGTATACACGATCAGACTGGTCCAATGAGAATGGTCCGATGGACCATTTTCATCGGGTCACCGCTGAAGTGGCCTGATGGTCTGATGTGCGTACACACCATCAGTCCAAAATCCGATCGGGTCAGAACGCGGTGACGTAGAACACAACAACGTGCTGAAAAAACTAAGTTCAATGCTTCCAATCATGCGTCGACTTGATTCTGAGCATGCGTGGGTTTTTGGTCCGATGCTTTTGCGTACTAACCATCGTTTTGGTCCGATGGTCAGGCGTCCATTGGACCGATTTTAACCACTTGACCACTGGGCACTTAAACCCCCTTCCTAACCAGACCAATTTTCAGCTTTCGGTGCTCTCACAATTTGAATGACAATTACTCAATCATACAACATTGTACCCATTTGAATTGTTTGTCCTTTTTTTCAGAGAGCTTTCTTTTGGTGGTATTTGATCACCTCTGGGTTTTTTATTTTTTGCTCTATAAAAGAAAAACGACTGAAAATTCTGTAAAAAAAACTAAAAAAATCTTGTTTCTGTCATATTAGCGGGTTATTTCTCACACACAGCATATGCATACCACAAATTACACCCCAAAACACATTCTGCTATTCCTCCTGAGTATGGCGATACCCCATGTGTGAGACTTTTACACAGCGTGGCCACATACAGAGGCCCAACATGCAGGGAGCACCATCAGGCGTTCTGGAACACCCACACCAATTCTGACATTTCTCTCCTACATGGAAAAATCATCATTTATTTGCTAGAAAATTACATAAAACCCCAAAACATTATATATGCTTTTTTAGCAAAGACCCTAGAGAATACAATGGCGGCGGTTACAACTTTTTATCTCGCATGGTATTTTTGTAGAAATTTTTTGAACGCGTGCCCAATTTTTTCTCATAATGTGAAAGACGATGTTACGCCGAGTAAGTAGATACCCAACATGTCACACTTCAAAATTGCGCACACTCATGGAATGGTGCCAAACTTCGCTACTTAAAAATCCCCATAGGCTACGCTTTAATTACTTTTATTGGTTACATGTTTTTAGTTACAGAGGAGGTCTTGGGCCAAAATGATTGCTCTCGCTCTAACGTTCGCAGAAATACCTCACATGTGTAGCTTGAACACCGTTTTCATATGTGGGCGGGACTTGCGTATGCGTTCACTTCTGCATGCGAGCACACGGGGACAGGGGTGCTTTAAAAAAATGGGTATTGCAGAGTATTTGGGTATTGCAGAGTATTGGGGTATTGCAGAGTATCGCGCAGGGTATGGCAAAGTATTGGGGTATTGCAGAGTATCGCGCAGGGTATTGGGGTATTGCAGAGTATCGCGCAGGGTATTTCAGAGTATTGGGGTATTGCAGAGTATCGCGCAGGGTATTGGGGTATTGCAGGGTATTGGGGTACTGGAGGGTATTGGGGTACTGCAGAGTATTGGGGTACTGCAGAGTATCGCGCAGGGTATTGCAGAGTATTGGGGTATCGCAGAGTATCATGCAGGGTATTGGGGTACTGCAGAGTATTGGGGTACTGTAGGGTATTGGGGTACTGTAGGGTATTGGGGTACTGCAGGGTATTGAGGTATTGCAGAGTATCGCGTAGGGTATTGGCATATTGAAGAGTACTGGGGTATTGCAGGGTACTGGGGTACTGCAGAGTACTGGGGTATTGCAGAGTATTAGGGTACTGCAGAGTATTGGGGTATTGCAGAGTACTGGGGTATTGCAGAGTACTGGGGTACTGCAGAGTACTGGGGTACTGCAGAGTATTGGGGTACTGCAGGGTACTGGGGTATTGCAGAGTACTGGGGTACAGCAGGGTACTGGGGTATTGCAGAGTACTGGGGTATTGCAGGGTACTGGGGTATTGCAGAGTACTGGGGTATTGCAGAGCTGGGATGGATGGAGGGATGGCTGGATCTGTGACTGCATTTGTCACAGATCCAGCCACAGTGCAGCTGCTGACACCCCGCTCCCCCCCCCTCTCCTCGCACACTGTACCGAACGGTACAGAGAGGAGACTCAGGAGAGGGAGGAACCGGCGTCATCAAATGACGCCGGTCTGTTTACAAGTGATCGCGTTGTCATTTGACGGCGCGATCACGTGGTAAACAGCCGCTATCAGCGGCAATTTACCGTGATCCCTGATGCCCCGGGTCTTCTAGACCCGGCGAGCACGGACACTTCCGCGAGCGCGTCCCAGGGGACGCGCAATCACGGAAGTGAAGGACGACGTCCCAGGGACATCGTCCCAAAATAACTCCACCGCGCCGTAGCAGTAAAATGCCTATGGCGCGGTGGGAAAGAGGTTAAAGCAAGTTTTAAAACTTTGGTCCGATGGACAACGGTCCGATGGGCCGTACACACGATCGATTTGGTCAGATGAAACTGGCCTTAAGGCCAGTTTCATCGGACCGGTCTGATCGTGTGTACGCGGCCTTATAGTTAACTAGCTCACCTAAGTTGTTGTGCTAGCAGGGGTCAGTTTATCAAGACTTCAAGGGAGGTCATCAGATATAAGGGAAGCCTCCTAGTCTGCTGCAGCAGTGGAGGGTTCTGCCAACCACTTAGACCAGACCCTGTCATATTTTTTCGGCCTCTATGTATATAGGTATCTTTGTATAAGGGTATCACATTATTGACAAGTGTTTTCCATAGACTTACAGAGGGAGGAGTTCTCTGCTTCGTGCATAGGAAGATGGACTTCCTGGCATAGAACAGCAGAAGACCCTAAAGGGTTCTCTCTGCCAACCTGGGCACCATGTCCTCCACCAGCCCCAACAGGCATATTCTTGGGGATGGAACAATAGAGATACTTAGTAGTTCAATTTACCTCCATAAAGATTTGTGACCAAAAAACTGTAATTACCGGGCAGGACCAGAAGATGTGAATGTAGTCCGCGGTAGCATGGTCACAACACCAGCACTCTGGGAAGAGGAAAGACCTCATCTTGGGCACCCGAGCGGGAGTGAGATATGTTCTATGGACAATCTTGTACTGAATGATAGTGTTGAGCGGAATACGCCATATTCGATTTTGCGATATTTCACGAATATATAGAAGAATATTCGTGAAATATTCGTTAATATCGAATATTCGTGATATTTTATAAAAAAAATGTGAATGCGAAATTTCACTAATGCAAATGCGAAATTGATTGCGAAATTCTCGTCACCACGCGAAAACGGAGATCATTTCCTGGATTACTAAACTAATATGCACTAAACACTAACTCTACTTACACAAACTTATATGACTAAACTAAAGCAAATTTATTTATTTTTTTATACACAAAACACAGAAGGGCAGAGAAAGTATTCGCGAATATTCGTAATATGAATATTCGCATTGCGAATATTCGGCAACATAAAAGGATCGCCTCAGCTACTCGGCCCAGGGTCTCTAATCATACCAGCAATGCTTTAAGGCCTCGTACACACGATCAAATCTGTCTGCTGGAAACGGTCTGCTAGACCGTTTCAGCAGACAGATCCGATCGTGTGTACGGGCTAACAGACTGATTTGGCCACCCGGCAGATTTCAAAGCATGCTTTGAAATCTGTCGGCTGGGAACCTGTCCGCCCGACATGTCTGCTGGTTAGTATGCTAACCAGCAGACATGTCTTCTCGCACACGCGCCGAATGGTTTCGACGCATGCGCGGAAGTGTTTTACTTCCTGGTGCGGTGATGTGGCAGCATCAACGTCACCGCCACGTCACCGACACGTCAGCGCGCTGTCTGCTGGCGGGGATTTTGGTTTGCTCGTGTGTACACGCGAGCAAACCAAAATCCCAGCAGACAGATTTGTTCAAATCTGTCGGACAGACAGATTTGAACAAATCTGTCTGCCCGTGTGTACGAGGCCTTAGACGTCGATGGAGATCACTAGGAGGTGATCTGTTTTAAAAATTAATTTGAAAAAATACGAATATTCGCAATATCGAATATTCACCGCGATATTCGATTTATTCGCAAATACTCGAATATGCAATATTCGTTACGAATATTCGCAATGCGAATATTCGTGAGCAACACTACTGAATGAGGCGATCTCTCAGGAAAACAAGTATTTTAAATGGGAAGTCCCATATATCCTACAAGTCCTCGGAGTTTAGCTCTGGAACATCCTGGCCCCATTGCTGATGGAGCCTGGACAACTCAGAACATGAGACTCGTAGGAAATGTGCGTATAGCACGGAGGTGGGTTTGTCTGTACAGTCAAAGCGTGAAATCCACTCCAAGTCAGACTGCACCAGCTGCCTCTCACTTGGTGAAAATTGAGCCCTGAAAGCATGGGACAACTGAAGATATCTGAATTTGTGTGAGGGCGGTGCATTGTGTTGAGACATTAAATGATCGAAGGAGAAGATCGAGAGGTCTGAGGTAACATCTGAGAGAACTTTAATATGGTACTTGGTCCATACCACAGGGTCTGGAATTTTCGAAAAAGTGTTGTAGGTTGGGATTGTTCCAGATGGGGGCGTTCGGGGATACCATTATCAAAGCATACTTTTCACAAGCCAGGCCTTCCTTCCAGGCTCTAAGGGTGCTACACATAGAGGGGGTCAGGTCGTACAGAGCCTTCAGCCCCGCAAAAGGAGATTCGGAAAAGACCGTAACACTGCAGTCTCAGTGGCCCAGGCCAACTTGGATCTATCTGGAACAAGCCATCAGAATGCAGTGACTAATTGAGCCGCAATGAAATATTTGTGGCAGTCTGGGAATGCCAGACCCCCTGTGAACAAGTTTTTTGTGTGTGTGTGGTTGGCGCAAGTGGAATATCCTATGATTAGTGGGTGTGCTGCAATTTAGAAAAAACTGGGTCTGGTTACCAATCTGGTATCCTTTCCCATATAGATTTTGGATGTGTAGTGAAAATTGTGCTTCCCTAAATTAATGTTGCTAAATGGTTTGTATTTACCTCCTTAGGCCACTAGGTGGTGTAATGTCTTACAAAGGTAATACACTCCACTGTGCTCAAATTATAATAAATTACAAGAAAATATATACATCAACTGTGAAAAAAAACATGAAAAAAACCTTGTAAGGTGAGACACTGAAAACCCTGTATCTATATTTATACATGAGTTATCATCCCATAGATATATGTTTCAAAATTCTTAAACAGTTGTGACGGTATGCGAGGTGAGATACTTGACCATAGATATATTTCACCGCGCATACGTTCTATTTTGAGAAGCTGAACCGGAATCCGGGCCGGGTTTTACGGCCTCTGGTGTTCCGGTCCGGATATTTGGGTCCACTGGAGTTCAATGTCAGGTGGACCTTAAAAACAACCAGGAAGAGATCAGAAGGGAGCTCTCTGGTTTTGGGACACTGTGGAGGGAACCTAAGTGTGAGGAGCTCTCTAAAGACATTGCAAGAAAAAGGTTTGCGTTGTTGTTTATTTTGTGGGTGGTGGGGACCAGCCCCACACTGTATAGATAGGAGACCCTGATGTTTAGTTTAGCGCCGGACGGCAAGGATTTAAGTTTACTGTTTTGTTTGTTTCAACCTGCAAACCTTTTGTAAAATAAACCTGGCAGCTGCCAGACTTAAAAAGAAAGTGCCTGTTTACAGACTGTGTTTCAGAAAAATGATCCCCACAAGCTAATTCTCCCACACGTGGTGGATTCAGCGGGCAACTTTTCTGAAGATGGAGGAAATGTTAAAAGCCCTGCTACAGGCCAATGCAGCCCAGCGGGAAACCAACCGCCAAGTCGCAGAAACTGCTGCAGCGCAGCAGGCTGCCCTCCTACAGGCCAATGCAGCCCAGCGGGAAACCAACCGCCAAGTCGCAGAAGCTGCTGCAGCGCAACAGGCTGCCCTGCTACAGGCCAATGCAGTCCAGCAGGAAACCAGCCGCCAAGTCGCAGAGGCCGCTGCAGCACAGCAGGCTGCGCAACAGGAGATGAACCGACAGTTTGCTGAAGCTCTGATGGAACTGAAAAAGGGGTCCGCACCTCCTGTGGCAGCAGAACCAAAGATACTACGGGCCTCCTACCACCTGCAAAAGATGACACCAGCGGATGATGTTGAGGCATACATGGCGACTTTCGAGAGAGTCGCTGTCCGCGAAGGATGGCCAAAAGAGCAGTGGGCGGGACTATTGGCCCCATTCCTAACTGGAGAACCCCAAAAGGCCTATTTTGACCTAGAAACAGATAAGGCACAGGACTATGAGACTCTCAGATCAGAGATACTTGCACGCTTGGGTGTCACCATGGCAGTTCCGGCCCAGCGCGTGCATCAGTGGTCCTACTCCAGCAACAAGCCACCCCGATCACAAATGTTTGATCTGGTCCACCTCACCAGGAAGTGGTTGCAGCCAGAGACCCTGACCAGCCCGCAGATTGTGGAGCGTGTGGTAATGGACCGGTACCTACGTGCGCTTCCTGCTGCCCTGAGGAGGTGGGTCGGACAGGGAGACCCCAACACTGCAGCCCAAATGGTGGACCTAGTGGAGAAGTACAGTGCTACCGAGGACTTGGTAAACCCACCTACGCCCCACTTCGGTGTGTCTAGAGGTGCAAGATCTCCCAGCGGTTCGGGTAAGACTGTTCCGGGGTTCAAGAGCTTGGGGAGAGTGGATAAGACTGTTGTTACAGCAGATGAGACTGTGGGTCCTAGACCTGGAGACTGGCCACAGAAGCCAGGAAGGTCTTTGGGACCGTTAAGAGGACTGGGGGTGGGGCAAATACGGTGTTTTCGTTGCCATGCATTGGGCCATATTGCTGCAAACTGCCCTCTAAATGATGAACCTATGCAATGTGATTATGCTGATAGGAAAAGACACATTTCTCTGTTTGCACAGGTCGCATGTGTTGCGCTAGATCAGAGTCACCTTGAAAAACAGATGTGGATGGCAAGCCTCTCACAGCACTACTAGACTCTGGTAGCGTGGTGACCCTAGTTAGGAGTGCTTGTGTAGACCCCGAAAAACTACACCCCAGTAGTATTGGGGTAATTTGCATCCATGGGGACACTCGGGACTACCAGACAGCAGTGGTTGAGGTTGATACCCCCTGGGGCAGGGTAACACATTCAGTGGGGGTGGTACCCTCACTGCTCCATGAAGCTTTAGTAGGGAGAGACTTTCCCCATTTTTGGAAGTTATGGGAGCATAAAGGGAGGCTCGTAGATAGAGTTCCCCCTGCTGGGGAAACACGGGAACTCTCACCAGACCCGTTTTTCAAAAGGGAAAGGCAGGCTATTGGTGGGATCGAGGAAGCCGGAGATCCTCCTCCTTTCCCTGCCATGGTCGGGGAACCGGAGGACTTGGAAGCTAGCACCCAGCCTGAGGGTAACGAACAGGAAATTCCGCCTGACCCTGACATCGAGAGTAGCCAAAATGTGGTACCCGACTTGGAGGTAAGGAGGGAGGATTTCTGTACTGAGCAGCTGCGAGAGCCCACCCTCATGAGTGCCAGGGAAAATGTTAAGGTGTTGGATGGGGAACCGGTGGATCCTAATTGGGTGGTGTCCTTCCCCTACATGGCGATTAAAAACAATTTATTATATCGAGTGATAAAACACGGAGAGGAAGAGGTAGAACAGCTGCTGGTTCCCAAACCCTTTCGCAGGGTGGTGCTAGACCTGGCTCATGGTCATGTAATGGGGGGACATCTCGGGGTCGAAAAAACCAAGGAGAGAATCACCCAGAGATTTTTCTGGCCCGGGTTGCATGCAGAGGTCAAGGAGTATTGCGAATCGTGCCCCGAGTGCCAAATGTCAGCACCGTCGCCCCATTTTCGCAGCCCCCTTGTCCCTCTACCAATAATTGAGGTTCCCTTTGAGAGGGTTGGCATGGACCTGGTCGGGCCGGTGGTGAAATCTGCCCGAGGTCACCAGCATATTCTGGTGATCCTGGACTATGCGACTCGCTATCCTGAGGCCATACCCTTGCGGAACACCTCCGCTAAGGCTATTGCCAAGGAATTGGTCCAGGTGTTTAGTCGAGTCGGGATCCCGAAAGAGATCTTGACCGATCAGGGCACCCCTTTCATGTCTAGGGTTACCAAGGAATTGTGTAGATTGTACAAAATCTCCCATCTCCGTACTTCTGTCTACCACCCCCAGACAGATGGTCTGGTGGAAAGGTTTAATAAAACATTGAAGAGTATGTTGAAAAAGGTGGTCGACAAGGATGGGAGAAACTGGGATTATTTGCTACCATATCTCATGTTTGCCATACGAGAGGTTCCACAGGCCTCCACAGGCTATTCCCCCTTTGAGCTCTTGTATGGTAGGCATCCCAGGGGCCTGCTAGATATTGCTAAAGAAACGTGGGAAGGAGAGGTCAGCCCATATAGGAGCATCATAGAACATGTCTCCTTGATGCAGGACCGAATCGCAGCCGTCCTGCCCCTAGTACGGGAACATATGGAGCGAGCCCAGGAGGCCCAAAGGAGGGTCTATAACCGGGGTGCCAAGGTCCGTACTTTCAGCCCGGGGGACAGAGTGCTGGTACTGGTTCCCACAGTAGAAAGTACATTTTTAGCTAAGTGGCAGGGTCCCTTTGAGGTTGTCGAAAGGGTGGGGGAGGTAAACTACAAAGTCTACCAGCCAGGCAAAAGGAAACCCCACCAAATTTACCATGTAAATCTCTTAAAGCCCTGGAAGGACCGAGAGACTTTACTGGCCACGACCTCACCTCCAACAGACCGGATACCCGTGATACCTGACGTTCCCATCACGGATTCCCTGTCTGTAGCACAACAAAATGACGTTAGGGCATTTGTGCAGAAAAATAGAGACTTTTTCTCCCCCTTACCCGGACTGACCAACACGATCCAACATGACATAGTGACGGAACCAGGGGTTCGGGTAAATGTAAAACCCTATAGAATCCCAGAGGACGGGCGAGAGGCGGTTGAGGAGGAAATAAAACAAATGTTAGAGTTGGATGTGATCGAAGAGTCCCACAGTGAGTGGTCAAGTCCCATAGTGCTGGTCCCAAAACCTGATGGCAGTATCAGGTTTTGTAATGACTTTAGAAAACTTAACAGTGTGTCCAAGTTTGACGCCTACCCAATGCCCGGGTCGACGAACTTGTGGACAGGTTGGGACAGGCTCGCTACATAACGACCCTGGATCTAACGAAAGGTTATTGGCAAATACCGCTTACTGAATCAGCCAAGGAGAAGACTGCCTTTTCCACTCCTGAGGGCTCGTTTCAGTATAAGCGGATGCCGTTTGGTCTGCATGGAGCCCCTGCATCATTCCAGCGAATGATGGACAAAACTTTGAGACCACATCGCTCGTATGCAGCGGCGTACTTGGACGATGTGGTCATCCACAGCCCAGATTGGGAATCGCACCTGCCCCGCGTACAAGCGGTGGTAGATTCCCTCAGGGAAGCACGTCTCACGGCCAATCCAAAAAAATGTGCCATAGGCCTGGAGGAGGCCAGATACCTTGAGTACATTATTGGCCGGGGAGTGGTCAAGCCGCAGACCAATAAGATTGAGGCAATTCAAAAATGGCCCCAGCCAGTCAATAAAAAAACAAGTGAGGGCCTTCCTGGGCATTACGGGGTATTACAGATGTTTCATACCCAATTTTGCCACCGTTGCTGCCCCCTTGACCGATTTGACGAAGGGTAGGGGGTCGGTCATGGTCAAGTGGAACCCCAAAGCCGAGGAGGCATTTCAGAAGTTGAAACAGGCTCTTTGTATGGTACCCGTACTAGTAACCCCGGACTTTAGCCAGGAGTTTGTTGTACAGACAGACGCCTCTGAGGTGGGCCTAGGGGCCGTACTCTCACAGAACAGGGATGGTGAGGAGCACCCAGTGGTATACCTGAGCCGGAAGCTGAACAAGCACGAGAAAAATTATGCCATCGTAGAAAAGGAGTGTCTCGCCATTAAGTGGGCTTTAGATTCCCTGAGCTATTACCTACTGGGGAGGTCATTTAAGCTGGTCACAGACCATGCTCCCTTGAAGTGGATGTGTGATAACAGGGAGAAAAATGCTCGGGTGACAAGGTGGTTCCTGGCTTTACAGCCTTTTAAATTTACGGTGGAGCATAGGCCAGGAAAACTCCAAAATAATGCAGATGCTCTCTCCCGGGTACACTGTATGGTTGGGGCAAGTGCTCAGCCGCAGGGGCTTAAGCAGAGGGGGAGGATATGTGACGGTATGCGAGGTGAGATACTTGACCATAGATATATTTCACCGCGCATACGTTCTATTTTGAGAAGCTGAACCGGAATCCGGGCCGGGTTTTACGGCCTCTGGTGTTCCGGTCCGGATATTTGGGTCCACTGGAGTTCAATGTCAGGTGGACCTTAAAAACAACCAGGAAGAGATCAGAAGGGAGCTCTCTGGTTTTGGGACACTGTGGAGGGAACCTGAGTGTGAGGAGCTCTCTAAAGACATTGCAAGAAAAAGGTTTGCGTTGTTGTTTATTTTGTGGGTGGTGGGGACCAGCCCCACACTGTATAGATAGGAGACCCTGATGTTTAGTTTAGCGCCGGACGGCAAGGATTTAAGTTTACTGTTTTGTTTGTTTTAACCTGCAAACCTTTTGTAAAATAAACCTGGCAGCTGCCAGACTTAAAAAGAAAGTGCCTGTTTACAGACTGTGTTTCAGAAAAGTGATCCCCACGAGCTAATTCTCCCACACAGTTCATAAAGTGAATACTCCAATTATTCCCTCTTCTTATGTGATAGTTTTGCTTGTGCCGGTGTGTTCCTTTAAGGCGTGTGCAGGTTATCACCAAACCGTCACCATTCAGTGCTATCCCGTCACCTTCAGAAATGGTCACTCACCAGATATTAAATCAACCAGAGCCTGTGGTTCATTCGCCAGGATAACCAATTCTATTGGGACTTTCCTTTTTACTGTTGGGTACTTCAAATGTGGAATGCCATCACCTCCTGTGGAAGCTCACATAAAAAGAATGGTGCTCCACATGGTGTAGTATGTTAAAATAATATTTATTATAAAATCAAAAAGATATTGCACTCACATTTGGTTGTGCCTATGTGCCGGCACTAAGCTTCTCCAGCAGTGTATGCATCAAAATGTGGGTAGGTAAACGAAGCCGCGTTCCTTATGGTCTCCCAACCGTCTTACAGTCTGTGTGGGTTAGCAGCCTCTACGTTTCGCAACCAAAGTTGCATCATCAACCTTGAAGATGCTTAGAGGGAAAT
The DNA here is from genome assembly GCA_029574335.1 of Rana kukunoris. Lineage (NCBI taxonomy): Eukaryota > Metazoa > Chordata > Amphibia > Anura > Ranidae > Rana > Rana kukunoris. The sequence goes on along the minus strand of CM056054.1, from coordinate 143,015,847 downwards.
TAATGACCTTGAAAATCACACTTGGCGCTATAACTTCTGTATTAGAGGTCTTCCTCTTATTCTACCAAAACCTTAGTGATCACCCAGAGATGTGATCATGAAACCCAATTTCTTTCGAGTCAAGAAGGTGGTCCAGTGCTATGTTAGAGAATTGGACATTAACCCTGTCCTCAGGGCCCACTAACAGGCCAGGTTTGCAAGATAACTGAAATACATGACAGGTGATATAATTTGCTGCTCAGTGATTGCAGTATTGTAGTCTGCATCTCCCCAAGGTAATACATAAAACCTGGCCTGTTAGTGGTCCCTGAGGACAGGGTTGATGACCACTAGACTAGAGAACACCCTGATCTTGAAATTAACGGCTACAAAATCCAAGTCTTTGCTGACATCTCCCAGGCCACTATCCGAAAACAAAGATCCTTTAAACCAGGGGTGTCAAACAGGCGGCCCTCCAGCTGTTGCAAAACTACAAGTCCCATGAGGCATTGCAAGGCTAACAGTTACAAGCATGACTCCCACAGGCAGAGGCATGATGGGACTTGTAGTTTCGGAACAGCTGGAGGGCCGCCAGTTTGACACCCCTGCTTTAAACCTTTGCTTTCACCCTTGATTGAACGGAAAATTAGCTATAGGTAGAACTATCCTTTTCAGCTCCAGTTTACGTATAACAGAAAATCCTATCCTTTTTTTACATTCACAGATGGTGACAAAAATCCTACTGAAGTTCAGTTTTATCTCACACAGTCCATCGTCTTTGAGCCAGTCAAGATCCAGTGTCCCTCCTCCTCCCCTTTGCCCTCTTTGGTCTCCTTCACCGATGAAGAAATCAACGACCTCTAATTGTGTGACCTGAGAACTTACTGTTTACTGCCAGTTGATTCTTCCTCCTAGCAGTAGCTTCTTAGTGATCTGTTTGCAGACATGTAACTGCTTAAGTTCACTAGATGTTGCTCTTGTACATGGGCCGGACAATCTAGGTTCAACCTGCACATAATTGTGATACCACAGGCTTAACATTTTTTTACTGTTTTTTTTATATAAGATGTGATTCGGCATTTACATTTCTAACAATACTTCCAGTGCTGGGTGGTGTCTATGCACTCTCCCTAATCGAAGGACTCTTCCATTACTTGGTTTTGGTGAAGACTCCTCCGCACTCAGAGCTCCGGCTCTGGGATATTTGACCTTTAATTATTGTATACTAGTAATACCTGGCATTTATATGTTATATTATTTGGAGCCGGGAGGCAACTGGCCTACTGTAAATGTTTTCTCTTTTTCCCTTCTCTTCTCTGCTCCTACTTTAAATCTTTTTACTGTTACTTCATGGGGGTTACCTAGAGACACAGACAATCCTTTTGGATTTTTTTAACTTTGGATAGAGAGATGAGTTCAAATGTTGATATTTACACCAACAGTTTCTCATGTCTAGAGTAGCGAACATTGTCCGCCTACTTTCTCACACTGTTTAGGGCTTAGAGACTCACTTTGCCCCTTCATTTTCCCCTCGATATAGTCATAAAGACTTTCCTATTTGTTTTCTTGCTAATGCCTCAGAAAAAAAGGGGGCATAGCCCTCTGTCTATCTAGGCGGCTTTCCTTTAAAAAACGTATTAAAGACAAGGATGGGCGATGCCTCCTGGTTAAGCGTCATTTGGGTGAATATTTGGCAAACAAAATTCGCTCTTTTCTACAATGTTTGGCCCCTGAATTTGATGGGGATGTTATTTTAGCAGGTGATTCAATCTTGGCCTTAGACCTTATAGTGGACAAATCACACACGGTTTAATTTAGGTCACCTCCTTGAGTTGTAAATTTGCCCAGCTGCTATAGCATCACGATTTAGAAGACACTTGGAGGGAGGCTAACCCCAGTTCTAGAGACTTTTACCATTCTTCAAGAGCCCATACCCTTTACTCTCATATTGATCACGTTTTTCTCCTTTCAGGACTCCTACCTAAATTACATTCAGCTAAAATAATCTCTACTCTACTCTCTACTCTACTCTAATCTCCACTCCATGGTGAGACCATGATCCTATAACATTGCAGTTCTCAGACTTAACAACTAAGATAGCTAAGTCACATTGGGGTTTAAATGAATCCCTCCTCGGTAATGAATCTTACTGTCTTGATACAGTATTTCCACACATCTGAAATCTTATTTAAAATGTAATAAAGCTGACGATGCCACCCCAGCAATCAATTGGGCAGCAAAGCGTTTGTCAGGGATTTCCAAAAGCTCGCAATGAGTTGATTTATGCTAAAACTACAGATTATGAGGCTCTAGCCACCCAACATAAAAACTCCCCATACCCAGATCTATTAATTAAGCTTGAACAAGCTTGCCTAGAACTTAAAGCGGAATTCCGGCCACAATATCACTTTTTAAATATAAATACCCCTGTAATACACAAGCTTAATGTATTCTAGTAATGTTAGTCTGTAAACTAAGGTCCGTTTTGTTAGGTTGTTACAGCATTTAGATAGTTTATAAAACAGGAATTGACTGGGGCCATCTTAAGTGTGGGAATCAGGAAGTCAGACTGTATGACTTCCTGGATTTCAGCCTTGCTGATCTCGCACATGCTCAGTGCTGCACAAGCAATGTAATAGGTTTCAGGTCAGGTTTCCATAGCAACAGGAGTGTCAGAGGAAGTTGCCGCCCCTTATCTATGCAAATCTCTCCTCCCCTCCTCCTTCCAGGAACCAGGAAATATACGAAATCATTTAAAATTGAGTACTGTCCATGATACTTTTTTTATTTGCACTAACATACAATTTTTCAGGACAAGCTTTCGGGGTGTTACCCCTTCACCCCGAAAGCTTGTCCTGAAAAATTGTATGTTTGTGCAAATAAAAAAAGTATCACGGACAGTACTCAATTTTATCTGTCACAATTGCACTAATACGGCTACAATCACGATCACAGCGCACCGATCACAGCACAACACAACGGTGTGACAGGGGCCAGTGTGGTGTGACAGGGGCCGATGCAGTGTAACAGGGGCCGGTGTGACAGGGGCCCGATGTGACGGGGGTCACGGGGCCGATGCGGTGGGGCCAATGCGGTGTGACAGGGGCCAGTGTGACAGGGGCCAGTGTGACAGGGGCCAGTGTGACAGCGGCCAGTGTGACAGGGGCCGGTGCGGTGTGACAGGGGCCGGTGCGGTGTGACAGGGGCCAGTGTGACAGGGGCCGGTGTGACAGGGGCCGGTGCGGTGTAAAGGGGCAGGTGTGCTGTGACAGGGGCCGGTGTGACAGGGGCCGGTGCGGTGCGACAGGGGCCGGTGCGGTGCGACAGGGGCCGGTGCGGTGCGACAGGGGCCGGTGCGGTGCGACAGGGGCCGGTGCGGTGCGACAGGGGCCAATGCGGTGTGACAGGGGCCAATGCGGTGTGACAGGGGCCGGTGTGACAGGGGCCGGTGCGGTGCGACAGGGGCCGGTGCGGTGCGACAGGGGCCGGTGCGGTGCGACAGGGGCCGGTGCGGTGCGACAGGGGCCGGTGCGGTGCGACAGGGGCCAATGCGGTGCGACAGGGGCCGGTGTGACAGGGGCTGGTGTGACAGGGGCCGGTGCGGTGTGACAGGGGCCGGTGTGACAGGGGCCAGTGCGACAGGGGCCGGTGTGACAGGGGCCGGTGCAGTGTGACCGGGGCCAAGGCGGTGTGACAGGGGCCGATGCAGTGTAAAGGGGCAGGTGTGCTGTGACAAGGGCCGGTGCGGTGTGACAGGGGCCGGTGCGGTGTGACAGGGGCCGGTGCGGTGTGACAGGGGCCCATGCGGTGTGACAGGGGCCGCTGCGGTGTGACAGGGGCCAGTGTGACGGGCTGGTGTGACAGGGACCGGTGCGGTGTACAGGGGCCGGTGCGATGTGACAGGGGCCGGTGCGGTGCGACAGGGGCCGGTGTGACAGGGGCCGGTGCAGTGTGACCGGGGCCGGTGCGGTGTGACAGGGGCCGGTGTGACAGGGGCCGATGCGGTGTAAAGGGGCAGGTGTGCTGTGACAAGGGCCGGTGCGGTGTGACAGGGGCCGGTGCGGTGCGACAGGGGCCGGTGCGGTGTGACAGGGGCCCATGCGGTGTGACAGGGGCCGCTGCGGTGTGACAGGGGCCAGTGTGACAGGGGCTGGTGTGACAGGGACCGGTGCGGTGTACAGGGGCCGGTGCGGTGTGACAGGGGCCGGTGCGACAGGGGCCGGTGCGACAGGGGCCGGTGCGACAGGGGCCGGTGTGACAGGGGCCGGTGCGGTGTGACAGGGGCCGGTGCGGTGTGACAGGGGCCGGTGCGGTGTGACAGGGGCCGGTGCGGTGTGACAGGGGCCGGTGCGGTGTGACAGGGGCCGGTGTGACAGGGGCCGGTGTGACAGGGGCTGGTGTGACAGGGGCCGGTGCGGTGTGACAGGGGCCGGTGTGACAGGGGCCGGTGCGACAGGGGCCGGTGCGACAGGGGCCGGTGCGACAGGGGCCGGTGTGACAGGGGCCGGTGCAGTGTGACAGGGGCCGGTGCAGTGTGACAGGGGCCGGTGTGGTGGGGACGGTGTGACGGGGTCGGTGTGACAGGGGCCGATGTGACAGGGGCCGGTGCGACAGGGGCCGGTGCGACAGGGGCCGGTGCGACAGGGGCCGGTGCGACAGGGGCCGGTGTGACAGGGGCCGGTGCAGTGTGACCGGGGCCAAGGCGGTGTGACAGGGGCCGATGCGGTGTAAAGGGGCAGGTGTGCTGTGACAAGGGCCGGTGCGGTGTGACAGGGGCCGGTGCGGTGCGACAGGGGCCGGTGCGGTGTGACAGGGGCCCATGCGGTGTGACAGGGGCCAGTGTGACAGGGGCTGGTGTGACAGGGACCGGTGCGGTGTACAGGGGCCGGTGCGATGTGACAGGGGCCGGTGCGGTGTGACAGGGGTCGGTGCGGTGCGACAGGGGCCGGTGTGACAGGGGCCGGTGTGACAGGGGCCGGTGTGACAGGGGCCGGTGTGACAGGGGCCGGTGCGGTGTAAAGGGGCAGGTGTGCGGTGTGACAGGGGCCGGTGCGGTGTGACAGGGGCCGGTGTGACAGGGGCCGGTGTGGTGGGGACGGGGTCGGTGTGACAGGGGCCGATGTGACAGGGGCCGGTGCGACAGGGGCCGGTGCGACAGGGGCCGGTGCGACAGGGGCCGGTGTGACAGGGGCCGGTGCGGTGTGACAGGGGCCGATGTGACAGGGGCCGGTGCGACAGGGGCCGGTGCGACAGGGGCCGGTGCGACAGGGGCCGGTGCGACAGGGGCCGGTGCGACAGGGGCCGGTGCGACAGAGGCCGGTGTGACAGGGGCCGGTGTGACAGGGGCCGGTGCGGTGTGACAGGGGCCGGTGTGACAGGGGCCGGTGTGGTGGGGACGGGGTCGGTGTGACAGGGGCCGATGTGACAGGGGCCGGTGCGACAGGGGCCGGTGCGACAGGGGCCGGTGCGACAGGGGCCGGTGCGACAGGGGCCGGTGTGACAGGGGCCGGTGCGGTGTGACAGGGGCCGATGTGACAGGGGCCGGTGCGACAGGGGCCGGTGCGACAGGGGCCGGTGCGACAGGGGCCGGTGCGACAGGGGCCGGTGCGACAGGGGCCGGTGCGACAGAGGCCGGTGCGACAGGGGCCGGTGCGACAGGGGCCGGTGCGACAGGGGCCGGTGCGACAGGGGCCGGTGTGACAGGGGCCGGTGCGGTGTGACAGGGGCTTGGCCCCCGGCACACTGAAATCGATCCCTGTCACATGTTCCCAACAGAGAGAGACAGAGACAGGGGTGGGAGAGAGAGGGTCAGTGAGAGAGATGGAGCAGGGTCTGATCAGTGGAAGTGCTCACTTGGAATCGTTCCCAGGGGCTGGCTCACTATATTCAGCAGCTTGTCAGCGTGGCTGCTTGTTTTTTATCTTCCCACCCACCTCCCCTTCACAAACGAGCACACAGGAGGGGCGGGACTCAGGAGAGGTGTGAGGCTGCTTGTGACAGACATGCTGGAGGTGGATTGGATGAGCACACAGGAGGGGCGGGACTCAGGAGAAGTGAGCATTTGTTGTGCCTGACACATGATCTCAGAGGGGAGGGATTCAGCTGTGCTGGACATTGTTCACAGAGTGTCAGAGGCAGAGCTAAGAGCCGCGCGGGGGGGGGTGAGCGGCGGCGCTGACGACACATAACAGTTGCTCCCAGGATGCAAAGCAGCAGTGATTGACGGCCTCCGGCCGCGGCGGAGGGAAGACAGCACATGGACAGCACAGTGAGTTTTTAAAAAATAAAAATAAATAGATACCAATTCGATTTAAGGGGGCAGTATGAAAACGAATGAGATATAGTTGAAAAAGAGGGTGGAGCTCCACTTTAACATCTGTCGCACCACAAAAGCGGAGAAGCAATTATGCTGGTCAAACCACAAGTTCTTTACTTGGTGTGATTGCCTGGGATCCTTGCTAGCACATAGGCTTACTCCAAGATACTCTCATTACCCAAACTAAGACTTGCCGGGAGCCATGTTTCTCAAGACCCTAAAAAGATCCTTTGGGAATTCCACAAGTTCTATGCTGACCTATACGGACAACACCAGGGAGCTGCTTCTTCAATAACGAGGGACTTTCCGAGTTTTCCTGTCCCCTCTATTGAGAAGGCTCATAGAGACCTTATGGATCATCTTTTCACTTCTGAATAGATCTGTCAAATCATTAAAACAATATCACCTCATAAATCACAAGGACCAGATGGTCTCCCTATTATTTACTATAACAAAAAAATTCATATGGTTCTCTATTTTAATTCCTTGCAAGATGGAGGAGTAGTCCTCCTGGACAAAAATAAGGTCTATATTAGTGTCATTCCTAAACCTAATAGAGATACCACAGATGGCCTTAATTATTGCCTGATCTCATTAATCAACCAATTTAAAAATCCTTACAAAACTCTTGGCTCTACGTTTTAATACATTTTTTAACACAGTACATTTATAATGATCAATCATAATTTATTAATCTAGCTCCTTTATAAATGCAGTCTTAACCGTGGGCCTTGATGCATATGACCATAGTGAGCAGGGAGATTCTGATGTTCTTAATCTAGCTCCTTTCCTGGCCAGGATGCAGTGCATAGCACTACAGATGCAAACTGAATCACCTCAAGGCGCTTTTTGCATCCAGTGTCTTGCTGGCTGGTGCAGTCATTGGGCCAATTTGGACAAATCCAATTAACCTACCAGCATGTTTTTGGAGTGTGGGAGGAAACTGAAGTACCCTGAGGAAACCCACGCAGACACAGGGAGAACATGCAACCTCCAGGCAGATGGTGACGTGGTCAGGATTTGATCCAGTGACCCTTTTGCTGCTATGTGAAAGTTCTAACCACTACACCACTGTGCTGATCCTTGATTTTTTGCCTTAGGTGCCAACTGGGATGCTCCCCTCTCACGGGAACTTCTACTTCTATCATTAGACCTCCATAAAACTTTTGATAGTGTAAATTGTGATCATTTATTTACTACTTTAGAGACTTTTGGGTTTGGCCCTACCTTCCTTTCCCTACTATAAACTCTATAGAGTTCTCCAGCAGCTCAGGTTTCAATAAGGGGTTACAAATAAACTTAATTCACAATCAGACGTGGCATGAGACAGGGTTTCCCGCTATCTCCTTTACTTTTTGCACTAAAAATCAAGGGGATTTGGTCTTATCCTAATATCAATGGCATTAACTGTAGGCAAAAAGAACATAAATGTGCCTTATTTGCGGATGATGTCCTTATATATATCACCAATCCCCAAGTCACTTTACCTAATGGGGAAATTTAAGACTCAAATGAAAAAATGCAAAAAGGCTGCTTGTGGCCAATGTTGATTGGGATTTTCAAGGCACTGGTGAAAACCAAATTAGTATAAAGAAGTATATTTATTAACATAGAACAAATTACAGTATAAAAACATTCAGACATTTAAGGACAGACCCCACAAATCAAATTTAGATAGCAAAACCATCTGTGTCTTAATGAGTGGAGCCAATGACCTCGACCAGTTTCGCGGTGGGAACCGCTTCTTCAGGAGGGTCTAGAAGATATTTACAGAGTATATAGTAAACAACAAGCAAGAAAATACAAATTGGGTCAATAATTGATAAGAAAAACAGTGTATTCACTCAGGGGAGGGCAAAAGAGAACTATTGCTCACCTGGGCTGGTCAATACAATCGGGCACTGCGTCTGGCAGTTCGCTTGTGGCGCACGAAGGGGGATTAATAGAATGGGCTCTGATAAGGTAAGTTAAAGAGGTATTTAATAAATATGCTGGAAATTAATCCTGTAAATGGGACACCACCGTGATGAAAAGGGTAACAGACAGGTGAGGGAGTAAATGTGATGAGTACAGAATATGGATTGGGGATTAGTGTGTGGTGAGGGAAGGAAAGGAAGTGAAAGGGGAGAGGGGAAGAAGAAAGGGAGATTGATGAGAGAGGGGGCAAACTAGGGAAGAGAGACATGAGAAGGGAGTGTGATGGGAAGGAAAGGGAAGGAAGAAATAAAAAGGAAGGTAGAGGTGGACTGAGGGAAGAAAAAGGGGGAGGGGGAGGAAAGGGAAGCAGGGAAGAATAAAAAATGGGGGGATAGGGTAAAGACAAGGGGGGGGATGGGTGAAGGATAATAATGGGAAGAATTAAGAGGAAGAAAGACAGCCACTAAGCAATTATGGCAGTCGTTAGGAAAAAGGGAAAAAGGGGGAATAGTAAGGGGAAAGGGGAGGAAGAAGAAGGACCAAGGGGGGGAGGGAAAAGGGAAGGGGGAGGGGGAAAGAGAGCGGTAAGAAGAACGGGAAGGGGGGAAGGGGGGAAGAGGGGGAAAAGGGGGAGGGGGAGGGAAGGGTAGGTAGGGTAGGGAAAGAAGGGTAGGACTGATGGTTGGGGGAAGAGGACAGGACTTATGGAAATAGAATGGGGAAGGGGGAGAGGAAGGGGAGTGGTTGGGAGCACAATTTAGGGGAGTTGAGGGAGTGCTGGGGATGGGTGAAGGAAGTGAGAACACTTTGACCTGTACCAGGGATCCCAGGAAGAAGAATCAACAATCAGTCCTACCCTTCTTTCCCTACCCTTCCCTCCCCCTCTCCCTTTTCCCCCCTCGTTCCGCCCTCCCCCCCCCTTCCCGTTCTTCTTTCCCCTCTCTTTCCCCCCCCCTTCCCTTTTTCTTTCCCCTCTCCCCCTTGGTCCTTCTTCTTCCTCCCCTTTCCCCTTACCATTCCCCCTTTTTCCCTTTTTCCTTTTTAGTGGTTAGTGGCTGTCTTTCTTCCTCTTAATTCTTCCCATTATTATCCTTCACCAATCCCCCCCCCCTTTGTCTTTACCCTATCCCCCCATTTTTATTCTTCCCTGCTTTCCTTTCCTCCCCCTCCCCCTTTTTCTTCCCTCAGTCCACCTCTACCTTCCTTTTTATTTCTTCCCTAGTTTGCCCCCTCTCTCATCAATCTCCCTTTCTTCTTCCCCTCTCCCCTTTCACTTCCTTTCCTTCCCTCACCACACACTAATCCCCAATCCACATTCTGCACTCATCACATTCACTCCCTCACATGTCTGTTACCCTTTTCATCACGGTGGTGTCCCATTTCCAGGATTAATTTCCAGCTTATTTATTAAATACCTCTTTAACTTACCTTATCAGAGCCCGTTCTATTAATCCCCCTTCGTGCGCCACAAGCGAACTGTCAGACGCAGTGCCCGATTGTGTTGACCAGCCCAGGTGAGCAATAGTTCTCTTTTGCCCTCCCCTGAGTGAATACACTGTTTTTCTTATCAATTATTGACCCAATCTGTATTTTCTTGCTTGTTGTTTACTATATACTCTGTAAATATCTTCTAGACCCTCCTGAAGAAGCGGTTCCCACCGCGAAACCGGTCCAGGTCATTGGCTTCACTCATTAAGACACAGATGGTTTTGCTATCTAAATTTGATTTGTGGGGTCTGTCCTTAAATGTCTGAATGTTTTTATACTGTAATTTGTTCTATGTTAATAAATATATTTTTTGTATACTAATTTGGTTTCCACCAGTGCCTTGAAAATCCCAATCAACAGCTATCTGACCCATGATTAATGATGTTAATTGGCCACAAGCAGCCTTTTTGCATTTTTTCTTTTTTTGTCTTAAATTTCCCCATATCAACCGGGATGCTGGCACATTCTATTTACTTTTTCCTTAGTCTAATAGAGGCAATACTCACCCTTCTTGATCACTTTACCTAATCTATTATCCTTATTGGACCAGTTCTCTTGGCTCTCAGGCCTTTCTTTAAATTCTCACAAAACAACACCTCTTAGGCCTCGTACACACGATCGGACATATCCGATGAAAACGGTCCGCGGACCATTTCCATCGGATATGTCCGATCTGGAGTTTGATCCGATGGCGTGTACACACCAGCGGATCAAATTCCCCGCCGGCGGACGGCGCGGTGACGTGGCGGTGACGTTGACGCCGCCACGTCACCGCACCAGGAAGTAAAACACTTCCGCGCATGCGCCGAATCCATTCGGCGGCGGCGCGGCGGCGGTGCGGGACGACATGTCTGCTGGTAAGTGTACTAACCAGCAGACATGTCGGGCGGACGGATTCCACCCGATAGATTTCAAAGCATGCTTTGAAATCTGTCGGGTGGACAAATCTGTCCGCTAGCCCATACACACGATCGGAGATGTCTGCTGAAACGGTCCATCGGACCGTTTTCAGCGGACATATCCCCTCGTGTGTACGAGGCCTTAGAGTCTTGTTACCTCCCTCAATAGTACAGGCCCTCTGATATAGTTACAACTTTCAATGGGCATCACACTCTCTTTCATATTTAGGAGTTCAATTAACATCTTCTATTGAGACTCTTTATAAAGCTAATTATCCTCCATTGTTTAAAAAAACCTAAGGAGAACATTCACCGTTGGGCAGACTATTCTTTATCATGGTTTGGCAGAATCAACTCAACTGTCAAAATTATGCTTTTACCCAGGATACTTTACTATTTTAGAACTTTACTGATGACTAGATATGTGCATTCCCATTCGTACGAATGTTATTTTCGTACGAAAATGTTCATTTTCGTACCCGCGGGATAATGTGTACATACGGAAAAATTAAAGCACCAAAATACGAAAACGACAGGATTACGAATGAGCCGCATAACGAACAACCGCAAATACGAACGATCCGACGAAAAAAAACGACAAAACGAAAATGGCAAAAGAACGAAAATGACATCTATAACAAAAGATTTGCATTCTGTATTTTTTTGGAATCCTGTTTGAATACTGTTTGTTTTTAGTCGTATGTTCATTGTTCATATGACATCTATAACAAAAGATTTGCATGCTGTATTTTGAATTCCTATTTTCTGTTCGTATTTTGTATTCAAAATACAGAATGCAAATCTTTTGTTATAGATGTCATATGAACATACGACTGAAAATAGCAAAAGAAAAGGGTTTCAAGATACAGAATGCAAATCTTTTGTTATAGATGTCATTTTCGTTTTTTTGAATGGGCAGTGAGTGAGTGTAGTTAGTGAAGCAGCTTCTCTTTTGTGCTGAGTACACTAGTACACAGAGTAGTACAGTAAAGCCAAATAAACTTTTCTGTGGATTTTCATCTGAAGGGAGATCAGTTGGCCAGACTTTTGAACCCAAAAATGGTTTTCTGATGTAGTTTGAAAACGAACGGAAAACGATCGTTTTTATGTTTGTGGTTTAAAAAGTCTGACCAAGTGTATGGGGCTTATCAATAGTTAATATGGATGAGCCGCGTGTTGAAATTTCTGCGAATCCCGCAATATATTTACAAAAGTACAAAATATTTGCACTCTGTATTTTGAATACAAAATACGAACAGAAAATAGGAATTCAAAATACAGAATGCAAATCTTTTGTTATAGATGTCATATGAACATACGACTGAAAATAGCAAAAGAAAAGGGTTTCAAGATACAGAATGCAAATCATTGACGAAAATTCACGGAAATTATTGTCTAACAAGTAACGAACATGAATTAAACAGAATAACGAACCACCCCGCATGTACGAAAATAAAACGGTAACGAAAATACGAAACGATCGGAATCCGAAAAAAAACGCGTCGTACGAAAAACGAACAGGAACGAACAGGAAAACGGGCGTCTTACGAAAAACGAACGGAAACGGAAAAACAGAACCATACGAAACGGAACAAAAAAAAATGACAGTCCAGACAAAGATTTACAGAGCCTACAAACCGAGATTCTTGATTTATATGGGGTAATAGAAGACCTTGACTGAAAAAACAGATAATATATATCCCAAAACAAAAGGGTGGTCTTGGTCTGCCTAATCAACAAAACTACTTTCAAGCCGCTCAAATAGTCCAATTTGCCTATACTACAGCTAAGGGTCCCACAGCTCTTTGAGTCCCACTCAAAGCACTCTCCTGTCACTCCTTGGCCATAGGATCTTAGATGTGGCTCCCTAACCGCCTATGCTCTCCTATATTATGACCTACCTTAGCTCATTCATTAGCAGACTGGGACAGAGTGCGTCACCGTACATCATTATAATCCTTACAAACGCCATTGGCTCTTATTTTCTGCAACCCGGAGTTCCGACTGGGATTGGTGCCAAAAACATTTCAATGGTGGCTTAATAAGGGGCTACTAAGAATTGGTGATTACCTTAATGGAACCCAGGTACTCCCTACAACATTTTAAAGACCATATGCAGATACCTGTTAGTGAAATATTCCAATATAATAAAATTGTTTCCTTTGTCAAAAGCAAACTTAAAGGGTCACTAAAGGAAAAAAAAAATTGGCTGAAATTACTGTTTACAGGGTATAGAGACATAAAAGTTAACTGATTCCTTTTAAAAATGATTAAAAATAGATAAAAATCAATCATATAATCAACCTACAGTTCTATTAAAGAACAAAAATTGGGGAGAAGGGGGGTACCTGAGGACCCTGGGACTATAAGGCGGTGCTGATAAAGTGTACCGAAACACTGATAAAATACAAAAGAAATTTTATTAAGTTTATACAAAGGTAAGTAAATAAAAACCATCCATTGTATTAAATGTCACATATGTCACAGGCTTCGGTAGTCTGAGCAGGGTTCTTTGGTAGTTGTAGTTCAACCGACATGTTTCGCTCTATGGAGCTTCTTCAAAGGTTTTTGGAACTAACTACACTGTGTTAAAACAAGGATATACAGATGGTTCAAGACAGAAGTACAACAGTTGTAGATAAAGAGAATGTGTTCATTGAAACAAACAATTGGTACAAGAATCAGGGGAATAATAAATGGTTCAATATATTAAACAAAATCCTCAATAAATTATGCTTAAGCAGGGGAGAACAAGAGAGGGGGGGGGGGGGGGAGGGAAGGAAAAAGGGTTCTTAGGGGGAAAGGGGGGGGGGGGGGAGGGGGAAAGGGGAAAGGGGAGGAAGGGGGGGGTGGGGGGGGGGGGGGAGGGGGGGGGGTGAGGGGGGGGGGTGATGGGTTGGAATAGAGAATAATGGTGGAATGACTGGGGGGGGGGGGGGGGGGAGAGGTTCAGGTTAAAGGGGCAAGGTATTGGCGGGATAGGTGAAGGATAGGGATGGGGAATGGAGGGAGGGGAAAGGTGTGCCGGGGACCAGGAGAGGGAGGGCAAAACACAGTAGGGGACAACAGGGGGGAGGGGGGGGAAGAGGGGGGAAAAGGGGGAAGAGGTAAAGGGAGGGAGGGTTAGGGACAGAGGTAAAGGGAGGTAAGACAAAACAAAACAAAACAAAACAGAACAAAACGATACAAAACAAAGAAACCAAAACAAAAAACAAAACAGAACAAAACAATACACAACAAAGAAACCGAAACACAGAAAAAAGGGGGGGGGGGAAAGGAAAGGGGAGGGAGGGGAGGGGGAGGAGGGAAAAGGGGGGGGGGAAAGAGGAAGGGGTTTGGGGATGGGGGTACAGGGGGCTTACCAATACTCACAAACCAGATATTAGAACTACAAAGCCAATGCGTGAGGGATGGTAGACACTTAGGTCAAAAAATGGAGCAGGCCCCCAAATCACCAACAGATCCAGATGCTATAGTCATTCCGTCCAGGAACCATAATCTAATAAAGAGGGGCCAATTGTATTTAGAATGGTGGATACACAAATGTCAAAAGAAGGTAAGATAGTAGTAGCAAATTTGATAAGGTCAGGTTAAGTGGATGGGAAATAAATACCTTGTATGAAAGGATGGGATGGTTCACTTTGGAAGTGGTCAGACACACGTGTGCTGATTGGATCGGCTACAGTATGGTGGAATTACCTTGGAAATTCCAGTAGGGAGACACAAGGAAAGCCTGCATATATGCCAGCATCAGGTTCTATAAAAAGATTTAAAATGAGAAGCGTTCCTTTAAAAAAAGAGGGGAAGGGGGAGGGGGGAAAGATAAAATGCCATTTGATCAATCCCTTGCTAATGGAAACAGAGGGGTAGTTAGGAGATACCAAAGGATTTAAGTGTCTCACAAGTTGGCTGGAGAATAGAAGGAAGGATTTACCTTAATGGTGCAGGAAGTCCTGGAAACGAGCAAATTGCCAGTAGGCTGGAGGAATCATTCAGGTGGTGCCCGAGAGAGCAAACAATGACAGCCTTCATTTAAATAGATCAGCAGGGGGCCGGCGTCGGCAGTGACGTCAGCAAACTGCGGGGACATGTGACTCGCCGTGTTCTGTTGCCTCCGCCCTAAAGACAGCTTAAGCCAATGGGGTAGGTGGTGTCGGCGCGTGCGCACATCGCGCAGCGTCGTAAGATATGGGTACTAGGATATCCCCGCGCTGTAGAGGCGTATAACGCCATCTTGGTCAGGGGAAAAGAATAAAATAAAAGGGAAAAAGCAAATCCCTCGATTCAAAACATCGCAATGCCCTAAATAGGAGAATAGAAATGAAGGCCTAGGAATTGTCAAAAGGAAAGAGGCAGAACAAAGAAAACGGTCACATAAAAGGGGACTGCTGTGATAAATCAGGATCTGATAGTTGATCCTGAATTAAGAGGGAGCAGTCCCCTTAATCCCTATGGTTCAAAAGGGACCGAATGGGACACAGGCATCTGGAAGGGTGAATATGGGGGCGGGGCCAGGTCAATTCTGTAGAGAAAAAAAGAGTATTAGATTAATAATGAATCCATGTATATATTGATAAAAAATTGACAAATAAGAAAAACTTATGCCTCTATGGGGTAAAGGTAACTAGTCAGGGAAGTAAGTAGGGGAAAAAAGACGGGGGGGGGGGGGGGGACAGGGGGGGGGGGGGGGGGGACAAGGGGGGGGGAGGGGGACAAGGAATGATCGGGGAGAAAGGGAAGAGCGCTGTCTGCTGCCACATAAGGGAAATTGAACAATCAACAATATTAAATTCATATGAAATGCATAAAGATGAGGTGAAGAAAATAAATTAAATTAAATTAAATGTCAATAGGTAACACATAAATAGGGTGGGGGGGGGGTATTTACCTAAAATACACAAGAACTCTGTGGATCCCCCTGGCCGGCCGATTGTGTCAGGTAACGGGTCCTTAACCGAAAGAGCCAGCAAACTAGTAGACGACCACCTGAGGCCACATGTCGCCAATTTAGCATCCTACCTCCAAGACACCAGTGACCTCCTTCGAGCCCTAGATGGCATCAATGTCCCTGTGGGGGCGTGGCTGGTCTCCTTAGATGTGGAGGCCCTTTACAATTCTATCCCCCACCAGTTAGGGGTCAAGACCATTGAAAATTTCATCTCAGAAGGCAGCGATGCCTCCTTACCTTACAATCAATTCATCCTACAGTTGCTAGATTTCATTCTATCCAACAACATTTTCCTATTCGGCGGCTCCCACTACCTCCAGGTACAGGGGGTAGCTATGGGGACCAAATGTGCCCCAACCTACGCTAACCTGTACCTGGGGGGGTGGGAGAAAACCCTATTCCGTCAGGAAAATATGCAGACCTACCTTGACTATATACCGTTGTGGAGAAGATTTATAGATGACATTTTTCTCATATGGACAGGGTCCCATTCCGAACTTGTATCCTTTATGGAAAATCTAAAAATCAACGACTTCAACCTCAACTTCACTTTTGAATCCAGCCAAACAACGCTCAGCTTCCTGGACATCCAAATCACTATCGATGAAAACAGAAATGTGGGTACATCCTTATTTAGAAAGCCCTTAGCTGGAAACTCGCTCCTACATGCGACCAGCTCGCATCCCCAATCTTTAATATCCTAGTACCCATATCTTACGACGCTGCGCGATGTGCGCACGCGCCGACACCACTTACCCCATTGGCTTAAGCTGTCTTTAGGGCGGAGGCAACAGAGGCACACGGAGGACAGATGTCACATGTCCCCGCAGTTTGCTGACGTCACTGCCGACGCCGGCCCTTGCCTGCTGATCTATTTAAATGAAGGCTGTCATTGTTTGCTCTCTCGGGCACCACCTGAATGATTCCTCCAGCCTACTGGCAATTTGCTCGTTTCCAGGACTTCCTGCACCATTAAGGTAAATCCTTCCTTCTATTCTCCAGCCAACTTGTGAGACACTTAAATCCTTTGGTATCTCCTAACTACCCCTCTGTTTCCATTAGCAAGGGATTGATCAAATGGCATTTTATCTTTCCCCCCTCCCCCTTCCCCTCTTTTTTTAAAGGAACGCTTCTCATTTTAAATCTTTTTATAGAACCTGATGCTGGCATATATGCAGGCTTTCCTTGTGTCTCCCTACTGGAATTTCCAAGGTAATTCCACCATACTGTAGCCGATCCAATAATCAGCACACGTGTGTCTGACCACTTCCAAAAGTGAACCATCCCATCCTTTCATACAAGGTATTTATTTCCCATCCACTTAACCTGACCTTATCAAATTTGCTACTACTATCTTACCTTCTTTTGACATTTGTGTATCCACCATTCTAAATTACAATTGGCCCCTCTTTATTAGATTATGGTTCCTGGACGGAATGACTATAGCATCTGGATCTGTTGGTGATTTGGGGGCCTGCTCCATTTTTTGACCTAAGTGTCTACCATCCCTCACGCATTGGCTTTGTAGTTCTCGTTTGGTGAATATTTGGGGCCCTGGTTTACTGCACATATCTGGTGTCCCATCAGTGGTAAGCCCCCTGTACCCCCATCCTAACCAAACCCGGGAAACTTCCTCTTTCCCCCCACTCCCCCTTTTCCTCCCCCCCCTTCCCCCCCCTCCCTCTTCTCCTTCCCCCCTCCTCCTTCCCCCCTTCCCTCCCCTTTCCTTTTCCCCGTGCCCCCCTTTTTCTGTGTGTTTCGGTTTTTTTTTTTGTTTTTTTTGTTTCTTTGTTTTGTTCTGTTTTGTGTTTTTGTTTTGGTTTCTTTGTTTTGTATCGTTTTGTTCTCACCTTTTGCCCTAACCCTCCCCTTCCCTATTTTGTTTTGTCCCCTTACCTCCTTTACCTCTGTCCCTAACCCTCCTCCCTTTACCTTTCCCCCCTTTTCCCCCCTTTTGCTTCCCCCCCCCCCCCCTCTTCCCCCCCCTACTGTGTTTTGCCCTCCCTCCCCCCCCCCCCCCCCTCCTGGTCCCCGGCACACCTTTCCCCTCCCTCCATTCCCCATCCCTATCCTTCACCTATCCCGCCCCCCCCCCCCCCCCTTGCCCCTTTAACCTGAACCCTCCTCCCCCCCCCCCCCCCCCTCCCCCCCCCCCCAGTCATTCCACCATTATTCCCCCCCCCCCCTATCCAACCCATCACCCCCCCCCCCCCCCCCCCCCCTCCCCTTTCCCCCCCCCCCTTTCCCCCTAAGAACCCTTTCCTTCCCTCCCCCCCCCCTCTCTTGTTCTCCCCTGCTTAAGCATAATTTATTGAGGATTTTGTTTAATATATTGAACCAATTATTATTCCCCTGATTCTTGTACCAATTGTTTGTTTCAATGAACACATTCTCTTTATCTACAACTGTTGTACTTCTGTCTTGAACCATCTGTATATCCTTGTTTTAACACAGTGTAGTTAGTTCCAAAAACCTTTGAAGAAGCTCCATAGAGCGAAACATGTCGGTTGAACTACAACTACCAAAGAACCCTGCTCAGACTACCGAAGCCTGTGACATATGTGACATTTAATACAATGGATGGTTTTTATTTACTTACCTTTGTATAAACTTAATAAAATTTCTTTTGTATTTTATCAGTGTTTCGGTACACTTTATCAGCACCGCCTTATAGTCCCAGGGTCCTCAGGTACCCCCCTTCTCCCCAATTTTTGTTCTTTAATTTATCTACACGGGATGAGGTGCTCAAATACAGAGTAACTGGGTGTCCACACCAAATTGTTTTTAACCTACAGTTCTAGTTTCGTTTTTGCTGTTATTTCCTGTCTCTCTGATGTACAGAGCCAGAGAGCCAATAGAGGGCAGTGATGGTTTGTCTAAACCCCTCACCACCAACGCAGTTTCAGTTTACACACAGTAATCACACCTCCTTGATTAGTGACCACAGGGAGAAAGCTCCCGACACTGTGGTTATAAGGAAACAGACAACCAGGAAGTGTGGAGATCAGAGCAGAATTACAGCAACATCAAAGCAAAAACGAACAATGAGGACATGAAAACAGTCGTGCAGTAAGGTAAAGGAAGCTATTTAGCTAAAAAAAAAAAAAAATCCTTTAGTGACCCTTTAATCTAATAGTTGAGTCAATTACACTTACAACTTTTGAGTTGTCTTGCCAGGCAAGAGATCTTTTGAGGGGACGAATATCTGCGGTGTATGCCTCCCTCGCTGAACCGAATTCAAAACTCTCCTATATGAACCATTGGGAAAAATACCTGAATCTTACTTTTAATCTATCTAAGTGGCAGGACATTGCCTACTCTTTATCCAAAGTTTCTATCAATACCACACTAATTGAAGCAAACTATAAAACACTTTCGCGTTGGTACCTGGTCCCTACTCAGGTGGCTAAAATGCATTTGTCTTCATCACCTAATTGTTTTCGACGCTGTGGTCAGTTGGGGACAATGCATCATATCTGGTGGCAGTGCCCCTTGGTGACTAGGTTTTGGATTTTAATTAAAAAAGTTTAGTGATGGAGGTGAACATCCCTAAATCCCCAGAGGTTGCTCTGTTCCATACCTTTCCTGATGAAGTGCCCAGGAAATCAATAAAATTAATCACATATATACTGTTAGCGGCAAGGATCACAGTTGCTCGACACTGGAAACAATTGGTTATTCCCCTGGAATATGTTAAGAATAAAGTTAACTGAATTATGATTAATGATAAACTCACTCACATACTCCATAATAACTCAGTTCTTTAATGAGCTCCGGGCTGACCTTCCACTCTTACTTACCCCCCCCCTTTTTTCTTATGTTGTTTAACTCAAATATATGTTGGGTAACCTTTAGAGCTTTATTAAAGTTTTGAATTTGCAGATATTCTCAGGAATTGGTATGAGGATTCCTTGTTTCCCCTTATCCACTATTCCCCTTCCATACCCCCCCCCCCCCGTTTCTCTTTTAGATAAAGTATATGTTTATTACTTCCTGACATAGGTGTGCAGCCTATTGCATTAGGGTGTGCATTAGGGTGTGCATGTGTGTGTGTGTATATATATATATATATATATATATATATATAATGTCAAAAGTATTAGTACACCTGCCTTTACACACACAACTTTTAATGGCATCCCAGTCTTAGTCCGTAGAGTTCAATATTGAGTTGGCCCCGCCCCTTGCAGCTATAACAGCTTCAACTCTTCTAGGAAGGCTGTCCACAAGGTTTAGGTGTGTGTCTATGGGAATGTTTGACCATTCTTCCAGAAGCGCATTTGTGAGATCAGGCACTGATGTTGGACGAGAAGGCCTGGCTTGCAGTCTCCACTCTAATTCATCCCAAAGGTGTTCTATCGGGTTGAGATCAGGACTCTGTGCAGGTCAGTCAAGTTCCTCCACCCCAAACTCGCTCATCCTTGTCTTTATGGACCTTGCTTTGTGCACTGGTCCAAATAATATGGTGTGGGGTTGTTTTCCAGGGGTTGGGTTGGCCCCTTAGTTCCAGTGAAGGGAACTCTTAAGGTGTCAGCATACTAAGACATTTTGGACAATTTCATGCTCCCAACTTTGTGGGAACAGTTTGGGGGACGGCACCTTCCTGTTTCAACATGACTGCACACCTGTGCACAAAGCAAGGTCCATAAAGACATGGACTTAGCAGGGTGGTGGAAAATTAGCTTTAAAAGCAATAATTCACATTATAAGCGTGACTAAAACCTGTACAATTAAGTGTAACAATCTAAAAAATGTAAATTCCAAAGTGCTATAATGGTGTGAAGCTCCCAACTAAAAAGTTGTTGCACTTGAAGGTAATTTGTATTGCAATTATCTTTAGAGTGGTTTCCACCATCCCTGCTAAGGCAGCACTGGTAAGCACTGATTGGCAGCGTTGATGGACACTAATTGGTAGCACTGATGTGCACTGATATGTGGCACTGATAGGCAGCACTGATTGGCACTGATAGGTGGCACTGATGGGTACTGATATGCATCACTGATGGGCTCTGTTTGCACTTATGGACACTGACTGGCATCACTGGGCACTGACTGGCATCACTGATGGGCACTCATATGCAGCACTGATGGGCTCTGATTGGCAGCACTGATGGGCTCTGATTGGCAGCACTGATGGGCTCTGATTGACAGCATTGGCTGGCACTGACAGCATTGGTTGGCACTGATTTACAGCTTTGGTTGGCACTGATAGGCAGCACTGGTTGGCACTGATGAGCAGCACTGGCAAAGTGGCAGTGATAGGCTGCATTGGTTGGCACTGAAAAGCAGCACTGGCATTGATAGGTAGCACTGGTTGGTACTGATAGGCTGGTTGGTACTGATAGGCAGCACTGGTTGGCACTGATAGACAACACTGGTTGGCACTGATAGGCAGCACTGGTTGGCACTGATAGGCAGAACTAGTTGGCATTGATAAGCAGCACTGGCACGGATAGGCAGCATTGGTTGGCACGGATAAGCAACACTGGCACTGATTGGCAGCATTGGTTGGCACTGATTGGCAGCATTGGTTGGCATGGATAGGCAGCATTGGTTGGCAGTGCATTGGTTGGCACTGATAGGCAACACGGGCACTGATAGGCAGTACTGGTTGGCACTGATTGGCAGCACTGGTTGGCACTGATTGGCAGAACTGGTTGGCACAGATAGGCAGAACTGGTTGGCACAGATAGGCAGCATTGGTTGGCACAGATAGGCAGCTTTGGTTGGCAGTGCACTGATTGGCAGCATTGGTTGGCACGTATAGGCAGCATTGGATGGAACAGATAGGGGATAGGGGGAGTTTCACATTCAGGATATTGTGAAAATTGCCAGAGCTGTTCAGTGTAAGAAGCTGTCAGATAATGACACTACATGCAGAAAGAGACACCAGCTGTTAAGTCAGCGGTGATGTAGAGGATGGGTGGGACTAAACAGTTATTAAACACCATCCAATGGGATGGGTCTGGGCGGGCCGCTACATTTCTCTGGCTCCGCCCCCTCTCTGAAGCAGCGAATCATTGGCTGGTGTTGATTGCTCTTGGTCTCGCCCACCCCCGACATCGCGGCTGAGTTGTGATGACTTACAACTCAGCCGCGATGTCGGGGGTGGGCGGGACCAAGCACCATCAACACCAGCCAATGATTGAGCTGCTTCACAGAGCGGGCCGAGTCACATAAATGTAGCGGCCCGCCCAGACCCATCCATTGGCTGGTGTTTGATGGCTGTTTAGTCCCGTCCACGCCCGACATCATTTTGACAGCTGGTGACTTTCCCTGCATGTAGTGTCATTATCTGACAGCTTCATACTGAAAAGCTCTGGCAATTCTCACGATCTGCTGCCTGTGAAACTGTTTCACAGGCAGCGAAGGCCACACACTCTCATGGATGCAGCATTTCTGGAGAGATCTCTGGAGACAGCACGGGGTGATTAGGGTGAGCCCAGGCGCACCCGGCACACCCCGTCCGCACGCCTATGCTTCCTGATATAGTCCATTGGACTTCCTAATCTTAGGAGATTTATCCAAGAACATCCCATGATTATTATTTGTCCCCTGATATTCATGGACCATTTTATTTTGGCCTGTTCATAGTTTCTGTATTCAGGTGTCTCTCAATATGACAGTTTGAGAGTTGACCTCTGTTTAGCCACTTGCCGACTGGCTCACGCTGATATATGTTGTCAAAATGGCACGACTGGGCAGATCAACGTATATATATATGTTGCCCTTTAAGACGCGGCATTGTGGGCATGGGCATGCACGCGCCACAAGCTCCGTGAGTGTGACCGCGGGTCACGCGGACCCGATGTCCGCCGGGAGTCTCGTGATCGTCTCATGGAGAGGAAGAACAGGGAAATACTAATGTAAACAAGCATTTCCCTATTCTGCATAGTGACAAGGACACTGATCACAGCTCCCTGTAATCGGTAGTGGTGATCAGTGTCGTGTCACAAGAAACCCATCCCCCCTACAGTTAGAACACATCCCTAGGACACACTTAACCCCTTCAGCACCCCCTACTGGTTGACCTCTTCACTGCTAGTGTCATTTTTACAGTAATTAGTTAATTTTTATAGCACTGTTCACTGTATAAATGACAATGGTCCCAAAAAGGCATCAAAAGTGTCCGATGTGTTCGCCATAATGTCGCAGTCACAATAAAAAATTGCTGATCGCCGCCATTACTAATAAAAAAAAAAATATTAAAAATGCCATAAAACTATCCCCTGTTTTGTAGACGCTATAACTTTGGGCAAACTAATCAATAAGTGCTTAATGCGATTTATCTTACCAAAAATATGTAGAAAAATACGTATTAGCCTAAACTAAGGAAAAACAATTTTTATATATATTTTTGGGGGATATTTATTATAGCAAAAAGTAAAAAATATAGGGCCAGATTCAGGTACATCTGTGCATTATTGGACCGGCGTAGCGCACCGCCTTTACGTTAGACTTGCGCAATGTAGCTGCGTAATCACCCTATTCTCGTAGCTTTTGCACAGAAAATTGCACATGCGTAACGTTATTTCAGAGGCGTAAGGCGGAGTAATACAAATTGGGAATGACGTTGGCATGTTACATTGAAATGAGCCGTGACCCCATGCAAATGAAGGGCCGGCCGGCTCGCGCATGCGAGCTTGAAGCAGACCATGGTCAGCACCTCTGTGCGCATGCTCACAACTCGGGAACGGCGCAATCAGTGAAATTGGAAGGGGACCCGGGCAACTTAGTGAACTACGCAAACAGCATAAATAGACAGACACAAATGCACTTCCTTTGCAAAAGTACATCCCTTTGTATCCCTTCCTATACAGCAAGGTGCTTTTGTTTATTAGCGTTTGTTTGTTTGTTTGTGACGTGTCTTTGAGATATTTGGGGACTGTTTTGCAGAGTGATTTTTGTCTTTTATGTATTTTCTTTGTTGTTATTTTGTTTAAATTATATTTTTGCTGGGCATTTATTTTATTTTTTTGGTTCTGTTTGTGTATGATTTTGGAATGTGGGGGTGATATTCCTGTGGGAAAAGGGGTGTCACCCTCATTTGTGGTGGAGAAGTGATCCCCAGGTCTGTGTGAATGGTGTATGAATGTACAGTGACATAATTGGAGCCGTGGCATGGCGTTGCTGCGCACAAGTCCTGCATGGTGGGCTTGTGCCAATCCAATGTGATGACGATGTGATGTGTCTGTGCTAGGGACCACAGTGGTGTGCATGCATGCATTCTTATTGTGCCATGATTAATGTGTGTGTTTAACGTGCAAAGATGCATATGTGAGCTGGCATGAGATGGGGTCCCAGTGCATATGCAGAGTCACCTTGAAGGGAAAAGACAGGAGGATGTTAGTAGTGCATGTGCCCCTTGTGATGTGTGCATCATGGGGGGGGGGCAGTCATGCCTGCCACCCATGTCACTCACCAACCAGCCAGCTGTCCCTATACATGTTCTGTTCGAAATCTGTGGGAATGGGGCTATGATTGTATATGTAGCTGTCATGGGTGTCATGGGTAGTGCCATGTGTTGGGCTGCTGATGTCCTCCTGCAAGGTTGTGGTTAATTCCATGATGGCATGAGGGGTGAATCTGAAGATGCGAGACACCTCAGAATCACTCATGCCATAGATGTCTATGCGTGTGTGATATATCCTCTCCTGTGAAGAGTGAAGAGTGAGGGGCTTGTATCAGATAAGAATATTGTATTAGATTAGATTACATTGTAAAGTTTATATAAGCAAATAAAAAAAAAAAATATATAAAAAAAAAAAAACATCTCCCGTGCCCTCCTCAGTGCCCTCCTCAGTGCCCTCATCCTCCTTTGTTCATCTAAAGTCAGTAGTATAGCTATGCGCGCCGATGCCCCTGGCATGTTGGCATACAGATTGTTGTGCAACACGTGTGACTGCTGAGCTCCTCACTAACAGTGTTGCTTTATCTAACATGTAGACTTTTTTTCTCTTTTTAGACCAGCTTTTATATGGTCTAATTTTAGACAGGACATTTTGCTGTTTCTCACACTGCGTAGCCTGCGCTGCCCCAACGTTCTTTTGTGGATCCCCGTAAGTCCATCATTAGCATATTTGACTAGCATATCAATGGTCTGTCTAGCGCAGTTTTGCATGGACGGATGCGCCTGTCTAACGAAATTACGCTGGACCAAAAAAAGTAGATTTCTTGCGTATCTCGTTTTGGGAATGCCGTGCATCGAAACGTACGCGCACATTTAGACTTACGCACGCGCGTCTGCTGTTGCGCAGGCGTAATCGCTCTGTGAATCTGGGCCATAGATTTGTTTTTTAATTATCGCTCTTTAATGTTTATAGCGCAAAAAAAAAAGTCAGAGGTGATCAAATACTACCAAGAGAAAGCTCTATTTGTGGGAAAAAAAGGACTTCAATTTTGTTTGGGAGCCACGTCGCACAACCGAACAATCAAAGAGACGCAGTGCCGAATCGCAAAAGTGCTCTGGTCTTTGGGCAGCCAAACGGTCCGGGACTGAAGTGGTTAAGTTCTACTTTTGTTATTACTGGATTCTTTCAATAAAAATATTGAAATATAAAAATAGCCACTGATTACTGTATAAATGACACTGGCAGGGAAGGGGTTAACACTAGGGCGCGATCAAGGGCTTAAGTGTTCCCTAGGGAGGTGTTTTGTCAGGGGAGTTTACTGACTGGAAGTAGCGAGAGATCGCTGTTCCTGATCACTAGCGGTTTCTGTGGAGTGATCACGTGTGACCAGCGGACATCGCAGCCACCGGCCACACACATCGGATCCGGCACCTGCTATTGCTTTTTAAGCGACCACCACACACCTATAGCGATTTTTGCAGTATAATGGCGGTTGCTGGATGTCAAGCGGTTAAAACAACCCCTATGTGTTCAATGAAAAAAATAGAAGTGTGCTCTGAATAACTTATCAGCATCCTTGTAGTTCATTCACATACCGTGCAACTTTCAAACTGACAGCCCATATAGGGTATAGGCAGTGTATGCAGGTGCCCGACATTGCACCCACAATCCTGTCATTGAAGGTGCAATGCTGAGAAGATTTCTGTGAGAAAAAAAAAATGCAAACTTTCTTCCTGCAAAACTTAGGCTTTAACCCTTGCTATGCGATTTTTTTTTATTGCTGAATGGATTTCAGATTTAAATGCATCTGTTTCACAGCCAGACTCCTTGCTCCTATTTCAGCATTGCCTTGTTGTTCGACCAAATTAGTGTTGCTCACGAATATTCGTATTGCGAATATTCGGCTCGAATATGGCATATTCGAGTATTCGCGATATATTCCGAATTTTTTAAATTTTTTTTTAGAACAGATCACATCCTAGAGATCCCCATCGACGTCTAAAAGCATTGCTGGTATGATTAGAGACCTTGGGCCGAGTAGCTGCAGCGATCATTTTATATTGCCGAAAAATCGCAATGCTATTATTCGGCAATAGCGATATCGCGCGATTATTTTCGAGAAATTAGCAATATTGTTTTTAGCTAAAATAACACATATATTCGATTTCAGAGTGTTACTGTCGAAATTCCGCAATCAATTTCTCATTCGCATTTTTGCGAAATTACGATAAAATATCACGAATATTCTGAGCCAATCAGAGTGCTCCTTCCGCATTTGCCGAATATTCGCAATTATTTTGTATTGTAATATATCACAAATATTCTGAGCCAATCAGAGTGCTCCTTCCGCATTTGCCGAATATTCGCAATTATTTTGTATTGTAATATATCACGAATATTCTGAGCCAATCAGAGTGCTCCATTCCGCATTTCTCGAAATTTCGCAATTATTTTGTATTATAAAATATCACGAATATTCTGAGCCAATCAGAGTGCTCCTTCCGCATTTCTCGAAATTTCATTCGCATTCGCAATTCGCATTCGCATTCGCAATAGCGAAATTTCGCAATCATTTCATTTCCAAAAAATATCGCGAATATTCGCATTTAACGAATATATCTCGAATATTCGACTATATATTCGAGATATATCGCGAAATCGAATATGGCATATTCTGCTCAACACTAGACCAAATAGATACATTTCTACCACAGTCTTTTTGACAGTGTATGCCCAGTAGAAATATCGGCCCAGATTCAGAGAGAATTGGATTCTCGTAGCGTATCAGAAATACACTACGCCGCCGTTTTTTACCTGGCTCTACGTGGAATCCAGGTAGATTTTGTCCAGTAAACGACGGCGGCGTAGTGTATTTCTCCCGTCGCAATCCATCTAGACGAGTAGGGGGCGTGAAGGATTTAAAATAGGCGCGTTCCCGCGGCGATCAAACTGCGCATGCTCCGTTCACAAATTTCCCGCCGTGCATTGCGCGAAATCACGTTGTTACGTCATTCGTTGTTTGAGTAGCGTCGTTTACGGACATTTCTATTCCCGAACGAGTTACGCAAAAAAAAAAAAAATTAAATTCCACGCGGGAACGACGGCCATACTTAACATGGGCTACGCACCGTTAGACCAGCAAAAAGCTGGTCTAACAGTACGTAAAAAAAACAGACGTAAGCGATTGCGAAGACCGCTCGTATCTTCGTGGATCGCCGTAAAAACACATTTGCATATCCCGACGCATGAAAACGACGCGAACTCCTCCCAGCGGCCGCAAAAATATCGCAGCGTAGATCCGAAGGCTTACGAAGACGTGGTTTGAGGATTCAAACTAGTGATACGGCGCGCGAAATTTGAAATTACTCCTGTCTAACACCAGTTAGACAGGCGTAATTGCTTTATGAATCTGGGCTATCATATTTAGCATAGACTTGGAGCAAGTCATTTGTCTCATTGTGTCAGGTTCACCTATATACAGTATATCCTGGGGCCAGCTCAAAACCTTAACCTTACTAAAATATCTGGCAGGACCAGGTTATAATGTCCACCCAACTACAAACATTTACTAATGACATTGAAAGTGATATTAAAAGTACAATATATATTTTTTTAATAACAAACCTGTTACACTTACCTGCTCTGTGCAATGGTATTGCACAAAGCAGCCCTGCTCTCCCTCTTCTCAGGTCCCCCTGCTGGCTCTCCTGGCTCCTCCTCTTCTCTGAGTGCCCCTATAACAAGCCACTTGCTATGGAGACACTATGGCATGCTCAGTCCCGAGCCACATAAGGCATGTCCCCCCGCTCCCTCCTCACTGGCTGTGATTGACTGCAGTGGGACCCAATGCCTTTCACTGATGTCTCTCATGCCCTGTACACACGATCGGTTCATCCGATGAAAACGGTCTGATGGATTTTTTCATCAGATATCCGATAAAGCTGACTTTCATCAGTGTGCCTACACACCATCGGTTAAGAAAATGATCGTTTCAGAATGCGGTGACGTAAACACAATGACGAGCTGAGAAAAATGAAGTTCAATGCTTCCGAGCATGCGTCCATTTGATTCTGAGCATGCGTGGATTTTTAAACGATGGACGTACCCACAGACGATCGCTTGATCCTCTTGGAGGTGCGGCAGTCCATTTTCTTTTCTCCATTGCTTTTGTCTCATCACTACTGGCGTGCGCAGCCTATTGCATTAGGGTGTGCACCCCAAAGCTCAAACACACTGTTGTGTGTAAAAATATATAAAAACACACATACTACATACACACACAAATATCACATCTAAACCACACACTTCTATAAAACACCACAACAAACATTATAAACTTTATCAAAAATATTTTTAACACTTAATTTTTTATTTTTAACAATTTATTGTTTACACTAGTGGTTAGGGGCAGTAAAATGCTGTGGTTGAGCCATGCTTTTACCACCCTTCAACCGCTACCACCTTTTTAGCTGTAGAGGCAGCGACTGGGAATGTTCACGTGCGCACCTGCAATTATACCCTCCCTTCATTAAAAAGTTAGAATTTCATCTGTTTGTTTTTTTACATCAATTTCCTTTCATTTTTAAATTGCCCTGTTTATCCACTACACATCACAGCTCAATGCAGGGTGGTGTAAATGGGCTTGGTTGGCACTGTTGTTTGCGTGGGTGCCTCTCTGCATGCTCTTGCACATAGGACAGCCCATTAATTTTAATGCACTCTCCTACATATGAAAAACACGGAAAAGAAGTCCCTGGCTCTTTTCTAAAAACATCCTGCATAGAACCGCATTCTGATGCAGCACCATTCAGTTTGGGATTAGTGTTGCTCAAGAATATTCGCATTGCGAATATTCGTTACGAATATTGGATATTCGAGTATTCGCGAATAACTCGAATATCGCGGTGAATATTCGTATTTTTTCAAATTTATTTTTTTCAAATTTATTTTTAAAACAGATCACATCCTAGTGATCTCCATCGACGTCTAAAAGCATTGCTGGTATGATTAGAGACCCTGGGCCGAGTAGCTGAGGTGCTCCTTTTATGTTGCCGAATATTCGCAATGCGAATATTCGTATTACGAATATTCGCGAATACTTTCTCTGCCCTTCTTTTGCATCAGAGCCAATTAGAGTTCTCCTACCACAGTTGTCAGAGGTTAGCAACCTCCATAGCAACCAATAGGAACCTGCCTGCACGACCATTATATAAGATCACTCCCAGCAGTATTTCAGTGCAGATTCACAAGGTGGCTAGAGAGAGTGGAGTGTTTCTGTGCGTTTTTCCTGTGTATTGCGATCTTAGAGCTTAGCATTGTGCTTCCTATAGTGCTTTCAGTTCTGAGTTACCTGCTTCTAAAACCAAATGCTTTTTCAAAGCAAAAGACCCAACAGCTTTTCTAAAAGCTCAGATTTGTGTTGTTTTGTCCAGGTTAGTGTAGCTTAGTGTTAGATAGATTTCTGTGTAGTTAGTGTGATGCCGCGTACACACGGCAGAGAACCTCGATGGGCAGAACACATCGTTCCGCCCGTCGAGGTTCTCTGCCGGCCGTCAGATTCGGCGACCCACCCGTCGGGAAAGGCAACCAGCCATTCATCCCGACGGGCCGTCGAGCAATAGAGAACCTGTTCTCTATTTGCTCGACGGGTTTCCGACAGGCGGGGCTCACTGAGAGCGTACACACGGCGAGGTTCTCGGCAGAATGCAGCTCCAGCGAGGTTCTCGCTGGTTTCTGCCGAGAACCTCGGCCGTGTGTACGGGGCTTGAGTGTACATTTCTTTAATGTAGCTTAGTTTAGTATGGGTTTAGTCTCTGTGTTTTGTGTATAAAAAACTTTAGTCAAAAAAGTTTAGTCATATAAGTTTGTGTAAGTAGAGTTAGTGTTTAGTGCATATTAGTTTAGTAATCCAGGAAATGATCTCCGTTTTTGCGTGTTGTTTGCGCGCATGCGCATGCGCGGACGAGAATTTCGCAATCAATTTCGCATTCGCATTAGCGAAATTTCGCAAAAAAATTTTTTTTGATAAAATATCACGAATATTCGATATTAACGAATATTTCATGAATATTCTTCTATATATTCGTGAAATATCACAAAATCGAATATGGCGTATTCTGCTCAACACTATTTGGGATGTGTGTTTGCAGATGCATGGGGGTGTCATTGACAAATAGTGGGACCCCCACTTACAGTAAGTGCAGTGCATTTCCCTGTGTGTTGGGAAAGCATGCGATTTTGTGGGCTTTCCCAGCACACATAGATGTCGATCTGGAATGAATGTTCTTTTTAAAAAAAATAGGTTCCTGGGGAATGTCGTGTGTTCTATATCTATACAATCAGCAGCACCATAAAACTGTGACTGTTATTAAACCATCACCAGTTTATATTCTCCTGACAGGGTATGAGTATTAGGCCCATACACACTAGCAGACAGATTTGTTCAAATCGTCAGACAGACCGATTTGAACAAATCTGTCTGCTGGGGACATATTGGTTTGATCGTGTTACCCACTGCAACCGCCCAACTCGTATCTTCTTGATCATACCAGGAAGAACACGCGACGCCTCGCATGCGT